>OY720441.1:366309792-367509792 GCA_963082915.1 Dolichopus griseipennis
CGCAAAATAGCAAAATATCGGCCGGAATTTTAATAGAGTTTTCTCTATCATTTTTGACATTTCTCTTTCATTTGACATTTATGAAAATTAACCTTTATTAAACAATGCCAAAGTATTTTTTATAACTGATTAGAAAAACGTATCTGACATTTGTAAATTATAAATATTACAAATTTACACCTATGATGTCATATGATGTCATATGATATCATATGATTTTGTACGATTGTATAACTTTTCATATAACTAACTATAATCGTCATAATTATCATTCATTATCATTAAGAAATCATTCGTCAAGTCATAAGCATACATATACGTCAAGTGTACATATCATATGATATCATACATACAAATTAAAAAGAAATTAAAAGTAACTAATACTAAAATTAATAAGAATTTAAAAATTTCAGAATCAAATATAAAAAGGTAAATACATTTTTTAGTAATTAAATTTTTATGTTTGACATTTTATGCGTATGATTGATTATGACTATTATAGTTAGAGTTATGATTTTGTATATCATATGTAATCATATCGAATATATATCGGAAGTTCAAATGACATCATATATGACTATTATAGTTAGGGGTAGATTTCGTATATCATATGTAATCATATCTAATATTTATCGAAAATTCATATGACATCATATGACTATTATAGTTCGGGATATAGTTAGGATTATGATTTTGTATATCATATGTAATCATATCGAATATTTATCGGAAGTTCAAATGACATCATATATGACTATTATAGTTAGGGGTAGATTTTGTATATCATATGTAATCATATCTAATATTTATCGAAAATTCATATGACATCATATGACTATTAGAGTAAGGAGTATTATTCTTAAGCATTTACAACTGTAGTCATGGTTATGTAATATTTAATCATATCTAATATGTAATCATGTCATATGTAATCATATCTAATATTTATCGAAAATTCATATGACATCATATGACTGTTAGAGTAAGGAGTATTATTCTTAAGCATTTACAACTGTAGTCATGGTTAGGTTGTTACAAAAATTTCAAGTTGATTAATTAAAGTATTATAGTTGGCATGAACAACTTTAATTTTTATATAAAACATTTTATAATAGATATTATACTAAATATAGTTCAAGCAAAGAGTAAACAATTTTATTATGAATTTGTGTTAGTTTTTTTTTAGTGAAAACTGAAAACTATTCTTTAGAGAATATTTTTTTCACTTTTGTAAATAAACTTACGAGCATGCAAAACATATGTTTTTTAATAAAGATTTAAATATGGACATCTTGGGGAAACAGTTACATAGGTAGACCAGGTAGACAGACAGTAAAACAACAAAAAAAAAATAAAATACAAAAATATAAATGTTTTAATATTGAGCCATTATTTAAATTCTTGAATTTTTTATTATAATTATTTTAAATATAGAAGGGGTTCTTTTTAGTTATTTAACAATTATACAGTAGACTTCAAATTTATTGTTTAAGCGAGCTTTTAGAAATTTTACTAAAAATATTAAAAATTGATATAAATATTTTCCAAAAAAATGCGGGCCCTGCTAGTTATTAGTTCTGTACATTTAATCTAATTACATGTTAATTTAATATCATTATGAATTAAAAAATGCTGGTATTTAATACAAAAAAATATGTGAAATTAGAAATATCGATTTATGAAATTTTATTTAAATACTGGACCATTAATTCCTGTCCTGATAATTGTAAAATACTGTGTGAAGAAATTGATCCCTTGTATTTGAACAAATTCGGCATTCATTGATACATTTGATGTTTTACAGAATTGATTTTTAGTGCAATATAATTATTTTTATAATGGTGAAGTTTGATTAAATTTATTGAGATCAAATATATTTTAAAATTTTTTAGGATTTTATAGACTATGGCTTTTGAATTAAAATTGGGTTAGTTGAGAATTAGACTGTGAGTTATGGATTGAAAAAAAGTGATAGGTATTTAATATTTTAATTAAAGCAAAAGTCAAATCTGCGCTGAGCCTCTAAAGAAACACAAGAAACTTAATAATTTTAGAAATTATTTATTGTGTTATTTATTTAATAAGTATTTCCAAGTCCATACAATGCCTTTGCAAATGGACGGGCTCTTTTCTTTTCGGATGTAGGGCATCAATATTATCTTATAAGTAATGTATTATTTATTTTGTTTATATAATATATTTTATATTTTACTATGTATATTTGGTCACCATGGGGATTTTATTTAACAATTTTTGGGAATCGAACCCCTCGGTTAATAAACAAAATGCTTACCCTCTACACCACCGGGGGCCATCAGAGAGATATCTAAATAACAAGCAAAAAATTCAAAAGTTTAAGAATAAAATCGGCTAGGCCCAAGAAAATATAAGGGTGCATTTTCTTTTATTGTTGAATTATTGTTTGGTATAAATCTATATTACATGTTAAAATACTTTTAAATAAATATATTGTACAGTAATGTACAGGTGTCCTAAGAGTTTTATTGCACGTAATTATTTATATAAAAATATTCTAAAATTATTAAACCAAAATTAAAATCAATAATAAAATAACTTTATTATAATCCGTTAGATATAGCATTTATATATTTATTTTCAATTGAACTATAAAAATTACAAGTTGACTTGCATTTAAAAATTGTAATTGAATACCTTTATAACACGTCTTCAAATATTAATAATTGATGTATATTTAAAAAGTTTTCTATACAGGTCGTTTAAAGTTTTTTTAATTCTATGAAAATATTTTTTTTGTTTTTTTTTCAAATATACAGGGTGATTCCAGACATTAAAATTAGAAAAAAACTGTATGGAAGATGGAGATCCAGCATAATAATACATTATTCATTGTCAAAAATTGGATCTTATAAAATATTATTTTTTATTATTTTACAGTTTTTGTATCAGAATTTACGTACAACAATTTTTGCACTCATAAGTGAAACACCCAGTATACTTTCTATTTATATAAAATAATATGATTATTATAAATATTTTCCAGCCATGTATTTAATTTATGTAAATATAAAATATTATTGCCTATTAAATTTAAAAAAAAAATGTATTTTCAATATTAAACAAAATATATGGAAGCAGTGTTTCAAAAACTCCAAAACGTTGTACTAAATTAATTTTTTAATTTGGTTTTATTTCCTAGACCTAGCAATATTTTTACTCAGTTTTTATATAACTCCAAGTCCTTTAATTAATTTGAAAATAATTGTCCGGGACTTAACGTGCAGCTCCTTTTTTTTTTGTTTAAATCCTTCCTTAATTATATAGTCAAAGTGTATAATAAATTTGCTATTTTTTGTGACATAGAGAAGGAGGGGGGGGGGAGATATAGACTCAAGTGTATGGATCGGATAATCGAAAAATAAATCGATTTAGCTATGTATGTCCGTCCGCCTGTCCGTCTGTTCGTCCGTCTATCCGAGTGTCTTTCCATCCGTCAGCACGATATCTCAAAAACTTAAGGAGGATCTTGAAATTTTCGCAAATTCGTTTTTTTGCAATAGCCGTCATCGCTATTTAAATCTAGCCATTTGGGTGCATGGGTTCGGGTAGCTGCCATACAACCTCTTTTTTATATGAGTATTACTCTCTACCTATTACAGCTGCGTGTCTGAAATTTTGCCAAAAGTAGTCTAGTTTTATGGCCAAAGTTTTTGCAAAATTTGGTTTGTCTACTGAAGTGGGTTCGAGTAGCCGCCATACAACTCCTTCTTTTATATGAGCATTACTCTACACCTAATAAAGCTGAATGTTTGAAATTTTGCCAAAAGTTAACCGGATGATATAATGTATATGTTACGGTCATACGGGTATCCCAGAGTTGACACAGTCTACTCTACTACACTCTTCCTCGTTTTTTATATAAAATTACTATTTAAAAGTGATGAAAATGCATTGTAATTATAAAATATTTGTTATTATTTATTATCATGACCTTTTAATTCTTTTTTAAAGTATTTTAATATATATATATATATGTATATAGAAGCACAGAATTACTGTAGTACATATTTATTTAATTGTACATATACTTATTAATTTTCAGTGTCTTAAATGGTTTGAAAAAAATTATTAAATTATTTTTGGAAAATTAATAATAAAATTTTATTATTATTGAAATTTTAAATAGTTAAGTAGACCTAACTGGTATATAAGAAATTTTAAAAATATAAAACTTTTTAAGAATTTAAATTTTTTTTTAAATAACACCTCTATAAGTCATTTTCCAGTCAAGGTCACAACAGCTATTTGAAGTTTAAAAAAAAAAGTTTATAATAAGTACAAAACAAACTATTAATTAAATGTGAATTCAAGTAAAAGAAATTAGACTTTTTTGTATATTCTGCGGTAATTTTTATTCAATATATATATATGAGTTTTCTTCTTTTGGATTCAAAAAATAACTTTTTAGAATTAAATTTATTAATAGAATAATGATAGTTTTAAAAGTTTCATTTATTTTTCTTTTAAGTTATTAAATGGTCATAGAGTTGAAAATGCCTGGATTCAAATTCCGAAATCTAATCGGCCTCAACTTTATAAAATGGTTTAGAAAATTCCGATGTTAGTTTTTGAAATAAATAAATTATCTGAAATTTGAGAGTTGACCGGGTCTATCCTCTCCTTATTTTTCTTTCTCAAATATATTTCAAAAATATTTATTCTTTACAACATTTTACATTGAGCAGAAAGCGTATCCAACCCCTCTTTAATAGATTTCGGCATGTCCGTCCGTTCGCACGCTAACTCAAAAAATAATGATGCATCTAATTAAATTTATACTGTTGGCTATTAATGAAGAAAAAAATACGTGTATTAAAAATTGGGTAAATAAACTGCGAGGGTTCGGATATTCGTAGCTTCCGAGCATATCTCAGAAACTAAAAAGATAGAACTTTCAAATTAAGTCAAAGAATGTTTTTTCCTGAGATGAACTCAAATTGTATTTCGTGAATTTAAAGCAACCAACACTTCTAAAAACAAACAAGCAGATTTTATTTTAAATTGAATTCCCCTATCTAAAATAGCTTATGGACTTCAAATTGAATTTATCCGGTGTAGGGTATTACTAAGTCGGTTAAATCGACTTGCTGATGGCATATTTCAAATTTAAGCTAATTCAATCAAATCAAAATACTTGTTCATACCCGTGCATTCAAAATAAGTCACAGATATATTCAAATTACTCCTCCGTTTTTAACGCATCGATCTAGACGAGTACTATATTTATTTCAAAGGTACATATTGGATCAAAACCGAAAAGTAAGTCGGTTTAGCTATGTGTGTCTATCCGTCCGTTAGTCTTTCTGCAAGATAACTCAAAAACTAAAGGAGCTAGAGTTTTGAAATTTACACAAAGTAATTTTTAAACAATTTGTAGATTTCCTGTTGTTTTTGGTTAAAATCGGAGGTAGCCTTCGGGTAGCTGCCACACAAATTTTTTGAAATGATATGAATATTTCAGCAAAATAGAAACAAAAAAAGTGTAGTTAAATTATTAAACGCTTCATGTGTGGTGGTTTGGACGTTGGCCTTTCAATCGACAAGTGTTGATTCGAATCTCGGTCAGATTATATTTTTTTTTTTATTATTCTTTTAGTAATTAAAAATAAAAAAAACCAATATTTTGAATTTTCTGTCAAACAGTACAATTTCAAATTAAAGTAGGTAATTATATCATATAAAATTTGTTAATTTTATCTAAAAGTTGACAAGAGCAACTATAATCTTCCTCGTTTTCTTTTAAATTTAATGGAATTAAAGAGCCTAATATTTTACAATTGCACTGTTTTTTGAATATAATATTTTAACTATTATAAAAATTTTTTCACTTTTAACATTGAAAAAGAAACCTTTGAACTTGCATTTAATACCTTGAAAATTTACAACTTTTTAATTTGAATTTATTGTACAAAAATTAATGTTATTTAACAAAACACTTTACAGTGTCCCCAACGAAACCTTAGAAAAAAAAAATTCGAAATGAAAGAAAACTATATAGTTGTTAGTTATAATAAAAAAAACTATGAAATGTTTAAAATTACAATTAACTAACAAATATAATATATATATTATTATACATAAGGAAATTTCGAAAAAGAAATTTATTCAGTTCAAGGGGGCCTTTTTGTTAATTGCATCTTATTAAAAGTTATAATCACATTTTTTTAAACACTGACTGCCAGCTCCTTCTGTTACAAAAGTTTTTGAATGGATGAGTTTCTCCTAATTTAGAATCTTGTATACAAATAAATATATTAAATTCAAGACTTTGAACTTCAAGAATTTTTTTTAAGGACAATGTTTCCGCAGTGTCGGAACCATTATAAAAGTGTTGAATATATACTATATATTCTATAAAATTTATTGGAAACACATAGTTCACTAACACTTACACACCTAATTATAACAATATTTTTGAATTAAAAAAGAAAATATTCGAAAAAGAATTAGCAAAATTTTATTTTCTTTGGCTTTTCATCAGAATTGCATCGTAAAAATCAATTTGCAATAAATTGTTTTGCAATAAAATTAGATTTTAACGCAAATTTAAGATTGTTTCCTCTATAATTCTAGTAATAAAACAAATAATAAAATTAAAAATAATAATTGCAAATTAAATTTTGTTAAATTTAAATTTTGAGTAATGTAAATAATTAAAGATAGAGAGAAATTAAGGATGTGGTTGGAAAAGTGCTATAAAAGTTTAAAATCGAATAATTTATGGTTAAGGAAATATAAAAAAAAATTTAATAATAAATTTCGTCTATATTAAATGTTTTATTTGAGTTATCTCAAAAATAGGCATATTATCAAAATACATATTCCATGGATATATAGCAAATTCGTAATTTTTCGTACCAAAAAGCTGAACTTGAATTTAAGAGTCAAACAAGTCCCAAATGTCTGTACCTTACATAAAAAGCATAATTATTATTTATTAAAATGCACTCGAATATTTAACTGCGGTCCTATTCTCGTATGTTTCTATGTAGTGGTTTAGTGTGTTTAATTATTAGAAACCTACGTCAGAAAGATTTGTAGAAGCAGTATCAAAAGTTTCATTTTAAAACTGGAATAAAGTCCAGTCCAGCCTTTGTGTTATAATTGAAAGAACCTAGTTCCCCGAATCTGTAGCATAAACTAAAAAAGAGAAAAAATTTATAAATAGTCCCACAAATTCACACCATAATTTTTGAGGGCAATTTGTTGGGCTGATCTGGAATCCGTACTTTTTTAAAATTCATCCCTTTATTTTAATTCTACTAAAAAATCGATGATTACCTTATTTGGGTTGGCCATGAAATTTCAAATACAAAATTCCAAAATGCCAAAATCCTAAAATTTATAATCCCAAAATTGCCAAATTCCAAATACTATCATTATCATACTTCGTTCCTTACTCATAATGGGAATATCGCATGAACGTATATATATATATATATATAGGGTGGCGCAAAATTACCGATATGGTTTGAATGTTTAATAACTTTTTAAATTTATTTATATTTTTTATTTTTATTTTAGAATTTTGTGAAGAAAATTTGAAGAATTGGAAATGGAACAGTACACAACAGAACAGCGTTTTTTTTTTAAAATTACGAAAAGTTATTGAAAATATACTGGAAAGAGCACGAATGTGCGAAGCCGAAAATGGTCACCTAATAATTAACCATTAAATAAAAAAGTTATTAAACATTCGAACCATATCGGTCGTTTTGCACCACTCTGTATTTATTGGAAATAAAATATAACTTGGATTTTATAAAAATTGGGATTTTAAAATTTCAGATTTTGGTATTTCAGAATTTTTTATTTTGTTTAAAATTTGGCGATTTTGGAATTAGGCATTTTTATTTAATTTTGAATTTCGGTATTTGGTATTTTTTTTTGGGATTTTGTGGTGCTCCCTCTTACTTAAACTAATACATATATGATTTTTAAAGATCTTACACCTTAAAGTATATCATCATGTCTAAGATTTTATTCCTTTGTATAGAAATTTAGCGACGTCAAAATAATGTTTTAAATAGTCGATCCAGCTACTTGATCGTTTCGGAAACCCGGCTTTTAGGAATAAGAGTCAAAAAGATTACATCTAAATAAATGCAAATATATAAAAATTTGAAGATCTGCGGTTGCAAAATAGTTTTTTTTTTTTTTAAATCATTATAATTTATAAATAATGCATGACATCATATCACATCGCACTTTAATGTAGAATGCTCCTAGATGCGATAGATCTCTTAATTACGTACTATATTTTTATATGATTCAATGAAGTTTCTTTTACAAACAATATTAAAACTAGCACTAGTTCAAAAATTCTCAATCTTATACAAAATTATATGATTTTTAAAGATCTTACACCTTAAAGTATATCATCATGTCTAAGATTTTATCCCCTTGTATAGCAATTCAACGATCTTCAGTTAAAGTTCTAAATAGGAGTCTATTGTTTTCGATGCATTCTTAATTTTAATCACTTTTAGATTTTTATTTTTATTAAAATAAAATTTTATATTCCAATATTTTGTAATTTATTACATTTAAAAATTAATTAATAGGTATTTAATAATGAACAAAATTCACAATAACCATCCAATATACAAATTTTATTCAATCTTATATTATTTTAATTATTTGAAATTTGTATTAAAATATTCACAATAGTTAATTAAGTTTCATTTAATTTATTAAATGTTTCTTTATTTTATTTTATTTAATTAACAAAAATTAATTAAAATAAATAAAAATAAATATTTATAGATTAAATATTCAAAATTCAAAATTAACAAAAAATTTAATTGAAGAATTGAACTAATGCATTCAATAGAAACACTCAATACAATACTAATATTTAATTTTTTTTTTTGAATATTAAAAAATTTAATTTTTTTAAATTATATTATTTATTTTCTTATTTAATCAAATTTCTAATACAATCACTTATCAGAGTGTTAAATAAATTAGTGAAATAATGAAATTTTTCCATTAAAAAAATAAAGAAAGTTTAATTTTTCTTTTGAACATAGTTCTTTTTTTAATATCAAATTGCTAATTAGTGCTAATTTACGTGTTATATGAGCAAAAAATAAATACCCTTTGATTGAAAAATAATGTTCATTTATTTGTAAGTACTTTTTTACAATTTTTCTTTAAAGAAATTTGTCATTAAATATAATAGAAAATAGAAAGTACAAAAAAGAATACCAATAATTACATTGAAATGTGAAATTAAGACATTGTGTAAACATTATATACTAATTTGCACTGAAGTGAATTGTGTAGGTATTCTCATTGCATACTTATGGGCTAATGTGCATTCCAAGTTTTATTTAAATTGTTATACCCTACACCTATAGAATAGGTAAAGGGGTATATTAACTTTGGTATGGTGTTTGTAACCACCTAAAGGAAGCGAGCTAGATATGGAAAAGTATATATATCTGTGATCAGCGTGACCGCCTTAGTCGATATAGCCATGTCCGTCCGTCCGTCCGTCCGTCCGTAGGCACGATAACTCAAAAAATAATGGAGCTATCTTGATGAAATTTTAACTGTAGGTTACTAGGACTGACAGTACGGCGGGGATTGCATATGGGCGAAATCGGCCCATGGGTTCGGTTCTTTAAAATTAATAAAGATAACAACTTGAAAAAATGTAGAAGCTTCCAATTTGCCACAAGGGTGTTCTTTACTATCTCTTGCGTGTTCCCCTAATTTGGGATCAATTGGAGTGGTGGTTCTGTACCCCTCTCAGACCTCCCAAGTTTTAAAGGCTTATAATCGAAATTACTAAAAATAGTTACTTAAAATTAGGATAGACCGTTCAAATTGTGTACAAGGGTTAACTAGTACTATAAGTACAGCGCGGACTATATAAGGGCGAAATCAGCCCAACGGTTCGGATTCCGGACCTTTTAATCGATGTTAGGGCTAAGGAACATATATAAAAAATCACGATAACTCAACAACTAATGAGGCTATCTTCATGAAATTTGTGCTGTAGGTTATTGGCAGCAAAACTACGGCGGTGATTACGTACGGTGAGGATTGGACAATGGGTTCGGAACTTACAACTTTTTGATCGAATTTATGTGTCCCTTCCTATTTCGTAAGTGTTTTTGAAATTTGGGTCCCATTGGAGTAGTGGATCGGGGACCAGCCACTCAGTTCTTAGGACCTTAAAGCATATTTTCGAAATTAATAAAAATAGTAACTTGAAACAAATGTAGAAGCTTCAAATTTGGCCCAGGGTGTTCTTTACTATTTCTTGCGTGCCCCCCTAATTTGGGATCAATTGGAGTGGTGGTTCAGAACCTCTCTTAGACCCCCCAATGTGTAAAAGCTTATCATCGAAATTAATAAAACTAGTAACTTAAAATTAAGATAGAGCGTTCCAATTGTGTACAAGGATTAACTAGTATTGAAAGTATGACGGGACTGCACATGGGCGAAATCGTACCATAATTTCGGGTTCTGGAACCCTTGAAAAGTTCAAGGACTAACAAACATATATCTTAAAAACACCATAACTCAAAAAATAATGCCGGTATTTTGATGAAATTTAACAGTAGGTTACTAGTAATGAAAGTACCATGGGAATTGGTTGTGGTCGAGTTTAATTTCGAAGTTAAAGAATATATTTCCTATTTCCTATGTGTCCCCGAAATTTAAACTTAATTGTAGTGGTTCAGCTATGCTCAAAGGTGCTTGCTGCATTTCTGTAAAATTTATATATAAATGAATTATATGAAAAGGTCTAAATTTGTAATTGTATTTTAGAAATACATTTATTGCATATTTTGCGTTTATAAGCTTTTCTATTAGGTATATAAACTAACCATTTAAAATAATTGCAATTTTTAAAAATTTTGATTATTAAATATATTATGCTTTGATTATCTTTTTATCACAAAATTTAATAATAAGAATTTTTTCATTTTGTAATTGAATTGGAAAAAATATATTTTCATTTATTTCAAGTTTGTTTGTTTTTAAATATTTTTAAATAGATAAATTAGTAAGAATTTGTAGTATTTTTTAATAGATAGTGTAATTAGAAAATGTTTTTAGTATTATACAGTTAATTTGGTTAGCTATGTCTTACGATCAAATTAATAACAGCTTCTATGGTGTTAAAATGACTTATGGATGTGTCCTTAAATTTGAACCAAATAGGTGTAGGGTATTTCTAAGTCGGTTGCACCGACTGACTGTTTCTTTACTTGTTTTTTTTTAATTTTCTTTAGAAAAATTTAATTTATTTTAATCAATAAATAGCTTTGTTAATGAATTGGCTATAGAATGACAATTATAGGATTGTTTGTAAAATATATTTTGATTATTATTCAACAAGTCTGTACCGTGCCATGGGAACATATTAGAATAGAAATATTTTTAATATTGCAATACTTTTAAGTATTTCGGTTATAAGATATTTTGTATCTGTCAGTTATTCAATTTAAATTTTGTACACTATTGCATCTAAACAATTTTGATGTAATAGTGTTATTCACACTACGGGTCTATAACATGTTATCAGCGTTAACTTGTTATATAGTTGTTATAATGTCCTATAACTAGAAATATTGTATGAAAAAAAGCTGTCAAGTATAATATGATAATAACTAGCATATTATTACTATGAACTACAAACAGGTTCTTCAAAGAAACCAGGTTTGTAACAATCGGTTTTTCATATTTAAAATTGCTGTCAAAATAAACCAAGATTTTGAAAGTCCTTGTTAAGTTTAAGGGTTAAAACTAGGTTTTTGATTAAAATTTTTTGATATATTCGATTATTGTTTGAATTTTTTTTACATCCCAACGCGATTTTGTTTTAAAATGTCATTGTGGTTTTTTAATAGCCGTTTAAACAAATAGCCCTTTTTTTCTTTGAATTTTAAAAGAAATATTTTATTTCGAAAATTATAATTAAAAAAAAAAATTTTTTATTATATTATTTACAGTCAATTTTGTTTACTTTTTTATTAATTTTATTTACGGTCAAAAATATTGCTGTTATGGAAACGTCAAACAATACTAGGTTAAGCAATGCATAACGATAGTCTGAACAGTTGATTTTAAAACTAGGCTATTTATACCCTATTCACACTACGTGACTACAACATGTCATCTGCATTAACGCGATATTTACTTGTTAAAATGTCCAAGTAACTAGAAATTTGTATGAAAAAAAGTTGTCAAAAGTATTGTGAAAATAACACGTTACTCAGTTTAACAGGTTTTTTTTCAAGGTTGTATGCTTAAATTTTTTTTACATAATTGATTTTTATTTCGATTCATCGAGTTTTTTTGAATCTTCATACCCTTGGATGACAACTGTCTTGAAATTTGAAATTTGTTTTTTAAATTATTCGAAGCCATTGAAAAAAATTTTGAATAGTAACTTAAAATTAAAAACTTTAGCATTTGCTTTCTTTGTAGGAGTTTCTTTCTCTCAAGTTTTATATTATTGATTGAACTTGTAATGTTTTCAATTTCATTAATTAAAAAATTTCTTTATTTAGAATATGCAACATTAACATATTTTTTTTAGAAACCATTTTTATATTTAACTATGCACTTCTGTTGATAAAAAACATAAATAAAAATTTTAAATCAAACTGTCAAATTTAACAACTAAAAACGAAGTCTGAAAAGAATTGTTATTAACATGAAATATGACGGCTATAACATGTTACTTTCGCGTAGTGTGAATAGGGTATTAGTAGGTTTTTTGTTTATTGTGAACATGATATTATTGAGTATAACATGTTATTTTTCAAGGTTGTGTACTTAAATTTTTTGATATAATCAATTTTTTTCGATATATTAAAGTTTTTATGGATCTTCATATCTCCTGAAGGACTTGTCATTGTCTTGAATGATTTTTTTATCATTTTCATTAAATCTTAAATATTTTTTTTTCTTTTTTAGAATCCATTATGATTTGTAAATAATAAAATTTGTAAATAAAATTTTAAAACAAACAAAAATGTCAAGCAAAACTTTTTTATTAAAACGTCAAATATTTACAGTATGAATAAAAATTTTGATAACATATTATACGATCGCTATAACATGTTATAGACCCGTAGTGTGAATAGGGTATTATATTAAAATAATAAATAGGTTTTAATAGGTTCCAATTCATTTCAGTATTCTTCTTTTTACTCTATTTTCAATTATTTATTTACATATTTGTTTATTAAATAAATATATACAAGGGTATATAATGCATTTGCTTTCGTTTGTGTGGGCCGACTCTATAATGTATTAATTTTTATAAGTAATGTTATTTCTTTTGTATACATCATATATTTTATATTTGGTTACCATGGGAATTTGTAAAGAAAAATAATTTTTCAATAATCTAATGTTCTTGCGGAAATGGATCGTATCAGGTTAATAAGCCAAATACTTTTCCCCTACACCACTGAAGCCCCTCTTTTCAATTAGTTTTCTTCTTTTTTACTGCATCTTTTAATAATTCTAATAGATTATATCACAAACGTTATTTCAAAATCATAATGCATGCGTTTCATATTGATAAATTAAATAAATTTACATTTACTTATGCACATATATGCAATGTCAATGTATCGTTTAACACATCCATACAAAAACATTATTTAATTCATTGTTGTTTTGAGACGCGTGGGTCTCTTCCAGCCTTAATAAAAATTAAATTATTAAACTCGAAGTCAAACTTTTTATTCTTCTGAATTTCTAGGAAAACAAACTGTTTAATCTTTTGTTTTTCCCAACATTTTTTTTTTGTAAATTTAAATATTTAAATTTTAAATAAGCTTATTATAATTTTTTAAAAAGCATTTTCAGAATTTAAATTAACCATAAAATTTTTAGAATAAAAAAATTGTTTGAAATTCTTTATAAAACTTTTAAAGAAACATTAATTTTTCCAAAACATAAAGTTTTTGCGGGAGCGTTTATAATTTAAAGTACTTTTATAATTGAATTAAATTAAGTGCGTACATGAATTACTTGACGTAATTTGAAATTAAGTTAAATATACATTATGTTATTAAATTTGATATTAAAATTCAATTTAAGGTTCAAATTACACAAGTAAACTCTTATATTTTTTACTAACTCGAATTTATATTTAAAATTAGTGAAGCTATACTTAATAAGATGTCGCTGGTTAATATGCTTACAGTCTCTTTCAGTACGTTATGACTTTGAAATATCCTGATGTAAATATAAATCTTCTAAAATACTAATTTTTTACACTTAGGTACTAAAATGGAGGGATGAAATAAAGTCGAACGAAATAGAGGTAACTTGGCATTATTACCAAAAACAAAGAAATAAATTAGAATAAGCAATTTTACTTTGAGTTAATTTTGTACAATTTTTATTCGAAATAATGTAGAATTTCTTATTTCACTGGTTTTGGTAATAAAGCTGAATCAACTTTATTTCGTTTGAATTTATTTTACACCTCCCCGCTAAAATTTTGTCAGGCATTCTAATTTAGTGATGGTTTATAAATCCGTAAGTCTACAATTGAGAGTTATTTGACTTTTCAATCAAGTTAAACCTTCATAAATATTCAAAGGGTATTTATAAGTTTTTAATGTCCTCTTGTCTAAGTTGAATCTATATTTTCACTAACATGATGAAAATTGTATAATAATACTAAGGTAACACTCTGTATAATTTGCAAAAGTTCCAGCAATGAACCTACAGAAAATAGTATATCGATATTTTAAAATACATTTGTTCATCGGATCAAAATTTTATTTGTCCGAAAACCAATGGGAAACTTAGGGAAGAACAAAATGGAAATAGAACGTTTGACAACTGTTTTAATGACGTTCCGTTTTGTAGTTAAAAGTTACGTAATTTTTGAATAGTCTCTGACACCTTTTTATGTAATAATTCATAATTACTATTTACTGTTTATCATGAGTTTATATATGTATTATAGTTCACTGTACATAAAAAGAATAAACGTCTTTTTAATTTTGCCAGAATAAAATTTCTATACTATTTCATACCCATGCTTGATAGTTTAAAGTGTCAACAATCATTGTTTCTCAATTAATGTAGAACGTCCTTTTATGAATATATAAATATTAAACTATATAACAAATTCAGGACATTTTGCTATAAATTTTTAAATTATGCAAAATTAAAATATGCAAAATTTTAATAGCTGTATATATTATATATATATACATACATTAATTCAAGAACATTATACCAATTATAGTACATATGTACAAGTACATACATATACCAAGTTTTTTTTTGTACATACATATATTATCAATGCTATGAAATTATTCTAATATTCTCTCCTATAAAACACCCATTATTATTTAACATAACACCTGGTCTTGTTTAATTCAATAACGATTTAAAATTACAGGGGTAAATTATACGTCATAAAGAAAAACAAAAAAAAACAGAAACAAGTTAACCTACATTTTCATTAATTTCTAAATTGCATATAAAAAAAATATGTACTCGTACATATATTTAAATACTATATATAGACATACGTCGTACTTATTTTATTTGTTATGATATAAAATACACGTGTAAATTTAATTTCAAAACAAATGTGGGGGGGGATAAAGGAAATGTTAAACAAAAACAAAAAGTACATATTGCAAGTTTGCATGCAAAATAGTGATTAATATTTTAGTTTAAAAGAAAACTTTAGTTTTTCATTTCCATTGGAAAAACCCCCCCCCAAAATCAAACGACCAAAACGGACTCAAATGTAACATTCAATGTTATAAGTTTGTCTAAGTTCCGTTTTCCAAGAACGTTTTTCCGTTAAAAAAAAACAGAAACAAAAGTGGAAAGGCTATAAAGAAAAGAAAAGTACCTACAAAATAAACTTTTTTTAAAATTCGTATTTTTTTACAATTTCCTTATAATGAGGAATGGAAAAAACTTGAAAAGCTTTTTTTTTATTTACATATTTAAAAAAAAACCGTTTCTAACTTAAATGTAACGGATCATAAATTGATTTTTTGACAGTACTTATTACTTAAAATGCAATTCATTAAGAGAAAGATTAAATAAAAAGTAAATATGACCGAAGGAGAGAAAGTGTGAGAGAATAACTGTAATCACGTGTTTATAGTTTATAGAGAAAAACTTCAAAATAAATATTTCAAATATGTCAATTGTCACATTTTTTTTCTGAGCTTTATTACTTTTATTGGAAAGTTTTTTTTATTTACAGTTATATTTGTTTAAATGGAAAAAAACTATAAAAATTTAGTTAAATTTTATTTTTGTTTTTTTTTTTATTATAAAAATACTGGAATAAATTGATTGATTGCATGATTGATTGCATTGAAATGTAGAAATATTGTTGATATTAGAACGCCTACTATTAATTTAAAATTGACACATGTATCTTGTATTAATATTTAAGGAAATTGGTAACGTTTTTGTACAAGTGATGAATTAAAATTTTTTTTAAAAAAGAAATCTATGAATCAGAAGACATTTTATAGGACATTTAATATAACATGTGTTGTGCTAATGGAAAATAGCTTGTAGTCTCTTGTACTCTGTATTTTAATTTGATGTTTAAAAATTACTTGAGGAATTAAAAATGTTCATTTAATCAATTCAATGATCTGTTAAAAAAATTGGAAAACTTATACAACTCTTTGATTATTATTTAAATTTATATTTAATCATATAGAGTTATTAAAATTATTAAAAATAAAATATAATGTGCTTAAAATAAGAGAGAGACAATTTTGACAATTTCTTTTAAAGGGGAAGACTTTAGATGGAAGCTTTTTCTACATTTTCGTAGTTCTCGTACTATAAATTATGTTTCCAACAAGTCTCGAAGCACTTAGAAATTTCCACAATCTAGCTATGATTCCATGAAGGCTTGTTAGTGTTGGATTTGTTTAAATTGAGGCATTATTAATGTTTATTAAAACAGGAAAGATGTTAATTCCTACAATATAATCTATAAAAAAGCTAGTATATTATTCTATATAATATTTCAACCTTTGCTTCAGGTAAATGAAGTCTCTCCTCTGACTGACTCACTGTGAGTTCCCAAATCAAGTGTGCTTTAGGTAAGGTGCCATTTTTGATTTTATCGAGGTAACTTTGTTATGCTAGGGGACTTCTAGCTGAAATGAAAGTATTATACTCCTTTATGGCATTTTATCAAAATCATTTATATCCAAGACTTCTCTTTGGTATAATGTGACTCTTTTTATTATTTGCTTAAATTCATAAAATCCTACATCAAATGCCTAAACCATGTCTAAATAAACCATGACTATATATGTTTAAATTTAATTATAACACTTTTCAATTTAAATAATTTTAATTTAAAAAGAGAAAAAAGTTCAAATTAATCAAAATGAAATAAATTTTATATTTACTTTCAAAAAAGTTAAATAAAGTTAAACGAAATGTGAATAAAATTTAACTTAAAAGAAGAATTATGTAATCTTATTAAATATATTATTTTTAATTTACAATTCTATGAAATTCTAGAAAGCAAAAAAGTATCTTAAAATCTAAATATTTAAAATGATTTTTTAAGAAACATAATTGAAAATAAAATAAATTCTTTTAGATCGTCAATTAAATAACAGTATCTTTAGTTCTTTCTTCCTGATAAAAAAAATTTATTAAGTTTATTTAAATGTATTCTTCAAAGTGTGATGGAAAAGTATTCATTAATATGGAGAAATTACGGCATTCAAAGTTTTAATCCTACACTGCGGAAGTGTTAAGATACCTCGTTCGGATATGTACACCCCGGGAATTACCATTTTCATGCGTAAGATTTAATAATAAATTTTTGTTTTAGGAGGGGAAATTTCGGGTATGGTTGAAATAAAACTAAAATACCCTAATACAGCTTTTCTAATAAGGGTCTAACAAATCAAGTTAGAGTTATAGTAAAACACAATCCAGAAGAACCTCAAGTGTAGGTATCATTTATCAATATTAAACAATATAAATATAATTAATAATGACTTTAAGTTCATTCATGGAATTTGATCAATTAAAATCGTTCCATGTTTCTTACAAAAAAATATGTTTTTGGAATAACAAATGGAAAATAAAATTAAATGCAAGTGAATCTGTTCATGTTAATTTTAGTAATAGAAATGTAAGAAACCCACCTAAAATAAATTTAAATGGTGTATTTGTATCAATCGAAAATTCATCAAAATACCTAGGAATGACACTGGATGTTAAGCTAAGGTGGAATGAACATGTTAAAAAGAAAAAAAACTAGAACTTGAAAATAAATATAAAAAAAAATACTGGCTCCTATGACGTAAGTCTAAATTAACAACATATAATAAAGTGTTAATTTACAACCAAATAATTAAACCTATATAGTTATATGGCATTCAACTTTGGGATGTGCCAAGTAAACGCATATTAAAAAAATACAAATCTTTCAGAAGTCCAACGTAACATAGTAAGTGCTCCCTGGAATGTACGTAATAGCGACATTCATAGGTTTACAAATTCCCAAAGTTATAAAGCCACCAACCCACGTAAAATATAAAAAAAAATGTTTCATACATTATCAATTCAATGTATTTCAATGGATGGTATTATAATCAGGCGCTACGAACTAACTCCCGAGTGACTAATGCCTACAAACAAAAATTAACTATTCTCTACTACTATTCATATTCTAAAACAGTGGTTGAGGTTTAGTAACTTTGCGGTTATATCGTAACTTGGGTATCCCATAATCACACTCCAATTTCTAGTTAGTGCCATCACTGAATTTAATTAATAAATGAATAAAACCCCCAGACAGTCAATTCTTGTATTGAAATTTAGTAAAATTTTAAAGGATAAAGAAAATATCCTTAAAGGATTTTTATATTATTCAAACGAAAAGGATGTTTTTTTGTTTTTGTTCTAGGTTTTGAGTGCTGTTAAATTTCGTTGTATTTTTTTTTTCATAAATATTTGGAAAAGGTAAAAACAAATTGATAGAACAAAATTTGAATATCATCAGAGATGATTTTAAAAACAAAAAGCAAAAAAAAATAAAATAAAAAAATAAAAAACATTATGAAAATTATGGTATTTACTTTGAACTTAAGTATTTATGTGTGTTTCTTGTATATTTTAACTTGAGTGTAAGAGTAAATTAATACGCCTTATTTCTTACAATGATTACAATTCCCTTGCCAACACTTTTTATTGTCTTGTAAGGGATTAAAACCAAATTGTAGAATCATTATTTCTATATTTTGGGTTCTAAATCGATAATCGGATAAAATTTTGAAAGTAAAATTGAATATATTTTAATTTATTTTTTCTACACTTTAGTAAATACTTTAAATGAAGTACTTTAGATTATTACATACTCATATTTTACTTTAAATACTTTATTTAATCGTAATCATAATAATAATTATAGTAATAATAATATACATAATTTTTACAAAATTTATTTCTATAAAGGCTCGTGGGCTTAATTTATTACTAAGGTGAAATATCATAAAAATATTAAAGTGACCATTTGTTACAATATACTATGAAGGACAAGTAATTAATTAAGTACGAGGATAATATTAATATTTTAATTTTGAATATAATTGTGTCAAATCCAATCAACTGATACTTTATTATATTGATAACTAATTTATTGAAAGTTTATTTATAAACTTCAAATTTCTTTTCTTAACTTCAAATTGTACGAAATTTTTGAATTATTTCGATGATTACTGCTGAATTGATTTTTATTAGGAGAAATTGCTTATGCATGAGTTTTTTTAAACTTCTAAATTATGCTTTAAATAATTTTGAAAGGTTAATTTTGGTTTTGTTCCATGATCTTGTACGGCCATTAACTTTTTTTTTAAATCATATTTTTAAACTTTATTTTAAATAAGGTAATTCCGAGAGGGGTTAACATATTCCCTTCAGTTAAGTCTAATATTGCAGTCAACGGGGTTAACGGGTTAAAAAACCATAACTAAAAATTTACGTATAGACAAAATTAACATATTCTTATTATTATTCTTATTTATTTAGAGTAGATATAACATAAGTAGATCTAAAGTTTGAATCAGTCCAAGGGTTCTGAAGTTTTGCAAAAACAAATATTTTCCAGAAAGATTTTATATATTAAGAATTATGTAAGCAATGAAATAATTGATTATTCAATAATAATAACACATCTATAATAATACAAACATAATAATTAAAAAACCTAAATCTTATGTCATAAATTTGACGTGCCGCAAAGGTTTTACTAATCAATTATGTTTTTAATTCTACGCACAATTTTGGTATATACCAAATTTTTATTTGGTAAAAAATATTAAACAATTAAAAAACAAAATGAAATTATGGAAAGTATAAAAAATCAAATTGTAATAAAAGAAATGATAAAGTGAAAAGTATAACAAATAGTTGGCACATGACAGCTCCATTATATCTGATTAGATGTACTTGATTGATAAAATACCGTACGGAATAAAAAAGTAGAAGTAATTATAATGATTTTATATTTTAGGCGTAGTATTAAATGAAAATAGAAACTGTTCTAAAATATTTGTTTTGCATATTATTTACAAATTAAGATTTGTAATTAGTTTTCATATTTTTATACATTTTTGTTGTTTAATCTAGCTTTTTAATAGTATTGATCTAATGGTAAGTTCAATCACTTGTTGTAGGTTTTTATATAAATCTTGAAGGTTTTGTAATTTGTAAATTACGAAAAGTGTATTATTTAATATTACTTAGTGTGTAAAAGTATAAAAGTAGGTAAATAATAAACAGTAGAAATCAAGGTTAGTTGTAATAGTAAGCAATATTTGAAGTTAGTTACAATTACTATTTAATTTCTTTATATAACGTTGCAAATACCAATTTTTTTAATAATGACGTCAATTTAATAATTAAAGAATCATTGATTATATCAAAATAATGTCCAAAAATATTTATATAAAGGAAATAATCTTAAAAGTGTGTCAAATTTAATTTTATAATAACTTTATTACATTGCTTGATTTTTGGTTTGATTAGTTATACTCTACAGATTTGAATTGACCTTTTCTATTATATCTGATATTTAAATAAAATGCTGAGTTAATTATTAAGAAAGTTTTTTCAATCCTGTTCGATTTGATCGAAATCATGTTTAGTTGAAAGGCTATGTAAAGAACGGCCACAATCCTCAAAAAACTCAGGAGGTTTCATTGCAACCTTTTCATTCATGGTGTGGTTTACACGCTCCATAAATCATCGGTTCATATTTCTTAAAAAACGATATTGGAACTAATGTCACACTCATTACAGATCGATGATCAATGATTTGTTGTTTTAAAATTTGAAAGCTATCGACCAGCAAGGGTTTTGTTTCCAACAAGATTGCGCTACATCTCATTCTACTACCGCAACAATTGATTTATTGCAAGAAAGATTTTACGGTAACTTTATTTTGAGAAATAGTCCAATTAATTTACCTCCAAAATTATGCAACATAATTTTTTAATTGATTTAATAAATTTAAATTTAATTGGATTTTTTTTCGCTAAAGTCATTTGTTTATATGCTGATAAAACAGAACGAAGATACGTTTTGGAAGACATAAAATCCTTGTAATTCATGAAATAAGGTCTAATTACTCAAAAAAGTGAACCAAAAGCTTGTAATAGTCAAACCTTGGAATGAATAAATTTAATTCAATTGAGTATAAATTAAATTCATTTGAGTGTATTATTTCTCAAAACCAAGGTAGCTTTCCTTTCGCTCCAGGATCTTATTTCACGACATTGAACCGTTTCACAAATTCCAGAAAAGAAGTTTAGAATATATTTAATGGAATATCGAAGGACTTTTGTTAATTACTTAATTCTTAATTTTTATAAGAAAAAAATGTTTTCTAAGTTTAAATTTTACATAAATATATGTATTCTGTGAAAGCATATTTAAATTTAAAAGGTGGGCGGCTATAGATTGGTTTTACCTTTTTAAAAATTAATAATGCACCATTAGAGTATAATTCATTTATAAAGAAATATATTCTCTTTTTTATTCATGCATATATAATAAATTTATATATACATATTTATATATATATATCCATGAATATATTAATTTTAATAATATAATACGCTTATATTTTATATATGTACATATATTATTTAAATCATTGATCCCAAATCAATTACCAAATTTAATATACAATTACTTACAGTTGATAGGTAAAAATGTATATCTGTTGTCAGGTAGGTTTTTTGAAATATATTTATATATAATATTGTTTATATCAAGAGTATATATGTCGGTCTGTCTGCATTAAATTGTCTTTTTAAATTTAGTAAAAATATCTTTGTCACATTAACCTTTAATCCAACTACTAAATTTATTAAATTTAATATTGGATATTGGAATTTAATTATATTGATTAATTAATTACCAATTGAAATAATCTATATTTACAATTAAAAAAAAGTTTTCATAAAAAAAAAACAAATTCAAAAAATTTATTTACTATTGTATATATATGTTCAATAGATTCAATTGAAGGTCATAAAATAATTAATTAAACTTAAAACTAATTCAAAATTATATTTATTCTGTTATACAGAGTGTTCAGAACTGTTTTGTCCATAGACATGGAATGAGTAGTGATAATTCAAAACTTAGAACTGGTAATTGATTTAAATTAAGAAGTATTTATTGCCCTCTTCAAAGTCATACAATTAAAATGAGTCATATAACTAGCTTTGAGGAATTAACCCTTTAAAAGGTGGTAGTATGATATTTATATGAATGACAAGTCATGAAGTTGAGTTGGACTAAGTAGTAGGACTGAGTAAGATAAAGACCTATTCTAATGGAACACTTTTTTTTCGTATAAATCTAGTATACCACCTTCTGGTTTATCCAATATGGATCTCTTTGACACCCTGTATAATAAAAAATGTATAACATATGTTCATTTTTAAAAAAAGAATCATAAAAAAAATGTCAAAGGTAATTTAATAAGTAACCTAATTTTATTTTTGAAAAATGAAATATGTTGATACATAATAGATTAGTTAATATTTTAATAATTAATCTAAAGTACGTACAGACTTACATATATTTTGATTTGTTTTCAAATACATAAATATATTGACTAATGTATATATTTACTATAATGTAAAAAATTGAATTACATTAAATTTAATGTATTAATTTGTAAATACATGTAAGTGAATATGTATATACAAATGAATTAAATTTAATTACTTTAATTCCTATAATAAAAAGTTAGTGTCCTTTCCTTTTTACTTAATTGTAACTAGAAACTGTATGTAAGAAGTTACAACTGCGTTCCTGCAATCGTATACCTAAAGAATTTCATTTAAAACTAATTATAAGAATTTTTTTTTATTGGACAATATTAAAAAAGGATTTAATTAATTATTTCTTATGTGAGAGTATTGCACAATAATATTTTTAAGGTAATGGGTATGTATGTATATCCTGCAAATGAATTTGATCTCTTAAAAGGCTGAATTTTAAAAATTGAATAAATTTGAATTATATTTGTAAAACATTGTTAAAGTGTCTGCAACTCGAAGGTTAAGAAGACCGGAGGTACAAAAACTTTTATAATCAAAGTTAATTTAATTAAATTTGATTGATGGATTAGTTTTTGTTATTCGAAAATTTGTTTTAAAAATCAATTAATTAATAATTAATTACGTACTTTCAAAAAACTACTAAGCCTTTTCACATATATATAAATTCAATAAATATTTAATTAATGAACAACTAATGTAGAGAAAATTCATTTTAATATTACAATTAAATATTAAAACGGTTTAAAATTTGTTATTTTCTAATATCCTTGAAAAATAATCTTTATTTCTTAATAATTTCAAACTGTTTTATTATTAAATTCGATTTCGAATAGTCTTTATTTATTTAAATTTCCCAAAAACAACGATTTTTCAATTTTAATTTATTCTTTTAAGTTATTCAACTCTTTAAAAATTAAAATAAAATTTTTGAATAATACTTTATCTTAAGATAAATTTGTGTTTTTTTGAAGTTTATTTACTTTTATAATAAAAACAAAAATTTGAAAAATCATTTTCATGTTAATTCATAATTTGCATACTTATAGGCTGATTTTTAATTTAATTTTCTTATGAATCTCGTACACACAAAATTACAAAATTAAAAAAACAACACTTAAAGGCAAAAAACAAAAAGCAAATAAAAAAAAAGAAACAAATATGTATTCTTTTATATTCAAAAACACGCTAGCAAATATTTGTTTCATATTTTATGACAGCATTAAAATTGTTTTATGTAATTTGTCTCTTTTGGGTTTTAGCACAATTTCCAAAAAATTTTGCAAGTGTGCCATACATAGTTCCATTCTGTGCGAACCGTCCTTATATTAACAAAACTTTTGCACCATGTGAAAGAGAGAGGAGATATTTTAACTACCGGTAGGTATTTAAAAAATATTTCCGAAAAAGCCCTGTTATAAAAAAGGTTCCATTAAATACAGGGTGGCGTAAAACGGCCGATATGGATTGAATGTTTAATAACTTTTTAAATTTATTCATATTTTTTATTTTTATTTCAGAATCTTGTGAAGAAACCTTGGGGAATTGGAAATAGAACAGTTCACAATAGAAAAGCGATCAAAAACTACGAAAAAGTATTGAAAAATGTACTTGAAAGAGCACGTATTTGCGAAGTCGAAAATGGTCACAACTTGCGGGATATAATTTTTCTACTTATCTAAAAATATTCCTCATTAATATACTGTATAACAAACAAATAATAATAATAATTAACCATTAAATAAAAAAGTTATTAAACATTCAAACTATATCGGTCGTTTTACGCCACCCTGTATAACATCTGCTTTTATAAGCTTTATAAAAATATAATGCCCAAATGTATAGGGTACTTTAATTTACAATTATGCAAACCCAATTTTTGGAAAATGTTTGAAACAACATTTAAAATTTGAGAGAAGTAGATCCTTAGAAATTAGGGCTATTAGGGTTTAAAAATTAAAAATTTCATGTTTTTATTAATCAGTAGCTTGAGTGTTTATATTTGCAAAATTAACAAGTTTTCTTCAGTGCATTGGGATTGAGGTATGGATTTCAAAACGAATAATGAATTGATGAAATAACTAAATTATATTATCAATTTATTTTAATATATATTTTACACTTTAAACTCAGTATGAAGCATTATATAATTTTGAAAATGTGCTTTTTAAAAATCTTGGTTTTTTTCCTCACTTGTTTGGATATGAATTTGTTGTTTTATACAACCAATGCTCATTTAAAGTATTTAGAATTAATTAAAACCGATTTTAAATCCCTTACGCACTATTTAACAGGAAATTTACAAAATCAATGTTGCCGTATTAGGATTATCTGATTTCGTAGTTTTAAATTCGAAGAAATTAACTAAGAGATTAAAATTTGTTGTACAGAGTTAAATTCTTATGAGATCATACACTTGTATGATCTATAGTATGTTACGAATATGAGTAAGTCTGTCTGTTTCAATTTTTATCACTATATTTAGTTTACTTGTATAATCATCTATCTTCTATTAATATAAAAGAGATATGTTTGTTTCCCAAACTAAATTGTTCAGTCATTTATTTTGAAAATTTGTATATAAAGGTTTTTGGATAAGGATGAACTTCTAGTATAACAATTTTGGCCTAACAGATCGCTAAGTTGGGGCTGTGGTGGAAGTATTGAAACTTTTTTCTACTTAAATAAAAATGATTTGACCAATTGTTTTCATATTTTGTATACGTGTTGCTCTATGACATTGAAGTTGACTTTATTAGCAGATTTAAAATCTGTTAAACCATATCGGCACCACAATTTGTGTTTTTTTGAAGTTTATTTACTTCATTGTGTTTTTATAAAAAAAAATTTGGAAGCAAATCACATGCAATTTTGCGAGGTATTTCCTTGGTCCAAAAGAATGCTTAAAAAAGTATTTGACAAGTTCAATTAACCCATTGCGGCATAATTTATCATATATGATTTACATTTACATCATGGGTAATTTTTGTGACAATTTTTCCATTAACATCAACTTCAATTAAAAACCCATTGGGAAGCGCAACGACGCGTGCTGCGTATTAGCGAGTACATTACATATTTTTCACTAAGCCTAAGAGAAGTTTGTAAAGGGAAATAATTTTATTTTTATTAATTTTTAAAAATTTTTATTCTGTGCAGTAATTGAATTGACACTCTTTTGGTTATTGCCATTTGTTTATTTACTCAAAGGATCTGAACCTATTCTCACTTATGCTTAGCAAAGGATTATTAAGTTTGGGAAGTATAAAACGGATAAACAACGGATAATCATCGGATTAGAACGGATAAAATACACCTTAACAAAAACCAATTTAAATAAACCTTAGTATTAATACATTATATCCTGCCAGAGAATTGATTTCAAATCAAATATTTATAATAAAAGTTTATTAATGTTCAAACTTTAAGTTAGTATGAATTTTTTCGCATTGTAGGTGTTGAATTATTATTAAAAAATTCATAGAAAATAAAAAAAATAAAAAATAAAAATTAAATCAATTTCAATATGTCTGTTATTCACAGGAAATTATTTTGTATCCTTGAACTATAAAACTAATACATATATACATATACAATATTAGGTAAATTGAAATTGTCCTTGGTCAAATAAAACAATATAAAAAATAAAACATAATGGTTTTTCAAATTTTTATTGTATGTTTATACATATCTATACAATAGTACATACATATATATACATATATATAATGTACAATTTCATTGTATTACTTTATTATATTACATATACGTATATATATATATTTTATATATATATATAAATATATCTATTAGAAATTGTTTAGAAATAAAAATATATTAAAAATTTATAGTTTTTCAATGAATTTTAAAAATTTATAACTTATAATATAATATACATATTAGATAGTTTTTTTTTTCATGTCACTGGATTGTCACTGGATCGTAAATGGGGTTAGAAAATAACAGATCGATTTTTTGAAAGAAAAATTAGAACTCATTAAAAATTGTCAACAACACTTAAGAAAAAAAATACTATATGTAATAATATAACTTATATATTATGTAGAATAAATAATATATATGTACAATCTTATTATTACATAGTTTTTTTTGGAACAATTGAAAAAAGTAATGTATAGTAAATTTATATAAAAACATAAATATAGCCATGTGTACAAAGCTAAAAATATTTGAAAGAAACGTTAAATCAGTACTTCTATACGGCTGTGAAACATGGAAGGTAACCGCCATTATCACCAAAAAGTTGCAGACGTATATAAACCGTTGTCTACGTCGCATCTTAAGGGTTCGTTGGCCGCAAATCATTACCAACACACACCTGTGGCAAAAAACGAACCAAAAGATGATTGAGGTCGAGATCCGAGAGAGAAAATGGCGATGGATCGGACATACCTTGAGGAAGCCAGAAGAAAACATTGCAAGGCAGTGTGGAATCCACAAGGCAGACGACGAGCGGGTAGACCAAGGAAAACATGGAGAAGTACTGTTTTGAAAGAGGCACA
This sequence comes from Dolichopus griseipennis, assembly GCA_963082915.1. Lineage (NCBI taxonomy): Eukaryota > Metazoa > Arthropoda > Insecta > Diptera > Dolichopodidae > Dolichopus > Dolichopus griseipennis. The sequence continues at coordinate 366,337,448 of OY720441.1, forward strand.
AGCGCAACGCAAAACGTGGTTACAGCTAAAAGGAATTGCTAAGGATCGTGAAAGGTGGAGAGGATTTGTTGACGCCCTATGCCCCACCAGGGGTTCTAGGATCCAGTAAGTAAGTAATGAAACAATTTTCAAATCAAAATTAAACTCAACAATAAATATAACAAGTTTTTCGGCAACTTATAAATTGTTTTTACTTTAAAATGGTAATATGAAAGCGGTATGTCTTGCCATATTCTAACTGTTCAACAATTACGCGAACAAACCTTTCTATACTATTTTAGGTGAATGTCGGATCAGGGGATGGGAAGGTAATAAATATATTATATTCTTATTAGAATTGATCTTAATGAATTCCACACACAAATTCTGTGGAAAATATCCAAAACTTGATAACCGTAATTTTTCCCTTTTTGAGATAACATTTGAAGTGGACTGTTTAACATCAAATCTTTGCACTGCCAAAAATAAATAAGCGTTTATTTAATTAAAAATCCCTCAAATGGTTATTAATAATGTTTTAAATAAACATTTTGTGTCACAAAATATTTTTAAAAATTTTCAAACACGTTTATTGAAAAACTGTAATTTTGCGGTTATCAAGTTTTGGATATTTTCCACAGAATTATTACATAGGATTGTACTAAGCCTTATAACTTATTTCAAATTTAAAATAAGATATTTCTGCATCTGAGAGTTATATATTATTCAGTTAAATTATTTATTTTATTTTGTATTTATATTAATGCAATTTTATTATAATTTAGGATGTCATTAATTTGAAACCATTGTGGAATGGTAGCTGAGTTGAACAGATACATGTCAGCACCCTAACAACTGTGTCACGAATCCGTTAAACACTTTTGTATAGAATGTTTATTTTTTAAGTAAAAGATTTCTGACCTTAACAATTTTTTAGGTGTTGTTTTCTCGTAACATGTTTCAATTATTAAAAGGTTTCGGACTTCTTTGTTGAGATAACTTTCTTTTTAGTTTTTATATTATAAAACTCGTCCTTTTAGCATTAATATGACTTCTTGCATGACTTAGCAATTTAAAAGAGTTAGAGAGTTAAAAAAATCAAGACTGCAAGAATTATTCCGAATATAACTGTTCTGGACTAATTGTAAAATTCATGATCCAATGTGAGCGTTGGCGAGAAACTTCACCGCAAAAGTTATTTTAAACATATGGAAACTTATACTCTTTTAAAGTTGAAGTTAGACAGAATTAACAGCTGATTGCTGACGCTGACTCGGACCGCTTGCTAGAACTATTTAGTAGTTTATTTGGAATGATTGTGAAAGTAAAAAAAGTAGGATTATAAAAAAGTAGGATTATATTCATATTAATTTAGATATCATAAATTATATGTAAAATTGTGAGATATTGACAGATGACAGTTCTATTATATAAACTGACAATTGAAGTTACCCCAGCTTTGAAATTCAAATGTATAACATAATTAAAAGTTTTTTTTTAAATGTGCTACCTAAATTTTTGGTTCTTTAAAAAATTTTAAGAATATAAAGTTTTTATCAGAATTTTTTAAATATCAAATAATTTCCATGACATTAACTTAAACCCACGCCACATTAAGGTTGATTGAGCAGGACGTTTTTATTCCACTTTTATTAATAAGTATTAATTTTTTTTTTTTTTTTTCAATTATTCTCTTAACATCTGCCGAATTACATTACCATTAAAAACCAAAATAATTTTCCAATTCGACAGAAAAAATTACTTAAGTTTTAATGAGAATAATTTTATGATTATAAACCTGTAAAATTACTCCATAAATAAAAACAATTAAGAACCAAATGCAACAAAAAACAATTTTACAACTTTTGTAATTATATGAGTGAAAAGTTTTCAGAAAAATTTACAATTTAATAATTTCCAAATAATTCTTAACAATTATTTATGATAACTTTTGTTGCTTTTGTGTAATTAAACAACAATTGATTAAACACAATACAAAATTTATAAATTATGAAAACTTTTCATTGGTTAAAATGAAATTTTATTTTATTTTGTGAATTTTCAAGGACGAAGTGTAAAGAAAAATGTTAAAAATTTTTTGACTTTGTCGTGTCCTGTGGCTCTAAAAGCATTAAAAATTTGTCATTTTAAGGTAGTAATGTTGTACGGGAAAGGCAATAGGCATGGCCTCAAATATATAAATCTATTTAGCTATGCGTGTTTCTTCTTCAATTCTTCCGCTAGGTAATTCCAAATAACTAAAGAGCTAAAATTTTGAATATTTTAAATAATCGAATTGATATGAAGTCCAGTGAAATTTAGACAGTTTTCCTACCATATTCATATAACTTTGTAATACTTGAATATGAATATAATTAAGTTGTGCATCAGAATTTTCATCAAAAGCAGTTAAGTTTTTTGGTAAAGATTACTCATCACTTTGGTTAGTATTGGATTAAGGGTTCGTGTGCCTGATATAATAATACGAAGTTTTGATCTATTCACTATTATAAAGTCTAATTAAGGTCGATTTTCACTACAGTAGGACGTTTCGACACGGTGAGGTGGCGACACTATGTTTTTTTTATTCATAATCGCTGTCTTGTACCAGATGATGCGAGTCGGTGTCATTCAACTTTAATATACTCATAAGAAACGCATAGAAGAATAAAACACTGTACGTCGTCATCACTATGTCAATTTAGTCTGAATCGACCTTAACGCTAGCTGCCTGAAATTTTGCAAGCTGTAGTAGTTTTTGAAAGTAGTAGTAGTCCTTAAATTTGATAATATTTTAATATTCACCATATGTAAGGGTTATTATAGTAGTTTGCGCAGCTTACTCAGCTGCTCTAATCTTGTTACTGATATTGTTTTCAAATGATTTTTTATTTTTTTTTTTTTTTACTGTTCAACTGTTAGCCTAATAAGCCGGTGTTTACCATATGTTTATGTTGGAACAAGGTGTCATATAATATTCGTGTTATTAGAATTGATCTTAATGAATTCCACATACAATTTAAACATGAGGTTTTTGTATACATTGTAATATTTTGTATTTGAGTTATATGGTATTCTTTATCTGTGAGTTATATTATTCAATTAAATTATTTGTTTATATTTTTATATTAATGTATGTTTTTTATTAAAGATATATAATTATTAATTATTGATTAATCCATTAATTTGAACCCAATAGCGAATGGTAGCTGAGTCGAAAACCAGAAAAGAATTTTTACCGTGATTCGAACCCGGGCCTTTCGCATGAAAGGCCGGCACTATAACCATTGTGGCACCCAGCCGTAAAATAATTTGATTTTCTAGCCCATACACAAGAATTAAGTTTGAAATATCTTGAATGAAAATTTCCACAACCTTGAAATTTACCTTGCAGGTATCTAATTTGATAAGTGAACTCTTTTATGTTTTGAAATAACTCAAATATATAAAAAGAAAAGAAGAAATTTTAAAGAGAAAATACTTAATTTAATTTGTATATTTTCCCCTTCAGCAAAGAAAACTTTGTCTTTGATGTACGTTTTTACCATTATGATTTTTCCAGAAAACAATAAATATACAAACATATTTATTTGAATATGAAAAAATTTATAAAATAAAATTGTTCTTTTTATTCTATATGGAATTGAAGTTTATGTATCTTTTTTATTTATTAAGTAATGAATTTTCTGTTAAATTTTTTTAAAATTATTTAATACTTTTATAAAAGTATTAATGTAAATTATTCAAAATGACATTTTAATATAACTTAATTGTGGAAATTATTGTTTATTGCAAATAAATTTTCAAACTTTCTTCAATTTTCTTAAAATTTAATAGAATTTCTATTTTGTGGTTTTGTTTTTATTAAAAAAGTTCAAAAGAAACTTTTTTTACTACTGAAGTTGGGTTAAATTGGGAAACTAATTTCATAATATAAAAATAAAATGAAACTAATGAAAGTTATACAGGGTAGGCCAAAATTCACGCCCGTGTGCAAACATTAAATTTTATTGTTTTCTTTTTTAAAATATAATATGAACTACGCATGATTTCCTAAAGAAGTTTGGGGTCATATAACCCTTTGCGATGCCACCCTACATCATGCTGTACATTTGAACGAGTGTAATTGTCGCTGGTAAACAATTATGGAGATAGAAATTGACAAATGTATTTCAGTAGTTTTTATGGTCCAAGAAAACTGAATTATTGTAGGAACATAGGTTTTACTTGACAATTTTAGATCATCTGAAAATGGGAAAGAATAGACGTTCGGGATGCATAAACTTCAAAATATATTATGATAATAGGACTACTAATATTACTTAAGTAGCGCTATCGGGAACGGGATCATTGTATTACAACCTTAATTGTTATTTCATCAGCAAATAATAAGGGGCAGAAACGTAAAGTAATTAAATAATTGTTAATAAAAGAAGAGGAAGAATGTAGTAGATTAGACTGCGTCAACTCTGGGACATCCGTATGTCCGGAATACAAACATTGGATGATTTAATGGTAATTATTACTTTTACAAAATTTCAAATACTTCAGTTATGTATACATGAAAATATAAGTTAAAAGGCAGTGCTTCAAACCTCTTTCAACTATATCTTATTCAGAGGTTGGCCATTATAGTTTTTAACTATTTACAAAATTTCAGACATCCAGCTTTATAGGTCTTAGCTACTTAATAAAACTGGATGGTATTAGCTACCTATAAGCTACTCGAAACCATTAAACAAACTGGCCGGATTTAAATAGCGATTACGGAAAAACAAATTTATGAAAATTTCATAACTCTAGCTCCTTTATTTTTTGAGTTATCATGCGGGCGAACGGACGAACACACATAGCTAGATCGATTTATTTTTTGATGCTGAGCCGATCCATCGCTTTGAGTCTTTATCTTTCACCCTCCTTCTCTGTGTCAGAAACATAATGGCAAATTTGGTATACCCTTTTGACCTATAGTAATACGGGTATAAACAGATTAAATAATAATAGTAAATGAAAAGCACTCTGTTATTGCCCTACTTATTTCCCCTCTTATACTTAAAAATTTTTACTAAAGAATCTTTAAAGAATTTAAAACAAAACTGTCCTGACACTTTTCTTATGAAATATCCCTTAAGAGAATAAACATTTATCATGTCGGAAAAACGTGTACTTTGATTCCTTTTTATCATTTATCAAAGCTCATCTGTTAACAAATGTTAACAGTTTTTTAAATTACGTATTTTCTTTCCTATTTTACTTGATTAATTGAAATAATATTGTAAAATATTATATTTACAATTAATTTGGGATTCTTAAAATAGACTTTTTATATTTAACTTTAGGTCACATGTTCATTATCAAGAAAATCTTATGATTTTTGAATCAATACAAATTTTTTTGGAATTTTATTTAACATTTTAAGTTTTATTTAATTTGGAAGCCTAAATTTGAGTGGGTTTCCTTAATTTGACGTTTATACCAGGGGCTCTCAAGTTCATTTAAGCTTCATTGCATTACCTGGAAAAATTCAAGACATTAAGTCAATTTAATTATATGGGTCAATTAATTAAACTGTTTTTGTATACTTTTAACCTGTTTAAAAAAAATTTTAAAACTTTTTATTATTTCTCCTCATTTATTTTATAATATACTTCTATAATTTAAAATAAATGAAGTTGAAACCACGAAACTTAATTCATTTAAAGGTTATTTAGATTATTCATTAATTCTGTAAAAGAATTTCTTAATTAAAAATTCTTAGAAATAAATTAAAAGTTTTACTTAATAAAAGCATTCACAAACGCATTAACGTCACGTACAGAATTAATGAAAAATAACTTCAAGTATTTTCAATTATACAGTATTTGTCTAGTTATTGAAAGTTTTAATAATGAAAGGTTTTGTACTTGAATAGTTTTTAAAATAAATGAACTTTTTAAAAGTTTTGTTGTTCTTTTAATTAAAATAAATAACATAAAGACTTAAAGGATTTGCAAAGGATTAATGAACAAAGTTTTAAGTAAACTTAGTTAAGTAAATTTAAGTTTTTGTTACGTATAACAGAAAAACACACACCCTAATTGTAATTAAGTACTTCAATGTTCTTTGAAATTATTTTAAAAATTATTCATCCCTAGAAATTCATCGTCCTTTACATAAATTGTTGATCTTACCCAGAATTTTGATCAAGGATTTCTCAATACATATTCTTCAACTAACTTAAAATTTTGCAAAAGGGCTAGGCAACACAAAGGTAATGCACCTACATGAAAAGCGAGTGTTTAACAAGTTGATTTTAATCTTTAGAACAACAAAATTCATAATCTTGTTCTGTGGCTGATATGAAAAAAATGGTGCATAATCTGATCAGGGTGGTGAAAGAACCCCACCAAAGAAAAGCCTGCTAGCTTAGTAATAATTGTAAGATGAAATAGAATTCAATATTGTATGAGACAAACGGGAACTTGGAAGTAGTTAAATCGAACTAAAATAAGGCAAAAGCCAAGGAAACTTTATTAGGGCTGTATCGTTTATCTTATCCGAAATACTAATAAAAGAGAGCCTGATTAAAATATTTTAAAGGACTTATCAATAAATCTTGATTAAATATTAACTTCTCCGATGACAATGCAACTTCCATAAAGCTAGTTGTATGTTTTGGCATTTAGTTCGACATTAGTTCGAAAGTTGAATTAAATCGTACTTATGTCAATTTTCATTTTTAAAATATGTTTCGAACTTATGCCACAAATTCGATAAAATTATTAAAATTAAAAAATACATAAATTTGAAAGAAATTTTTTTCGAAACTAGGTAATTTTAGTATCGAACTTATGACAGAGAACTTTGTATTTTATTTATAATTAAAAAAGCATCTATTTAATTATTAATTAACAAACTTACCGATAATCTATGTTTATAATTTTTAAAAAAATTCTTTGCACCTTCTGTTCTACTTAAACGTCTATTAAATTTAGCTGTTGTTGTTGTAGTTGTTGTTATAGATGGTGGTAATAGAACAACACTTTGTTCTGTTTTCATTGATTTACTTGTTGATGCAATCGGATAACTACTGACATCTTTTGTTGCAGAATAATCACTACCATCCGTACTATAACTATTTATTATATTTTGATTAAATGTTATATTATTTGTATTATTAACTTGTACTAAAATACGACATGTTTGTGATGCAATTTGCATTAAACCTTCTTGTAAATTATGATATTCTTGATATTGATTATCTGATGGTGATGAATGATGACGTCCTAAATGGACATAATCCCATAGTGATGGCATTTTGATTATTTTATTTTTTTTTCCTTCTTTCTTTTAACACTTTTTATAAGTTTTTTTTTTTTAAGGTTATTTTATTCCTTTTATTTACGATTTTGTTTTCGATTTAGTTTTAGTTTATACAAATACATTTTTAAATTTTTTAATTAATTTAATGGAAAACTGATATTAGCAGTAAGTAGTACTTATTGGAATATTAATAATCTAAATTAAAAAGAAATTAGAATATTATTATAAAATATAAAATGTCTTTGGTTTTCTTTAAGTTTTTTTTGTTATTTTTTAAAATTTTGATTATATGTTAACTTTCTTAAGTTATTTTAGAATTTTAGATCATATTTAAGAATATAAAACTGTAAAACAGTATTAATTTTACAATGCTAAATTAGAATTGCATACATTTAGGCGAATCCATATATTATCAAATACAAATTTGTACTGAAGAAATATTGTAAATAGTGTAAGATTAAGGACTAATAATACTGACATTGTTATGAAATTTTATTAAAAATCAAATTTAAGGACTCCCGGAAATATTTTCTATGCGACTACCGATGGGGTAGAATTTTACCACAAATTTAATTAACACGTAAATAGATCTTGTGAAGCAAAATTCGATTAGATGTGATCATATAATATAAATAGCTATAGTATACATTAAATATGTCGATACTGTACTGTAGGTACATCATATAAAATATTCCCAAAAAAATAGACAAATAATAAGTTATAATATATGTGGTATAATTGAAACAATTTATAATATTGAAAAAAAATATAACAAAAAAAATTCAAGAAGAAAAAATATAAAATAGCTATGAATATGATTGAATTGTATGTATAATTGATATTCAAACTATCATAACGGATTTTGTAAAACTAATAGATGGAAAAAACTCAGTTTTTCTAATTCAAATAATCGGATTTTAACAGCAAAAACTTTGCAGAACATTTTTATAATTCCCTTTGTATTTTGTATAAAATAAGAACTACAATTGGCGCGTATTAAAGTATGAATTGTAGAAACTAATTTATAGTTCTAAAAATCTTTTTAAAATCTATATTAGTTTCTTATAAAATAGCTTTTTAAAATAATTATAAGTTTTTTTTTAAATTAATTTAATACTGCTCTGCGCTTCACATTTTCTTTTGATTTTTATTTAAATTCTTAATACGAATTACTTATGTTCTATTTATATTTATTTTCTTAATTAAGTAAACATAATCATATCTAAAATACATTACTCATTGATTAAAATTAATTATTCTAAAAATGTATAATTCATTAATTGTTTAATAATTAAACACCCAATAGTAGGTTTTAAATTAAAACTAAGCGTCATAAGACGTAATTTATTCTGAAAGAATAGTATTGAAAAGAATTAATATTTTTATACAATTAATCCGAACCTTACTATAGTAGTATAGTATTGTATGCAAATTTCAAGAGGACTAATAATTCTGTATTTCATAAACATAGAATTGTATTCATAAGCATAGAATTGAATTGTACTCATAAAAATATGTATAGGCCAAACATTTTATTTTAAATAAATTTTAATTACAATACATATTTTCTTATTCATTCTAGAATAATTCGGAAATTCATGGAAATTTTTATATTTTCAAATAAAAAAAAATTTGAATTACTAATATTTTATAAAATATTCAAAATTCCTGTTGAAGTAGGAAAAGTGTGTTGAAATTGGAAATTAATTCTGCGCCACTTAATGACTTTTGTTTTAAAATTGTTTTGTTTATTTTAGTTTTTTTTTTAAATTGGCAAATTGCCATTCATTAATTCACATTTTTTATTATATATAGTGTAATAAATATATATATATATATATTAATATATATATATTATATATACTATAATAAATATATATATATATTATAATAAATTTACCTTATAATGGATTTATTTAAATTAACAATTTTAAAAATAAATATGTTTAATACTTTTAGAAAATGCAAATTCTTAAATTAAAGACTACGCGCCTGATTTTATGCAATTTATGCAACTAAGAGTAAACAAGTTTTAAAATTATAGTTTTCTTGTACATTATTTATAAATTTCTTTATCATTTATTTATTTAATTATTTATTTACTTATTATTTAACAATATGGTCTACCATTGCCATTATTGGTTCAATACCATTATTAAACTATAAGTTATTATTTAAATTTGTTAAATTTTTATGTAAATATATTTTATAATTATTTTTATATTATTTTAAATTAATTATTTTAATAGTTTTAAATATTAAAATTTTTATCCAAAATATCGCATAAATTATTATTATAATATTTAATTAATAAATTAATTTAAACCTATATTTTAATAACTTTATTATTCATAATTAATTAAATTTTTATTTATTTTTTAATCATAGAAAAACTACATACTATTTTATATTAAATTTCTTACATTATTTTCTTATACAATTTTTTTTAAATTCAAGAAAAAACTAAAACGAAATTTAATGAATAAATATAATTTCTTAGAAATTTTTGTAAAAAAAACAACTTTCGTTTTTTTCTTCACTAATTTTTTTTTTTGAAACCCACAATTACTTTATTCGTTTTTGTTTTTATTTTATTTTATTTTATTTTATAATACTTATATTTATTTATACTAATTGTTATTATTATTTCGTCTTTTTATTTCAAAAATATTCAAAAAAAAAAAAAAAAAATAGTGGAAAAAACGTAAAACCATAAATAATTACAATAATAAAAGTATCGTTATATGTGCGCGCTTTTCCCAATTACTCAAATACTTAAAATAATTTTTCAAAAAATTTTTAAACTTTTTTTTTTTTTTTAAAAAGTCTTAGTAAAAAAAAATTGCTTGCGATTCAGACAAAGGACTAATGATTACTGACATTCCAAATGAACGTAAAAATATTGTACAATATATATACCGTTAAACAGGTACAAAAAATTAAAGTAAAAAAAAAAAACAAAAATAAACAAAAAAAAAAATGAAAACATTGAAAAATAAAATATTGAGTAAAAAGACAAATGAAAAGAAATAAAAAAAAATAAGAAAGGAAAAAAAAAGCTTTTTTCATGCTAAAATATTATACATAATGTACACTCCCTTAATAAACATCCCAATACATATGTATATATATATATTACTGAACCATCTTAACCATCTCTTATCAATTTGATAAACCTCCCACACACTAACAACAAAATAATTTGAAAAACTCAAAATCAACAAAATATCAACAACAACAACAAATGTAAATGAAAATTCCAAGTAGAAATGTCGTCCTTCTGTAATGATATTATATTTATATATGTATATTTATATACATATTTCTATGTCAAATATATATGTATATACTATATATATAATATATATTCGTTCATTAAATTCATATGGTTGTTTTGTATACCTAGGGTATACAGAAGTGTTAACGATATTGTGGAACTTTTTGTGTACTAAAAACGTGTATTTTAACTTAAGTTTTAATTTTAAATGAAGTGTTCTTAAGAACTCCTTATATATATATATATTTATTTTATATACTCGGAAAATTCCTCTGAGCAATACAATTTTAAGCTTTCAAAAACTTGAAGAAATATAGAACGTAGATTCGAATAAGGGATTATTATAAACGTAGTAGAAAATAGACCAGAGTTTCGAAAACATAAACGAATGATTCTAAATTTGATATAGGAAGGTCTAGGATTGGTGATTCAAGATTTTTTTCAACATTGTTCAATTGACTCTTATTCTATATTACTTGATTCAAAGTAAAATGTGTCATATATCTTTATTCAATAAGTTAGGGCTATAAAACCATTCTAAAATACAGCAATTAATGAAGGTCCTAGCTACATTCTTACCTTCATAATGAACCTCTTTAAAAATTGTTGATTTTGAGTCAGAAGTTGAATACAAAATATTTTCGAAAAACTGTTATAAAACACTTTCCTAGAAAAGTAGTTCGAAGTTTTGGAATTTCTGAATTACTGGGTCGATATAGATAATTGATTATGAGTAAATAAACAGAGTTGTAATGAATTTATAGTACAGAGTGTTTTAAGAATTCAATTTAAATAAATAACTAAATAATGATGTTATAAACGAATTTTTAGGAATTCTGAAAACACATTGTGTACATAATACTATATTGAATTTTTTAAGTTTTTATTATGGAAATAAATATGTTTTAATTAGTATTTAGAATGATGGAAAAAATTAGTTTTTATAAAAATCTGACGGAAACATTAAAAATAAAATGTTTACAAGATATATATATATCTATTTACAAGAATATATTCATAGATATTATTAACTTTCATAGATCTGTATGTAAAAAAGTTAAGTCCGATTTTTATTTTGAATAATTAAACATAAAGTAGAGTTTGAAAGTGGTTGGATCTTTATGGGTTTAATTACATATACCAAGTGTCCCAGGAGTTTTTTTTCGGAAACATGTCACATGGCCGCATTATATTTGTCCGTAGTATTTGTCATGGTATTTCTTGATCATTTGATTGTTTTTCATTTGCCTGTATTTTGCAAAAGATGGGTTAATACGCTTTTTCCAGAATATTTATGTGTATGTATATGGTTATAGATAAATGAAATACAGGCGTTTTATAGTAAGCCATTTTTTTCAATATCCTCAATTTGTAGAAGTATGTCTCTTATTTTCATTATTAACTCCTAGAAGAACCGTATAAGACCGATTAGATCAAACTTAAACGATTAGTATCAAATTTACTTAGGGCTTTGCCTATATAAGTTAGGTATAATTGAATAAACTAATGTTATTTAATCGATGATTACTTAATTGCTACTTCTTTTTTCGATTGAAACATTTATATGTCAATTCTTATTATTGTCATTTGATGCACTATAAGGAGCGTTTTAATTTACTAATTTGTGTATTTTTACATTACTTCTCTTTACTTTCGCTTCTACATTTCACTTCATATTGTTAATCACCCGCAAACCGAAGACTATCACCGATGGCTCATTCTTCTTCTTTCTTTTGTGTAGCTCTGTTCAATATATTTTGAAACAGGAGGAACACTTAACATATCATATTCTTATAACTCAAATTGAACTTAATGAAATCCTCGCATGATTGCTGCGAGAAATAGTACAACGCCTTTCAACTTGTTAAGAATTTGTAATACTGATTCCAATTGTATTTGTTTTATATTCTAATAATTTTTTATTTTGTATCTGTGAATTATATTTTAAATTAAAATTTTTAATTATTTAGACTTTTTGATGTAGAATAACTGATTATTACAGACCCCCCGAGTGCTAAGTCGGTATTTTAAGCAGTTTGCCGACTATTCCTTAAATACATATAAAGGAATTATAACACGAGCTCTTAGGCGATTTTATACAATATAGGACTCTAAGACTTTGATATCGTCAAATACATACCTGTTCCATATTAACATAAATTTGATTTAAGAAAGTTTTTAACAACTAAAAATAAACTTATTAAATTAAATATTTTTTTTGTCAGTTCCGGAACCAATCAACATTTAGACGTTATTTCAAATTAAGAAAGGTTTTTAATATTTTTGAATTTTATTCTTAATGGAACGGAAACATTTCTAGAAATTTTATGAAATATTTTTTTTTTTAATTTTTTAAAGTCAATTTTGTAACCTAAAGTTTATCATCCCACTGTGTTTTTGTAGAATATATGAGTATACAAAAACAATCTAAGGGTGCTTATTTCATTGTTTTATACTTAAAGTTCTTTGGTATATTTTTTGTATTAAAGCTCCAAATAAATGAGTTTTTGATATCTTTTTGGTTGTATAATAACATTAAACACTGTTCTTTGTATTCTAAAGACAAAATAACAACAACAAAAATCGCTTAACAAATTTTGACTTAAGTCTTCACAATGCAGTACCATGAAATAAGACCATGCGAAATAAGTTTTGATAGTAATTGGGACATAAAGGCCATGGGGGTGTTATTTTGCAATGAATGAGTGCTAATATGAGAATTAGATAATATTCTGATGGAATCGTAAATCTAGATTTAAAAGCAGACTCACCTTTTACAGATTTTTAATGCAAATTTTAAAATCTCTCCTTAATACAGAATCTCGCCCACAAATACATATATAAAAAATTTGAAATAGAGGAATAATCTGATTTCGAATACAATTCTAAAATTCTTCTTAATTTAAAACCTTCCAAACTTCCAACAATGATACAAGAATTAGGACTTAGGGGGTGTTATTCCTCTTTCAATACAATCTTCAATCTTCGAATTCTCGAGAAACAATACCCGGAGACTTTATTTCTCAAAAAGTTGAAATTCAAATTAAAGGGGAAAAACCTCCCAGGGTCTTATTTCCCAATGTTCTCAATTTCCGGTGTTTTTACATATCAGAAATAGCAACACGAGGACTTTACTATACAGGGGCTTATTTCATGGCTCCTCCCAATACTCCGAACAAACTTCTTTATAAAAAAAATTCAATTCACTTTAATGGCAATGATGATGTAAAAGAATATAAGCTTGATTGGTGGTAGAATTTTGGCACGAGACAAAACCAAAGAAAATTTATAAAAAATATACTATGAAAAAATAACAATATATTTTTTGCGCGCCATTTACAGTTATTTTGTACAATATGGTAAAATTCTTTTCATCATCAAAATATAATAGTTAACTATAAAAGAAAATTTTTTATGATAAATGTACGTTTATAATGTAAATTATCATCCTATATACCTATTCATCCGTATTATATGTACGTGTTCTTATTACATGGGGGCTATTACTGTTTTGGGGGATGATGAAAACTTTTATTATCACGAAATATGAAATAATGAACAAATATATATAATATGTACATATCCTGCACTTTTAATAAAAGTACTCTCTAAACATTTTTATTATGAAGTAGGAGTTAATAAGGGAGTAGGGAGAGAGGTTGGTTTGGAATTCATGAGTCATGATCTATCATTTAAAGTTGTCATACTTTATATTAAAAAAAAGTTTGAATGTTTTTTTGATTTTTTCTATTCTCTCTAATATTAAAAAAAAAATTGTTTATTAATTCGCAGTATAATATTGTTGGAGTTTATCAGGTTTTCAGGTTTAAGATCTCAAATAATGATATATTGCGATATTGAACGAATAGCTCCAGTTAAATATTATATTAGAATACTTTTGCTTGCGTACAATTAAAATTCCAAAAATGTTTGAAAATATATGTAAAGTTTTGTAAAATCGTTCGCGTACTGATAAAAATTGAGTTTTATGAAAAAAAAACTCAAAAAAATGAGTGTTTTAAGTGTTTTGAATGTATTATAATAAACCAAGTATAATTAAACCAAGTTTGTAAATGAGAGAATTAAAATTGCGAATTTAACTCAAGGTTAAATAGGGCTTAAAACAACTCAAACTCATTTTGATTATTATTATGGGATTTGTATCTTTGCATTAAATCAGAAAACAATCTAATAATTTTTATTTATCTCAATATATGGGCACTAGTAATATCACTCACAGTTGAGCTAATGGAAATAATAATCTAGTCAAATGAGTTAAATAACTTTAAATTTGAATTGAGTGTTCATTGAATAGGACTCAAAACAGCTCGAACTCATTTCGATGACAAAATCATTAGAAATCATTAAAGATCAAAATGACAGAGTCATAATTTGATTGAACTCAACATATGAGCACAAATTACATTACGCAAATTATAAAGCTAAATCATACCTAACTTGAGTTAACCGACGAGTTGAGTAGAAATTTGAGCATTTTCGAATTTTAAATAAAATAAGCTTAATGGTTGGCTCTGAAACATAAGATCTTTAACGAGGAGGAAGAGGTTTAAAGTTAGTAAATATTAGGTCCTATGTCTTTAATCAATAAAAGCACTATCACATGAATATTATCACTACTATAAGCTTATCTGCATTTTATATGTAAAATATTGGAATAAAGAAATATGGTTTTCGGAATTTTATCCAATTTTAATATATAGTCAATTACTTTATATTAATGGATATAAAGAAAAATTGACTGTAAATATTAATACATATATACGTATATAATATATATACTTATACATATAAATTGATGAATATATCCAAGAAACTATTATATTGATGTAATTATTGAAAATAATTTTTTCATAGAATTGAAAATGAGGCAAGCAAAAATAAATGTACATGACCTATATTTCAATGTACTGTATAATTTATGTATTATTATATAGACTCTATAATATAGAGCACAGCACAGGGAAAATTTGTGGTTTGGGGTTTTTGTTTTTTTTTTTTTTAAATAATGAGAAAATTTTCTTGACCTAAAAAGAGATTTTGTGTTTTTTTTTCCTTTTTATTTTTGATTTTCTTGAATTGTTTGTCTTTTTAAATGAAGATCAAGCTTTTAAGGAAATTTAATACGGAAATCTCAATTGGTTGATTCCTGGTGAGCCTACAATGATGTTTTTATTTTATCTTGTAATTTTAAATTTTTTTATAGGTTGGTTTATGAATAGAATTCTTAGAATGGAAGTGGAGGCAGGCGGCAGACTTGATGAAGGAGAATTCTTAGAATAGAAATGAAGGAATGCGGTAGACTTTTGACTTTAGAAAATTTAGAAACCTTTTAAAATAAAATTTTAAAAAAATATTATAAATATTATATATTAATATAATATATTCATAATGACACCTAAGTGGTGTAATTTTAAGGCACCATATAGTAATTTTTATGTCAGTGGATGAAAGTGGTATACAATGTCTTGAATTCTTCTTTTATGACTCATATAATGTGTCTGTTTTAGTCTGCTTTATCATTCCATTGATTTATTAAATGGTTTTTTTATAACAACTTAATGGAAAGTTGAATTCAATTTTAAAAGGTCTTCATACCCATCTTTAATATTGTTTAATATATATCTATATATATATATATATATGTTTATAAACATTTTAATTTAATTGAACTGGAGATAATTGTTAAGTAATATATTACTATACTAGAGTATATATATACATAATAGTATATATATATATATATTAAAAAACAAATCACAATTTTGTATCTATTAAATTGATGTAATTTGTTTAAATTAAAAAATAAGAGCTTTTCCAATAAGAAAATGAGTACAAAAATAATTGAAAATTAATTATGAAATAAAAAGAGAGAGAGAGAAAATGAGTTGAACATTTTTATAAAACGTTCTAAAGAAAATTTAATTAAATTTTTTTATTTTTTTTTTATTATCTTATATTAAGAGAAGTTATTTATTTATTTATTATATATTGTAAATTGTAGTAAACTAAGTAAGTTTCATTATAAGAATTATATATTATTATGTCTGTGGTGACAAGTGGTATGTATATATATAAAAATTAATGTGTAGGTTGAAAGAAAGTTTTAATAGCATATAAATTTAATTAAATGTAAGACTTTAAGTTTTATTGAATGATCAAATATATAATAAGAATCGATGACGTCATTTTAATTAGTTTATAGAAAGAAGACATTTTAATTTATATATAGGTAAGTTTGTTTAGTCTTTTTAAAATTAGTTAATTAAGTAATAATATGTATATTATATATATATATTAAATCATATTGGTTGTTATTTACCTCACGTTTAAAAGTAATATGTTTTACGAAGAAATTTTAATTTATTTAAGAAAAGTTTCATAGCCTTAATACTGGTAATTGATTCCTCAAGCATGTTGGTAGTATAATTACAAAAGTAATCCTGCGTTACGTTTAAAAATAAATATTTTTTATTTTTATATGGACTTCTATACCGTAAAAACTCGACATGGCGAGGGTTTCTGTAAAAAGAAATGAATGAAAATGAATTTTGGCCAAAGAAGACCTCAAAAAATTGGGCTTCATTAGCCAAACAATTAACACATGCAAATGGCTAGCTAAAAGAGTTTAACAAATTCTAAGTTATTATTTTAGTAATTCGATTCTCATGCAGATGTATACAACAAGTCAGTCAGTCGAGCCGTTCTTAATTGATAGAGAAAAGAAAAGTTCTTATGAAGCAACATGTTGACGAAGTCAAAAACTTTGTCCATTTTTCACAGGGCCTTATTGTTTACAAAATTTTAAGTCAATTACTCGAACCATTTAGAGGAAAGAATCAAGAAGCCAACAAGTTTTTGTGCTGAAACAAGTTGACGAACTGAAAAAATTAAAAGCGGGCTACAGATCCCAGGTTAGATATACATTTATGGTTTTTGTCACTTAATTGGACTGCGTTAATAAAAATGCGTACACAAAATAAAACTAAAAGTTAAGAATGTGTATTTTTTAAAAACCATACTATAAAGTTCAAATTCTTTGTTATTTGTAGACTCTATATTTCTTTCAGAAGACGCAACCAATCAGCTACATGAGCTACAATTTTTGTATTATCTCAATTTCAAATATATCAGAGATATTAGAACTTAGGAAATATGTGTGAAGTTCCTAAATGATAAAAAAATACACCAGATTTGATATTGTCTAACTCCTTAAAATAGTTCAAGTGACTTAGAATTATTATTCTAAATAATTGGATACAAGCTGTTAACTGGCATAATTCGGCACACCTAATCAGTAATCATCAAATTTCGCAAAATATTTTGTTTTATAGTACAGATAGGACCTATAAGTCTTACATAAGTCTTAACCCATTAAACTGGCTTATATGTATATATCGTCAATCTTCTCTTAACGGCTCCAGGAAAAACGTAATTTGAATAAAGTGATTTTAAGTTCAAAACACCTTCGAGAGAGTTCTAAACAACCTTCATATAATGTTTTTCTTAAATAGCATTTAAAAATAATCTCCCGCCAAACAAATTATTGAGACTCTGTTTGGAATTAAAAATATTTAATGATTTGTCTTACATAAATTCAAAAACTCAATTTGTTATAAACTGTATTCAATGATACAAAGACCCTTAAGAAACTCTTATGTATGTTTCCTTTTTTTAAATATTTTATCATTATGTACCTACATTTATTATTAAAAAATTATGTTTAATTTTTTATAATTTAATTGAAAAGAACATGTTTTTAAAAGATATGTAAGCACTTTTAAAAAAATCCATGAACCGTATGATCTTTCTTTTAACCAGAAACCAAATGACCTGACAAATCGGTCATAATGACCTTCAATTAAAAAAAGGACCCTTACAAACAAATAAACTTTTCAAACTGTCCAGGGAAAATTTTAAGAATGTATAATAATTTTTTTTTTGAACTTGTTTTAAAGTTTTACATGAAATATGGAATGAAAGGTATTTTAGTGTTTAAAACTACCCCACAAAGTGATTAGAATAAAATATTTTTGAACATTCAACAAGAGTTGAACATTCCTTCCTTGGCCATTGACATATTGTATAGAATCTGGATTTGCAGCACCATAAAACTTTTATAAACTTTTAAAAATTCTTCATTCTCAAATGAACAACCCAGGTATAGGAATTTCAGTTAAAGTGGGAATAGAAATAGCTTGTATGACCCCCCCAGCTATTTCTATTCCCACTTTAACTGAAATTCTTTTTTTTCTCCTAATAAATTATTTCGTACGTTCTAGATCCTATTTTGTTTTTACATTTTTTGTACCTTTGCTCCCATAATTGTTTTAATCAAATGAAGTAAAAATTATTTCATCTTTAATTTTTAAATTTTATTAAGGACATTAAAATCCTTCAAACTTTCCCTTTGGATTTTTTTTTTCAACTATTAAAAATTTTAAAGACCTTTTAAAGCCACCTTTGGAACTGAATTACATAAAAATATGATTAAAAAACTTTGTTATACACATATATATATGTATACCTTTAAAATATTTTACATGTAACGTTTTAAAACTTAGGATTTTTCAAGGAATTTTTAATCAAATTTTTTGTATTAGAACATTTTTAAATAATATTCTATAGAATGTGCAGTTTTGCTGTCCAACTGTTAATCAAACTTGTTCAAATATTTTTATTTGTTTATTTATTTATAAATAGTCCTTTACCTTACAATGTGATATGGAAGTGAAGCATATACCGTTTCTTTTCAGGCCTGGAATATAATACTAGTAATAATTTTAAAAGTTTTGATTATATGATATATTTTATTACATATATTTGGTTACCATGGCAATTTTTTCAATTCAAAATTCATGACCCGAACGCCCACATATAATTGGTTAATATGCCTAATGCTTACCCATTGCACAACCGAGGTACTTTTTAGTTAAGCTGAAGTAATGGCATACCCTTTGCAGGTAGTTAGGTATACACTTCAGCTCTGTGAGGCGTTTGAGTGGTTCAATTATTTTCAAAATTTCTGGGAGATAAATAAGATCATGCGTAATGATATATATAGTGGCTTAAAACCAGCGACGAGGTTAATTAGAGCTTGGAAAAATTCTTTGAACATATATTTTGGAAATTTTATTGTTGTTGAACCTATATTTATGAATTTATGACCCCTCAAAAAAGCTTACAATGTACCAAAATTATCTATTTTCTAGTCCGAGTGTTTAAAGCCTATACATTTCCATATGTTGCAGTAGTATTCAAACGGTTACCCAAGTCCACGTTGCATTCAATAATTAAAGATTATTATCACTCTTCAAATGTGCTTCTCCTGAAACCTTCGTCTTAATATACTGCCTTATTTTATTTTAATTTTCTTTGTACCTCATTTTCTAACATTTATTGCGTGTTAAGTCATCAGTCTGGATGTGTTGAATATTTGGCTCTTATACAAAATATTAATATTAGTATATTATTCCCATTGTTAATGTTATTCAAGAATTTTATTGCCATTTCGAATAAAAAGGAAAGGAAACAAATGAAAATATTAAATCTATACATTTAATAACATAATAATAACATTTCATATGTATATAAACATTAATTTTTATGTAGGCATTCTAATACGAAATAATCTATATAAAAGCCTTCAGATGACCTTATGATATAAGCACGTATATAGAAACTTACTACTTATTACTTGTTGGAAATTTTTGAAAATGAAATTGAAAATGGAATGGAATTTTTTTTAGAAACGATATAACGTAAGTCCTGAAAATAACATACAATCGTTACAAAAATAGAAATACAAAGGGAGTTTCTAAGAAAAAAGTTAGAAATTCTTAGAGAAAAATCGTATGCATATATAATGTTACAAATTACAATAAATTTTTCCAATGCAAAGAATTTGATTTTCATACTGTAATGTAGCACGAAAGAGAATTTTCTGAAATATGTTGATTAGAACCAATTTAATTTTAAAGGTTACCTACAATATTATCACCCGAAATATATTGAAAGAACGGATTATGTAAAAGTGGTTATATGACATAGTTTGAAAAAATCCCCATACAATTCAGTGCGGATGTCATTCAAAAGAAACATTCCAAGTCTTTAGAATATATATAATAGCCAAGCTCTAGTTAGATCAAGTTAAGCAATAATAACAGTTCATGGAAAGAGGTTGGATTGTAATGCTTAATGGAAAATGTTCTTCGTCAGATGGCTACAATGATTTAAATAGTACTTTGTTTTTTAAGATGATTTTAAATATTTTTTATTTATCTTCTTTTATAAAAACCAGCAGATGTGTTTTGCATAATTCTATCCTCAAAGATTTAAGAAGCATATTTTCGAAATTAATAACCCTAGAATCCTGAAAATTATAATATACAAGGCATTTCTATGCTGTTTCCATTATGTGTTTGAATTTTGAGCTAAATTATAGAAGTGGTTTGAGTACCTATCACACTCCTTCCAAGATCTAATAAACCTATTTTTTAAATAGATAAATATACAAACTTGAAATTTGATACGGGAATGTTCTATTCTATTTTATTTATGTTTCTGAATTTGAGAGGAATGAGGAATAGTGGCCACACACCTCCTTAGACTTAACCAGCATATCTTCGGAACAATAAAGCTTAAAAATTTAATTTTTATATAAGGTGGTTCCGTGTTTGCGTTAATGCTTAATGTTTGCTTAATCCTGAGATAAGTTAAAGTGTGGTTTCGTGTAACTGTCAAATTTGACAGGTGCAGGGTATTACTAAGTCGTATCGCAATCGACTTACTTTTGTTTCATTACTAGCTTTTTCTATAGACAGTAGACTTATCTATATCTTACACACAATGTAAACCAATTTTCGCTTTCATTAAAAACGAATTGATTACTTATATATTTTCCATTGGTTGAGGCACAATTATTAAATTAAAATTTTCATTTTTTTACTATCGCAATCTTTTACATTAATCAAAATTTAAAAATGTTATCTGTTGTAGTTTAATCCCTATTTTTTTTAGGAATCTCTAAATTTTTACTAAAACAAAAGTTTGTGTTTATACAAAAACCAAAATTAAATATTTTAAGAACCCCTTGCACCACAGACCAAATTCTAATTAGTTTGAAATAAAAATTTGATTCCAAAGAATAGTACCAATATTAAAAGCTTTGACATTTAAAATACTCACACAAATAAAATATGTATTCAGATCATAATACTAATACAAACTTCTGTAAGTTAATCATCAACCGTTATATTTTATTTTAAAAAATCATTAAAAAAAATGTCAAAAAATCCAGTTATTTTATATTAAAATAAAACTAACCTTAACAACTTTCCTTTGTAACTAATCTCACAAATTAATTATTATAATTTGTGTATATTTTAAATGGAAAAACTATTCTTTCCTTTTTTTCAAATTTAATTTATTAATTAAGAAAATAAAAAAAAATAAACAAAAAACCATCTACAAATTTCCTGCCAAGCCTCAAAAAAATTTAATACATACTTATGCATATACGTATATAATTATAAAAGGACAACAACCTTTTTACCTTAATACAAATACACATGCATTAAACTTTTATTCCTCATAAAAATAAAACTTTCCCATATTAAGTCAATTTAATTGTCGAAAATAAAAAACTTATAAATGGATGCCTTTTTATATATGTATGAATGACTTTTTACGTGTATGAATGTAAGTTAAAACACATTTTTTTTTTTGTAAAATTTCTTTAGCCCTTTTAAATAAAATATTCAAAAACTAATAAAAAACGAATGGAGTCCTATATCGTAAATTAAATCGTAAAACTTATTTTACATTCACTCATACTTTGTCTTAATATTCTTTTTAATATTTTCCAATAAAACTAAAATTTAAATCAATAAAAAAGTTAAATGTAATAAAAAAATATTTTTCATTTCAGAATATTCCATATTCATTTTAAAATTAAGGACATAAACGTACCGGGGGTATAATAAATTAATTTTATATAGTGATATTGAAAATAACAATTTTACCGTTATATGTGTATTGCATTACAAATTACATATAAATATAATTTCTTATAATTGTTCAATAACAAGAATGTATAATATAGAGTTGCCAGTTGATTAGAACAGGTTTATTAAACTTTAATTTACAGCAGATTTCGGTAAAGTATTACAATTACTTAATTCATTTCAGGTTATGAATGTTTTAATTTTTTTATTTTAGGATTGATAGAAAGCATTGGATGCCAACCAGAATCACTGTACGAGGATCAGCTGGGTAGTGCTGAACTAAAGGGATGCATGTTTGTTCTGGATAGTATAAACAAACTAAAAGTACTCTATTGTTAAAATCAACCTTAGATTGGATCTTTAATACATATGTATCGTTTTGTTTTTAAGATTGAGAAGGGAACATGAGAATAGGATTATGAAATAATGGAGAATTATGGATTATTATGGTTTAAGTTGGTTAAAAAAAAAGTTTTGATAAAGAAGAATGTTAAATTTTTTCTTAAACTTTTTAAAATTGTGCATATATTAGTTATTGAATTACCAACTTTAACAAACACATTACATGACAACTGATTTCATAATCGCGACTTACCATTTTACTAATCCAACGGTGTAGGAATGAGCATTCCTCGCACTCCTTGTTTCAGTTTGGGAAATTTTAACTCATTGAGTTACTGAATATACCTTTGTGCTCTTAAATATGTTTTAAGCCTATTTTGATTGTATGTTTAAAGCCTATTACTCGCTTATTGAATTAATGGAACCTGTGTAGTTGGAAAATGCACAGTTGCCAAATCTTATATCCAACATGTTTATTGTAGATTTATTTTCAATCTGAAAGTGGTAAAAGACAGCTATTTTTGAAGGGTAAATTCATAAGGTTGTCATACTGTACTAAAATTTACCGTTATGGAAAACTGAATTTTTGCAAAATTTTTGGTCTCTTATATCTTCTGAACGGCTCAAGCTAGAAACTTGATATCTGACCAAAATTTTTTTTAATAATATACAAAATTTTAAGCTTTAATATTATATTGTTACATGTGTTAAAGGTTCTCCTTAAATCTCCTTTAATTCTCCTTAAATTTAAAGGACTCCCTTAAAATTGAAGAATGTGTCTCTTAGTTTTAATAATTTTTGCTTGGATAATAAAATTTCAATAAAATTTACAAATTTTAGAGGAAGTCACAATTTAATTCCTAAAATCTCAAAATTTGAAAGAGAGGTGTGAGAATAGATCCTCGAGAAACATTATAAGTTAGCTTAGTAAAAATTTGGGAAACTTCCGCATTGGAGGGCTATTAGGTCTTAAAAATTTCCCATTTTTACAAATTAGTAACATAGCCAGTATATATATTCCCAAAATGAAACTAAGTGTGAAACACTATGTAATTTTGAAAATGTGCTTTTTTTGACCACTTGTTAATTAATGCATCAAAGATAAATAGTTTTATTGAAAAGTTTTTCTTAAAAAAGTCCTTCTGCTTTAAAGTACATATGGTTACACTTATATTTACAATGTAATTCTTTTAAGGCTATTTTAACATAATTATTACCAAGCAGCTTGTAAAGAAAACAATTTTATTTATTCTTTTGGGTACAACAATTTAAATAATTGAAAATGATAATCGAATATATGTCACAAAACAAGGTAATGATGATATGAAATATTTATTAGGTATTCATGTATATATTTTCTAAAGGTACAAAAAGAAATACATGTACATTTTTGATGGTATATTAAAAAATTGATATTTAAGCTTTTAAAGAGTTAAAAATATTATAAGTATTTTTTAATTAAGAAAGCTTTGCATTTCAATTTATAGAATTATAATTAACTGCAAAAGTCACTCTTTAATTTAAATTTTTGGAATTAAGTTTCAGTAGAGCAGAAGTGTTAAAGCAAATATATTTGAAGAATTGGTTGAATTGATTAATAATTACATTCATAATCACATTCCAATTGAAACAAATGTGATCGAACATTATAATGCATCGGTTACAAAACTCAATAATACCTAAATTATGATATAGAATAAGGCTGCTTTTCATTATAGACCGACATATCCATGAAAATGATAGAGTATATAGGCAGAAGATACAAAACTGTTGTGCGTGTAAAAGCGATAAATATAAAAAATATTCACGAATTACCATAAATATCCATTTGAAAGTTCGGTATAATTGGCCGTGAAAATATCTTCTCTGAAAATATTTTGCTATAAAAATCGTAGGGATTTTTAATATATATGCAAAAAATCCGCACACTACTTTATATTTTTATGGATAACATGACATTTGAATGTTTAAAAATACAATGGTTTGAATGTTTAATAACTTTTTAAATTTATTTATATTTTTTATTTTAATTCCAGAGTTTTGTGAAGAAAACTTGAGGAATTGGAAATGGAACAGTACACAACAGAACAGCGATCAAAAATTACGAAAAGTTATGAAAAATATAAAAAATCTAGGACGTTTCTACATGTTATTCAGGGTGGTGTAAAACGACCGATATGGATTGAATGTTTAATAACTTTTTAAATTTATTTATATTTTTTATTTTAATTCCAGAATTTTGTGAAGAAAACTTGGGGAAATGGAAATGGAACAGTACACAGCAGAACAGCGATCAAAAATTACGAAAAGTTATGAAAAATTTACTGGAAAGAGCTCGAATGTGCGAAGTGGAAAATGGTAACCACTTGCTGTATATAATTTTTCTACTTAAGCTAAAAATATTCCCCATTAATATACTGTATAACAAAAAAATAAAAATAATAATTAACCATTAAATAAAAAAGTTAATAAACATTCAAATCATATCGGTCGTTTTGCGCCACCCTGTACAAACAAATAGTTTTAGAAGTTTTTTAATTTTGTGAACGAATATTTATTCAAAATTATATACATATGTATATTTACAACAAATTAAACTTGCATCTTCCAAATATAAATAAATCTTATTTATTTATAAATTTATTTTAAATATTAATTAATGAGGTTATGTAAATTTTTAGCTGTCAAAATATGGCTGCAAAATCTTGATATAATTTTTTTTTCTCCCTCTTTCCTAACTTTCCAAAATTTTAACTCTATATTTAACTTTTTCTAGAGTTGAATATGTCCGCATGAAAATCAGTTTAAGTAACACAACTGCAAACCACTCAAGTTACATCTTAAAACCGATATAATTAAATTTCTTTCATTTCGAAAAAAGTTTTAATTTCATAGTAATTAATAAATTATACAGTACCATATTAAAAGTTTAAAATCAAAAGTTGTTTAAGTATATTCCAGAATTCAGAATATTAAAGGTACACACTACACATATAAAATTCATATTATAATTGCTCCCAAAAATGTTTGAAGAATTTATAGTAGTTAACAGAAATGTTAGGACTCTACTAGTACTGACAAGTATTGGAATAAAAAAAATTGATAAACATCTCACTTAGGAGTGAAACAAGACACTTAAAGATTATAGAATTTTTAGTACAACATTTACTCTTATATAAGTTCAAATCCAAAATAACAATTGATTACCATCATTTATCTTATATACCGAGTAATCTTTTATATTAAATATTTTTCTCATAATTTTTAAGTAAGGTGATAAATAAGGAATGTCTAATTACATAATAAAACTGATAATATTTATGACAAATTCCTTCACACAAACTTAAACAAACAAATGATTGAAAAATGATATTAAGTAAATATACAAAAATGAGTTGAAAACTAATAAACATTTTGTCTTATATTTCATGATTCAATTGAACCACAATTAATCTTAAATTTTTCATTTTAAAATCCATTGATTTATCCGTGACCTTTTTTTTAAATTTTATTTTTTTATTTTGGATGCATTTATATTTAATAGCCTTTGATGCTGGAAATTCAATGAACAAAAGACAGCAAAAGAGAGAAAAGGACAAAAAATGTTTTAATTTAACTGAGTTAACAAAGAAAGCATGTAAAATTAAAGTATTAAATGTTTAGGAACTTTGTTGAGAAAGACTTCTGTACATTTTGTAAAGTTTGTAATATGTATTTAAGTTTGTCGTAGCAAGAAGATCCATCAAAAATGTTTACCTCCAAAAAAACAAATTTTAATTCTCTCTTTGGTCGTTTTGGAATTTCACTGAAGCGTATGTACCCAAGCATAAACGCTCATGGATATACAGGGTGACATCGTAAATGTCGTTAAAAAAACTTCAACCTGATACAATGTGAAAATAACACAATGTAAAATTTCTGAATACATTGTGTCGAAAATACAATGTATTTTGTTTACAATTCCAATTGCGCCAAAATGAAATGTCCAAAATTTAAATTTTTTCTACAGAAACAATCTTTGAAAAGTATAAATTAATATTTATTTACTTTTCTTCCATGGTTTTTTTTTTTTAAATTAGGGCCTTCACCGCCACAAAAAGAAAATCCAACTGGATTGGCACTCGGACTTCACAAAGTTCAAATTAAAACTTCAAAATTCAAATAAATTTTAATTTTTTTATTTGTGTATCCAAAAAATTTTCGATACTCAATTTTATAACACGCGTCGTGAAAATGGGTTGCGAATACAATGTAAAATAAATTTACGATCATGAGACAATGTAAAATTTTTATAGTTTACAATTACGATCATGCGACATTGTATTCACGACGTCGCAAACACATTTACGATGTCAGGGACACTCACAGATCGCCAAATATATTTTTATTTTATCTAGACTCTAGACTCTAGAGTCTAGAGCATATTAAGTTAATATTGGATTAAACTAAATGAGCCAAAATTTGTTTTAGATTTGAACAACTACTTATAAATACTTATTAGCTCCATACATAAAATTGTAGTAACAGTAAAATCTAGAACATCTTATTATCTTGTTAAATAACTTAAATTAAAGTTCTATGTTACGAATCATTTTTTGAATGCAGAATAAACAAAGAGAACAACAAATAACATTATACTTGTGTTATGTACTTCAAAAAAATGTTGCAGAATGCTGATACAAAATTTAATGTTTTGTTGCTTTAGGTCTAAAGTGTATCAAGTACAATTGTACGAAAATATATTTCATTAAATTTTTATTGATTTTATTAAATCTTTGAAAATTATTTATTAATTTTATAAATATGAATAAGGATAAGCCTAAAGAATATGAAATACAAAAATTCAGAGCCTTTCCAGTCTCTTAATTTAGGAAAGGATTAAAATTATTACAATGCGTGACCGTAAAAATATTTCATTTACATAACATTTAAAAGATTGAAGTTGATCTAATTTGCTAACACACATACACTAGGAATCACTAAACATAATGTCATTTCAAAGTAATTATTCTACCTCATTATTGGATAACCACCGATAGAAATAGAATCAAAATAAAATAAGTCAGCCAAGCCTCTTCAGTATTTATTACATGTCCTCAAGTCGACCGCTGAATTTTATAAGAATATGCAAATTAGGTATAACTTATAAATGATGGGTAAAGTTCTCTTTACTCGAATGTCAAACTTGTGGTAACGACTGTCATCCTTAAAAATGTTTTTTTTGTTTGTGCTAGTAAATAAGAAATGTGTGATAGGACGCATTTTAAGTTGAATATTTTCCTTTCTGTCTGAATACCATTCTTAACATCACAAATACTCGTGTAACTTGGTTATTTGTTTTTCGTTTTCTACTTCCTTTGGGAGCATGGGGCTTCTACAAAATCACGCCATCTAACTCTCTTTTGGGCTGTTCATTTGACTTCTGTCTATGTTTTTCCTTCGCTTTGTATTTCTCTTTCTATGGTTCTTATGCAAGTGTTTTTAGGTCTGCCTACTCCTCCTCTTTCCTGAGGGTTGCAATCTAATGCCTGTTTGGCAATTAAGCCGTTTCATAGTATGTGTTGGTTCCATCTGCATATCTTTTTTGTTATCTTTATCTTGATAGGTTCTTGTTGTTTTATTAACCACAATTCTTCATTAGTTATTCTCCCTGACCGGAAGATTTGCTATATAAGACATGTATTCCAATTAAGAAACCCAAATTTTATATAAAATTTGAAGAAATAAAATTCTATAAAAACAATCACTGACCCCTAAAATATTTAAAGAAAATGAATTATTAACTGCATTCCAATGGAGCGTGGAACTTGTAATTATTCTACAAGATAAGTAAAATAATAAATTTAAATGGGATTAAATGTACATGTGCTACAGAGACTGTTTTTTTTTTAGTAAAAAATTATTTCATGATGAACCTATTAAAGTTTTTTTTTTTATGTTGCAAACAATGAAATCCTTCTACAACAGGTAAAACAGATTCAACACTCTTTGGTCTTTAGAATAATATAAAAAAAGAAGCAGAAGAATCATAAATGAAAGAAAAGTAAATTCTAAATGATTTTTGTTGTTTGTTAATTTGAACATTTTTTTAAGAGGTCAAATAATCAACGCAAATAAGGTTAAGAACTCTTCAGAATTAAAGTAAAAAAAATATATAAGAAGATGATCTTTTTTGATGAGCATCCAAAATTTTTGAGTAATATGAGTAATTTATTATTACGGTTTTAGTTTAAAAAAAGAAATGAACAGAGAAAATTATTAATATTAAGATCAAATCTTCAAAAAAATTGTTTTTTGTGAAGAAATGTTATATTATAAATGATTGTATATATACACAGAAGTGATTTAATATCCAGATCACATTTTGATAAATTGAATTTTTGAATAATGTGTATTTGAAGTCGTAATTGTCCCACAGTACACATTGGATTTTGTTGCAACTGCATTTAAGGTTCAAAGATTGTACACAACAAAACTATTTGAAATCATTAGATAATGCTTTTGAGGATTAATACAGTCATCATTTTTTTCTCTTTGATACTTCCATTTGAAACCATTAGAAAATGCTTTTGAGGATTAATAGAGTCAGGAATCTCTTACTCTTAAATTCTCCCAATTATTTGAAAAGGAAGCAACAAGGTTTAGTTTCTTTGATACTTTACCCGAACTTTATAGATTTTTACGGGTCACAAATGCTTCGTAGTTGAAAATTTCGAAGCCATCAGAGATCAATTGACTCTTGGCGATAATTAATATAACCTCAAAGTTTTTTTTTATTCCTTTTTCACTCCTTTCAAGAATATAGGGCATTCACCAAATTTTTTAGACTCGGCTTCAGTTTGTTTAATCGTTAAATTCAGTAATCCGTTAATAACTCAGCTGTAGCTGTTGTATAAAATTATGAATACGCAAATTGTAAATTTTGTATACCATCTATTAATTTACCCAAGGGTTAAATATATTTTTATATTTGACGATATAAATTAATTTGAAATAGTTATGCAATATTACGATATTGTTTTTATTAGATGTGCTCTAACCGGGGTTTGGCCCCAACACCTTCATTTGAAAGGTAGGTGTCTGAATCACTACACTTATGGTCAGATATATAATCACAAAGTTAATCAAAGATGTAGTAACCCAGTAAATCAAAGGTATAGTTCCTTTTAAAATAAGTGTTACAGTCAATTCGAATGTCTTTAAAAACTTTTCCCCTTTTCACTTTTAAATCGAGAAATTTTTGTTTAATGTCTTTTGTTGAAAAAAAGGTGTGTTAGTTGTTGATGATATGTGAGTAGCACGAAAATTTATATCCAGGATTAAAAATAGGTTCAAGTTTTTTTTTTGTTTTTAAAATAAAATTTTGAAATTATTATTAATTAATGAAGTTTTTTTTTAGTAGCAATAATTCTTTATGAAAAGAAAGGAAAGCAAATGAAAAGATTCTTTAATAAAAAATGGGGCGTAAGTTTTATTTCAAAACATATAATTTTATTAATTTTGTTCTGCCAGTAGAAATTATTTTTTAATAATTCATTTGATTTGATTATATGCAATATATAATTTTTTTAAATACAAGTTTTTTTTTTTAATTTGCAATGCACAAAAAGGTGAAATACCATCAAAGTTTATACTTTTAATATCAAAATTTTTTTCAGGTAAAGCACCATAAGAGCATAGAAGCATCGGTACATGGGAACAGGTCTAAGGAGCATATGATTCATATAGGCTTTTTGACCTAATTCAATTTGTTTTACAGCCTTAGCTTGTAACAATGATTTGTTAATTTTTCTTAATTCCTTCAATGATGTTCGACGCATCTTATTTCTTATCAGGACTCCAATGGGATCTTCGCCGCACGCAGTTCGAAGTAGTCTAGAATATATTACTGATTTTTCGGAGTTTTTTCACGAGACCGTGTAATTTCGTAGTTAGATTTAACTACGACGACTAAGCAGGGCCTATTTAACAAAATTCATAGCTTGGTATTCCTTCTTTTAAATTTGACAGGATTTACAGTTATTCTTTTATCTGCCAAAAACCTTTATTCTTTTGATAAGTATACTTATTAAGTCCTTCATAGTTCCTCTGTCTGTGCCTTTAATTAGAGTTTAAAGCTCAGTATATCTACACCAAGCCCCCGACTTTATTTATGATCATCCCCTTACATTATGTCTAATGTTCATTAATTATTTCCCCAGGACTTTGTACAAAGTTTTCAAGTAGTCTTTATGTCCTAATCTACATCAAATCTGCAAAAAAAAAAATTAAATTAAATTACTTAAATCCATTTTAAATTACACAATATTAAAAAATACTTAAAACCATTTCATATTAAATCTCGACACCACAGTAATTTGAAGATTTTGCACAAGAATGTTAAAAATTCATTCATAAAAGAAAAGAAAACTTTAAAAAAGAGTAAAAGTTTATAAATAAAAGATTTACAAGAAAAAAAAAAAAAAAAAAGAAAAAAAACAAAATATTTTCTCACGATTATTTTCTAAACATTACCTGTGTCATAGCCTTGAGGGATTCATTCAGAATTAAATTCATAGTGTACCAGCATAACATGAGTTAAATATCGTTGTAATGAAATTATTTTATTTTTTTTTGTAGTTTTTTTTATTATTGAAATGCTCAAGGCAAAGGAAATGCTCTCAATACACCCCATTTTTATCATTTTTGTATTTTTTAATTTTTTTTTATAAAAATATTGTTGACCATGAGAAATAACTTCAAAGTCAAGAAAAAAAGTTAAAAGAAATGAATCAAAATTAAATTATTTCAAGTTTCATTCATGATTTCATTTATTTATCTGAGATTTTAAAGGATTGAATGGCACGATCGCTCTGAACAAATTGATTACAAAACTGTTACATATAATAGTAACTTCAATTCATTAATATATTTTTTTGAATCTCTAACAATACTATGATTCTAAGAATTTAATAAATTACAATTGAAATTGTACTTTATGAATTGCTCATTAGTGTAACATATGTGTGCTTGGATTTGAGTAGCTTGTAATTATATATTTGTACCCAGAGCTGGTGATTTTCAAGTGTTTCAGTACTTGAACAAGTACCGATATTGAAAAAAATATTCAGTTTCAAGTACTGTTGCTGGTATTGGAAAAGTACTGGTACTGATATCAACCATTACTTACAAATATAAACCAGTACTTATCTGATTCAACCAGTAACAACCAGTATTAACCTGTATTTACCAGTATTACGGTATAAAAATCGGTAATTAAAATATTTAGTAAGTAAAATATTTAGTACTTATAGTTTTAATTAAAAAAAAACAATTACTTTTAAAATATTTTTCAAATAAAACAATTGTATGAAAGACAAACTTCATTTGGAAATGGAAATTCATAGAATATTCAACCCTATTGTGTTTTAAATAGATTTTAAAAGGTTTAATTAGTGTAATAATTAAAAATTTTTGTATTTATAGTGTAATAAAAAATTAAGGTTTTTGCCAGTATTTTTAATGGTTCTTATAATTTTTTCAATACCAGTGCTAGTTTTCAAATTTTATTCCGAATTTTTTTAAACATCACTATGGTAACTGAAAATCACCATTCACCAGCTCTGATTGTACCTATTTAATAATAATATAATTCGCATTTGCTAATTGGTATAGTTACCAATCAGTTTTCAAAATTATTTTGATTCAATCTGAAATTACTTACTATGTAAGTTCTAACATAAATGTAGGTACTCAAAGGTAAACCTTGCATTATCAGTAATACTATAAAATCTTTTGGTTTAATAAATTGCTTAAACGAAACTCTGTGACTTGTATGAAATGCAAAAACTTTATGTTAATAATATTGGTTTGTTATTAGTTTTATTAAACAAGCGAAAGTAACTTCATGAAAAGGGAACATAATAATAGTATTTTTATTATTGCAATTGAAATTAATGAAATCGAAAATATTTACGTAGAGACATTTTTGAATATTATCAAGTTAAAAAAAATATCTTAAATAGTAACTGATGTAAATCTATTAATATACGAGTATGTGTGTAATTCTAATGTAATGATTTAATAAAAAGCCTAGAAGATTATTTAATAAAAAATGTGTAGTTCATATGTGAAATCATCTGACCAATAGCAAAGTTGTTATTGGCGCTTTATAATCTTGTAGAACAGCTACATATTCGAGTACTCCAGCTTAGGGAAAGCAATTATAACAACTAAAAAAAAAACCAAAATTTAAGAAATTGAAGATTGGTGAACGACTAACTGGGTGCCTAATGCTTGTTATAGCAGTTAAATTTTCAAAAAAAAATATTAATACATATTTGGATATCTATGAGTTATAAACATGAATTAAAATGTAATTTTGTACTTTTTATTATTATAGGAAATGTAAATTATTTTTTATACCCGTATGAACGCATGTTAAATGGCTATACTAAATTTGCCATTACGTTTGTAATTCAAAGATTAAGGGTGTTAGACAAAGACTCAAATGCATGGATTGAATTAGAATCGATCTAGCTATAGGTATGTCTATTCTTTCGTCCGTACGATTACTTATAAATTAAAGGAGCTAGAATTCAGAAATTCTCACAAACCGTTATTGCTATTAATGTCCTACAAGTTTATCTACGGACTCGAGTAGCTCCCACACAACTTCCTTTTTAATATAAGCATTTTCTATACCAAAAACAGCTGGGTCCCTGAAATTTTTCCAAAAAAATTTAATTGCTTAAAGTTTGCGTAAAATTTAGTTTGTCTAGCGTAGCGAGTTCGAGTAGCTGCTACAGAACATTTTTTTTAATATGAGAATAACTTAATATATAATGGAATTGAGTATCTCTAATTTTATCAAAAGTAGTAAACTTTAATGGCAATACATTTCAACAAAATAATTGGTGTAGTGGAAGAAGTTCGAAGAGCTGCCATACAACTTATATTTTCTAAAAGTCTAATATGTTATGTATTTTAAATTTTTCCAAAAGTAATTAATCGGATATTATAATGTCTATTACGTTAATCCGGATATCCTAGAATTGACCTAGTACTCAACTGAATTTTTCAACGTTTGATAATAATTTAAACCCAATAACCGATTTCAAAATCAGTTTTAAAAGAAGTTGAAAGAGTGGAAGTTCTATTATATCCGGCTGCTACCTTATTTTAAATTTGAACTTTTTGGTTTCAATAAAATTATGATCAAGCTCGGAATAGATACAATATTAATATTAAATCAAATATATGCTTCTTCATATAGTAATTTTTCATCCTATTCGTTCTAGTAAAGAATCAATACGCGTTATTGATCAAAACAAAATTCAATATCAACTTCCAAAACACAATAAATTAAATTCATTAAAATGTAAATAAAAAACATAATTTTTCTTAAAATCATAAATTAAAAATACATAAAATTACAAAACATATATATATTCTAATTTCCATTAAAATATTGATATAATTCCAGTAAAAAGTGTATCTCATATTGTTTTATTTTGATTCCTAAGAAAATTTTTAAAATCAAAATTATGTTTAGCACAATAAATTTTTAATTTTTTTTTTTTTTGCAAAACCGATTGGGACAATTTTTATTTTTTAAATTTTGTTTTTTCAAAATAAATTTAATTCTAATGAATTTTAAAATTAATTTCCTGTTAAAATGTTTCCAATCCAAAGTTTCCTTGAATCCCATTTTAATTTGGTTGTTTTTTCAAAAAATCCTCCAAATACACAATAAATACAATTTTGATAAAAAAGTTTTTTTTGTTTTATTTTTAAGCGAAAACCGGGGCAAAACGTATAATGAAAATTCCTAGGAATTCTTAAGATAAAACAATAACAGAGACACAACAGACAAAAAAAAAATTAGAAAGGTGTAGCACATTATACAGGTATTATCATCACATAATATAACATCTATATATATATAAGCAAGCATTTTATTTTTGTGTTTTTATCAATTCACTAAAATTTTAACTTCTTCTCTTGGATAATCGGAAGTAATAAAAAAAAAAAAAAATTACCGAAAAGACCAACCGATTCTATATAACATGGCACCGTAACAGTTTTTTTCTTTTTTTTTAATATTACATAATGAGTCATCCGCTAGGTAACTTACATTTCGTCCCTTCTCTTCCTGTGTGATTTTGTCTTGTATCTTGTCTATGTTCTATGCACTATCAGACCCTTTTTTTCTGTTGTTGTTTCTTTTTAACTCACACATTACAATGCCTGTCCCTTTTTTATACATATTTGTATCACTATAGGTCAAAGGGTATAATAAATTTGCCATTACGTTTGTAACGCAGAGAAGGAGGGAGGGTATATATAGATTCAAGTGTGTGGATCGGGTCAAAATCAAAAAATAAATCAATTTAGCAATGTATGTCCGTCCGTCCGTCCGTCGCTGGGCTTCTGACATTTTGGCAGAGATAGTTTATTGTTTTGGCTAAAGTTTCTGCAAAATTTGGTTGGTTTACTGCAGTGGGTTCGAGTAGCTGCCACACAACTCCTTCTTTTATGTGAGCATTACACTACACCTAATAAAGCTGCATGTTTGAAATTTTGCCAAAAGTAATTAACAGGATGATATAATGTTTATATAACGGTCATACGGGTATCCCAGAGTTTATATAGTCTACTCTACTAAACTCTTTCTCGTTTCTTTCATATTTTAGTTTTTTTATCATTTTCTTTCACCTTTATATCCAGAGCTTAAGTTTTAATAGGCACATGCCAGTCACCAACCACCTAGTATTTAGTGACCAATATACCGACTTTTTTATCATTTAAAATAATTTTTCTGATAAATGTTATAATTTTTCTTGGTGACACAATCAGGCTAATAATACTTTTACATATATATACCTACTACTTTAAAGGTTAGTTGATTGTATAGTCGGACTTCTTTGATTCTTCTTATATAAATATTATAAACCCGTAAAGAATGTGGTGGTTATTAAAACAATAACAACAAGAACATAACAATGATGATTCAGACTTTTCGGCTTTTATTATTATTGTAAATACAGAAATTTAATAAAAATTAATATCCTAACATCCATTAAAGTGATTACGTATATTAGAATTATGTTTTAATTAAATAAATTAACAAAATGTATAGAAGGAAAAATGTAGGAAGATAGATAATGGATTCAAAGTATCCAGGTGTTGCTTTTCTATATGACCTGAACCTTATTAAAAAAATTATACTTATAAAAATTATTATTAGAATTTCGTGTAATGAAATGTAATTTAATTCAATTCTACAGGTTTTTTTCCATTATATATAGATATTGTTAAAATTCGGTTACAAATGTATATTTATATATATATGTATGTATGTATTATTACTCTATTTACGTAAAATATAATATTTTGGGATTTTCCGACAGCGAAATTATATATGGAGTTATTTTGTAATTATATAAATTATAATATTTTAAAAGTACTCAAAATTAATTAAGGAATTTATTTAATTACGAAACTTCTAGAATTTCAATTAAAATTATTTTAAAAAATATTTAATTTATAAAACTTAAACAATTTAATTTAATGCAGTCCCTTTAGCCGAAAGCCTCAGTTGCTTGTGCTAGTAATCGTTAGTACATCATAGTATGTATATAATAGGAAATTAATCTTAATAAAGTTAAATAAATAAATAATTTAATGCAATTACTAACAATAACTAAATTTGATAAGAAACGAATGAAATCAAGTTCTATAATGGTGAGTTAAGAATCTAGTGAGAATCCGTTAGCTTAACACAAAAATGGACTCCACGACAATCTATTAATTGTGAGTTTCTAATTTTTTTTGAGGAATTGGTTTTCCTTGATACCATAGTACTTAAAGAAGAATTTTATTGAATTTCTTAACCCTGTTACTCACTCTGTTTTTACATAAAATTTTTAAAATTTAAATATTATAAAAAAACGTAAATCTATATTATATTTTACTATACAAAGTCTATACGATATGAAGAGATAATTTAAATGTTTGTTAGTCACGATATAAATATAAAATAAAATTTGTATTATTTTAATAGTAATTTTAATAACTCAAAATTTATAGACTTGGAGTTTTGAAAACATGTAATAATTGATTCATATATAATTTAGTATGAAGCTATAGTTTATATGCCAACATTTTACACATAAGAAATTTAAAAACTTAATTGAAATTTAATTAATTTTTATTGGATAAACAAAAGACGAATAAAATCTTTAAAAAGTTTTTGTACCATGATCTAGTTCCCAACTTGATTTGCTTTTACTTAGAACCAAACTGAAGTAATATCAAAGTCATCGAACTATTTAAGCAGAAGAACTGTTAGACCAAATAATTGTTGTATAGAAACGAGTTAACGAACTTTAAGGGTAAAATTAAAGGATAACCAATATATACACCAGGTCCAGATTAACATTCCTGGAAAGTCTATACTGAACGATAAAAAAAGTTACGTAACGTCTTAGTATACATTTTTCAATAACAGATTTTATAAAAGTTTTTATGTTAATTAAAGATTTTTTTTATTTATCATGAAAAAAGTGGTGTGGTGGTAGTACAGTCGGTTTGCACATAAATTACCATAGAAAATTCGAGTTGGAACAAATCTCCATGGTGACTAGATATACTTTGTAAATAAAAAAATATAATATTAACAAAATAAATATTAGTTAACTATTAATCAATAGCATTGCCGTATCCCATAGCCACGCCTTAAAAAGAGAGGCAACCAAAGAAAAATGAAGCATGGTTATTTCTTAAATATAATTTAAAATAAAATAAATTCAAAATTATTATACATATATTATTTTGCTAACATCAAAATTTGATTCGTGTTTATTAAAATTTACAAAAATTCTAATTCCCAAAGACAAAATAAGTATCAAATTTTAGGTATAATTCAAATACTTAATCACTTATATCCATCCGAACTTTAATCAACCTTTTCTTTCCTTAAACATTTGTACTTTATTTTTCTTAAAGAATAAATTTTGAAAATTAAATTCTCTTTTTAGCACAATTTCAAAAAACATTTTGAAAAAAACATGATATAGTTTTGCTCTGTCCGTCCATATATTAATAAATTTTCGACGCTTGAAATTAAGAAAAGGAATTTTAATTGCAAGTATAGGTATTGCAAAAAAATTAATTTCATGGAAGAATTTTTTTCTCTAGCCCTTACACGGAGTTACAGCTCGGAAAGGTCTGGAAAAGCTCTTCATTCTAAGAGATATATTTTCAATCTGAAAACGGAAACAAACAGCTGCTTGTATATAAATCTTATTTATATATATGTAACACAAATGTATATAGGATTGTCATACGGTACTTTAAATTCCTATTATGTGAAACCTAATTTTTGCAAAATTCTTGACTTCTTATATCTTAATCCAAACACATGTAATTTAAAAACATGTCCAAATTTTTTTTTTAAGTGATACACGAAAAATAACTATGCTGAAGGTTTTTCTTAATTACTCTTCAGGCAAACTCAACGCCATAAAAAATTGTGAGGCATTGAAATGCCGAAATATAGATAGACAAACTGGACGCCGTAAAATGATATTTTAAAACGTCAAAATCATATTTTTTATTGTCAACTTGAAGTTTTTTTTTAATTTCAATAATATTCAATGATAGTTTCAAAAAAATTATTTATTACTTTTTTAAATAATAAAACTTAAATTTTACGCTTACTTTTCTTATATTTTACTCTTCTTTCAAAATAAAAATGTGTTTTTTTTTTCAAACGTTTTCTAAAACAAATAACAGATGTCATTTAACGCCTAAAAAGTTGAACAAGTATGAATTTTTTCATTTGCCAAATGAACGCTGCACAACGGCGTCAAGTTTGACTCCTCTATTATTTTCATATCTTTTAACTTTTTATGACAGTTCACAGAACAAACGCCGTACATACGCCGTCGAGCTTGAATGAAGCATTAGGCTTCAGTTATAAATTTTGGCTATATTGGAAACTTACATTTTTTTGTATGAGCGATTATAGGCATTTAAGTGTTTACTAATTGAATTACAAAAACAAAATGGAATAATATCAGGAAATTGCTTCTGAATTTTTTTTTTTAAATTTTATACTAAATTGTATAGCAGATTTTCATGACGTTTATGTGTTTTCATTTTAATGTAAAAACTTAATTCCAAACTGAAACAGGAAGAAATGAAACCTCTCATTGGAACAATTTTGTTTCATTATGCCAAATACTGATTAACTGTTGAAGTAAATAATTACCAATCCGATAAATAATAAAATCGATTTATTTTTAAATATTTAAAATAAAAACTTAAAAAATTTGCATTCCAATAAAAGCTTAAACGCCTTATAAAAGGTTATCTCAAAACTGAAGAATGTATTATTAATATAACTAATATTATGGAAAAATGAATGTTTGAATGAATGAATGAATGCTTTTTTAAAAACTCTTGGTTTTTTTCATTACTTGTTTTATTTTTTTTTTTTTTAATATCCTTGTATAAAACGTAATTAATTTGTCCATTTTTAATTATCGACATAAATTCTTCAAACAAAAGAAAACCTGTTGATTATTTTTTAAAATATTTTTTGAACTTTGCATGACCATTAATTAAAAAGCTTCTTTGTTTATTATCACACACACACATATACACAGTCTTATAAACAATTCCCAATATGAAGAATGTTTGTGTTTTCTTTAAGGAGAGAAAAGGATCCTACTATTTGCAACATTTCTTATTGAAATTCAATTAACGTATCCTTGAAAAAATAAAAAAAAACAGAAATAAAAACAAAAACATTTAATATACCTTTTGTTCTAAGGGATTTTATTTAAGAGCTTATAGAAAACTTCACCGTAAGGGTTTTGTACTGTGGTAAATACGAGTATATAAGAAAAAGAAATTTTGTATTTACGATTAGAATACAAAAAGGATAACATAAGGATCAAATTTCTTTTTTGTTTTTTTTTTTTTATTTTCGGTTATATTTGCAAAAACTCAAGGACATTCTAATAAAATAATCAAAAAAACAACAAAAGACCTTATCCTTGATTAAAAAAAAAACAACAAAAATGGTTTTTTGGTCATGAAAGTTTTTGTATATAATGAAATAACATGCACATACACACATTTATACTCAAGTGTATTATAATGTCTTATTGTTGTATATGTAGATTTGAATTGTACAAAAAGTCTGAAATTCATGACCATTCATAACAATTTAAGAATTATGACCTTGTCTTTTCACTTATACAATATATAGTTTTCAAGTGAAGATACAATTTCGAACTTCTATAGATATTTAGAACTGTTGTTTATTTTATTTGAAATTACTTCTTTAAATTAAACTTTTAGGACTGAGTTTCATTTATTATTTAATAGAAAATAAACAATTTATATTTTGGTTAAATAATAAAGGTCATGGGTAAAATGGAGTCGTAGTTTTATTTTGTAATTAAACAAAAAAAAAAAATTGATAAATTTAACAATTAATATATATATATATTTATATATATGTATATATATATATATATATATATATATATATATATATATATATATTTATATTTAATTGATTAAAAACTTTTAATATACTTTGTCTGAGGGTGAAAGCACTTTCAATTATTCGAAAGAATTCTTATATAAGTGCTATGGATTAGTTAATCAATTATAAAAGCTTTGTTGTAATAATTTGTAAATTTGTATTTTGTATGTAAATACCGTTATGTAATATTTTCAAATTCGGTGGTTTATTTAATTAGTCAAATGAAATGTTTGATTATAAAAAAACATATTTTAATTAAATAGATTTAGTATATACTAGTATATAGGATAGATATTTAAGGTATAAATCCATATAATACTTTAAGGCTTTAGATTGTTGATTAAACATCTTATTTAGTTTTTGACAGTACTTTTGAATTTTGGAAAAAAAATTAAGAAAACTATAATTTTTTTGGAAATAATGAATAATTAGGGTTAAATTATTAGGGAAATAATCTACAAAGGTAAGTAATGGGGGAAACTTCCGCAGAAGGGTTACGGAATATTAAGACGTCATCACACAACGGTACTTTATATCTCAAAGCTTCCGAATATATAAATTATTAGTGGCGATTCTGCCATCTAGTGGAATTTTCCTAACATTTTATAGTATTTTAATTAAACCGTTATATTTTTCCTGTAAGACAGTAAACTGGATACATTTTCTACAATATTGTAGGGCATGATGCCGTCTTTAATAAACATCTTGTTTCATCTGAATCGATGCTACCGTTTTTGAGATATTACAATTTAAAGTGGCAATTAAAAAAACAAAAATTCAAATTTTCAAAAAAACGACCAGAAGTATGAAATTTTCAAAAACACTCTGTATTATACCGTTAGAAAGGTATGGCACATGTTGACAAATAGCCCCACCAGAGAGCATAAATGCAAAACTGAAACAACAATTTTATTAAAAAATACATTTTCATACTTTAACTCTTATACATTTATTGTGCCTTTGCGTTTTTTTGTTGAAATATGTATTTAAAAATGTAAGTAGGATGCACTTTAGAATTGGTACAATATTTAGTTGGGGTAATGTAATTAGTTTTGATGAATTTTGGAGGTGGCAACCTCATAGTTTTAAAATTTTTGTAGTTGAAATATGTATGTGAAAATATAAGAAGAAAAGGCCTTGAGAGTTGTCTACAAAATCGGAATTATGCGCTTTTTCCAGAATATTTATTTATATATTTACACAAGAATTTGAATTAAGCGGGATTTTACAGTTGGATTTAAAATTAGGACTGCCGCTTTTTCCAAATTCCCTCCTAATCAATTTCAAAAATCAAATCTAGAAGATAACATTTTTATATTGCATCCCAAATTTGCCATTATGCTTGTGACGCAGAGAAAGAGGGGGATAGATATAGACTCAAGTATATGAATCGGATCGCAAACGAAAAGTAAATCGATCTAGCTATGTATGTCCGTCCGTCCGTCCGTCCGTCCCTATGATAACTCAAAAAATAAAGGAGCTAGGAACTTTTACAAATTCGTTTTTATGTAATAGCCGTCATCGATATTCAAATCCTGCCATTTTGCTTTACAAAATTTCAAGTACATGTCTGAAATTTTGCCAATAGTAGTTAGCTTTAATTGCCAAAATTCGAATAAAAAAAAGTTGGTGTAGTGGAAGAGAATCGAAGAGATGCCTTTCAACTTATATTTTATTTTGGATGGTATATAAATTTCTAACAGGAATTTTTTTATTAAAATTTTTATAGGTTCCTTTAAAATTTAAATTTTGGGTATCTGAATAAAATATATTTTTAATAAGAATCTAAAATTGTGAAACACTCTGTATTTATTAGATTATACATTACCATAAAGTTCTAGTCAACTTGTTAAAGTATTAAATAAACATGTCAACTCAAAAAAAAAATTATAATTAATTTTTTATTTAAATATTTACTCTTAAGAAATAAATTTCAAACAAATAAATCATTTTACGTGATTTTTAAATGGTCCAAAACCACTGATCAAATATTTTTATACAAATACTAACAAAGTTTATAAATTAACTGTTATTATTGTAGTAGACAAAAATTATGTATTTGATTAAGGTGGTATTTATGTACCACCACCATTAAATAGTATTGAATATCAATATATAACTTGGTATTCCTGAATAACTAGTATATAAATCAATGGAAAGGTATACATTTGTTTCATTGGATTTTATTTTACAAACACATTAATATTAATTTTAGCGGATACAGGTAATAATTATT
Organism: Dolichopus griseipennis; assembly: GCA_963082915.1. NCBI lineage: Eukaryota > Metazoa > Arthropoda > Insecta > Diptera > Dolichopodidae > Dolichopus > Dolichopus griseipennis. The sequence goes on from OY720441.1 coordinate 366,380,149, forward strand.
ATTTGTGCAGGTGTTTTAAATGTATATAATTTTTAATTTTATCTCATTGTTTATTTTTTAAATAATTTGAAATAATTGCTATTAACATTCCCATTCCAAATTTTATTTATTGAATTAAATATATTAATTAAATGTTTTAAATTAATAAATTTAATTATTAAAAAAAAAACTTAATAATAAGAAATAAATTAAATTAAAATAAAAAATAACTTAACCGTACTATGTTGTATTAAAAACAATGTTAAAAAGTGTTACCGTCGATCGTAGTTATTTAATTTGTTTTTCTCTGAGCATTTTTTCTCATTGTATTTATTATCTTAGCACGGTTAATGTATGCGCAAACCACCTTAGATAAGAATTCAATAAATTTACTCATACATAAATATTATTATTAGAGTTTTATTTAGTTTTGTAAATGTATTTAATATGTGCGGGTACACGTCGTTAAAAAAAAATTAATATGTGAAATTCCAACTTAAATGAAAACAAATAGAAAAAAACTGTTAATGACAATTCTAGGGTATTTTTCAATTAAATTCAATTGATTTTTTAATTTATTATATATACATGTATATTGATATATAAAAACGAATGTCCGTTTTTTTTGTTTGTTTGTAACGTATATACGCCTAAACTTCTCATTCAATTATCATGAACAATTTGATATAAAAATTTTTAGATTCAGAGAGTGTTTTTGAGCTCACCATTTTGGTTTAGCGGACCGCCAAGTTAGGACTTTTTACTTGTACCTTTAAACTTTTTTGTTCTTAAATTGACTTCAAATTTTGTTTAGGTACATGTTGCTCTTTGGCAATGCAGTTGACTATATTTTAATAGACTTCGTTAAAATATAGAATTTAAATTGGGAATCCTGGCGAAAGACTCAGAAGAAGCACTTTTTACTCCTTAACATTCTTAACTTTTCAGTACTATTAAGTGCAATGATCACTCTTTGTAATAGCAATAGTAATAAAATACTTCCCATTTGTTCCATTTTTATTGTTCGCTATCAATTCTAAACGATAAATGATTTTTGGAATAAACTTCAATACGGCAACTGTTTTATACAATTAAGTACAAACACATGTATATTTTAATATCGATAGTATCTTTAACTTGATCTTAGTTCTAAAGTTTTTCAACTTGGCTTCATTGAATATCTTCTTATTGTACACTTTGTTACTAACACATACATAAAATGTTAATACAGTTAAAAAGAAAATTATACATTTACTTAAATTTAAATTCAGAGTCAGTCTATTTCGGTTACCATTGCAATTGGATAGCGAAAATTCGGAAAAAAATTCAAGATTGGGTTTAAAAGCGAATGGAGAAGTTTTTCGCGTTTTTTATTTTCATTTTTTAATTAAGAGAATAAATAACGGGCGAATAAAGAAATTTTAATAATTTTACAATTTAAAAAATTTTATAATAATGTAATTTTAAAGGTTAGATTTAAGAAAATTTTTTATTTTTATAATGAAATTTAAATTTCAATTATTAAAATAAAAATATTAAAATATTTTAGTTAAATTTCCATTTAAAACGAGTTAACTCGTATTGGTGTTCATTTGTTTTTTTTTTTTGTAATGTGGTGTCTTGTGCAAATTAAATATTGTGACATCACAAGTGGTTAAATAGAATTATTTAATTAAATAAAAATATTGAAAATAAAACAATTAATATTTATTCTATTAAATTTTAAAAAATAAAAAGATATTTTTAAAAGAAAAAACTTAAGATATTTTAAAATAATATAAAAAAAAATTAAAAAAAAAAAAAATCCCATAAAATTGCAAGAAAAGAAAAAAATATGCTGTTCTGCAGTACAAAAAAAAAAATCTTTCATAAAATATGCAATTTTTAAGTTTTATTTTTTCTTTCTTCCATTCATTTTCTTTTTATTTCTTTCAAACAAGTTTTCATATTTTGCATTTTGTTTTTGTTTTTTTTTTATTTTTTTTTTTGTTAATAAATTTTTAGTTTAACACAAATACGTTGGCAAAAAGTTTTTTTTTAATATTCGCAACAAAAACAATCAAAAGTTGGTGATTTAAAACAATTCAGAATTTAATATTAAGTTTATAACTCGTAATAAAGAGAATTGAACTAACAAAGTTTTCTTAAGGACTAACTTTTAAACTTTTTGGCTAATAAGCCTGCCTATACACCATAGGTTCGTGTTCAAATAGGGGGGATTAATTATATTCTTATAATTAAAATTTATTTTAATCAATTCCACATACTATTTAAACACGTGATACTACGTGACCTAATAACATGTAGAAACGTCTAAGTTTTCAATAGATATAATTCTATTTGTTGTATTTTGTAATATATTTATATTTCTGAATCTGCGAATTATATTATTCAATTTAATTCTTTGTTTATATTTGTTGTATTAATTTGTTATATTGAATTGTTGTATATATATTATGAAAGACATATAATTATTATTTATTAGTAAAACTATTAACTTGAACCTTATAGCAAATGGAAGCTGAGTCAAAGTTTTGGAAGTTGCAAGAGTGCCGACCTTATACTGAGATTCGAACACGTACTTATACGAGTATAGTAACGCTACCCATCTTTAGCTGCAATCAAATTGTCCAGATTTTTATATAAATTTAATTGAGAAAATTCCTATAATAATAATTTAATAAGAACGTTTTTGTTGTAATTTCAATTTTCTTACGCCTGGGCCCTGTAACCTTTCGTTGTAAATCCCTATTACCAAATCTTCAACAGATTAATATTTTTACATTATCACTTTATATTTGGCCTTTAAAGCGATATGCATTGATCAGTTAGTTTTTTTTTTTACAATTAAAAAACTGATCTACATTTGATGTTAAATCAAGCTCCTTTGCCCAATTCCCAAGCCCATCGCCAAATCTTTAAATATAAATAATAAGTACCGTACCGTAAGAAAAGTAAGTATCTTAGTTTAATAAATTATTTTATACATTTTTTTGGGATTCGAATCCAAGGTATATTTGAAAGAAATATCAGTATTCTAATCACTGTGCCACTCAAACGTTAAGTAGATACTAAAGGAGTTATAAATAGTTACTAAGCTACACAGCAAATAGTAGTATTTCTTAAATTCATAAATAGTATTGATAGATTCAACACATTTTGCTAAATACATCTTAACCGTTATATTTATAAATATTCGGCCTCCCAGTGCACGTAAGCAATTCTAAGTTTTAATAGCCTTTCTACAATGAACGTTCTCATTGCGGTCTCTACACGTAGTTATCTGTCAAACTAAGTTAAATGTATTGAATTATATGAAAGTGCCTACAATAGACGCAGCCATTACGCAGTCATTAAAAAGTGGTTGAACCTTAAGTTTTTCGCTTTCTCTACTTATTCAAATATCAAAAATTTGAACTTTGATAAATATTTTTTATTGAAAAATAAAAAAAAAATATATCAGAATAAAAAATTAGTAAAATTATTAATTCTTTTTCTATCTTGAGTTTAATAATATCAAACCATTATTCAAAATAGCTATAAAATAAACTTTAAACTATTGAATATTTTTTAATTCATGAAATTTGTAAACAAAATAATGTCAAATAACGCTGTCATGTACATTTCATTGTGGACACTCCTTTGGTGATTACGTAATGAGAGCGTCACTGTAGATAGGCCATAAGGTATTGAACCGGTTTGATTTAAACAAGTTTAAAAAATCAACTTTAATTTAAATTATCTTAAGATCCCTAGGAAATTTAAATGTCTAAATACAAAGTAAGCTTTCGACGTTTTTCATGTGCAAATATAATTCGCTATCTTATAGTTGTAATAACAGATAAACTATAATTTTTTAATTTGTTTTTATTTTTTTTTTTTTTTATTGTTTGTTTCTTATTTAATATGTTGGTGTTATATAAATCCAGTTCTCTGAATGGAGGTGGGTTTTTTTATATTTTGCTAATTTTTTTTTTTTATTTTTTATTTTTTTGTGTTAATATTTATTTTTTTTTTATTATTATTTTTCTGCTTTGCTGCTTAACTTGATTAGAAGAGTTAGGACAATGCAGTGGTTGTTACGACTGCGGGTGATAGAGAGGCTATCACACATTTTAACAAAATAATTTTTCATTCTGTTTGCAAATTTTTTTATTTGTTTTTTTTTTTTTTTTTGCTAGTTTATTAAAACTTTTGAATGTTGCTGTTGCAATTTAAAACAAAACAAAAAAGAATAAAAATACAAAAAATATAAAAAAAATTAAAATCACAAATTGTAAAATAAAATATACAAGAAATAAAAAAAAAGGTGGTGAATAAATGATAAAATTTAGGTAGTAAACGTATTTATACCTGAGCGGTTAAAATTAAGTGGGTTTTTTTTTTTTTTAATTTTTTTTGAATATTAATTTAATTTAGTTTTTTTTTTAACTATTTTTTTCAGGAAATATTAAATAATAGTTTTAATTAAAATCAAATTATAATAAAAGAAATTAAAATAACAAATAAAAAAAAATTTAAAATAAAATATGTGATAATCTCATAATTCAATCAGAATCTGTCACAAAATCCTACAACAAAAGAAAAAGTGTATATTTTAAATATTAATAAAAATAAAATAAAAGGGTGCTAAATTTTATGGAATTAACAAAAAAAAAAATTTAAATTATTATTTTAAATAATATTAATAATATAAATGTACATAAAAAAGAAGAAAAAAGGAATAAAAGTGCAAAAACCGTAGTAACAATACGTACCTATTCACAATACACATTTAAACGGATTGTGAATTTATTTAAATGTCACAAATGTCAAAATATATTTGACAATATATAATTTATTTAATATTTAACTGTGATTTATTTAATTTACATTCCATTAAAAAAAATTTTATATTTTTTTTAATAATTTTTTAAGCCAATAAATACACATATATATATATATATAATTATATATATATATATAAGTACATAAAAACATACTTATGTAAATTGCATACATAATTGCAATATACAAGAAGAAAAAATAAGTTTTTTATTTTTTTTAAATAAATTTTAAAAAAATAAAAATTAATTTTGTAATAACAAAAAAAAAAAGTCAAAAAAAAATAGTTGGTTCTTTTTTTTTCTATTTTTTTTTTTTTTGATTTTTTTTTTTTTTTTTTAAATGAAAATGGATGTGGAAATTCCAGTTCTTTCCGGATTTCTTAATGTACCAACACAATCTGGATTTTCATTAAATCGTATATCAAAAAAGGTTTGTATATAAGTATACCTATATGTTAATAGTTTTTCTAAAGCTAGTTTTTTTTTTATTATCTATAGATATATCTACTAATATCTTATAAAATATTATATAATATATATATATATATAAAAAAAAAAAAGTACCGTTGGATTATTTAATAAACATGTATTTTTATTTGTTTGTTGTTATTAATATATGTTTGTATGTACATTTATATATCTATATCTATAATAAATTCAAATCTATCTATCGATTTAGGCCTTATGTTAAAATTTAAAAAAAAAAAATAAAAATTTGTAATAAATTTATTGAAGAAAAATTTATTCATTTTCTTTTAAAATAAATTAAATGTTTTTTTTTTTTTATTTTTCTTTGTCGCATCTGAAATTTGTGTTTTTTTTTTAATTTTCAATTTTTGAATTTTTCTATACAATAATTTCATCATTTAATTCTGAATTTGGTATTAAGTCATATATAAATTTTTTGAATATAGGTACTATATATTCTCTGTTTTATTAAATAACTGGTTTGTTATTAAATAAATACAGTTAGTTATTTTTTTTTTGTATCTTATAAATAGAAATAAAATAGTTAATCCTCTTTTTTTTTATCTAATCTAACAATGATATTTTATACGATTCTATGAAATTTATAGATTTCTGTGGAAATTTCAACTTTGGTATAAAGCGTTTATTGTTTAGCTAAATCTGGTTAAAATTATTTGGTTATTGTGTTAATAAATAAATTTTTGTTGTGTTTTTAAAGCTAACAAAGAATTAAATAGTGATAGACTATTTTAATCCAATATTTCTTTGTTAATTTGGTGATTATTAAATAAAAAAAAAAATTATAACTGTATGTTTTTGATACCTTCCACCCTCTTATTAATGTAGAGAACTGAATTCCTATATTATTTTTTAACTGAATACTTTTAAGTTGTGAATTTATACAAAAAATGACTTTGATTGTAAAAGTTGTAAAAAAGCTAACTCAAATTCAAAGCTCGACCGAAAAATAACTCAGAAGTTGAGCTATATACAGTTATCTAACATGTTGAGCTGGCCCAAACTTGAGCTAACTCAAATGTTGAACTAGCTCAAACCTATACCAGCTGAAAGTTTGAGCTGACTTTATATTATAAATTTGTGTTAGCTCAGACTTGACCTAAATCAACATTTGAATTAGCTAAACGCATATATATAACTAAAGTATAAACTAGCTCAAGTTTCGAGCTTTTTTAAATAGCTAAAGATATACTTAAATAAATTTAAACTGAGCTTTGATGAGTTAACTTAAAATCTGAACTTTTAACAACCTGGACTTGATTGTAATTTTCCATAACTTATTTTGCTTCTTATGAATATCTCTAATTTCAACAACATACGTTTCCACTATCTTTTAATCTTTACTGTTAATTTGTCAAAACCCTTTGGTAGAGGTTATACTGTGACTAGATTTTTTAAACTTCCGGCAGAACTTGACCCTAAACCCTAAAAAATGGTGATTTAAAATCGCTATTTTTTAACGCTTCTGTTTTGAATTAATATACACGAATATAGTTTTCAAGGCTTTACATAGTGACGATTGTTTTGAAAAAAAACCACCTCATAATAAAATAAGAATAAAGGTTGCCAAATACAAGCATAAAAAGATAACTTAAGATTTATTAGTCAAGTTTATATACACTTGATGTTTTAACACATTATTTTATTCTTAATTATCTCAAAGCCACTTTTTTATTTAAGTACATAAAGATAACGACTAAAATAAATTATTAAACAACTTTCTTTAAAAAGAAAAATATTAACTTATATTATGAAATTCAAATTTTTTTGCAATTATTTCATAACTAATCGGCGGTCAGCGTCAGTTGATCACTATAAATACAATATATTGTTTAGTTAGACATTGGATTTAACTAAAATACATTTTTAATTGATTTTAATATTACTACAAAAATTATAATACATGGTAAATTAAAATTTAGAAACGTTTTAATTGTGCTAGACTGTAATGATCTTTAATGAGTTGGTTTTTCCGCCTAAATTAAATCAAAAATTTTTCCTACAACAAATATGATTTATTTATTTAAATATATTTTAATTTATAGTTTTTTTGTAGACGTAAGTAGAAAAAGGTTTTTTTGAAAAAAAAGCTTAACTTATTTTATAACTTAAATTAATACATTTTAAATTAAAATCTGTTGAATTTCTTTATTAAATCGAAATTACTGATTGAAACTTTCATAACATAAAGCTGAGATGTATCTTTATCTCACGGAGAGAAAACATCCAGAGTTACAGTTTGAGTGAATATATCCCTTGGGTATCTGTTTACTGATGTGCCACCCTTCTACACAAATATCCACAAATTTAAAAATGAAGATTTGCCTTGGTAATGCAGGAGATTAACAAATGTAATAGGCCAATGTGTGGTTACAATTTCCTAATTTGCTCTAATGGACCGCGAGTTTGGGGCTGTGATGCAAGAATTTAAACTTTTTTGTTCTAAAATAAAAACGGTTAGACCGATTGACTTTAAATTTTGTTAATGTGTTCCTGTTTGACAATGGAGTTGACTGTATTAACAGCCATAGAATTTATTATCCCAAGTAACATTTTTAAAGCGATTTTAATTTTGCGAAGCACTGCTTTGACTCAAAATAAAGTTTCGAAAAAATTAAAGTTCCCTTGAGCTGCAAAACTGGATAACATCAACTTCAATTAAGCACCTATTAACGCGCACCGGATTTTACAAAATATATATTAAAAATTAAAAAAATATAAGAAAATTTTAATTGAATGATATAACCCACAGATACAATATACAGTTCAAATAGTCAAGTACAAAATGGATTTCAATATATATATGCATATAGCAAATACAATTTTATCTAATGAAATCTTACAACTTTAAAGGGCCTAGTGCTATCTCAATTTTAGGTAGAATTCAATATGATCAATTATATTATAAAAATATAAAAAGTCCAGTACCTTTCCTACTGTTCCTAAACTTGTTAACCTAACAGGTAAACAGTTAGGTTGCAAAATTAAACCTAAAAATATATAAAAATCATTTAAAAGTAAATTAACAGGAAAGGCATCCTTCAATCAGTTTTCCAATAGTAAGTGAAAGGATTGCACAAAATTTGCGTGAATCGTTTTTGGGAGCATTTGATTGAAGGTTCATTTAATTTTTGTTGTATCAAATTGAAGTCAAATCATGAATAAAGAAGAACTTTTAAGTTTTTTAAAATTGTTTAAAATTTTTCATACTAATAAACTTTTAAAATTTAACAACTTGAATCCTTTGTAATATACAGCACATATGTCCCATGAGCAACCTAATTTCCATAATGCAAACTTGCAATAAAATATGATTTACTTATAAATGAAAATTTTCTACATAAAAATTTCACCTAATTTAATTTGGAACAAATTCCAGACATAATTATTCCCTTAATCTAAATGATAAGATCTACTGTACTTTTTAAAACTTTTTAAAGTTATAACTTTTGCTAATGTATTATTTATTAAGTAACTTAAATTCCAATGGATTCCGCAGAATAAAATAAAAACTTTCTATATGAGTTTTTAAGTAGAAATAATAATCCCAAAAATTCTATAAATCATTTTGTATAACTTTTAACATAACCATTGTTCTGTTCTCTTCAAAGTAAAAAATATTTAAAAACAATTAAAAAAAAAACTTTTTTTTTTTGAAGAGTATATCAATTTCATTTCATTACACTTACACACAATAAAATAACTTGGAATTCAAAAATTTTTTGAACAAATCTTTCTTAAAAAATCTCAGGGATTTTTATAATAAAAAAAAGAAGTTTAATATCAAAGAAATTTCTTGCTTGAAGACCTTTTTCCTCTTTAAAAGAAAGTCATTAAAATTTACAATACGTTCAGGTTATGAACAATAACAATAACACAATCATAATAATATTTTTTGTTTTATTTTTTTGTTATTTTATATTTCGTCAAAAGTCTATAATAAATCCATATAAAGTCTATTGAAGTGCCTTTCGTACTTCTTTTTTTTTATTTGTTTTCTTATTATTTCCTCAAAGAAAATCTCTGATTTTATGGCCACATTTGTGTTTTCATTTTAAAAATTTTTTCATTCATTTCATTAAAAAAAAAATCACATATATATATATAGGTACATAATATATATATATACCATTAATTCTATCTAAATCACCTAACTTTTAATCACCTCACCTCACTTTATTCAACACATTCAAATTTCATTAAAAATATTTAGCATAACTGAAATCTTTAGAAAAATCTATAGTTATAATATGTACAGGGTGTTCCTTGCCAGAAAAGTTAAATTATTTTGAAAAGTTAATTCTGGAAACAAAAAACCACAAAAAAGTCGTATTGGAAAGGGTAGGATAGTTTATTATGGGGTTTTTTTACTGGACGTGTCAGGGAGGGGTTGAAACACTTATGTTTTACATGAATTGCCGAATAACTAATCCAGATGTTCTACAGAAATTATCATGTTTCATAATTGATTTGTTTCAAAGTTTATTCTGCAATTTGGAGGATTAATTATTTTCGTATATGTAATTTATTAATTAGAGTGGATTTTAAATTACATATTTTATTTTAAATTCGAGTTTGTAGATCTTAGAACAGACGAAATTTTCAAATTTTTTAAATAGTAATAGGTTTTATTTTTACAAAAATTCCTTATTGGCATAATTATACTGTGTAAAATTCAGAATCATTAATTACTGATAAGTTTCCGTTTTTTTCTAAGTAGGACTACAACCACACTAGAACCCAAAAGTTGCTGCGAGCCAAGTAATTTAACGAACTCGAATCTAAATCCATTTAAAAGTGTGGTTCAAGCTCAAACATTTTTTTAGCTACAAATATTAATATAATCGTAAGTAAGTATATAACACATGTATACTCTAATACATACTGAAATATTTGAGGATCGAATTTTTAATGAATTTGTATGCAGTTTGATAGAGCTTGACTTGATATTTTCATACCCATCCGAACCTTCTAAAATTTTCCAGATCGAGCCCCGACCTGAACCTGATTTTTCGCAAGTTTGCAGCACTGATTCTAAATAACTTATTTCTAATTGTTACCATTTCCTTTATATTTTTTTCTTTGTTACTCCACTTGGGAGCATAACGCTTCTCCATTCTTCGTTGTTTCTAGCTGTTTCTTCAATTTCATTCCAGGAGATCTCGCATCTATTTATTTCATCAAGCAATGTTAATTCCATGTTGTTCTGAGTCTTCTTCTTGTTCTGGGCCCACTTTGATATTTCCAGCATAGCGTCATTCTTGTTATGCAATCATCACTTTTCCTAGTTAGTATAATTAAGGATCATTTATCATTAACACCCTGTATATAATTTTTAAAAATAAATACTTATATATAGTTACCTTTTACCTGATTTTAATATACTTACTATTAAACTTACCTGAGAAATAAATATAAATATAGGTGTGTGAAGATTTAATGATTTGCTTATTATTTTATTTTGTTTTTTTTTGCAATTTATCAGTTTTTAGAATTTTTACAAAAAAAAAAAAAAACAAAAAATAGTCAGTTGAAAATCAAAGCGGAAAGGTGGACTTAATTTAATACAACCGTAAAAAAAAAAAATTAACGTATGTTTATAATATTGTGTTATTTTATATTTATATACTCATATTCTTGTATATTTAACTAATTATAAAAATAAAAAAAAAAAATTAACAAGTAAATTATTTTGTTTTAACCTTTATTTAAAGTCTGTAATCAACGACACATCAGGGATGTTGCGATGAAAATTATGTGTAGGTGGTTAAATGAACGTCAAAATAACGTTTTTTTATTTTGAAAAAAAAAAAAATTGATCAGAAAAAATTTAATAAAAAAAATATAAGAATAAAATAAAAAAAATTATAACTATATTTGATTATTATAAAATGATAATAAGTGTATTGCTAATGACAAAAGAAAAGAATAAAAATAAAAAGAGATTTAACTTTATATATATATGTATATATATATGTTGTATATAATTTATGCAATGTTTCATGCAGAGTTTAAGTCAAAGAAACTTTAATTGCATTATATTATACATATGTATATATACATGTTGCTATAAACAAAACGCGTTTCTTTGTACTTTGAACCTTAAAAGTCACTCACTTTGATTTTTAAGATATAAAATAATATTATATACATAATTCAATAAATTTATTTTGGATATTTACTTTACTAAGTATAAGATTAAAAGCAGTTACTAGTATTTTAAATTTAAATATAGTAATAATAATTTATAAAATATGTTTATAATTAATAAGAAGGATACTGCCAGATGCGGAAACTAGATTCAAAACCTTGTAATAAATTAGGATTGGTTACCCAAAATAAATCGTTCTTATGAATTATTTAATCATACAGAGTGCTGTACTTAAAGCAGTTTCTCGAATCAAATTATGTAAAATTTAACAATTTGGAGAAGTATTGACTCTTTAATAAGAGGCTTAAGATCATCAATTAAAATTATGTTATGCTGCTTTATAATATTAAATGAAAAGTTTGACGATATAGTTAGTTATCAATGTCTGATGGTTGGTCCACACAATAACTCATCATAGCTATTGAAATTGATGTAGTTATTAAAGCAGTTACTAAGTTAGATATCTGAAACTTTTCTACATAAAGGGAGCTTTTAGGTCTATTAATTCCAGCAAACAGCGTTAGTCTATCGGAATAGATTATCATAATCAATCAGACCTCTGATAAAGTTTATTAAAATTTATGACAAATGCTTATGTATTATTTAGTTGCTGTTGTAAAACAGGAACAAATAGCTGCCATATAACTGTTAAATATTTTAAGAATCATCATCAAGTTTTTTTGAGGTGTTTGAACCTTGAATTATAATGAGATTTAATTCTAAAAATATTCAACAAAATTTACTTTATTATGTTGTTCGGGTAAAATAGAGACTTCACAGCCTACTGCACTCTCTTCCTCTTTTCTAATCAAATAAATAATCAAATAAATAAACAAATAATAATCAAAGACAACGTATTAATGTACTTCGGTCTCCGATTCTCAATTACGTATTAACATTTTTAACAATTGCTTTCTATTTCAACATATTTAATATTTCAGATATTTTTTAATTTTTATAGCTATTTTCCGAATTTATTTCATGTAAAAATTCATATGCGGTATATGTACTTATATATTTTACCTAAAAAACATATTTTTATTTTTCATTTTCAATTGATTTGTAACAATTGATATGTCCTGTCCCGACTTAGAAAAAGAAATTTCCTGCCTATAGTTATGAATAAAAGAAGGGCATTAAAAAAAGGCGCCATATGCCGTCGAAGAAAAGAAACTTATCCTCAAAAGATAATAACTACGAGTATATATAGATAACAACTATAAACCAAAATATTTTTAAATATGTCTTTATGACCTGAAATGCCTAATTAGGATGCAATATACAAAATCATAAAATAAAAAATATTTTAATTTTGTATATGCAAACAGGATATAAGGGTTTATTAATTTTAAAACTGATCTTAACTATCTTATTCAATTGAACCTTTTTTTGTGAAATTCCTTAAACCTTAAGAACCCTACTGTAGTAGCCATATAATAAATATTTTACAACAATATATACAATACAATCAATATATAAGCAATATGATCCTTGACTATTTTAATCCTTGTTTATTTTATTGTGTTGTTAAAGTGAGTATTAAGTTATCCTTCAAATGAAAACAAAAGAAGTCCTTTTTTTTTAATTTTTTGAAAAATTGTTGATTTGTATCTTGCACTGAAGGACGTTTTTAAAAACTGTGTAATAAAAGATTGGAATGTTAATACCTGGTTACCAGATGTTAAGACCGAAGGCGTAACTATAGAAACTTAGCATATTTTCCTTTTTTTAAATTCCATAGTTATCTTGAATATTTATTTATATTTTTCTTATTAAAAATTAGGTTAGAAATGTCCTTTCTCAAAATAAAATTCCATTTAAGGATCTAATAAACTAAAATATTTGAATTCGATATATATGTATGTAGATATGTAATTAAACTTTAAACTTTTTCCAGCTAAAACAATTGTTTATTTGAAAAAAAAAGGATTTTAAATAATTCATAAATATATGTGTGGTTTTTTCAAAATCGTTATTTTTAAACTTAAATAAATGGAAATATTCCAAAATCTGGTATATTCAAAACATCTGGCAACTTTAACACGTGTACACATAAAGTATAAAAGTTGAAAATAACGTACTATGTACATTAAAAGTGTTTTTTTTTCAACGAAATTTTAAATTTTATAGGTATTGAATTTAACAATGTTGTTAGATATTTAACTGTATTTTTATACCCGTATGACTATATAGTCAAAGGGTATAATAAATTTGCCATTACGTTTGTGACGCAGAGAAGGAGTGGGGGTAGATATAGACTCAAGTGTATGGATCGGATCAGAATCGAAAAATAAATTGATTTAGCTATGTATGTCCGTCCGTCCGTCCGTCTGTCCGTCCGCACGATAACTCAAAAACTAAAGGAGCTAGGATCTTGAAATTTTCGCAAATTCGTTTTTTTGCAATAGCCATCATCGCTATTTAAATCCAGCCATTTTGGTCCATGGGTTCGGGTAGCTGCCATACAACTTCTTTTTTTATATGAGCATTACTCTGTACCTATTACAGCTGCGTGTCTGAAATATTGCCAAAAGTAGTTTAGTTTTATGGCCAAAGTTTCTGCAAAATTTGGTTGGTCTAGTGGAGTGGGTTCGAGTAGCTGCCATACAACTTCTTATTTTATATGAGCATTACTCTCCACCTAATGAAGCTGGGTGTCTGAATTTTTGCCAATAATTGTTTAGTGTAATGGCCAAAGTTTCTGCAAAATTTGGTTGGTCTGCTGCAGAGGGTTCGAGTAGCTGCCATACAACTCCTTATTTTATATGAGCATTACTCTCCACCTAATGAAGCTGGGTGTCTGAATTTTTGTCAAAAATTGTTTAGTGTAATGGCCAAAGTTTCTGCAAAATTTAGTTGGTCTATGACAGAAGGTTCGAGTAGCTGCCATACAACTCTTTATTTTATATGATATGAGGATTCCACTACACTTAATAAAGCCAAAAGTAATTAACCGAATGATATAATGTATATGTACGGTCATGCGGGTATCCCAGAGTTGACACAGTCTACTCTACTACACTCTTACTCGTTTTTATTATGATGGATAACTGTTTTTTAAAACTACTTATAATAATTTCTTTTACAACATTTGTTTTTGTTTTTTGGATCTATCCGCTCTTAAAAAAAGTTTATGGTCCCCTTAATGTTGGCATTAATAAAATTAATAGTTTTTTTTTTTATTTGAAATTTTAACATTAAATATTAAATGTGATCTGTCCTGTTTCATATGATGTACTAAAACTTGAACATAAGAAGTATAATAGGTGCAATGGTATATGTAGGGGTTTTATTTATTTTTAATTTTTTTTTCGGAACTAGCTTTAAATAAAATTCAAGGTATTTATGTTATCGTATGTCAAAAGTATTCTTGCACCTTATCTTTAAATTACAACAGTTATCCAATTTCCAGGGGTTATATTAAACTTTTTTCAAAATAAACTTATGTTAATATTTCAGGACCGTTCCCCATTCCATCCTGTGTTTCTATCTTTAAAATTTGGAGAATACAGAAGGTCTCAAAGTTTTGCACTATTTTTTTTTATACAATAACTGTTAATATAAAAATCTAATTGATAAGTTGATAATTATTTTGAATATTACTTTATCGTTAGAGGTTGCTTATAAAATCGGTGAGGCTATATTAAAAATGTTGTACAAACATTTTAAATAAACTGACGAACAAACCGTGTGACCAAAAAGAGTTAATTTTTCATTTCATGTTTCTGTGCAAACTGTAGATATTAATGTAAAGTAAATTTTTTAAAAAATTTAGTCTATAACCTAATTCTTACGCAATCCGTATGAAAAGACCTTAATTTTTGCAATTTTCTCGAATTTTTCTGGGAAAATACCCTTTTACGCATATATGTTAAAATTCATTAAATTGATATTTTAACTATGATCCTGATTTTAATAATAAATGTGCTACAATAAAATTAACTATTTTAAGATGTTTCCGAATCTATCGCATTAGCACCAGATAGAAATAGGAGCAGACAGCATTTAATAACTTAAAATATCGGAGCTTCTTTTTTTTACATTTAATTTTTTTTTGTTTTTATTTTATAAATTTCTCAATTATTTTAGTGCGAAAGGGTAATGTAGTTTTTGGGAATAATTGAAAAATATTCAGAATAAGAAAAGTGCTATTTGGCAAATTTTATGCAAGCATTAAAGACAAGTTCAATAAGTTCGGAAACGACTTTATTCATTATCCGTTCATTTTAATCGAAATTTAACTGGAAAAACCTTTTGTAAACTTACGAATCTTTCTTGAGTCATTTCATTGAGCAACCTAAATATATATACTTAATATTTTAATTTAAATATGCTAAATACTTTGAAGAATATACAAAATCTTACTATATAGAGAAGACTTGTATATTCTTCAAAGTATTTAGCATATTACTTTACTAAAATATATATTACTTATATAGAGAAGATATAAGCATATTATATTACTATATAGAGAAGACTTGTAAATTTTCAACTAAATATATCAACTGATGAACAGTAACTTTCCATGTTAGTAAAATAATTTTTCCAACCCATCGTCTGTTCCTTTCTAACCTAATTAAAAATGGAATTGTTAGAAGAATTAGATTTGAAAGGATTCATTTTATCATATTTAACTTTTAACTATAATGAAGAAGGTTTCAATGTCTCCCCCGGTTTTAGAATACTTAATTTTGACATAAAAACTGGCGGATATTCGACAAATTTTCTGTCAAACTTATGTCATTTCTAATTTTAATAAGTTTGTCAAAAATATAACATGACATAGGTTCGAAAGCTGGTGTTGCTTAAGGCGTTTTTTTATATCTGAAAAGAGCATGAACTGTCAAAGAAAATCGTTTTTTTAGCTCTGAGCTGCCAGAGCTTGTGATTCGTGTTATTTTTTAAATTAGAGTGGAAATATACCGAGCACGGCTGAGCAAAATAAAGTACAAAGACATTTTGGAGTTTGTTTAATATTTTACTTGTAAAAAGTCAAATGTTTTGTTTTTTTTAAGTTATCCATTTTTTAATTTAATTTTAATAATTTAATTTAATTAATAATTTGATATCCATTTTTAATTTAATTTAGTGACAATTTAAAACGTAACTAAAATAAAAATGACAGTTTTTTTCAAATCGTGGTGTTTTTTTATTAGATCTGAATGCTCTGAGCGTACTCTGTTCATGCTCTGCTCAGAGCGTGTTCTGGTCTATGCTCTGATTCAAAAAAAAAAATGACTTAAATAAGAGGGAGCTTAAATTATACGAATGCTAACAAAATTTAGAAAACAGTAAAATTTAGAGAATATTTCAAACATAATAACAAATATGTAAATATCATTATGCATTTAATGCGAAAGCATTTATCATTACAAAAAAAACCTTTTAATTGTAATTCATTCATTCTTATCGCATACCTTTTATCTTAATACAGAATATTGTTTTTATAGAATATTGCACACAACTTTGATATAATTTATTATCTAATATTAAAAATAAAGTAAATAACTAGTTAAATTCTAATTAGAATTTATATCGTAACTAATTTAGAATATAGTTAAAAAATTAAATAAAATCTTGCGTAAATAAATAAATAAATTTCAAAGCTGACAACACTGCATTTTTTTTTTTCAACTTTATATCCACCATAAAATTTTCATTATGAAACACACCAAATAAACAACAACAACAACAACTTTAAAAACAACTTTAACAATAAAATAATCAATCTATTTATAAATATTTTTTTTAAAATGTCATTTATTAAATTTTCAATGTAAACTTTTGTCTATTTTTAATAAATACATATTTAATTAATTAAAAAAAAAAAAACCAAAATCCAGATTTTTTAACAAAATTTATTGACGTCATAATTTTAAATTTTTAAAAAATAAAAACAATATTAAACATGATTTTATTTTAAATAATAAATAATATATGGTAATATATTTGTACCTGTGAATGTTTATATGTGTAGATATAAAAAATGTATATGAATATTTTTGTTTTCTATTACTTTGATAACACGTGTATATTAAAACTATGGTCAATATTGAACATGATCAAAATATTAAAAATGACGTATTAAAAATATAAAAAAAAGTTTACTTTTAATTTTAACTGTGGTTAGAAAAAAAAAACCGTAGAAAATTGTTTTAATTTTTTTTTTTGGAAAAAACACATGCTAATATTGGGGTCATGTGGTTTTTTTTATTTCTAAATTAAAAAAAAAAACGTAATTCAGGTTTGTTTTAAAGTCTATGACTTGATAAAAATTAGTTGATAATGTTTTAATCCTTTGTATTCAGAAAAATGGTTTATAAAATAAAATAGATAAATATTAGGTAGAATAAATCCGAATATTGGCGTTCATAAATTTACTTAACGAGTAGCCAAACAAAGTAAGTGCAGTCCCCATATTACAGAAATCTTAAATAACTTCCACAATAATCCCAAATCCTCCCATATCCCTATCCCTACAGCCAAACTGTACATTTGTATCACAGGTCCCCTCCTAAAGTTTGGCTCAAAAAGGATGTGGTTTTGGTATGTTAAAATCACACACTACCCAAAGAAACACCGCGCAGTTTTAACCATTAAATTGAATTGCACTGGTTATTGAAAGCGGCTCATTGTCATAAACTAGATATAACAATGACAACAATGAGTTCGGAAAAATTATTAAAGTCTTTTTTTATTAATTCACCAAATCTATTTAAACTAGGCTTCAGTTTCTTTAATCGTTACTCGGCTGTAGCTATTGTATAAAATTATGAATGCACAAATGTTAATTTTGTGCGCCATCTATTATCCTACACAAGAGTTATTACACGTTACTGCATAAATATACTTTGATTAATTTGATGATGTTCTGATTGAATCCCTCTTGGCACAAATATTAGTGAAGTACCTATAACCCCTAACTATAATAGTCATATGATTTTATTTGAACTTTCGATAAATATTCAATATGATTACATATGATATACAAAATCATAACCCTAACTATAATAGTCATCATAACTCATAACCAATCATACGCATAAAATGTGAAACATAAATATTTAATTATTAAAAATTTATGTATTTACTTTTTAATGTTTGATTCTGAAAATTTTAAATTCTTATTAATTTTAGTTTTAGTTATTTTTAGTTTTTTTTCAATTTAGTTTGCTTGCATGTATGATATAATGTGATATGTACGCTTGGTTTCGTATGTCTATGACTTGACGAATGATTTCTTAATGATATCGAATGATGGCAATGAATACTATTGTTAGTTATATGAAAAGTCATACAATCGTACAAAATCATATGATATCATATGACATCATATGACTATTGTAGTTAGGAGTATACTCTTAAAACATTTAATAGTGAGTTAAGTTTAGATAAATTAAATTTTAATAATTAATAGAATTATTAGGATTGCAATCAGGCTAAGTTTATTATATTTTTACCTGAAACTCGCATCGTTTATCATCTTCAAAAGATATTTAATTAGATTTTATATTATTAATTTTTTCAAAGTCTTATTTTCAATAAGAAATGAAGATGATAAACGATTTCATGTAAACTTAAATTTATTACGAAAAGTATGACGTTTCACAAAAATTAAATAAAATTTAATTTCTTATAAAAATTCTTAAGCCGGAAATAAATGTCAATATTAAGTGTTTACTTATGATAAGTTTCTTTTTTACTAATAATTATATCTAATCAATACCTCAAAAACATTTAAATAATCAATTTTTATTTTGCTAATAAAATAAAAAAAAAAAACGAATTGTTTTGACGTCATCGAACTTCGCGTCTTTTAGTCTGCTTTGATAAGTTTTTAATTCAGTCTTTAATAGGTGCGCATTAAATCAAAAATACAAATAAAAGAATTTTATTTTTATCAGTTATAAAATTTTTTTTTTTAAATAATTATTCTTATCAGAATATAATTATAACAAGTTTTTGAAGTACTTTATGCTATTAATATACGTGTTTATTATATACATATATTTAGAATTTAAAATTTTATTTTATTTTTTTTTTTTAATTTTTTTTTATTATTTAGTCGGAATAATTGTCTTTTAATTTATATTTGCATTATTAGCTAGATTTATTTACGAATTATTTAGTATAAAAAAAACAAAACTTATAATAAGTTGCAAAATTACTTAGATTGTAAGAGATTTTATTATAATTATAATACCTTAATCTTGAATACAGAGTTACAATTTCAACTTAATTCCAGGCCAGGCTTTTTAAAAGTAGTACAAAACATTTTAAATTTAATTTATTTGTTCAAGATTAATAAGAGTTAGCTATTAATGGGATTTGGTTCATTTTAAGCATTTTTGACTTTTGACCTTCAAATTTTCCTGACTTTAATTAGAAATTCTATAAAAAGATAACATCGTATTTATAAATTATACTAACATTAAATAGAATGCCTACAGTTTGAAATCTATAATAATTTGCTAGATGTTAGGAAAAATATTAGTAAAGATTTGTAAAATTTGATTAAATCTGATAAATTTGAGATCAACTTGATTCTTTATAAAAAATAATTTTTTTTTTCTAGATCATTTGGTTTAAAAAACTGCAAAAATTGTTAATATAGACCAGCTTCATCCAAAAGTGCTTGGGTCAAACTATTTTAATAATAAACATAGTTATGTAATTAAGTTTTTATCTTTGTAAAATTATTTTTTTCTTTGCTAAATTTACTATTTTTGAATAATTTTCATTGATTAAACGAAAAGTTACTATAGTTTAATCTATTTAAAGTTAAATACTGGCATATATAATGTACAGCTATTTATACATGTCTAAATTCAAAATTTGATCTCAATCGGAAAAAAAAACTTCTAGTACTTTCAAATTTAGTAATCAAAATTCTATATTAAGGAGATTCTGGAACAACTCTGTAAACATAAAGATTTCATTCGAGGGACTGAGATTCGAATGCTAGTTGAAGTCAAAAATCAACTATGCCATCATTCGCAATTGAGTTCTAATTAATGGCCTAACCAATTATTATTATTATTATTTATTTATTAATATATTTGTCTAGAATGAGGTGTATCAAACGCATTCAATTAAATGTGTTTTGTTGGATGTGTTCAATTATAAAAAATAAAATATTAATGTTTTGTTGAATGTGTTTTATTTTAGAAAATAAAATATCATAAATTATCATAAGCAGGCCAAATATTTTATTTATTAAAAAAAAAAAAAGAAAAACAAAAATAAATAAAATTTTTTTATGAATTTAAATTATTTTAAATGTATGAATTTGTTCATTTACGTTTTTAAAACTAACAGAACATTTTCTGGAAATTTTATATAAATAGTAAAACATTTTGTTAATAAAAATTAAGAAAACAAAATTGTGTAGTAAGTCTTAATTATTTTCAGTGAAAATCTGAAATAACCAATGTTGCATTCCTTGTATTGAAAAGAAAATAAACCAAGCAATGCAATCAAAGTATTTTCAAAGTTCCCTCAAATATCCATCATCTCTCTCTCATCCCTGGATCTTTCCCTTATATTTCTTTTTAATTATTTTTCTATTTAAAAAAAGCTAAAAATTGAAAAAAATGGTGTAGAGGTTGGCAAAGTGGCTTCGGGTGTACAATACTTGAGTTCGATGCACCATGCCCAGCAGTCAGCACCATAGAAGCCAAACAAGTATATTTTTTTAACTTAGTTCGGTATATTAAAAAAATTTCCAAATAAAGTTTATAATTCAAAATTTATAAATAAAGCAAAACTCAATTCAAAAATCATCATTTAATACAATAATTTTACGTACATATAAATAGGTATATTTTAGTATGTTGGGTAGGTACATTGTAGAATGTTAGCAACAAACAAATATTTCAATTCGAATCTAAGCAATGGTTGTGAAACTATGTATAGCAATATTTTTTAAAAAAATGTATACAAAATATTAATAGATGGAGTTACGGTTGCGATTTCATTTAAGAATGTGGTATTGATACACAATATATGTATGTATATGTATATAATTAAATTAGAAATAGTTCTTAATTAGAAAAAGTTCTCCTTTTAATTGACCTTCCGTCATTATGTGACGGGCCAACAGCTAGTAATTAATAATTATATATCTTTAATAAAAAAAAAAAAAACATTAATATAACAAAAATTAATATAACAATTTAAATATGAATTAATATAACAAAATAAACAAATAATTTAATTAAATAATATAACTCGCAGATACAAAAATACCTTATAATTCAAAAATAAAGTAATTAATGTGAAAATCTAAGGCTTATATACATGTTATAAGGTCTAGTAGTATCTATAATATTTTTATTGTATGTGTTAAATTGTAAATTCATTAAGATAAATTCTAATAATAAGAATATAATATATCCCCCCCCTG
Organism: Dolichopus griseipennis; assembly: GCA_963082915.1. Taxonomy (NCBI): domain Eukaryota; kingdom Metazoa; phylum Arthropoda; class Insecta; order Diptera; family Dolichopodidae; genus Dolichopus; species Dolichopus griseipennis. The sequence continues at coordinate 366,401,996 of OY720441.1, forward strand.
TTCCAACATGTACCTATGGTCTAAACAGGCTTATTAGCCTAACAATTGAACATTTAGCACAATATGAAAATAGTATATAGTTATTTGAAAAATCTAAATACATATTTATATTCTAAAAAATTTAAACTTAAATTATTATTTTAATCTACAAAATCTTTAAAATTTTCATAATCAAGTTTCTTATCTTACGTTCTAATAAAATTTAAGCTTTTTACAAACAAACTGAATGATTTTGACAAAATTCCTCATAAAAGTCGTAAAAGTTGAAAATTTCTAATAAAAAAAAACAAAATAAGATAAAGTCAGTCAATGGCATTATAACAAAATTAAAATTAACATAATTTTACTTTAAAAAATACTATAATGTGAATTTTTATCTTATAGTTAATTATTATGAAAATTTGTATCTAAATTCCGAACGGCTTTACTTAACTTCTTTTTAACAATGGCATTTCCTTTTTACGTTTGTTTTGTTTTTTTTCTTAAATTTTTTTTTATTTTATTTTTTGCTTTTTTATAATTTTTATTGTTTTATTTTTTTGTTTTTTTTCTTTGGTTTCTCGTATCTTTGTTATATTTTATTTACTTTTTTTATAATTTTTTATTTTTTTTTTTTTGAATATCAGTTATGTCGACGACGACAATAGTAGTCAAATATAGCAATTTCTTTGTACATAACATTTCTCGTTACACGGTATACTCAATTTCAACACGTTCGAATCGTTATTTAGTTTTTCGTCGAATTTTTTTTTATTTTATTTTTTTATTTTTAATAATTAATACAAAAGCATACATTTGTTATGTTTGAAGAACTAAGAGAGAAAAAAACCATTTAAAATTTTCAATTTAATTCAGTCAATTATAAGATATATATATATAAGTAGATAATTAATTCCTCATACTTTGAAGCTATCCTTCCTTCACATTATTTTTGATCTGCCCACTGTCCCAATTTTCTTCAGCATTTTATTCTAAAGTCTTCGACTTGAGTTGTTGAGTCGTCAAAGATGTTAGAAACGTAGACAGCAAGTAAACGATTTTTCAGAAAAAAAATCAAACATATTGATTTTAATTTAAGAGCGAAAAATTTCGGACAAAGTTATGTAACCCTTTGCTCGGCAAAAAATCGATCGCTTGCTATCTGCGTGTTTTTTTTTCTGCCTCAATTGGTTTTGTTTAGTTATTCTCCAGCTCAGCATTTGAAATCTACTTTTGACCGAATATAGTTCCTGCAGACAATTATTTGCGAAGCCCTAGTAGTTCCTGCATGTGAGCTGTGTTATTATCCATATAGAACAGCATTAGCTTTACTCAAGTGTTAAATATTCTAAGCTCGGATGCATTTACATATGGCTAAAAATTTGAACAGGGATCTCAATATGGAGATATAACTTTTGCTTTGAACAAGGACTTGAATTGGGATATTTCTTCAACTTAAGTTCCTTTTAACCATAATATGGGTATGACAACTGACCATAAAGAACTCCACTTAAAAATTTACTGTTTTTCAGAATCCAATATTGAAACTTTAAATGTTCCAGAGTTTTCTTTTTTTTTTTAAGAGGGACAGCCTCGAGGGAAAACTGGAAAGCCTCCTATTGAAACTGCGCGATGTTCCTTTAGGTAGCGTGTGACTCTTATACACCAAAACCACAACCCAAAACTAGGATAGAACCTGGAATGCAAATGTACAGTTTAATTACGAGAATTGAAGAATATGGAAGTATTTCAGGATTTGGATGGGGCATATTAATTTAAAATTGTTATATATTTCTGAAAAGTGTTACTCTGACTACTACACTGAACCTATGACTGAACTTATATTTTACATTGAATTATAATTTTAAAAATAAGATATATGGAAGAAGTTTATAATACCATTCTCTTAAGTTGTGGTATAGTTATAATATAATATCATTTACCATATCTTACTCTAATTTCAATTATCATGATTATTAAATTCAACAAATAAAAAAAATTCTTTTTTTTGGAACTAAATAACAAATTGTAGGGTTTTAATTTGAATTTTTTACTATTTTTGGTATATTTTCACTTAAGATTTGCAATATATTTGTGTTTATATATATATATATTATTTATATTTACATATAAATTTATATATGTATATATTTTTAAAAATTTTAAAGTAGGTTATCCATATATCCATTATCCATGCTTATTCTGTTTCTCTTTTTTTTATCTTTTTGTTCTCTCTCTTTGTCTCTTTCTCTTTCTTTATATCTGATAAAAATTAAAAAGTTTCCATTTCAATTTTTTTTTAATTTTTGTTTTTTTTTTATATGTTTTATAAGCGTTTATTATTAATTTAGTGGCTGATTCTATACTTACCTTTGTGTATCATTTACCTTTTCTTAAATTAATTGCTTTTATATAATGTACAAGTGTTCCTAATTTTTTATTAATTTTTTGTGTTTATTTTTGTCTCTTGTGTTTATATTTATATATATATTATATATATATATACATATATAGCGGGTAAATTTGTATTTCATAGATACAGAGATGTAATAAAATATAGATAAAATATAGTATGTATCTTGCGAGTTGCGATACATTGTTAAATTTGTTTATGGAAATTTTGTAGTTTTGCCATTTTTTTAATATGATCACAGATGGTTTTTTTTTAATTTATTTTATTTTTTAAGGCATTCGATGCAATAAAACCATTGTTGTTTAATAATAATAAGAAACAATTAATTTCAAATTTAATTAACATAGGTATATAACTTTGTTTAAACTTAAAAATACATATATGTTTAGAGTTATCACTTGATAATGCAAAGCCTCACATTAGCTCACATTAGATTAGCTACTCCTTATTTTTTATTCTGAAATATGGGGCCGTGTTCCTAATTCAATTTTTTTTTCTTGTTAGTCGATTTGGGAGCATAGGGCTTCTTGAACTTGAAGTCGCTATTTTATTTGGTTCATAACTTTTTCTACTATTTCGTTCCCGTATATTTCATGTGTCCTTAATTCATTTAAAACTGTTCTTTTCCATGTGGTTCTGCATCCATCTCTTGACCTGAATTTGCCTAGACGATTGCAGGGTAGTGCCATTTTGGTTGATCTTCCTTAAACAAATATAGAAATAAAATTCACTCCGTGTCTTCCTGAAATTCCTCACGAGTTCTACTATGTTGAAGTTCCACTCGTATTGCCCGTTGATTCTGACTTATGATCTTTACGAAGCTCATTTTAACTAAAAAAGATCTTATGTCAATATAATTTTATGTAAGACTATTATATTGTGTATTTATATACGAGTACTTATACTTTTATATGACATGGCATCTATTCAATTATTTATTCACTTCATATTAAAACTTAAACTTAACTTTCAATGGTGTTTTTTTGTGGTAGTTATTTTACTATTTATCATATAAGTGCTAATAAATTTGTGAATGTTATAAATTGTTAAAATTTTTAGAAATTGAATTAAAATTCATTTGTGGACAACTTAAGAGCTAGCAAATTTTCTATTTTTTTTTTTAAATAAAGGTTATAAATTAATTCTAGAAAGAAATAAAAATTGAATTTTAAATTATATTAAAAGTAATAACACTTAATAAATATTAGTGAGTTGTTGTTCTTATAATACTTCCAAGACTTTTTATTCAAATTTAATTCTAATACTTAAACTAATTCATAACTTTTATTTTTGATTTGTTATAATTTTTTTTTTTTTTTTTCTTAATTTTTTTGTATTTATAATAATATATGTTTTTTTTTTTTTATTAAATTGACTATAACCTAGCCTAATTTTTCTAACATAACAAACTTAACCTACTTTATCAACTTAATCTACTTTTAAGTTTAACTGTCTTGAGAACATAATTAGTAGGAAAATTTATTTGCATATTGCATATTTATAGGCGCTTTATATGCGCCTTTTAAAGCATAAAGATCTTTGAGACATTGTATACCGTCAGAGACCCTCTATGTCAGTAACCATTTGACCTATTAAACGTATTGCTGATGTATTGCTGATTCGATTCCGGTACAGGTCATAAAATATTTAATTAAGGAAGTCTCAGAGTTGTAGTGGGTATTATAGTATCAAACCTATAATGATCTATAATGATCAACTCATGGTTATGACTTTGGTAAACGAATAAAGATCTCGGTTTTTATTACATTAAAGGAGGGTGGCTCAACTTTAAAGACTTTTCCAATTTTTCTTTTACATACTCATGTTTTATAAATCAAAATAGCACATAGCTTCTCTTTGTCAATTATTTCTGCTTTTGTTGGGTATTAAATAATTTATAAAAAAATTAACAATCTAGTAACATTCTCTTAGTTACGTTTACATAACATTTTAGATAATTAATTAGAACTGACAAAACTATTTTAAATTTGATAATTACGTTATTTTTTTTATGGATTTGATCTTTTTCAATTCACGTTGTAATCCAAAAAAATTCAAATCAACTTAGAATCTAATATAATTCTAATAATTCTAACTATTGATATCTGTATTATACCTGCATATTACTTTAAAAAAATTCTATTTCCACTTTTTTTTTGGATTAATCAATCGAATTAGTTCTTAACACAAACTCAACAGTATTAAATTTGTAAGGGGGAACATCATATTTAAGTTTGAGTTTTGTAAAACATTCAAAAACCCATTAAAAATCATTAGCTAGCTTTGAGGTAATAAAATATAGGTCACACAAATAAACACAATGTATAAATAATGGACACCTCGTACTAAATGTGTTCTAATCATCAAATTTAAAAATAAGTTATTAAGTTGACAAATGTCCCAAATTAGATTGAACAGTCTGTTGAAAGCAGTTGAATTTAAAATATTCATATTAAATGTTCTAAGCATGTTTTATTTAATTTAAAATAATACCCCTTTATAATTTCAATTTTAAAACAAATTTAAAATATTTCATAATAAAAAAATTAGAATGAATTCAATTAAATTAGTTTCGGTTATATGAAAATAAGTTAAAATTAATGAACTTGTATTTTTTTTTTTTATTTATTTCATTTAAAAGTTTTACATTCATAAATACATATTAAATAATTAATATTGAGAATTTATAGAGTAATATGTGATTATAAAGTTTTCACTAAAACTCGTATTGGATAAAATATGTATTATTAAATTGTTGTAATAACTAATATATTAAAGTAAAGTTTTGAATTGTCATAGTTTAATTTAAATTTTAATTTAATTCATACATTACTAAAATATAATTTATTTTTTTTATTTGCAGAAAACAACACAACGATATTGTCTTTTATTTAAATCCAGTAAACATGGCATGGAACGTCTTGAAATTTGTGAATCAAAAGATGATAAAAATCCAAAAATTATAACATTAGAAAATTGTGTTAAAATAACACAAGAACCGGCACCAGCAAATCAAATACAAATTGTTAAAATGACTGGTACATTAACATTAAATGCAATGACTGAAGAAGAATTACGTGAATGGGTAACAGCATTACAATCGGTTGCATTTCGAGATAAAAGTGGTAATAATAGTAATAGTATTGGTATTAATTCACGCAATTCAGCCATAGAAGAAGATAATGATCTCTATTGTAGCTCCTACGGAGATGATTTATTTATAGTTAAATTAATTCCGTCCGAAGCATCACAACGATGTCAAATGGAATCAAAAAATTATATGTTACATTTAACAGCAACAGAATTACAATTAAAATCAGCTGAAGATTTAAGTATAATTATAGCAAAATGGCCATATAGATTTATTAGAAAATATGGCTATCGTGATGGTAAATTTACATTTGAAGCTGGACGTAAATGTAGTACTGGTGAAGGTGTTTTTCAATTAGATCATACAAATCCACAAGAAGTGTTTCGTTGCATGGCATCAAAAATGAAATCAATGAAAAAACTAATTAGTGGTGAAAGTATTAATAGTTTAGATTGTGGTGAAAATCAATTAACAGCAGCTGCCCAAATGGAACCAGGTTCACGTAGTCCATTACCACCATCTCCAAATCATCATCAATCTGCATCAGATTTTGAAAATTCATTTAGTTCATCCCAAAATCATAGTAGTATATCAATGAGAGGATTTCTATCATCTAATGATTCATTGAATAACGTATCAATAAATTCTAATTCAAGTTCAAATATTTTACAACAATCTGCACCACCATTATTACCATTACCACAAAAAATCATTCCAAATAAACCACCTAGAAAATTAATACCAATTCCGGTTGTATCACAAACAATAATAAATAATGTACCACCGAATACACCAATTGCAACACCCACATCCAATCCAACATCACCAACAAATGAAAAATTATTATTACAACATTCAATAGCTGCACAAATGTTATCACAAAATTCTCAAATAGGTACAACAACAACTACAACGATATCTCAAACGACTGATATTACATCTTTACAAAAAAATGAAAATAAAATTAGAAAATTTAAGAATTTTGAACCTGTTTCGATAACAAGTGATTCAAATTCAACTGTAATTTTAAATTCACCATCACCAGAATTAAAAAATCGTACACCTTCGCCTCAAATTACTAATACAATAATTAATTCGAATATGTCACAAAATGGTAGTAATAATAATTTAGATAAACCACCAGATTTACCAATGCGTAATGATTTTATTAAAAAACATCGTTTAGAACAAAATTATGAATGTATTGAAAATATTACAGATGCATGGAAAACACGTGGTATGAATGATATTAAACATATCGAACATGTTAACATACAACAAAAACCAGATGATGATCTTGTTGATGTTCCATGGCAAAGAACACAATCTCAACGTGAACCTCATAGAACTAAAAAAGAATTAACTACATTAAAAAATTCAAATCAATTAAATATTACATCAATTAAAAAGGTCCATAATAATTCAAATTCTTTAAGTTCAAATGGAATTCATATTAATGATAGTCCAACTGATTTAGATTTAGAAAATAATTATGATCGTTTAGATTTTTTACCACCTAATTACAAAAATACATCAAGCGGTTATAAAACAATAGTGACTGTTACAACAGCATCTTCAAATAATAATAATAACAACAATAATAATAATATTAATAATAATAATACAAATATAAATAATAATAACAATAATAATAATAATAGTATTAGTAATAGTAATAACTTAAAAAAAAAAGATTGTAATCAGACACCAATAAATGATTATGAATTCATAGCAACTAGTCCAGATGTTCAATCACCACGCATAATTGATGATAATTATTTGGGACATGGTGTCTTAAGGAAACCAAGTACGCCAGGACCACAAGTACCATCTTCAGCACAAAAAAATCTTACAGATGCATTGGGTACCGTCGATGATATTAATGGTTTAAAATTACATCAACAACACATGGGCCATAAGAGTTATAATGGAATGAGTTATGCAATTGTTAGCAAACCTAAAAGAGTTTAAAATAAGAATTTTACAGTTTTTTTTAGTTTTTCTATTTTTAGCTTGTTTCATGAATACAATATTTAATGGAATATTATACAGAAACCATGCTCTGATATAAAATAATTTATATGTAAAAATGATATAATAAAAAAAATAAGAAAGACTAAATAAAGTCAATGATTTTTAGCATAATTTTTTAATAACATTATTTTCTGCTTAAGGCTTAAGCTTAAGTTTTCCTTGAATTACAAAACTATTCGCAAATAGATACTTTTGATAACCTATTTTTTTTTTCTAATATCTTGATGTATAAAATAATGTTTCTAAATAAATTAAGTCAGCGTTTTAGCAAAAGCAACCAACTAAAAATAAGTTCATTTTGAGTAATTGACAAACTATTTTGTATTTAAGAATTCAATTAAATTAATAGATAAAGAATTATGCTAAAAATTAATTTATTTTAAATAAATTTTATATATTTGAAATATCAAAAATCTTATTAAAACCTGCCAAATATTGTATTTATTTTTTTGTTTTTGTGTTGCTGTAAACATAATCGTGATCTTTTTTTTTTTAAATTTTTTAATGTAATTTTGTTACAAATTAAATATTTTTATAAATTAAATTAAATAAAAAAATGTAATTTTGTTTTTATTTTCAAATAATTTTACTATGTTTTTTTTTCTACTCTCGGTAAAATAAATTTGTTTAGACCAAAGAAAATTTTAAGAATTAGAAACAATTAAAATTATGAAAAATAAATAAATTTTATATTTAAAAAAAAAAAAAATTAAATTCAATAAAAAAATTTAAATTTTGTAAATTATAAAAAAATGTATTAAAGTATATTTGAAAATAAAAACTAAAATAAAAAATTTAATACAATAATTATTAAAATTTACAAATTAAGGTTCTCTTGAAATATCTTATAACTTTATCAATTAAGAATTAAGTGAAATAATTATATGCATTATATTATTTAATCCATATTTTACAGTTCCATCCAATTATTCCATAAAATATTCTACAATTAATTTATTTTTTTCTTAACATATGTATTTCAAAAATATAAAAACAATTTTTAACATATTCTTAATCAAAATTAATAAATTTAAATATTTTAAATATAATAAATTTAATTTAAAAGTTTTAATAAATATTAATTAAATTAAGTATTTTGATCTAATGTAGAATTATTTATTTAAATATTCAAAAACTTTTTTAGTTTATGCTCTATTAAATTAAAGATACAAAAGTTTAAGTTATAATTAATCATAACTGCTCATTACTTTTTTTAAAAATATATTGTTGTTTTAAATGTAATTTTAAACTAATATATAAATAAATATAAAAATATAACACTTTGAATTCATAAATATGTACATGAATGAGACAGAACCTTAAAAAATTAAAATAACAGAGACAGTTATAATTTTATTGTATTAAATTTTTTTTCTTTAGGTTTAAAAAATATTTTATATAATACTATAATAAATATTTTAATATAAAATTTATTATAATATAAAATGTATAAAATATAATAAAATCTCATATAAAAATTTCAATTTCGAATGATGTGGCACTCAAAATTTGATATTATTTTTTTTTTTTTGAGAAAATAATAAATATTATATATGTAAAAATAATAATAATAATAACAGAAAAAAGATTGTAAAATAAAATTTTAAATTATCAAGCCATAATATCAGTTTCTAATAAAAATTAATCATATGATTATAATTTTACAAGCATTTTTAAGTCATAAAATTTTTTAAATATAAATAATTTTAATATGTTATAATTAAAAATATTATAAAATTTTAGTTATAAAATATATCATGTTTTAATTTAATAACAATATTTTTTTATAATTTAGATTTTAAGTTTAAATACTATATTTTATATTGTTTTTTTTTTTAAAATAACAACCGTATTTTAAAATTATAATATTTAAATAAAAAAAAAAGAAAATTTTAAAGTGCCACATTTTTGTATTATTTAAAAAATTTTATAACTATTTTAAATATTTTTTTTTTATAATTTTAGAAATGAAATAAATAAATTGCAAAATATGTTATGTACTTATTCAAATATAATTAATAAAAAATGTTTTTAAAAAAATCTTCGTTAAAATTTTTTTTAATTAAATTTTCTAGACATCTAGAGAGTAGACTTTCTTTAAAATGAAAACTGTCTTATAAACGACTAATGACAATTTTTTATTTTGACGGTTTTGGCAAATAGATGATGCAAGATATAATATTAATTTTATTCATAAAAAATCTTACATCACTCGTTTTATGATGGCATTTCGCAAGATTAGTTTTTTATATTAAATTAAATTGGGGGATTATGTTTTCTGTAATATAAAAGTATAAATAAAATTTAGTTTATTTATCTTATAATTTATTTGATTTAATCTTTGACAAGAACTTTTCTACAGGACTTACATTAATTGTAAGACTTGTAAAATTAATTGTGGTTAACATAAAAAAAGTGTCCCCCCCAGGAATATTACGAATTCTAAGATTTCTTAATTAAAAATTTAAAAAAGTTATTTTTCAATTATAACAAATTTTATTTTTAAAATAAAAGTTAACAATCAGATTGTTCGTACATATAAAATTTATTTTTTTAAATTTTCATTCATAATAAATTCTCCATTTTCGGTTCCAGAAATTTTTATGATAGATTCACCTTTTTCTGCTAATATGTCTTCAATATTTACTTTGTTGTCACGAAACCATCCTAAATTGTCAGCTATTAAATGATTATTTTTACAACCATCGCATTTCACAATAACTACTCCTTTGTGATAAGCTTGTTTACTAATTATTTTCATACTTCTATTATTGCACACTTTACATGTATATATTAACTGAAATTTTGTTTCCAATTGTGCTAATGGAACTGAATTACTTATATCCTTATCCTTATTTTTGTCTGTCGTCGTATGTGCTAAATATCGTGGAAACTCACAAAATACTGGTCTTAAAAATTGGTATGCATATGTAAAATTTGGATTACGACTAAACACTTGTGTTACTGTATTAGATGAAATTAAATGTTGTTGAAATGCAATTAAAGTTCGCATACTGAATATTTGGCGTAAGTTATTCATAATTAATTTGTCTTTTCCTAGTTTTTTAAATAATTAATAAAACTATTTTATATTTACATTTAGCTAATTTGACACTTGGACTAGACAGCCATAAAAATAAGTGTCTGATTGACAATTGACATTTTAAACGGTACTAGATTTTTAAACAATAAATCGAAATTGATAGCTGTTGAACCAATGCTTCCAAAACTTACACTATGGAGTTTTCATTAGTATACTTTACAAATGCAAGAAATTCGATAAATATCCACTTCTTAACGTTCCATTAGGGATAAGGGTTCTTACTATAGAATTAAAATCTGCAGTAAGGACTCTTATGTGTCCAAAAACGTACTGTCACCTCCCCGCGGTGGACCCCGGTAACTTTGGATGATACAAAGGCAAACATGGGCTCCGGTATAGTCGGATTTGCGTCCGTGGTCATGTCTCACGGCAAGTCCGAGTATACTGGAACCCTAGTCAGGTATTATCCAAGGGCTAACGACAGACGTCTCAAGTCAAGGTGGAACAGCATACGCCGAGGGCTGCATGGCTAAGGGGATGCTTAGTCGCTAGTATGCGGACTCTGGTTAAGTGGCGACAACCAGTTTTATCAGCCTTCTCTTGGTACGGCGGAGCAATGCCAAGAGTGACGTGTCTCTCCAGCCGACTCCCAACGGGGCTCACCTCACCAGAGGCGGAGTTGGCTTAAGTACGACCCGTGATCCCCAGAAGCAAGGTCAGTGGAGTCAATGACTCCGGTAGGTTCAACCATACTGACAAGGTTCTGGGGGGAGGAAGGAAAAGCATAAAGGAGCCCCAACCCCCAAAGATGAAGAATGGATAAGGATAAAGAAGAAGAACGACTTAGGATATTAAGTCAAACGTCGGTGGAATCTGCGGCCACCGGCGGGCCTGGCCCCCTAACAGGGGAGAGGTCGCCAGCAGACGATACTATGGTAACAAACCCGGCACGTAATATAGGTAATTCTTTGATTATTGAAACTGATTATACTAACGAATCTTCTTTCCAAGTCGTTAGGCGCAAGCTTAACGCCAAGGCAAAGAAATTAACGAGGCAATGGAGGCAGGAGGGGAAGTCGGAGGAGACGATCAGCGCTCTTCTCGAAATGAGAAAAGAGCTGACCCAACCCCAGGCAACCCACCCTAAAACCGGAGCCACAATGAAAGATGCCAGTAAATCGCTGGCATCAATGAAAATCCGAAGCGGGACCAACCCGAAAGTAACATCTGCAAGCGGTAAAACGCCCAAGATGGTACCAAAGGTTGCTCCTAAGCCTAGGAAAGAAAGTGTGGTCGTGCAAGGCATGAAAACACCGCAGTGTAGTGGAAGCAATCCGGAAGCACTCTCCGACGGCGATAAAACGCCTAGTAGGATAGTGCCAAAAGTTGCCCCACTAGGTCTGGGAGTTGTTGTAGTGCCAAGCTCGGCAGGAGTGAGCAAGATTGTGCAAGGGACAAACGCACCGAAGAGTGGTGGAAGCAATCTGGAGGTACTATCCGACGGCGGTAAAACGCCTAGTAGGACAGTACCAAAAGTTGCCCCACTGGGTCTGGGAGTTGCGGGAGTACCAGGCACGTCAGTCAGGAGGACTGGCGTGTCTGGCTTGAAAGCGCCGAAGGGCGATGGGAACAATCCGGAGGCACTCTCCGACGGCGGTAAAACGCCTAGTAGGACAGTGCCAATGGTTGCCCCATCGTCGGTAGGAGCTGGATTACCTAGCACATCTGGTGAGAAAGGTATAGGCAGGAAGAGGCCTAGATCAGAGGATGACCCTACCCCGGTAGGGAAAAAGAAACCCCTCAGCTACAGTCAAGTGGCCGTAGCTGAGGAGTTAAAGTTGGCCATAATCGACCATAGCCGAATGGACGGGCAAATCGTAGAAGAGTCCAATAGGACTCTTCTACGAGAAAGCCTCGAAGTTTGGATTATGGAAGAGGCGGAGAAGGCGATGAGCGACGAACAGGCGGTCATACCAATCTTTAGTTGGAGTCTGTGGGACTCCAACATCTTCAAGATTACAAGTGTGGACGCCTGTTCGGCGAGTTGGTTGAAAAAGACCATACATGAACACTCCCAGCTTTGGCCGGGTGCCAACCTACGGTGCGTAGAGAAAGCACACTTACCAAAGCTGGAAAGGGTTCATGTGTGGATCAGAGGAGACGTCAGCGATCCTGAGATTGTTTTGAGGAGAATTTTCATCCTCAACTCAAGATCGCTGAAGTTGGGCGCGGACAAGTGGAGGGTCCTGAAGCGCGAGGTAAGACCGGCGGAAGGTCAATGGTTACTCCTTGGAGTACCATTGACAGATTACCAAAGGTTGGAAACAGTGAACGGGCAGATCAACTACTTATGTAGGAGACTGCGCGTAGTCACGATAAAAAGAAAGGGAGGCGATACACCTCCGGAAGATGCGGGGGGCGAGGTAGTTGAGCAGCTTTCTCGACTGGCGATAGAAGCCGACCTCGCCGACCCCGAAGTCAAACCGGAGTCAAAAGACACCGAGGAAAACATGGCCGATAAAGCCATGGAAGAAGATTCCGACCTAGAGGAAACCCGGTCAATGAATTCCTTCACGGAAACATCTGAACCGGGATCCTTCTTGGCGGAACCAGAAACCATTCCTACGGAACGAAGTGTAGAGGAAAAGGAGACCACATCTCCTGATCCGAACACTTCCAACGTGGGCAGGGTAAGTGAGAGAAGGGAGGAAGTTACAACTCCACCCCAATAACTTCTCCCAGAGTGAATGGCAGGGAAGGCTATTAAAATCATACAAGCCAACCTGCACCGAAGCATCTCCGCTACAGAAATAGTAGCAGAAAGGATGCTGAGGGAAAATTTAGCCGTGGCTCTAATCCAAGAGCCAAGCACGGCTAATGATCATCCTACTGGATGGAGTAGGAAACACTTTGAGTGTTTCTACAAGATTAATAACGGTAGGCCAAGGGTGTGTATTATTGTTATAAGAAAATTACTTAAAGCTATCTCTATTCCACAGCTTAACAGTAAAGATTTAGTAGCCATCCAAATAGAAGAGGCTATTGAGGGAGTGAAGAAGACAGTTATCCTGGCTTCGGGATACCTGCCTTATGAAGAAGAGTACCCACCAACACCGGAACTCAGGAATCTGGTAAGCTACTCAGAATTAAATGGTTTACACCTAATTGTAGGATGTGATGCTAACGCCCACAACACGGTGTGGGGCAGCACCAACGTCAACAATAGAGGTAAACATCTTTTAGAATATATTAGTACAACCAACCTGACAATTCTTAATAGAGGTAATAGACCTACCTTTATTAATAAGAATCGCAGGGAGGTTTTAGATATAAGTTTAACAGATATTGTACTGAATAAATCCATAAAAAACTGGCATGTCTCGAATACGATATCCCTTTCGGACCATCGTCATATCAGAATGGACCTTGAAATTAAGGTCACAAACGAACAACGTTTCAGAAATCCAAGAAAAACGGACTGGAATGAGTACAGATCGGCCCTTAGAAATACACTAAGGCTGAACCAAGAACAATCTTACCACCGTATAAACTCGTGTGGGGACATAGACAAAGAAGTCGAGAATATTACCTCGGCTATGCGAGTCGCTTTTGAAAGGGCATGCCCTGAAATAAGGCTGTCAAACAAATTCAAACACAAATGGATGAATGGCAATCTGATGGAAATCAGAAGCCATACGCGTAGGTTATATAACAAAGCCATGAGTACTAATAGAGAAACTCACTGGCTAGAATACAAGACTGCACTGAGGAAATACAAATCAGAATGCAGATCTGCGAAACGAAAGCTCTGGAGAGATTACACAGAGCAAATAGAAAAAACTAGTGAAGCCTCAAGACTTAGGAAAATACTGTCCAAAGGCCACTCACAAGCTGAACTGATTGAAAGGGACAACGGAACCATGTCTTTGACAATGGAAGAGTCCCTTGATATCCTTATGACAAAGAACTTCCCTGAGGACGAACTAATTAGCGAGACCTCACAGGAAGAAATGACAATTACGAACAATAGAGATAGACCAGTAGATGATCTCGAACGGAAAATCGATCTACTGATAACAGATAAGAAGGTTACATGGGCACTGAATTCATTTGACCCGTACAAATCACCAGGGCCAGATAACCTTTACCCGAAACAGATTCAGGAAGGCTTAAGTCTCCTAAAGAGAAAAATCAAAGCAATCTACAAAGGTTGCATAAGATTAAGCTATACGCCGTGTAAGTGGAAAGAGTCGAAAGTAATCTTTCTACCCAAACCTAATAAGATAAGCTACAATAAAGCAAACGCATATAGGCCAATAAGCTTAACGTCATTCCTCTTAAAAGGACTCGAAAAGATAATAGAGCTGGAAATAAGAAACCAGCTAAATCCTAGATTATCCATAAATCAACACGCCTATATCAAAGGCAAATCAGTAGATACGGCCTTGCATGAGGTCGTACAAACAATTGAAGAAGGTTTCAACAAGGGGAAGGTAACACTCGGTTGTTTTATCGACATAGAGGGAGCCTTCAACAACGTGAGAACCAAAAACATAATCGATAACCTTAAAAGCAGAGGTATCGATGAAATACTCACTGAGTGGGTCAACGAAATGTTAAGTAATAGGGTGATATCATCAACCTATGGGTCGGCCACTAAAAGTAAGGTGGTATCAAGAGGGACTCCTCAAGGGGGAATACTTTCACCACTACTATGGTTAATAGTCATAGATGACCTGCTCCAAAAACTGATTTCGGAGGAAGTCAAGGTAATATGTTACGCAGATGATGTTGTAATATTGATCACCGAAAAGGAGACTAATAGAACAACATACAAACTGCAGTCCGCAATCGATAAAACATCGATATGGGCGGTCGAAAACGGTCTGAAACTAAATGCTAGTAAGACAGAAATATGCCTATTCAATAGGAAAAGAGAAGTAATTTACCCAATAGCACCGAGAATAGGTACTGACGTGTTGGAATTTTCTAAACACGTCAAATACCTCGGTATATATCTCGACGAAAAACTCAGATGGGGTAAACACCTGAGTGAAAAGAAAGAAAAAGCGATAAGAGCCCTGTGGGGCTGTAGAAATGCGGTCGGCAAAACCTGGGGCTTATCGCCTAGTATAATGACATGGATATACACGTGTGTTATAAGACCTATGATAACATACGGAGCGTTGGTTTGGTGGCCGGCCATCAAAAAGAAAAGATATATAAAAATATTGACACAAGCACAGCGCCAAGGCTGCTTGGGGATCACTGGTTCCATTAGAACCACATCAACCAAGGCCATGGAGACAATATTGGATATAGAACCAATTGAAATAGAGGTAAAGAGGAGAGCGATAGACACAGCTCTTCGGCTTTACATGACAGGTAACTGGATAAATCTTGATAACCGATATGGGCACAAAGAAATTATGACCCAAGCAAATAACTTGGGCGGCATAATGAACCTGGCCACGAGCCCTCTTTCAATCAGTGATGATATGGCAGGGGAACTCAGGCTAGATGGAAAATTTGATACAGAAACAGAAATAAGCCGTATCAATAATAGTATCCTACCGAATACAATAGACATCTATACCGACGCGGCTAAAAAACATAACCGCTGTGGTATAGGGATAATATGCGACGAACCAGCTATAAGGGTTGCTAAACCAATGGCAAGCCATGCGACGGTCCGTCAACTAGAAGCAACTGCTATAGAGAAAGCAGTGGAAGAATTGCTACAAAGAAGAATTAGAGGTAAAATGATAAATATCTATACTGACTGCAAATCCATTATAAACATAATGGAAGGTAGTCTACATAGATCGAAATCCACACTGGGATGCTGGGAAGCCCTGAATAAACTGGGGGAATTCAATGCAGTTAGACTGCACTGGATCCCAGCCCACTCAGGCTTCCCCGGCAATGAAAGAGCAGATGAGATTGCGAAAAGTTCTATAAGAGAACATAGGACAGATACAGAACCGATAGGGCTCTCACACGTAGAGGTGAAACGGTTCACAAGACAATGGGCTAAGACCCAAGCAAATGAACAATGGCTAAACTCCACAGGCTCAACTCACACCAAGAGTTTCTGGGGAGGTACAAATAGCAAGAAAACGAAAAAGATCCTGAAATTAAAAAGGGAGGATCTTAGATTAATTACGGGGATAAGTACGGGCCACCTAATGCTCAGAGCACATGCAGCAAAAATAGGTAGGGCAACCACGAGTATATGCAGAGGCTGTGGAAGTGAAGACGAAACAGTTCTCCACGTCCTATGCCAATGCGTAACACTAGAAAACCTAAGATTGAGAACCTTAGGAAGAACGTACTGGGATGACTTCAGCACGGTAAGGGAGTTAGACCAAGGTAAACTGCTGAGCTTCATTAAGGGAATAGAATGGCTCAATGAGGAGCTGTAATTATTACGAGCGACTCTGAGAGCAGGGGTGCACAACGGGCCGCAAGGCCTAGGTGTAAGGGAGACTTGCTCTCCCCCCCATCCAAACAACAACAACAACGTTCCATTATTTCAAATTTTTTAGCACCTAATCAAATTATCTAATAAAATTTTTAAATAAATCAAACTCTTCCGTTTAATAACTTTTTACTATAAAAA
Organism: Dolichopus griseipennis; assembly: GCA_963082915.1. Classification (NCBI taxonomy): domain Eukaryota; kingdom Metazoa; phylum Arthropoda; class Insecta; order Diptera; family Dolichopodidae; genus Dolichopus; species Dolichopus griseipennis. The sequence continues at coordinate 366,419,178 of OY720441.1, forward strand.
TATTTTTATAATTTCCATGAATAATTAAAATATTTGGAAATTATGGTTTTAATTTAATTATAATTTAACTAAAAACATAAAACAATATAAGAAATAATAGTACGATTTTAGTCATATTTAGTTTAATATATGATTATTTAATAAACTTAAAGTTGCTCTTATTTCATAGTCGTTATTATTATTATTATTACTCGAGTTTTCATCATTTTCATTTGAAATCAAAGAATTAACCATGGCGATATTTCTTTCTGTTAAATACATTTTTTCAAGAATTATTCCTTGTTTTTTCATACATTGTTTTAATTGTCCATGTGTTTCCTTCAAATTATATATATAAAAAAAAAATATTAAATCAATTACAAAATATATTTAAACTAACCATTTTAGATGTATCACGTCTCCGTATCACTCTTAATTTGTTTAGAATTTTTCTTAAGTCTTTCTCCAACAAATGATTTTTTTCTTCTAGATTTCCAATTTTTAATACTTTGTCATTAATTTCTTGTACATGTTCATGATATTTGGCAGTCAAATATTTTGCCATTCTTAAAAGCCCTTTTGACTTAAAACTTTCATCTGTAAGTTTTGTTTTTAATTCGTTATTTTTTTGCTTTAATTTATTCACTATAAATATAAGAGTGAATAGTTTTTAATTTAAGATTTTTTATTCAATATTTTTATATGTATACCTTTTTTTCTTGCTAACTTTAAATTATATTTCATTGTTTCGCAAGTTTCATGCTCATATTGAAATCCATCTCCTATTCCTCTATTTACACTTGGTTTAGTTTTGGGTTCCAAATTTTCATCATCTAATTTTATGTTACCAACTTTACAAATGCATTCATCTAAACATGTAAAAATATTTTTCTTTTTAGAAAAATCAGACTTCATATCAATTTCAGTTTCTGATTCAGTAAATTTCTGCATAACAATTACAAGAAGACTATGGATTTTTGAGAGCATTAATTCTTGTAAATTTTCAGAAATTTCAAATATTTTTTGATCATCATTTGCTAGTGACTCCTAAAAATAATATCTTATACAATAAATTATAAATATCATAAAATTCTTCCTTGCCATTATCGCTTGATTTCTATTTATTGTACATATGTAATTTTACTTTAAATGTGAATTATGCAAATCCAGAAAGCATTTAATAATGATACATTAAATTTAAATATATTTGATATATTAATCTGAAAAAAAAAAGTTTAAATAAAAATACTTTTAAAACTTTTTTTTCAATATGTCAAAAAAATTTTTAAACGGTAAATTGATGAGATTTTTTTGAAATTTTTTTGATACAAAATTTTTTAAGTAAATTCTATTACAAAAATTGCTAATTATACCTAAAAATATTCAAAAATTTTATTTTTAAATATACTTGCACTTCCTTGATTCATAATTATTTAAAAAAAAAATCTGTAATAACAACCAGTTGAAATTATAGCTCAAAAAATTCTGATTTTTCAAAATAAACCAACTTAACTTCATAAATGTTTTAATTTGATAGACTTTTGAAACACAATACAGCTAGGTTGTTGGTCAATTCCACCCACTCTATATGTACTCAATTTTAAAACTTTGACCATATTTGATTTTTAACAATTTAACCGAAGTTCTGTAATGTGCATACTTATTTGTTGGATGGACGGAGTCAAGGATTATGATGATTTGGTATAATTAAACTAAAATTTTTAGAAATCAAATATGATCTTTAAAATTAAATTTACTGAAAAGGAAAATTGAAATTACATCTTAATAAATTATTTATCAAATCTCCACGAAAAACTACATATGTTTAAATCACAAAATTAAATAAAATTTCCAAAATAGTTCTGTTAATAATTAATGAATGTCAGATATAAATGAACTCGATATTCAAGAATGTGGACATGCAAGTTTCGTTATTAATTATTTTGAGGTTTTACTGTAATTCAACTTAAAGGCAGGTTTTCATGAGAAAATTTTGCCCAGCATTTTTAACTTTAGAAAGAGAGGTATATAGTATACTCTCAATAGGAGAGAAAGAGCAAAATGATTAAATTTATATTAAATTTTATATATTTTAACAAAAAAAAATTACATAACCTTATTTTTTAATTTTTAAATAAATTTATTTCACGAATTTTTCAATTCAAAGTTAAAATTTTATTAAATTAAAATAAATGATAAAATTTTAATCAATTGCAAATAATTTTAAATAAAAATTCGTTCATCAAACCATAAAATAAATTTTGTTTTTCTTTGTTTACAAAATTCAAATGTCATGTATCCATAATAATATGTACAATGCAAAAAATTTTTGTGTAGAATACATTATACAATTGCTACTTTATAGGAAAAAGACTTTAAAGAACATCTTTTTGTCAAGGATTATGGTAACTCTCTCAATACTTGTCTAAGAATTATGGATGACTCTTCCAGTAATTTATCGTTTTTTCTTTGTCACACGATTAGTATTTTTGTATCTTCTGCCTATGCTCTAACTTTTGTCCAGTAAATTGTTGTAATGAAAATTACTTAGCCTTAAAATAAAATAATTTAGCAAACACCAGTTTGAATAATAAAAATTGGAAAAAAAAAAAAAATAAGTAAATAAATTTCCAATTAGATTTTTTTTTGAAACAGGGTTGTGAAAGTAAGTTTTTAAATATTAATCATAATTTCAATAAAATATAAAAAAAATTAAAATTCTTCTGCTGCAGAAAGTTTTTTCTTATATTTAAATATGTATTACGTTATTTCTGGAAGACCTAGGATTGGTTTTGTACGTCAAAATTAATTTTAAGTTCTTTCTTCTAATCTAGTACATTTGTAAGAATCTGACGTTTTTAGATAAGACATGTACATAAACTTTTTTTATGCATTGTGTTCTTTTTTTTGTTAAAATATGTTTGAAAATATATACATTTTATAAAAACAATCATTTATTTATGTGAAGTGAAGTATACAAATCTCTTTAAAATGTTTTATTTTATATAGTTAACTATAAAGTAGATATCTACTAAAGTAAAATGGTAAGGAAAATATTTTTTATTGTTTTCTTCAATTCTCCATATTAAAAATAATAATATAAAAATTTTAATTCTAGAACTGGTTTTTTTATGTTTCTGGAATTACATTGAAAAATATATGAATTAATTAACAAATGACAAAATTAGAAAAATTTAATGTGGATGTTTTACTAAAATGGCTAATTTTTATATTGAAAAGGAAACGCTATCAAATTTTAAGAAGAAAAATGTATTTCTAATATTGTTATTGCTATATGTTGTTGGAGCTGAATCAATTTGTCCAGACTTTTGTACATGTAAAAAATTTAGTGAAACAGAAAATAGTTTAAAAGTAAAATGCGGTGGCACACCACAAAAAAAGATAAATAGTTTTAAGGAAATTAATTTTGGAGATGATGCTGAAAATATTGTGCAATTGTATGTGCAACATATTTTTATTCAATATATAAATTCTCAAATAATTTTTTTTTATTTTTAGGGATTTAAGCAAAAATTTAATATCATATATTGATAAAAATGATTTCGTTAATTATACAGCAATCAAACGTTTAGACTTATCTTCAAATCAATTGAAACGAATCGATGAAAATGTTTTTGGAGAAATTCCAAATCTAGAAAAATTAAAATTGTCAAGTAATATAATTGAACATATATTACAAGGATCTTTTGAAAAATTAAAAGGATTAAAGCAACTGTAACTAGCATTTTTTTCATAAACATTTTAATACATATTTACTAATTTATTAAATATTTTTTTGTAGCGATGTTTCTGGTAATCCGTTAGCGTGTGATTGTGATTTGCTTTGGCTAGTTTCATGGACAAATTCATATCAGGTACAATTAAAACCACCGCCAAAATGTGAAACACCACCGCCATTCAAAGGAATAATGTTAAAAAAACTTCAAGTTGGATCAGATTTGCATTGTGAGTCTCCTCTTCAACCACTTTTAGAATTAAAACCAAGTACTGATCAAGTAAGAAAAAAAAAACCAAATTTATAACAAGTATGTACTTAATTACTTATAAAAATTTTATGCACATTTTTTAGCTTGTATTTGAAGGAGATGAACTCGTTTTGAGATGCAGAGCACCTCGTGTTGCTGTAGGAGCTGCTAAAGATTCTGAAGATTTGCCGGCACGTTCCCATGTTTTTTGGGGTTGGTCGGAACGTATTGTAGATCCGAATTCAACAGAGGACATACACTATTTAGATCCTAGTCAACGATTTGATTCAATACAAATCGAAGCAAAACATTTATCAGATTCCGGACTACTAGATTCTATATTAAAAATCCCTAACGTAACAAGAATACATACTGGAATGTGGGATTGCAGATTACGAAGTCAACAAGCAAATTTATCTAGATCAATTTCTGTAATTGTAATTTCTAATAATACAAAATATTGCACGGCACATTTAATTAAAAACAACAAAGGCAAATATTTTTGGCCAAGGACAATACGTGGCAAAATAGTTCGTGTTCCATGTGTTGGTGAAACACCTTTAGAAGCATTTGCTTCATTTCAGTGTAATGAAAATGGCGAATGGATTAATTTAAATACAGATTCATGTCCATATATAAGTGAAACAACAAAAACATTTCAATTGTTTTCTCAATTTGATTTAGCTGGATCAAAAGATCGAGCATTAGAAAGTGCCACTCGTCTAAGAAACTATACTCAATCCGATGAAGTTTTAAAAAAAATAAGGGATCCAATGGACTTAATATTTATTACTAAAACCTTAAAAAACTATTTGCATTTTGTTAGCACTAAAAAAGATTTGGGTACAATGTTATTAGATATAGTATCGCAAATTATAACTTTACCACGTATACTAGGACAACAAGCACAAAGTATGGAAAAATGTGGTCAAAATTTAGTGTTTGCCGTAGAACAGAGTGCTCAACATACATCTTCGTCATTAACACATAAACCTCATTTAGCTATAGAATATTTTAATATTAATCCACATTCATTTAACGGTTTGATATGTACGTGGTTGAAGACTGAAAATTTTAGTCAAAGAGATGCTAATGCTAAAATTAATCCTAGAGTATTTCAATGCAATACTGCAGGTCAAACAATAGATATATTTCGACAACATGTCGATGCATCTGTGCAAATTCCAATGAATTTGTTAGGTTCATATAAAGAGAAGTTACCTTATTTATCACAAAAATTGATGGTTGCCGTTTATGAAAATAGTAATTTGTTGCCATATCATAAAAATAATTCAAACTTTGAAGTAACATCGTCTGTCATTGGTGTAAAAATTTTTTCAGATTCAATTGATTTCTCTGCAAATTTAACAGAACCAATATCAATTATGTTACGTGTTAGACCATATCATAATGATATAAGTGGTCCAGTTCCAGTTTGGTGGGATCCAGACACTTCATCTTGGACAACGCAAGGATGTCAAACTTCATATTATTTTCATGGGCTACTAGTATTTTCTTGTCATCGATTAGGTTACTATGGCCTGTTACAAAACAAAAAATATTTAAATGATTTTCCAGATGAAAATGCGGGTGCCAAATTTAGAATCTCTCCATTAGGATTTTATATAGGGAGTTTAATATTATTTATTTGCTGCTGGATAAACATTGTATCATATTTATCAAGCGGTAGCACTATATTAATGGCAAGACGTCAACGTCATGCTCTTGTTAACACTTGGCTAGCCGTTTCATTTCTAGTTATAGTTTTTGCTTTAGGAATCTATCAAACTGAAGATTATCGATATTGTCAATTATTTGGAATTAGTATACATTACTTCAGTTTATGTGTACTACTCTGGGTTTGTGTTAGTGTTAGTAATATGTATAAACGTTTATCAAAGCGTAATAGAGTGCCTGTAGATGATATACCCAAAGAAAATGTTGGAAGGAAACCAATTTTAGGAATATACTTAGTTGGATGGGGCATTGGATTGATTATTTGTGGTATTTCAGGAGCCGTTAATATGAGAGAATATTCTTCTTATTCATATTGCTTTTTCGGAAATGGTCCATCATTAAGTGCAATTTTTGTACCATCAATAATTCTGTTATTTTTTTTATCAATTTTATTTATTTGTGTTCGATGTCATATTCGAATTGTCGCCGACAATCAAAATCATTTTTCAGAAGGCACCCAAGCTACAGAAAATGTTGATATAGAACTCCTCGAATCTAATCCGAATGGAATAATATTAAATCAATCAGCATATAACAGATCAATAACTTTAAGCTCTCCGACTACAAGTATACAAGATGATTCTGAACACACTAATATAGTTCAATTAAGAGCACATTTTATATTTGTTTTAATGTATTGCGTATCTTGGTTGTCCGCTGCAGCAAGTGTTGTTACACCATTTCAAGATCGTGGAATTTTGTATGAAGAAGAAACATTCAGTATTATATTTGCAATTTTAGCTTCGTTATTAGGACTTTTTATATTATTTTTTTACTGTGTATCAAGAAGTGATGTAAGATATCAATGGTCACAATGGTCTTGTAAAAATTTTTGTCGTCGCAATCGGTCTGGAAAAAGAAACGGCTGTTGCGGTAGAACGAGAAGTATTAGTGATACAAAAGAATTAAATACAGTTGTTTATCACCATCCTCCCTGTAATGCAACAGTAAATTCCATATCAGGATCAAGATCTAATAGTCAATGTTCAAAAAATCGTGCTAATTCTGATAACGGAAATCATTTGAAAACAATATCAGATTTAAATACAACTGCAAATTTTACAAGAAATGAAAGTCCAAATAAAATTTTAATGAACACAGCAACTGGTGTAGCAGTAATGCAGAGAGGAAGCACACTTGGCGGTAATTCAACACAATATGTACATAATCCTGTTATTATGACACAAGATATACCAAATCCAGATATTTTTTATAATCCAAATCAAATAAATGTTGCAAGAAAATTTTTTAAAAAGCAAAAACGTATTGCAAAGAGAAATAATTTTGAGTTACAACGTCAAATGGATCGAGGGGGCTTAGGCGGAGCTAGTGATTTTTGCGATGCTGCGAGTGACATATCTTCAACAATTGGATTTAGTCCAGCTAGTGCTGTTACATATCCACGAGAATCGAACCATATTCCTCAGCGTCACTCACAACCGACTTCTGTTAGTTCCAACATTCGGGGAGCCATGTCGATTTTTAGCACTGGTAGTAAAGTTAATAATACCAATATTCATGTGCGGCAAGACATTCAAAGTAGTAGTGCTTTTACAAAAGAATCCCGTCAGCAAAGTAATAATCCAAACATTTTGTCTGATAGTTGTAACGAAAGTGATATGATCTGTGAAGCAGAACGTCTTGTTTTAGGTGCAGAAGGACTTCGTGTTTTAGCTGCAACAAGAAGTAAAGTAAACAATACAGAAATGATAGCAAATATTTATACTAATGTTCCGGAAACACTACAACCGCAACATGAAATTGTTACAATGAAAACTGATGATAAATTTAAACGAAGATCTCATAACATTGATTGTTTAATGGAAGAAGATGAAAATGTTCAAGAACATTTAGAAGTTCAAATTCATAATGACTTAAATACTCAAGGAAATAATTCTTCAGAACGTACAAGTACTCCATTATATGTTAATGGTAATATAAGAAACATTATTGAAAATAGCCAAATAGATATTTTAAATGAAAATATATCACAATCTGATCATCAAATGTTACCTGAGAACCATCATAAAGAAATATCAAATACTTTAAAAAAGAATTCAGATATTTTAATTCCACCAAAAGAAAAAATACAACCAGCATTTTTAGAATTACAAACATCAATTAATAATAGCATAAGTAATGGTAGTGATAGTAATAACTCTAATGTAAATGAACATTTAATATTATCTTTAAATAGCCCCATACTAGCAATGAATACATTAGGCTTACCCAGTATTGAAACAGACCCCAATAGTAGTATATGTACAATTAAAAGTAATAATTTAAATAATCAAATGGATACTAGTTGTAGTAGCAGTAATGCCCTTAACACAAGTATCGAAGATAATAAACTAGATTTATCAAAAAATGACGCCTACATATCACCAGCACTTGAAATAGGTGATAAATGTGCTGTATATCAACTTAATTCAGAAGAAATTTACATTTCAAACTATCAACAATCAAAAAAATCTAAATCAATGTTAGAATTGGATTTAAATAATGATAATTACGATAATAGTTTGGTATGCAATGGCGGTTCCACCATTAAGTCAAAAAGATATGATAATTTTCATGAAACTCAAATACGATCTATATCATGCACCAATTTATCACAATTAGGAGCCGACGAAATGTTATGCGCCATAACGAATCCTCATTTACCACCAAAAAAAATAGATATATCAAATGAATCGGCAACTGCAGATGACGAAAAGAATGAATCATATAATAAATTGCAAAAAAATAAACAGCCTGATCAACAATTAGATCGCAGTAGTCCAATGTTGTTTTCACCAAGTCTATGCGATATTGACGACCTTCCATCTCCAGCAGATCGTCGTAAGCCAATTGTTTTAGCAGAAGATTCAATAATACCAGTTCCAGATGATGATTTATCGACATCTAGTTTAAATAATAGCCAGAGTGCAACTAGTACTGCAAACACAAATAATAATTCTGATTCATTAAATTTATTTTCACAGTCTTTAAGACGAAATTTTACATCAAGTCCGACATGTGAAAGTGATTTAAATTATCAAAATTCTGAATTAAGTATTCGAAGTCATGGTTTATATGCTCCACAACCTGATAATGATTTAAATTTAACATTAACTGGAGATGAACATTGCTTTTATCCATATCAATCATCTGAAATAAGTGATGTTGAAGATGATCCAGATTTTGATGATTTTAATAATTGTTCAAATGATTGTTTATTACCACAAGATCATGATCAGGAAATAATGAATGGAAGTCAAACATCTTTAGATGAATTATATCAAAGAATAACAAGAAGAAAGGGTGGTGGTCGTAATATTAGAGATACTGATACAAATAACTATGGCGTTAAAGAAGATTTACAATGTAATTTAATAGCTGAATCAAATTCCATATTGACAGATGCAACATATGACGAAACAAAAGCAATTATTGATGGTACAATACGCAATGATGGAAGAACAGATAACGAAAATTCTCAATTAAAAACTTTTAAAAACAAACAAAGAGATTTAATAGGGAAAAGAAGTGATATTATTGATGGTATTGGTGGAGGAAATAGGAGTGTAAGTGGTTTCGGGGATTGTAATATTAGTGGAAGCGGTGGTGCTGGTAGTAGTGGGTTCGAACATGAAGATGATAGCAGTCAAGGAAGTATAATATCTTATATAGATCCAAATGGTGAGATACAGAGAAACTGTAGTTAAAAATTAAATTTTACAATTTTTAGTTATTAAAATTTATTTTGTAAGTGTAAAATTTTTTTTTAAATTAAAACAATTTTTAAAGAACTTTTACTTTATAAATAAGTAGTTATTGAATACTATATTACTATTTTTTGATTGTATAATGTCAAGATAAAAGATAATATCAAAGGTTTTTTTTAGGAAAATTGGTTTTATATTTCCTATATTCAATTTTATTAATGATACCTTTTTATTTTTTAAATTTTCCTACAAATAGACTGAATTAATTTGTTTTAGTTTTAATAAAACAATTTTTGTATGCCATATTTCTACATAACAATATAAATTTAATATATGATTTAATGTTTAATTAAAAATAATAAGCTAAGCGGTTTTTTACCCAGGTTTAAAATAAAAACAAACATATTTAAATATAATGAATATGAGTATCAATATTATTTTAATAATAATACTTAACAATAGTTATGTTTATTATTCGTTTCGTTTGAATTAGCTGCATTTTTTATATCTATGTCATATTACGCGATCTTTTGCATAAAATTTATTTATTTCTAAATAATATTGCATTAAATGTAACAGTTTCTTAAATTTTTTATTAAATCCATTGTTGCCAAAAAAAAAAAACTCTTTTTCTTAAAAAGTCTATTTTAAAAAAGATTTTTAAATTAAAAAATATTTTTTGAAAATTATGAAAAAAATGTTAGAATTTTATAAACTCAGTCCAGTTTTTTGTAAACATTGTACGCATAAATGCATTTAATTAAACCTTTATAATTATTAAAATAAAATTTAAATATTGTATTTGTTTTGTACACAGTGTACGTAAGTATTTTCACATCAAATCAATACATTAAATTTATTTTATTTTTGATAAATTATATTATATTTAAATTTATAATTTAAATATAAAATTAAATTGTTGCAAATTTTTATGTAATAAATATATAGCATTAAATATTCAAAGTAATGCGCAATTTTGTTAATACTTAATATTCTGTGTAATTCTAATAAAATAATATAAAATATGATATTTAACAAATGCAATTAGCCTTTTTTTTATAACAAAATTCAATAACATCAATTTTTATACATTCATAACATTAAAAAACAAATAATTTTTGTACCTTATTTTAGAAATTAAAATAATAAATAGAATTAACATAGAAAAACTTTTTTTTTTTATATAAATCTAAATTAATATTAAAAGAAAACGTTTTGATAAAAAAAATTATACAATTTTTAATAACATCTATATTACATATATAGATAAGTAAATTTATTAAAAGATATATACGATAAAAATTGAGAATGAAAACACATCTCTAAATGTTCATATACGAAAATAGTTCTAAAATAATTAAAAAAATATATTAATTTAAATTTATTTTGTATTAAATATGATTTTAATTATATTAAATTTATACCAAAAAGTTTTGTACAATACACAAACATACGATACATAAATACATCAAGATTTAAACCAAGGTATTCAACCTCGGCAAAAAACTCAATTTTTAACTATTTTTATTTCTTATTCTTAAAAATAAAAAATTTAAAAATATAATAAATAATATCTTAAGATCTATTATCGTTATGAAATATATTTGATGGGTTTTTTTCTCAACTTTTTAAATATAATATAGTTATAAAATATTAATAATTTTTTTGGAATATTTATATTTTTTGTTTTATTTTTTAAACAAATAATATATACGAGTATTAGGTAGCTTTTTATAAAATTAAAAATTTATTTTAGAATATTATGTATATAATAATTATATATAGTAATTAAAAATATAATGTATTAATATTAAATAAAAATAAAAAGAAAATAAAAATATTAAATTAAAAATTAATAATTTTTTGCTAAAACAATTTTTATGAACTTGAAAAAAAAAAAATTAAATGAAAAGTAAACTTTTAAAATATATTATATAATATATATTATAAACATCATTATAGATATTAATTGTATTGTTTATTTACTTTAATTATTTAAATTATAAGAGAAAACTATTTAAATTATGAAAAAAAAAATATCATCGTTATGTGTAATTGCTTTAATTGTCTATAAATTTATTTAAAAAAAAAGATACCATTATATATTCATATTTAAAAAAAAAGATATCTAATTAATTATACATATTTATTATATAAATCCCCCATATATACTTTTCCATAACATAAACATAATTTATTAATAGTTATTTAATTGTTTTTTTTTTTTTAAGTTTATTTAAAAACTATCAATAATCAAATTTTTCTCATACTTATATTACTTTCACATAAGTTAAATAGTCATCAAATATAATTTTTTTCTTGCTCTAATTCTATTTTATTGCATCCTACAATAGTAACTTTCCTTTTGAGGAGTCCATAAAATTTATTACCAACAATCGCATTATATGACAAACATCACTTTTACACTCTCTTTGATTATTCATAGGAAATGATAGCCACTTTATATCCAGTCAAAATATTTTTACGATCAGTAATACTTTTAAGCCATTTTTAGGACGGTCCTTAGTATTTGAGTTCAATTTAAGTTAAATAAAAATATAAAAATGGCTAAGAGTAGAAAAGTTGGTATCTATTATTGAAAATTTAATTATATAGGTATTAAAGTTAGTAATGCAATCAATAACTTAAATTATTGCATTGAATATTTTTATATTTGCCAATTTTTTGTTGTCTTAGTTTTGTCTTTTTAAATTTATTTAAACTGTTTATCTCGTTTATATAATTTTTCAATCAGTTTTTTTTTTTCACTGCCTCAGTTTTGAGTCTAAGAAAATAAGGAAGATAAACGGATTTTAAATTTTTAACCTGCCTGAAAGAAATATGACTGAGAAAAATTTGAAAAAATAAAAAAATAATTTAAAACAATCAAATTAACAGTAACTTCAGACATTTTAAATACCTCCTCCTCCATCCATATCAAAATAAAAACAAAAAAGATAATATATAGAGCACAATATATTGTTAAAATATAATAAATTTCGAAAAATATTCTCAATTAAAATAATAAATACTTATGTAATTGAAACATTATTTTAAGATTTTATTTTTTTTAATTTTTATAATTTTTGAAAATAAAACAACGAAGACTTTATTTAATTAATTTAATTTAAATGTACCAATTAAAAATTGCTTTTGATTAGAAACTAATTTAATATAGTTTTTACTTTAATTAAAAACATTTTTTTTTTCTAAACAAGCAATCGTATACTTAATTAGATTTTAAGTGAAAAAAGCAAGTTATTAAATAAATAAAAATAAAATAATAAAATTAAATTTTTATTAAACAAAAAATAAAATAAATAAATTATAATTATAGTAATTATAAAAAAAAAAAAAAAATATTGATCATACTTTTATGAAAAAATAAAAAACCGAAAAAAAAATATTTATAAAATTATATATTAAAAAAATAAAAAATAAAATAAATAAACGCTAGATGTTTTATACATAATATGCAAATAAAAATTTGTTTTTTTGTAAACATTTTTAATTACAGCGATTTTAAATTGACTTAAAACATAGCGATGTTTTAATGTATAAAGTCCAACATAGTTCATTAATAAAAAAAATTATGTACCAATCTATAGGCAGTTTAGCAGAAAGGGGTTACAACGTACCTATTCCGTTGTAACGATCAACTTTACTGTCAAGGAGCAAAACATGCAAAATATAAGGATTCGATCTAATCGTTTTCAAATAAAGGCGAAAAGAACTAAAAAATTTTTAAAAAGCCCTGAATTTTAATCTGGAAACACATGTCCCTTTTGTTTAAAGCCACAATTAGCATTATCTGAAAAGCGAAAAAAGCAAGAAGGGGTGTACCTATTCTAGCCTCAAATGTTATCTATTTATATCACATGCGTGCAAAAGTTTTGATCTCATTAAGGTTTTGTTAGAAACTTTGAGAGGTGCTAGATCATTAGAAATAAGAGTCGGTTATTAAAAATTAAAGTATTTCAAAAAGATAAAGAGTGGGAGTTCAAACTAACTTTCATTTTTGAAAAAGTTATAACTCGAACTTTATATGTTCTTTAATCCGTTTCCCAATAACGTTTATTTACAATCAATTTTCATTTTAAAACTGAAAAACTCTTAAGAAGCTTATTAATTGAACTTACATACAAATTTTTAATCTTGATTGTAATCAGAATTAAAAAATTGATAAAAAAAAAAACAATTTTGATTAGTATGCGAATGATAAGCGGAGTTAAAACGAATACGAATGTTTAAATTAGAATGAAATAAAATAAAAGAAATCTATAAGTAAATTTTTAGTAGTCATTCTTACACCATTCAGCAACAACGGCCCAAAAAAATAGTTTAAAGCATAATGAAATCATATATTTTATTCACATTTTTAACTTTGCTGGGAATTGCCTATTGTGGTATAATACCGAATCCAGAACATCCAGCTAAATTAACAGCACGTCGTCATAAATTTGATCTTTTATTAAACCAAGAGGAAAACAATAAAGATTATTGGATTAAAAAAGGAAAAGACTTTGTTGAAAATCAAATAAAATTACAAGAAAATAAAATTAAAGCAAAAAATATAATATTTTTTATTGGTGATGGTATGTCTTTAACAACATTAGCCGCAAGTAGAGTGTATCAAGGTGGTGAAGAAAAATCTTTATCATTTGAAAATTTTCCATATACTGGTTTAGTAAAAACATATGCACTTGATAAAATAGTGCCAGATTCAGCAAGTACTTCAACTGCTTATTTAACTGGTGTTAAAGCTAATTATGGTACAATTGGTGTTAATGGTCATGTACAACGTAAAAGTTGTGACCAACAACTTGTTAAAGGAAACTCTCCATATTCAATTGGTAAATGGGCTTTAGATTCTGGTAAATCGATTGGTCTTGTAACAACAACTCGTGTAACACATGCATCACCAGCAGGTTTATATGCACATAGTGCAGATCGTGATTGGGAAAATGATGCCAAAGTTAAAAAAGCTTGCAAAGAAAATTATGCTGATATAGAAGATATTGCATTACAATTAATATATGGTGATGTTGGAAAAAACATGACCGTTGTATTAGGTGGTGGTCGTAGAGAATTTCGTCATAAAAACATTCATGATGAACATGAAGACTTAGAAAATAAAAGAAAAGACAAACGAGACTTAATAAATGAATGGCAAATGGAAAATAAATTTGAAACACGTACATTTGTTTCTGACCGTGATGGTTTATTAAAACTAGATTTGTCTAAAACTGATAGACTAATGGGTTTATTTAATAGTGATCATTTACATTATAAAATAGAAGCTGGAAAATGGGAACCAACATTAGAAGAAATGACAAAACAAGCTATAAAATTATTAAAAATAAAAAGTGGTGATAATGGATACTTTTTATTTGTTGAAGGTGGATTAATTGATGTAGCACATCATGGCACATATGCTCAAATTGCATTTAATGAAACAATTGAATTTTCAAAGGCAATTGCAACAGCTAAACAAATTACTGATGATAAAGATACTTTAATTGTTGTTAGTTCTGATCATTCACATACAATGTCTATTGCTGGATATCCGGTAATTTTCTTTAAATTATAAATTTAAAAATATAAAATGAAATGTTAAAGTTTTTATTTTTTTATTAATTTTTGTTTTAGGATCGTCATAATGATATTTTAGGTATAGCATCAGAGAGTGATCGTGATAATATACCATTTTTAACAATAAATTATGCGAATGGCAAAGCAGCTGATAATTATATTGATTTAAGTAAAAATATACGAAAAGATCCATTAAAAGTATATGATAAAACAAAACCACGTTCAGAATTACCATCTTCTATTTATCAAAAATCAGAAACACATGGTGGTGAAGATGTAGCTGTTTTTGCATCTGGACCTTGGGCACATCTATTTACGGGTGTTTATGAACAAAATGTTTTACCACATTTAATGGCGTATTCGGCTTGCATTGGACATTATTCAAAAGATTGTCATACAAAATAATAAAAATTTTTATTTAAAATCATTCTAATTCAAATAAGTTATAAATTATAAGTAATAAAATATTAAAATGTAATAAATAGGATTAAATTTATTTATTTCTGGTTTTTTTTTTTTAAATTATAAAATTTTCAAAAATAATGATAAAAAAAAACGTTATCTTAATCTAAATAAATCTTTTTTGATTTATAAGAAAACAACGTAATTAAATTTTAATAAAGTAATAAATTTATAAATGAACCTATTAAAAAATTAAAACAGTTGTCGATTTAAATTTATTAGTAATTAATTATAATCAAATAAAATATTTATTTATTTATTGGCTATAGTCTGTAATTCTTGACTAATATAAGTAGTTTAGTCAAACTAATAATTAGGAGGCTTTCACATGTTTATTAGCTCTTCGTTGAATATAATTCCAGACTAAAGGGGGTATATTTCATTTCCTCAATTTTGTTCATACTGATTTATAGTGTATAATAGTTACTACAGCTCTAGCTTCTTCTCTTTTTTATT
Organism: Dolichopus griseipennis; assembly: GCA_963082915.1. Taxonomy (NCBI): domain Eukaryota; kingdom Metazoa; phylum Arthropoda; class Insecta; order Diptera; family Dolichopodidae; genus Dolichopus; species Dolichopus griseipennis. Next base: position 366,435,097 of record OY720441.1, read on the forward strand.
ACTTCAATTCACAAATTTTATAATTTTCTTTTGATTTTAATGGCAGTGTTCATTTTCAGATTTTCGCAGCCTTTCTGTTAAGAAACATTTTACAAGTTCAATAAATAAAGAGGTTGATTTTAAAACCTCTTAGTATTTAGGAAATTAAGAAATTTATCTAATTAAGATATCAAGGATTTGACCAATCAGTGGAGACAAAATCTTGAAATACAACCAGTTTATGGGCGGGAAATTGTCTCCTTAGCCTTGAAACCCTTATATATCCCCATATGCTTTCTTCGAGGGTTCGGTACCCAAAAAGAAACCTTTCACAAGAAAGAAGATAAAACTAAAAATTGAATTGTGAGGGGGCAAAAACACGCATTCGAAGTGTAATTTTTTTAATCAACTGAAAACTCTTGTCAATTCACTTCATTTGAAATTCGAACTTAGAACAGTGGTTTTCCAATAAAAAGGTATTCAAGCTTCTTATCGATTAAAAATAAGCAAATTAGCATTTGAAAGATTAATATGATAAAACCATATATTCAAAATATAATCCCTAATTAATCCTATTTGTCAATTTAATAGTATACGTGTCCTCTGTTCAAATATTGAACCTTATCAACACGCTGGATTTAATTTTGATATACATAGATATACATACGTATTACATGAAGCATTATATTTAGAATGGTAATTAAATACAATAATTTATTTGGAAATAAAATTAAAAAGATTACCATTTTAACAAAATTAAACTCTGCATATATTTTTTTACTAATTCAAAAAATAAAACATATAAAAATTTTTAAAAATCATTTCAAAATTTAAACTGATTTGTTTGATCACCTAGATTAGTTTGAGTAAGTTTAGTTATTAGAAATCTTTAAGACACCTTTCTGTAGGGATTTATAACTAATGTATGTTGTTGTTGTTTAGACGGGGGGACAAAGCGAGTCTCACTTACACCTAGGCCTTGCGGCCCGTTGTGCACCCCTTCTCTCAGAGTCGCTCGTAATACTTACAGCACCTCATTGAGCTATTCTAAACCCTTAACTAATGTATACTTTAGTTATTTGAACTAAAATAACTACTGGATTTTTATTAATGTCTAAAATATATCCAGGTTTCGGGGATTTGATTTCAATTAAAAAATTTCAATCTCTAAACCAAACAGTATGTATATATGATTTCCAATTAGTTATAAATTCATTTTTAGAGAAATTGCAGCAAACGGATTGTGAAAAACTCTTAAAATAAGTTTTTTTAGTCACCTAGTAACTGTAGTTCTACTGTATCCTAAAGTTGGGTTCTAAGTGATTTTTGATATTTCTTCGGACTCTGACTTACTAAATTCTCGACTGAAGAATTAAAGACTCTCCTTTGCTTACTAAATTAATTTTTTCATCAATTTATAAATTTTTTTTTTTTATTTTATCTACGTATCTAAATTAATAGGCTCTTGAGCTTCACAAAGGTTTTAATTTTTCAATACCTAATTACAAACATAAGACTTACTATAATATAAAAATGCCAATTTGGCAATCGAATAGCAAATTATTAAATTGTAAAAAGTTAAATATGTATTAATGTTATAATAAGTGTCGATTATGATTTATAATCTTATAATGAATTATTGATAAGGTTTTTAGAAATTTCGTATATAATCAAGGATTTCCTCATACAATTCGTTTCTTTTGTAATTTTAAAGTAAGACATTTAGATTACCTATCGATAATTTAAGTTTTATTTTTAACTTATAAGTATTTTTTTTTAAAAAGGGATTAAATTCAATTAATTGATAGCAATACACTTCACTTTTATATTAAAACCAAAAAAAAAACATATTTTAATTACAAACTTAACACGATCCATTTCATTAACAGTTGAATTGTCGTCGTGAGCCTTTGAATTATTGGAACACTATAAAAAAACATGAATTTAATTAATTCAAAAATTTTGATTATTTTACTTTTATCTATAAGTTTTGGATCTTCAGACCAAAGTAAATTTTATAATATTATTAAAATTTAAAAGAAAAATTAAATTCATTAATTAATTTTTTTCTTAACAGATGATGACCTTGAAAACTTAATGCATCCTGATTTAGATCAATTAGACTTTGATAATTATGTTAATACAGATGAATTGAATTCAGAATATTGGATTAAAAATGCTCAAAATGTTATTGCTAATAAAATAAAGCAAAAAACGAATTCAAAAAAAGCAAAAAATATAATATTTTTCTTAGGTGATGGTATGTCAGTGCATACATTAACAGCAACTCGAGCCTATTTGGGAGATGTTTCAAAACAATTATCATTTGAAAAATTTCCATACTTAGGTTTGGCTAAAACTTATTGTGTTAATACACAAGTAGCTGATTCTGCTTGTAGTGCAACTGCTTATTTAACAGGTGTTAAAAATAATATTGATATGATAGGTGTTACAGGAGCTGTTAAAAGTCGAGAATGTGACGAGGAAATTGTTAAAAATAATCGTGTTTATAGTATTGCTAAATGGGCTCAAGATGCCAATAAATCAACTGGTATTGTAACAACAACACGTGTAACACATGCAACACCTTCCGGCACATATGCACATATTGCACACCGTGATTGGGAATCTGATTCATGGATAAGTGAAAAATGCAAAGGAAAAAAAATACAAGATATTGCCGATCAATTGATTCATGGTGAAACTGGAAAAAACTTTAAAGTTATTTTAGGTGGAGGTCGTTCAGTTTTTTTGGATGAAAATATTCGCGGTGAAGAAGGTGAACCAGGTGTTCGTAAAGATGGCAAAAATTTAATTAAAGAATGGTTAGATGCTAGAGGAAAAGATGGTTCTAATGCGAAATATATTTGGTGTCGTAAAAATTTAATGGATTTGAATGTAAATAAAACTGATTATTTACTTGGTTTATTTAATCCAGATCATATGCCTTATAATGGTGATCGTAATCGTTTTTTAACAAATGAAGCTGATCCAAGTTTATCAGAAATGACTAAAACAGCTTTAGAAATGTTGAAAAAAAATTCGAACGGTTTCTTTTTATTAGTTGAAGGGGGCAGAATTGATCATGCACATCATTATGTTAAGGCCAGAAAAGCTTTAGAAGAAACTGAAGAATTTGCAAAAGCTGTTGAACTAGCTAAAGAAATGTTTGCTGATAATGATGAAACTCTTATTGTTGTCACTTCAGATCACGCTCATACTATGACCATTAATGGTTATCCGGTAAATATTATTATTTTTTTTTTGATTTTGAATTTTTTATTTATTTAAAATTTTTTAAACGTTTTGCCCGTCTGTTTATCATAGTGTTCCTTAACTTTTACAACTTATAAAATATTTAATCAATGAAATTCTCATAAAAATAACAGTAAAAAGATTTTTGTTAAAGCTCCGTGTAATTTTTTTTTTAAAATTTAAAAAAGTGTTTTATAATACGATAAAAAAAATCATTAGGAGGGGTCTCGGTGAGTTGATGGGTAAGCATTTGGCTTACTAACCAAGTCCGAAGGGCTGCTATTTGATTTCTGTACGGGTCATGAATTTTTTTATAGTTTGACTCTACCTCAGCTTTTTTCTTAAATCGTTTTCGACTAATGATTTTTTATTTTTTTTTTTTTTTTTGTTTTTTTTAGAGTAGGAATTCCGACATATTAGGATTAATTTCAACAAATATGAATGATACAGAGGCATATCCAACCCTTTCATATGCTAACGGTGATGGATTTTATAATATTTTCCCTAAAAAAAGATCCGGTAGAAGAAGTATCAGAAGAGATAATTTTAAAGATGCTGAATATGATTATCCGAGTCATGTACCATTAGAAAAGGAGACACATGGAGGAGAAGATGTAGCAATATTTGCAAATGGACCACAAGCTCATCTGTTTGTTGGAAATTATGAACAAAGTTATATTCCAATGTTAATGGCTAAAATAGCAGAAATTGGGCCATATATTAAGAAAAACTAATTTCTTATTTTACTTTGTTTTAATGTATAAGAGATAAATATTGTAATTTTTATATTAATGTGTAGGTTTTATATTTAATTTTATGATTTATTGTATCCAATAAAATGTGATTGAAAGTGTATTGAAATATGTAATTTTCTTCTTCATTTTGCGATGGTTGTAGAACATCATTATTTTCTACTGAATTAGCATTAAATTGAATGCATTGAATTGAAAGAAATTATAAATAGGTTCGCAAAAATATTAAAACAAATAGATTTTAATAATTGTATAGATACTACTGAATAATTAGTATAAATACTTAAATCTTTTATAAACAACGTAAGTATGTATTCTAAATTATATTTGGTTTTTTTCTTGAACCTAGGAATTTTTTTTAATTAAATATACCTAGGACATTTCCTCATTATTCAAAGCTCTCTTCGAATGAAATTATGATTGGTATTGAAATCCCGGAATTCAAAGTAAAATAAATAAAATTGAGCGCGCACTTTTATTACTTTTACTTTAAAATTTCATATATTTCATTTATTTGTACGGTAAGATATAATTTTGATTTAAATTTAAATATATTATATTTAAGTGTTTAATATCCATAAAACTGTTTTTATTCAATATACTTTTCAAATATATTGAATAAATACACATGGGTATGTTACTAAATATAAAAATATAAAAATGTTCCTAAACAAATTGTTACTAAAAATTTTTAACTAAAGCTGCATACCAAATTATTAAACCTATATGTCCCCAAAACACCGTCACCGGGTATTCAACTTGGTACGCGTACTTGCGAAGTTAAATCGTGTATGGGAAAGTTGATAAACAATTTTGAAGGTTGAAAAGTTGGTTGGAAACAAATCAAAAAATTTGGATTTTTGTGGGCGGAGTCTTTAGTTTGCGTTCAGAGTTGTGTAAATGTCATTTTATTTTTTTTTTGTTTTTTTTTTCATTTTTTGACATCAAAATACGTTAAGAATTCCGATTTGAAAAAATAATAATGTATAAAATAACAAAGAATTAAGTAAATAATTATAACAATAATGTCGTTTTCGATTGGCAAAAAGAGTAAATCTTGAGTGATTCTAGAGTAAAAAAAGTAACCCTAGATTCACTCTAGAGTGGTTTTATTTTCGATTGGCACAAAAAATGGTAAATCTTTTTTTTAAGAGTAAATCTAGATTTTTTCTCAGATTTATGAGAGATTTATCAGATTTACACGATTTAACTTTGCAAGTACGCGTACCAAGTTGAATACCCGGTGACGGTGTTTTGGGGGCATATAGGTTTAATAATTTGATATGCAGCTTTAGTTACAAATTTGTTATTAGTAAAATTGGAAAGCTATGGTATAAGGGAAGTAGAATTGGAGTGGTTTCGTTCTTATCTATCTAACAGGAAGCAAAGAACTAAATTTAATGATACTTTATCAGATGCTGTTGATGTTTTGATAGGTGTGCCGCAAGGTTCTATCCTTGGTGTGCTATTTTTAATATATGTTAATGATATAGAACGCGTGGACCGTGGTATCATCAAATATTGTTTTATTCGCAGATGATGCTTTGCTATATTCTGTTGCGGATACCGTGGAAGAAGGTGTACAAAACATTAATAATGATTTAGGTAGTTTAAGTATGTGGTTTAGAATGAATAAACTTAGTTTAAATATTGAAAAAACCAAATGTATGTTTATTAATGGAAACTCAATTGACAATATTAAAATAGATAATGAAATAATTGAAAAAGTAGATGAAATAAAATATTTAGGTGTTGTATTTGATAATAAGCTAGATTTTAAAAAACACATTGATTACATTTGTAGTAAAATTTCAAAAAAGATATATTTTTTTTCAAAAATAAGAAAAAGTTTAAGTTTTACCAGTGCTATAACAATTTATAATACAATTATTAAATCACATTTTGAATATTGCTCAACAATTTTATTTTTGATGAGTAATACTAATAAAATTAGACTGCAAAGGCTACAGAATTGGGCTATGAGAATAATTCTCAAAGCAAATAGATTCACATCAAGAGATTTTATGTTAAATACTTTAAAATGGCTAAGCGTCAATCAAAGAATTTTAATGAATGTGTTAGTAATAATTCATAAGATGAAAATGGGTAAATATCCAAATTATTTAGGCGAGCGTTTGGTTTATGTATCAGATTTTCATAATTATAGTTTAAGAAATGTAAATTGTTTTAGATTAAATCTATTTAGAAATGAAAAAACTAAAAATATGCTTATGTATAATGGTTTAAAGCTTTTTAATGAATTGCCTCTAGAATTAAGTAATGAAATAAATACAAATTTATTTAAAAAAAAAATTGTGGAATATGTTAAAAATAAGTTTATGTAATAAAAAAAAAAAAAATATTAATGAATGAATTTTGAAATTGTTTAATTAATTATAAAGTAGTTATTTTTTAAATAAATAAATAAATAAATTTACCCTTTTTTCTATGTACGTGTTCGACATTCGTCAGTTTTATTAAAATGTCATAGCAAATAAACATAAAAAGTATATACACTAATGCAAACAAAAAAAGAGTAACTCTCGTTTCATTTTCTATTGGAACAAAAAAAGCACTCTGAATCTCAAAAACCCAATCGAAAACGACATAGTAAGAAAAATATTTTAACATATAAAATATTAAATATCGTAATTTTAGAAGAAAATTAAGTAGGCAGAACTGCAAATCAAAACTTTTCAAAATTGTCGAACACTTCGAAACAAAAAAAAATTAAATGATGGTTCGATTATAGGTGGGATAAGTGTTTGGCATGGTTTGTACACATGTCTGCATAGAAAGTTGAAAACCTGCTCCAAGTTGCCATTAAAAGTTAACAAAAAATAAATTAAAAAAAAATATCTTAAAAATTTTTAAAGCTATAGTTTAAAACAAATCCCGGCTTTTTCATAGTGAATATTCCTGGATTTCACATGTCATCGGAGACCTAGAATTTTGAAATTCGGGATTTTAAATTCCAAGATTATAATTTCCGCAACATTTTTTAAATTAGAGATTCTGAAACTAATCCATGAAATTATTGTCGTTAATACGGCAATCACTTTGAAAAAGTTCTCTATTTCCCTCACAGTTCTCTTCTTAGAAAATGTACAGTACAATCACCGGCTTTTGTAAGCTAATTGTAATTTAATGCATATTCTGCTATTGTAAAATAGTATTTTAAGATTAAGATTAGCGAAGACTAAATTTTATTTTGATTTTTAAAATTCGTTTGTTCAATTTATCAAAAATTATTTATTAATACATTTGCTTGTTAATTAGTGCTTTTAAAGTTAAATAACGTTTTGTAAAATAAGTACATAAAGTTTTATTAAATGTCTAAATAGAAATAAAATAGCATCTTAATTTAATTAAAAATTGATATTTATTCTATTATCATTTTGTTCTATTAGGTTTGTTATAAACTATTATAATCTTATCTAAAAAAATTGTAAGTGAACGTATAGAAAATTAAGCAGTGAGTTTTTAAATTATTTCTTTTAACTTATTCTTATTTAAATAAAAAAAAATATAAACGAAACAATCTTCTTATAACTACTTAGAATGTGTAGGACACTTAAAAATTCAATAACAGAAAAAATAAAAGCCTTTTTACTTATTATAACTACAAGGAACAAACTTGTACAAAAATATTACTTTTTCAGTAAGCCTATTTTGATGCCATGTCAGTACTAATATTAATAAAAGTAATATTAAATACTTAGCTGGAACCTAATACTAATGTTGTAACAAGCTCTAATGTATCATAGATAGCATTTATATCACTATCGGTAAGTGATATATTAGAAGTGATTCTCAAACTATGACGAGGGTGATTTATTTCTCTATCATCTAAATAAGGTGTGTTAACAATCGCTAACCCATGCTCAGCACTGAGGTCGGTAATTTTTGATAAGAGCATTGATTCATCTACAGTATTTAAATTTGCGCCATCTTTAATATAGAGATGTTTTACAGGAGATATTTCATTTCCACGAACTGTCATATGAGATAATTTAATTAATTTCGAATGTAATTTGATATTAATACTTTGTAAATTTTTAAACATTTCTGGATTGCTTTCAAAACGATTTAAAGCAGAAATAGTTGCTTGTGCTAATAGTGGTGGCAGTGAAGCTGAAAAGCAATAACCTAATCCGGATAAACGTTGATGCTCAATAATAAATGATGACCCAACACAAAAACCTCCAATGGAACCAACAGCACATTCCAAGCCAGCCGCTATCATATCAACTTCAATTAAGTCAACATTAAAGTGTTCCGTTACACCACGTCCATTTTTTCCAAGAGTACCAAATGATATGCTTTCTTCGAGGAACATTCGTAATTTGTACTTTTTTCTAAGTTCAATTAATTCAGGTAAGGGACATATTTCACCAGTATTCATATAAATACCTTCAACAATAAGAAATTTTTTGGTTCTGGTAGCGCGTTTTGGATTTTTTTCTTCACGTTTATTTTGCTCTATCAATAACTCCTCTAAATGTTTCATATTATTATGTTTAAAATAATACACCTTACTTCGAGAGGCTTCAATACCCTTTTGTATAGCAAAATTAACTTCTTCGTCAGCAAAAATTACATCACTTTTTTTTCCATATGCAGGAATAGCACTTGCAATTGTAGAAAATCCATAAGAATACAAAATAGCTTCTTCCATTTGCATGAATTTAGCTAATCGTTCTTCAAGGTCTAAATGAACATCAACAGTTCCATAAAAACCACGAGGACCACATGACCCAACGCCATACTTTTTTAAAGATTGTAAAGCTTCCTCTTCAATTATTTTGTCACCGATTAGACTTAAATAATTATGAGTTGCTAAATCTAAGCACTCTAGACCATTTAAATTAATTTTTTTACCAATTTTACTTAAAATTAGTTTTGGATGTAAAGCTGGATGGTTTTGGGAAGTTTCAGGTACTAAAGGTTCTGGTGTATAATTGGTTATTATAGCCTCCTCTTGTTCATATGTAAATACTCGTTTTTTTACATTTTTGAGAAAAATTAAGTATAGAACTGTAAGTAAAATGATAACTTGTATAATAATTGCATATGTTGGTGTTGTATGATAAATTTTAAGTAATTCATCGATAAGGTGTGAAACAGTAAGCATGTTGAAGGGTGTGGTGTGACTCTTACTGCTACCTAAAAAATTATACCATTAAAACATTTTGAATGAAAATTTGTTTTTTATTCTAAGTGATAAATGAAAAACCTCAAACTATATTGAAATCTTACCCTATCTGCCTTAAATTACCAAAAAAATCTCTTAGGAAGATAGGTGTGATAATTAGTCACTTCACTTGCTTTCCAATTAATTTTGTTGACTTAATAAAAATCCAATTGTCTTTTTATTACTTGTCTTCTTAAGTAAGCATTGTTGATTAAACTACGCAAATGTTGAAACTTCAAATTAATATTTGGTTGTCAACAATTGTAACTTGCAAGCACTTTGATTTGAACATTCAACAAATTTTTGGAATTTATTCCAAGAGTGTTAAACAAATTTTTTGCCTTTACAATTTTATCTCATTCAAAAAGGTTTTTAGCCGAAATTTTTGTCTTCTGTAGAAAGCCCTCTTGAACTTTTAGCAATTCTATTAATTTCATCTTCCATTCCGTGGATTCATTTTACAGTTAAACAGAACAATTTTTTAGCACTACAATATTATGCTTAAATATTTAAAATCAACTCTGTAGTATCCCACATAAAGAATTTGAGCGAGTAAGAGTACTTAATTTGAACGAATTAAATTATATAAAATAAATGCTAATTTTATGCTATATCTTTCTGATTGCTTATTTCTTAATTTTTGAAAATTTTTTTAAACTGGACTAGTATTTAAATAATTTAATGTTTTTTAAGAAAATAAATCGCATAACAGAAAAAAATAAAAAAATTAAGACGGCAATCAGAATGTTATAAGAAAGAGCCTACTTAGTCAGCGAGCCTATGCAACCTATTTGTTGGTTAAAAATCTAGTTTACATCGTTTTTTTTTTTAAGTTTATTGAACGCAAGTGATTTGTTTTTGCATGGGATTTCAATTTTTAGTTTACATAAATTATTTTTTTTTGACTGATAGAAACTGTCACATCTAGCTATCTATCAAAAAGCTTAAATGGCAGCACTGCTTTCGGACTGTAAAATATATTGAAAACAATATTGAAAAGAACTGGTTTAATATGGCCACAATTATCGCCTATGACGCAGCTTCGAAGTTGCAAAATGTCAAAAACCATTGATATAAATTTTTTAATCACAACGGGACATCTTGAAAGCGTTAAAGTAACATTAATGTAAACAAATTAAGAAAATATACATAATTAATAATTTATTTTTTATATTATATTTATATTAATTAATATAAATAGTTTTATTACTTATATATATAATTGGCTAACAAAACATAAACAATTAACTGTCACAATAGCGCAAATGTTAAAAGTTGATTAACTTTTGCATCAAAGCTGCGCTTAAGCGTTGTTGTTTTTTTCATTGTGCGCGTTTGAATTGCTTTTCATATATTTAACTTTTGAAGTAGAATTTCAACGTTTATTGTGCTCAGGAGGTTACAAAACTCATAGATATAATGGGCGTTTTTCTTTTCCTTATCAGAGTAAAGTAATAGAAGCTGTCAAGCTAAAAATTGTTTCTTTTTGTGCTCAGATTATCCATTTTATGTTTCTTTTTTGACTCGCAGAGTGCTCAGAGCGTTTGCAATTATGGTTCGTACTTGTGGCATACCCGAATGTAAATATAACTATAAAAGTAAAATAAGAAAAAAACTAAGGAAACAATTTAAAAAAAAATTTAAACAAAACTTTCAAAGAATTAATTGGAATTCAACAGAAAATAGTTTGGTCTGTTCAAAACATTTTTCTTTGGAAAGTTTTCGTGAACAAAATTTTGCAACACAGACTTTAATACCGGATGCAATATCGAATATTTTTTTGCTAATGGTACGGTAGTCTCTAATTCAAACCCAGTTAATGAAAATTCTGTTTATAATTTTAATAATTTAATATCTAAAAGTGAAGATAAAATAAATTGATTTAAATGGCTGGAATTTGTTTAGCTTCGAATGAGGGTTGACAAACTAAGAAAAAATATGTTTTAGCGGTAATTTGACATTTTAAAATGCAAATAAGATTGAAAACCAAGTACCAAGACATAAAATTAAGCATTTAATAGAATATATTACAATATTTTATTATTTTCTTAATAATTTAATAGAATCTGGAATGTTAAACATGTTAATAAAATTTTAAAAGTTCTAGAATATATTACAATATTTTTTATTAATTTTAGAAAATTATTTTAAAGCGTTTTGTTGCTAAAAAAAAGCTTTGAATATTGAAAGATTTTTTAAAGCAAAAAATCCAAGAATTTATTTCAAATATATTTAAATGTTTTGTGTTAAACACATTATTTAATTTGAAGTTTAAGGAATCCAATTTAATTCATGATTAGAAAATGGGTCCATTGCTAACTTTTTTGTATAGCAGAATTTCAGTTTGGGAAAACGCCCAATTCAAACTTGTAGATATACTTCAAAGCCAATCGTTCAACATGTTTATATGCACAAATGTCTATTAAGTTCTCTCAACTATAACCTCTTCAATTCAACTATAACCTCTACAATACACGTATTTTCAATAAATGCCACTCCTGTCGGAGCATAGGGCGGAAAAAAACTCCCTCCATCTATCTTGATCTTCCTCTATTCGTCTGACTTCTGTCCAACTCTGCTGCCGGGACTCTGCTAAGACCGTTCTGACCCAGGTGTTGCGTGGTCTTCCGCGTCTTCGTTTTCCCTGAGGATTTCATTGAAATGCCTGCTTGCCAACATCATCGTCCGGCTTCCGCAGGGAGTGGCCTATCCACCGCCATTTTCTACATAAGATTTCTGTTGCTATTGGTTTGCTGGCAGTAAGTTTTAGAAGATCCTGGTTTGAAATTGTATTAAGCCAAAATATCCTGCATATTCTCCTCAGACATCTATTAACAAAAGTCTGTAGTTTTCTGGATATGTTCTCTGTGACTTTCCAGGTTTCGCAAGCGTATAGTAGGACTGGTTTAACGCTCGAGTTGAAAATTTTTAGTTTGGTTTTTCTACTAACGTTTCTACAGCGCCAAACGTTACTGAGTTTATGATAAGCATTGGTGGCCTTATTTATCTGGGACGATATGTCCTCCTCCGCGCCACCGCTCTTTGTTATCATGCTTCCCAAATAGCAAAATTCATCAACCTCGTCGATTTGTTGTTAATATCAATTGTCAGTGGTGTCTGGGTACTTGTTTCTAGTCGCATTAGCTTCGTTTTGCTAAAATTTATTTTTAATCCAACATTTTTAGCATTAATAATAAGTTTTTCTAATTTTGAGCTAATACATGGTAAACAGTGCGACATGAGGTAAATATCATCAACGTAATCAAGTTCACTTAGTTTTTCGAATGGGCGCCACTGTATTCCATCAGATGATTCGGCGTCGGCTTTTCTGATTACACTGTCTAAAACTATCAGAAACAGTATGGGGGTGAGTACGCAACCTCGACGAACTCCATTATTTATTGTAAATTCAGCGCTTTTTTTCCCTTTAAATCGTACTGTACAAGCGGTATCCCTATAAAGTTCTTTTTTAGTTCTGTTAACTTATCAGGGATTCCCAGAACTCTAAGCGCTTCTCAAATGGCATTTCTTGAAACGGTGTCGAATGCACATTCAAAATCGACAAAGAGAAGGAACAATGGAGATTGCCATTCAGCCGACTGTTCGATGATGATTCTTAGAGTGTTTATGTGATCAATACAAGATCTCTTTGGTCTCTGAATCCCGCTTGCTCGCGATGCAGTAAGTTGTTGACGGTTGGAGAAATACGGTCTAAAATGATGAATGCCCGTAATTTCTCGACAGAATTTAAAAGTGTAATTCCTCGCCAGTTACTGCAGTTTCTAATGTCGCCTATTTTTTGGAATTGGTACAATAATCCCTTCTTTCCAGCTTCTTGGGATTCTTCCAGTTGTCCAAGTTTGCCGGATAATTGCAACCAGGGATGTGGTAATGGGTATTTTATAGCTGCTTAATTATCTACATTTTAGTAGAGTGGTTTTATCTAAATTGCTGTACAGAGTAATCATTATATTGTAGTAATGCCGCATTTATCGTAAATATATGCTATTTTGAAGTCAGTAGAACAATTTATTTTACTAAAGAAATAAATATTGAAATAAAATAAATGTTTTAATATATTTATCCCATTATAAAAATGGTATCTTTATTTAAAGTCATATATGTATGTATATATATACGATTAATTATTATTTATAATTTATATATTAGTGTTTTTTTTTTCTTTTTCATGTTTTTTATTTTTTTGTTTGTTTTATTTAAACTTTTTTTTTAATTTATTTATATATTGAATATATTGTGAAATAATTTTACTATTCTAAGATACATTGTTGTTTTTTCTATTTTTTTTTTTTTTTAAATTTTCTTTTAATTTTCATATATTTTATTTTATTTTAAATATTTTTTTTTTACTTTAGTTTATAATTTATTTATTTTTCTATATAAATATATTTTTATTTATTTATGTATTTAATATAATTTTATATTATTTATTATTTTTTATTCAATATATACTTTGTAATATTTTTTATATATTTTTTATAATGTTTGGAGGATTTTTCATTTAGATTTTTTTTTATATTTGATTTTAAATTAATTAAGATTAAGGTAGGTACCATTAAAGCATAGTTTTTCTGTTTAATTTTGTAACTTTATTGATTTTCAAATTATAAAATAGTGTAATATTTATGAATGTTGTTTTATATATATATATATGTGTATTTATATATTTACAGTACAATAGTTTTAATACAATATAAAAATTTGCTTTGAAATTAAGATAAAACGGCTTTTACAGTATATTAATGGGTTATTTACATAGATAATATCCATAAAAGTATCGATTGTAGATCCATTAAGGCTGGTTCCCCATTAAGGTTTGTAACAGATTGAAACAAATTTTGTTTTGAAGGTGTTATTTTTTGTTATTTTAAAAACTTTAAACTGTTTTTTAACTCAATATGCCTTTGCTTGAAAAAAGATAAATGATTTTATTCTAAAATGATCTCAAATTATACAAGCGATTGATCCGTAATACGTAAGTTGGGATTGTATTGTAATAATTGTTATACGTTCCAGTTGTCATAGAAGCAGTTAAATGTTAATTTGACAATCTTTTGACGTATGTATTATCCATGGTTATATAATGCCGTTATTGAAAAAATTATCTAGTATTTGATAATTTAGTTGTTTTTAATTTGAATATTGAATTTATTTATTCCATATTACATTTTTTAATTATTTTGTATTGTATTAATTTTCAAAAAATATATTATAATACATATATATATATATATATATATATATATAAGTGTGTGTGGGTGTGTATCCCTGACATCGTTAATGTGTTTGCGACATCGTGAATACAATGTCGCATGATCGTAAATGTAAACTACAAAAATTTTACATTGTCTCATGATCGTAAATTTATTTTACATTGTGTTCGAGACCCATTTTCACGACGCGTGTTGTAAAATTGAGTATCGAAATTTTTTTCGATACACAAATAAAAAAATTAGAAGTTATTTGAACTTTAAAGTTTTAATTTGAATTTTGCGAAGTCCAAGTGCGAATCCAGTTGAATTTTTTTTTATAGTTGTGGTGAAGTCCCACCACCACAAAAACAAAAAAAAACCATGGAAGAAAAGTAAATAAATATATACTTTTCAAAGATTGATTCATTTTGACGCAATCGGAATTGTAAACAAAATACATTGTATTTTCGACACAATGTGTCAAGAAATTTTACATTGTGTTATTTTTACATTGTATCAGGTTGAAGTTTTTTTTATGACATTTACGATGTCACCCTTTGTGTATGTATGTTGCATTGTTCTTTTTAATTGTAAAATATTTATATAAAATAAATTTTAGTTTTGAGTTAAAATTTGATTTAAAAATTGTTATTAAAGATTACATTATTAAATAAACATAGAGGTGAATACTAAATAAAATTTAAATCAATTTAAAAATGATAAATTGGGAAAATCAATATTTCTATGTAAATTAACAAATTTAGAATAAATAAGTAAAATAATATTTAAATATATAATAAATATTTTAATAATTAATAAATTATAAATTAAGTATATTATTATTGTTCTATATTAATATGTATAAATAGTTTGTATTAATAAAATCTTTATTTTTAACATAATCTGATTTTATTTTTTAATATTTTATTTAAAATATAATCGCTATTTAGGTTGTTTATTAAAATATATTAATTCTTGAATAATAATAAATTGATTATTAATTATTATTTTAGAATAATTTCTTTTAAATTTTCTTTTTGTTTCATTTTAATATTTGTGATAAAATTTTAAAATATTTAAAAAAATATAACTTGTATTTTATGTTAAAATAAAAGAATTATATATAAAAACATTTTCAATTTTCTATTAATTTATTTTTTTTATTGTAAAAATATAAATTTTAAGTATTTTATTTAGTTATAGATTCTTTCGTTTTTGTATTTTGGTTTTTTTTTTTTTTTAAATATAATTAAAATAAATATGGTTTTGCTTTGTTTTTGTACATAATTATAAATATAGTGTTTAAATATTTTTAAGTTTCATTTATATAAATATATTTTGTTATTATATTTAATATATTATTTTATTGTAATATTTCTTTATATATGTTTTATTAATAAAATAATTTTCTAATTTTTTTATATTTGCTATTTTTTATTGTTCGTTTGTTGAACTTTGATTTTATTTTGTGTTTTTG
This sequence comes from Dolichopus griseipennis, assembly GCA_963082915.1. Classification (NCBI taxonomy): domain Eukaryota; kingdom Metazoa; phylum Arthropoda; class Insecta; order Diptera; family Dolichopodidae; genus Dolichopus; species Dolichopus griseipennis. The sequence continues at coordinate 366,450,967 of OY720441.1, forward strand.
CATTTTTTTTTTTTTTGACGGAAATTTTTTAGTATTTTAATTTTATTATTATATAATTAATTTATTTTTAAGGTGATTTTTAATATTTTTTTTTTTGGAAAATAAATTTTTAATTAATAAAAATTTTATCAAATAAATAATTTTGAATTAATTTGATAATATTAATAATAAAATTTGTTATGTTATGCTCTATATAAATACTTTTTGTTTTTTTTTTTTTGTATATATATATATATTAATGGTGAGTAATTAGGAAGACAATTTAATTATTTAATTTAATTATAAAAAAAATTTTAAAGATTTAAAGTGAATTAAAAAAGAATATCGTGATTTTAATTTTTTTTTGTATATTAATTAATTAAATAGTATCCTTGACATCGTAAATGTGTTTGCGACGTCGTGAATAAAAACTTCAAAAATTTTACATTGTCTCATGATCGTAAATTTATTTTACATCGAAAATTTTTTGGATACACAATAAAAAAATTAGAAGTTATTTGAACTTTGAAGTTTTAATATGAATTTTCGTCAGTTGAATTTTATTTTGTGGTAGTGAAGTCCCTAATTTAAAAAGAACAAAAAAAAAATCCATGGAAGAAAAGTAAATAAATATTAATTTATACCTTTCAAAGATTGTTTCTGTAGAAAAAATTTAAATTTTTGACATTTCATTTTGACGCAATCGGAATTGTAAACAAAATACATTGTATTTTCGACACAATGTGTTAAGAAATTTTACATTGTGTTATTTTCACATTGTATCAGGTTGAAGTTTTTTTACAACATTTACGATGTCACCCTATTTGTTAAAGTCATCAATTTATTATAAGAAAATTCAATTCAATAAATTTATAAACATATAGAGGAATTTGTTCATATAATAATGAGCGTTCTGATACTGATTATTAATTTTTAAGATAAAAAGATCTAAAATATCTTTTTCAGAATTACAGTAAGAAATGAATATATCTTTCATTGGAGGTTTGATTCTGTAAATACTCCAGCAAAAATATTCTAAAAAGGAGTAATCAAATTGTTTCTATAAATTGAGTAGTAAATTTAGGTGCTTATCTTATTTTAATTTAAGATATTTATTTAAATTTATTGAAATGTGCACCTTAGTAAAGATCATCGAATTAAATAAAATACTGATGATAAGACTATCAATAGTTATAATCCATTCCAAAATATCATATACTCCCTAATTTATAAACAATTCCTCTGTTCTCAATAAAAATGAATTAAAAAAAAATTTTTTTTTCCAATTAGTAAAGATAAATATTCAGAAATTTTAAATTGGTCTTAATTTGATCATTTTGGAGTATATTCGAAATATTTTTCCTATTAAACTTATTATTTATTACATAGGGAATAAAGTTAATAAAATGTAAGTATAATTTATAAAATGTTACTTTTAAATTTAATGATAATTTTTATTAATTAATTTTAATATTATCTTTTTGTTCTTACAAAAAATTTGTTTTTTTTTTTTTTTTAATTAGAATAAATTTTTGTTATATTTATATTTTGATATATAAATGATTTATTTTCTAATTTTTTATTTTTAATTAATTTTTGTTTTTAATATTAATTATTATATTTAATTAAGTAATTTTTAAAGTAAAGATGTTCTATTTATGATGAATTAATAAATTATAATATTCAGAAAAATTAAAAATTTGCAGGAAAATAACAGTAATTAGCCCTTTTAAATTATTGATTAAGTGCAGCACGTGGCTTATAAATCGAGGAGGGAGTGCAAATGGGAGGGAGGGAGTGATAAAATTATAAAAAAAGAACCGAATTGTTTTTTATTTATATTTTTTTAATTTATTTTAAAAAGGACCAAGTTCATGTGAAAAGAGTATATATTATTAAGTAACATTCCAATTTAACATAGGACCTGGAAAAGATACACATGAGGGTCTCTTTCGCCGGTATAAAAAAGAAACAAATAAATAAAAAAATTAATAAAAAATTTAAGTAATTTTTGATTACATTTTTAGATATAACAAGTTTTAATATTTTTTAATAACTTAATTTTAATATTTAAATATAATTATAATTGAATTTGAAAAAACTATTCATGTATATCACGGAAATTATTTAATTAGATATTTACGTCATATGACAAGACGCAAATGTTGCTGAAACAATTTTTTCTTGAAGAATTAAAAACGAACTACAAAAACTTTTGACATTTTTGTTTATTTAAAGCAGCAACTTTTTATTGTATGCGCAAATGCCTTGTGAGACCTTAGCAACAAAATCGAGTCATTAGCAATAAAAAATTTTAAACTTTGAGAAATGTTGACAACCATTTGACAAGTAACAAAAAATATTTAACTCTGACAACACTTTGGACAAGTTATGACAAAAAATTTGTTTTTTAACTAAATTTTAAATTTTAATTTAATTTTTTTTCAATTTTTTATGTAGCAAATATTGTTTAATGAAATTTATTTGAATATAATTATTAAAATAATTGTTTTATTTGACATTTTAGATGGAGATAGGAACAAAACTAAAAAGTTCGAATGGTGGATTTATTGTATAGAGGAAGGAAATAACGATGATTCTAAAATGAATCTTAAAAGCTTTGAAAATAAACTTAACTGCCATTTTGTTGTATTTTATATAACTGCACGTAAGTTCTTTATATATAATTCAATGGTCTAGCTGGGAATTTTATGTGATGAGTAAGAGAAAGTAAAGGCTTAAAAAAACAAATCTTGTTTTATGACTCTGGGTTTTCGACTGTGTCTTTAATATAAAATTATATAATTCTTTATTAATTAAAAAATTAAAATAAAAACCTTTGTATGATTATGTATGTATGATTTTATAATATTATAATTATTATTATAGAATTTTGGTATTTTCTTATTTAAACAAATTAAATGTGTATTTTAATGTATTAATATTGTTTGAATTTTATAAAATGTTAAATTAAGCTCTTCCTAAGTAATCATTATTATACTAGATCTTGTATTTTTTTTTTTGTATTTTTATTTATATGAAATATTTATAGAGTTTTTTCCGTTTATTTTATTAAAAAATGGTGTAGTTTTTATTAATAAGAGTTATGTGATAAGAAATAAAAAATAAAAAATCCAATATTTTTAAGATGTATATTATATATCTAATGGAAATAACGAAAATAAGTTATACTTATTTGAAGTATATCATTATTTCGTTTTATATGGCTTTTAATGTCATATATTATTATTTCTTTAAGCAAGTACGTGACACATTAATTGTATCCATGTTTATTCAATTAAATTTAATTTGAAAGAATAAGTATTTAGCAGAAAAATATTGAAGTTTCTTATATAAATGTGTTTTAATTTGTTATTTTTTTTTTTTTTTTTAACGATTTAATGAAAAAATGTTTACTTTTTGTTATTTTTTTATTTCTGAAATTTAAATTTATTTTTTTTTTTATATTTAATTAATTTTTTTTTTTAATATTAAAAAAGAAAAAATAATTAATACTAAAAATCAACCGAGTTTTCTTAAAGTTAACATAAAAATATTTAAAATTAATCTTAGAATTAGAAATGATGTCTGTACCCAATAAATGAATATTAATGATTCATTTTTTGTTTAGTTATTTTGGTTCACGAATTTTTCACCATTAATTGGTGCTCGAGATAGAAATTAATAATTTGAATACGTTTTTTTAAATGGTTAATGAAATCATTTCTAATTAGTACTTTATATCACGATATTTTATTATAAAATATATTATATTTATATTAATTTTGTAATATTGAAAATAAAATTACAGAAATTTAAAATTTTGTAATTGATAATTAAAATAAAAAATCACATATAAATATTTTAATAATTTAAATATACATTTAATATAGTTATTTTATACAATTATACGTATATATTTATGAATTATTTTGAATTATTCTATTATAGCAGTTTGGTTAACACTGAAGCGCACATTTAGGTATTATTTTTTTTTATTTTCATTTATTTTAAATTTTTTTTTTTTCAATTATTTTTCAATTATACTTTTTGCTATTCAAATTTATATTACTATTTCTCTTTTTATTTTTAGGTTGGTATTCTGCTTTTTCTTTGTTATTAAAGTATATTTTATTAATTAATATTTTAAAAAATATTAAATTTAAATATACTTTTTTCGTAATTTATCTTCAGTTTTGTTTTTAGATTTATTTGTTCACTACATTCTTTTAAATAAATTTATCTAATATTTATTGTATATATGCATTTATGTATTTTAATATTTAATTTAATAATAAATATATATTTATATGTATACATTTTGATAACATCATAATTTTTAAACATATCGATACACCATTCCAAATTATGTTTTGGGTTTTTAATTTTTAAATTGATATATTTTTGTAACTTATTAATATATATATGTATAAATATGTATTTCAATTTTTCTTTTTACAGTTTAAGTTTATATTTTCTATTTTTATTACTAATTATTTTTTTAAATTAATAAATTGTGTTATGATTCAATATACAATTATTACGCCTTAATATTCATTGGTGATTCACTTTCAAAATAAATTTTTTTTTTAATATATATTTTCTATTTTTATTATACTATTTATTTTTTTAATTTATAAATTCTGTTGGGAATTTAATATACAATTGCGCAATACGCTTTAGTATTTATCTGAAGAATAAGATTGAATTATCACTTAAGAAATGGAAAATTTTCTCGGGTTCATAATGTTATATGTGTTTAATTAAATGGATTCAAAGTATTTGTTATAAATGGATTATATAGCATTTGATCTTTTAAAGGTTTCTCAAGTTCTCTTACAGTTGCACATTAAATTTATTATTTAATTATTTATAATACTAAGTTATAAGAGGAATCACTCTACTTTTGATTATTACAAGTAACTCATAATACGATTGATAATAATGTTAGAATTTACCATTTAAATTTTATTTATGATTGACTTAAAAAAATACATTAAAAATATAAAAAGGAATTTAAGAAATTATTCAGTAATATTTGGTAATTGTAAGATTAAAAAAGTAGATTAACCATTGAAATTGCTAAAATAACGTATATTGTAATTTGATAATAATAAAAATATAATTATTTATATTGATCAATATTATTATATTAATTTAATTAATATTTAATTATAAAGAATATTTATTTTATAATTGAATTTATATATATATATTTAAAATTGAATAAAATATTATTTAGTTCTTAATTAACAAAAAATTGTATTTTAGTTCAGTTCAAATTTATATTAGTGTGATCCGGCCTTCTGTATGCATGGATAAAAATTTATAGAAATTAAATAAATAAAAGAGAAATGCATTAATACAAAATAAAAATTAGAATTCAGTGTCAGTTTTAAAATATTATAAACGAAAATAATTAGTTATAGAATTTTTAATTAAATGTAAAGATTGGTATTAGAACTTCATATTATGAAATAAAATTAAAAATTAATTCTGATTTAAAAGAAAATTTACCTAGAAGTAAATACATTTCAATATTTAATTTTATTTTATATGCATGTATATATACTTTACAAATGAATAATGTACATATACTTAAGTGATTTAATAATTGTTATTTTAAATTTTATGTTTTTATTCATATACACTTTTATTTATTTGTTTTTCTTGTTATTTTTTCTTTGTATTGTATTGTTAATTCTGCAGTTATGTGTTTAATATAATATAATATGTAGCCATTTATTTTTTTAAATTTATTTTTTATTTATATGAATTATTAAATATACACATTTTCGTATTCTCGTTTATATTAGATATAAATTTTGTGGTTTTGTATGTAGATTATATTGTTTGTTTTATATTAACTCTATTAATATATGGTATATACTGTGACATTTAAAATTTATAGCCAACCCCACACAAATTAAATTTGTTATTAAAAAAAAATGACATTTACATATACATATATATATAATACATCTGTTACATTATAAGACATATAAGGTTTATAGCCAACCCCACACAAATTAAATTTGTTATTAAAAAAAAAAAAAATGACATTTACATATACATATATATATAATACATCTGTTACATTAAATGTTATAGATAAATTGAAATTTTTAAAAATATCAAAATATTTTAATAATTTCAATTTTTCATATATTATTTTTTTTTATAAATTTATTAATTTCTTATTATTTGACATTTATTTCCGTTATATTTTTAAGTGACATTTATTTCCGTTATATTTTGCTTTAATTACATATTACTGTTTTTTTTTTTTTTTGACATTTATACATATATCAATTTTATTTTTGATTATTTATTATTTACCTAGACGTCTATATTAAATATATACTAAATTATTTTATATTAATATATTTTGAATACAGTAGAATTCGGTTATAGTGACACAAAAATGTTTAATAGAATTTATGATGTAACTATAAGCGATATATTTTGATTACTGTTGTTGTGATTTGCGGTAGACCGTTGTTGTTATTTGTGGTCGACAAACATAAAATATGTATGTATGTATATTGTAACATAAAATCATTTAATAGACTATAATCGATTTTTACTGTAAATTACTAAATGACATATCTACAAAGTTGGTATTTTTTGTTTTTTTTTAGTTTGTTGTTATTTTAATAAAAATATTTGACTAAAAAAAATTTTTATATATTTTAATAATTATAGAATTTAGCTAAGGTTTTTTTTTTTTTTAATATTTTGCTTTAAATTGTTTTGTATTAATTATTTTTTTATTTTTAAAAGTTGTCTTTTAGATTTTTTTTTTTAATTTTAATTTAAAATTTTTTTTTTAACTAATTAATTATTTTTTTTAGAGTACTTTTACTTTAAATTTGTTTTTTTTTTTAAATTCATTTTTTTTTCGACTTAATTTTATAAAAAAAGCTTAAAATTTTTTAAAATGTTATAAATGTTAATTTTTTGTTTGTTGTATTTGTTAAGTTTTTTACTTTAATGATTATTTTTTGTTGTTCTTCTTTTTTTTTTTTAAATAGTTTTACTCTCTTATTTTATTTTTTAACTTATTAATAATTTCAGAATAAGATATAATAATAATATTTATATATGTAATGTTAATTAAAGATGGTTGATCGTTTATTCGATTTGATTTGTTGGAAGTGAGGGAGAGAGATAAAAGATTAAAAGGTTTTTTGTTTTGTTTTTTTTTTGGTAGATATCCCTTCCACCAGTTGAATTTGTATAATCGTCGAGGGTTTCCATGTTTTTCCGTTTTGATTTTAAATGTAAATTTATGGAGCAAATTTACAAAATCTTAGATTATCTATACATTTTTGATATAATTTAATTTTGTTTTAGTTTTTAATTTTCTTTATTTTTTTTTTTAAATATATAGACTGGTCCTTGAAGTTACATAGCACATCATTTTATTTTGTTGTTTTTTTTATTTTCCTTATCAATTTTTTTTTTTGAAAATTCCTTTCCGGTTGACTACTGATCAAAAAATTTTTATTTTTTGTTATACCGCGCCCTTACAGATTTTAATGTATGTATATATATTAATTTTTGTATATGGATATTATATGAAAACTTTTATCCTTCCGTTTTGTTTTGTTCTTGTAATGATGGTGTTGTTAGAATTATTGTTGTTGTTGTTTTTGTATGGTAGAAGAAAGGATTTTATTTTCTATATTTGTACATACATTTTTTTTTTTAAATTTTTATTTAGGCTCATTCTTTAACAGTTTTTGGTTTCCTACTCCCTCGACGATTACAAATTCGGCACTAGTTGCGCTTAGTCAGTAACATTACAAAATCTAAAAAAAAAAAAAATATAATTAAATTATTTTGTTAAATTTATAAATGAACAAAAGTAAAAGTAATTAAAAAAATATTAATTTACCACTGTAATTAACTTGACCATCACCATCTAAATCTGCTTCTTTGATCATATCATCTACTTCCATTTGTGATAATTTTTCACCCAAATTTGTCATTACGTGTCGCAATTCACTTGATGATATATAACCATCATTGTTCTTGTCAAATACTCTGAAAAGTAAAATCAAAAGTTAAATTAAAATTTTGACTGATATATAATAATTGCATATAATTAGGAGGAGGATAAAATAAATCTTCAAAAAATATGTTTGTACTTTTCTAAAACGTCAAAAACACGACGATGATCAAAGTCATAATCAGAAATTCCAAAAATGTTTAATTGTCAAAATGTTTTTTTTGTTTTACAAAGCAATGGAAAGCATCGAAAGCTACCCATTGGAACAGTGCGTTGTTCCTTTCAACTTTGGGTAGTGCGTGACTTTACACACCAAAACCACACCCGTTATGAACCAAACTTTAGGAAGGGATGTATGATACGCATGTAGGGTTTGGTTATGGGGATTCGGATATGGAAGGATGCTGGGATTTTTGTTGAGGTGGTATGGAGTTGTTCGATTATAGTGTTGGATCAACAGATGATCGGCATATTGTTGACGTTTTAGAAAAGGACCATTACTATTATACAATAGTATAATCATAAATTATATCACCTGAAAGCTTCACGTAATTCATCTTCTCCATCAGCACCTTTCATTTTCTTGGACATCATCTGCAAGAACTCATTAAATTCAATTGTTCCATTGCCATCCTGATCAACTTCATTCACCATATCTCTGAGTTCAGTTTCTTAAATAAAAAAAAAAAACAAAACAAATATTAATTAATTAAAAAGTTTCCTTTGAATTAAAATTTTTATATTTAAATTTAAATTACCACTGGGTCTCTGTCCAAGAGATCTCATAACAACACCAAGTTCTGCCATTGTTATTGTGCCATCTTCATCTTTGTCAAATAGCATAAAAGCTTCTTTGAATTCTGGATACGAAAATAAAATAATATGAATTTTGTGTTTTTTTAATAAATTTTTTAATAATTTATATATTAAGATTTTAAGATCATAAGGTCACCGTTAAATAATTATGAGTTTTAATCGAAAAATCATGAATTAAAAATAGAGTCTATTATATTTTTAAAACAACAGAAATTCTGTATAGTAGGTATTCTTTTGTCTTCTTCTTTTATTTTGATGAAGTCAAAGAATGCGATTGGGATTTTTATGAAAAATAAAAATGAAAATTATTCTTCATTTTCTTTTTGTTTTTGCTTTTTTTTTTTTTGGTTGAAAAAATCTGTTTTGTATTATCTGGTTCCTCTTTTGTGTGTTTATGAATTGTTGATTTACTGATGGCCTTGACATTAAGTAAGAAATTTTTTTTTTTTTAAATACAAAACAGGGATTAAGAAAATAATTAAAAAAAAAAAAATGTATCTGAAGGTTGTTTAAAGCGTTTAAGAGTTAAAATAATACATGAATGCACAAAAACAAAAAAAAGTCATTAAAGTAATTTGAAGATGAGAAAATACAACTGGAATATTATTAAGATTTACCTACTAGCCATTTTAAAAAAACCGTTTTTATTTAAAACTTTTTACGTATTACTTACTATAAAGCTTTTAATTTTATTGCAGTTTTTTCAAAAACAAAACCAAAATCGAATCGCAAAATGACAAAATCTCGAAATCTCTAAAAGAAACTAAGATGGCTGCCGTCTTTGATGATTTTGTCTACTTCTTAAATTTCTACGCTAATAAATCTGTTTTTGGAGATTATAACTATAGGTGATTTTGTGTAGTAGGGTTATTCCGAATTTTGTAAATTTTGTCTAACTGCCCAGTTTTTGGTGTGTCAATGTAGGTTTTAGGTATGTGATTTATGGAAGAAGGTTTGTTATGATGACAATTTAGAAAAATTCTTCAAATATATTTCAACAGATTTTATTTTTAAGAGAGCTTGGAAAGCGACTTATTGGGGTTGTGCGTAGGTCTTATGCGTTGTGAGACTTAAAAAAAACGAAAAACACACCCATTTTGATCCAAACTTTTTATAGCAGTCATTAATTTTGAACCAATAAACTTATACAAATTTTTAGGATCACTCAGTCATTTACTTAAACCAGTATCCTAAGGAAGGGAACTTTAAAATTGAAATTTTTGTAATTTGAGATTTTGGTTCTTGGAACTTGAAAGAATAGAAAAAATTAATTTTTATAAAATAAAAATCGGATACTTTATAAGTTTACTTTTGTACAAAAGTTTAAAACTGTATCATACTGCATTTTAAATCTTTTTTAAACTTTAATAATGTTGATTTAATATTCTTTCTTAACTAATTTAACTTTTTGTAGTAAAACTTTCCACTGTACATAGAGTACGAATCATTATTGGATCGCGAAAATTAACTTTTTAAAAAACAAAATAGTTTAATTTTTAATTTAAAAAGTTTTAAAGAATTAATGAAATTTTAAAAAAATTTCGACCAGTGTTTATTATATTCCAATTTAGGACATTTCCATCATTCTTGAATTATAGGATCACTTTCAAGGTGATGAGGTCCAATTAAAATGAAAACTATTCAAAAACAAAGTCAGAGTTTTATTATTGATAGTTCTATAGATAGAATTTTATGAGGACGGCATATGACGTCTAATGTTCTATATTCTGACGTTTTAATTGACCTGAAACCGAAGTATGGTTTTAAAAAGTTAAGGGAATGATTAAATCATTTTAGAATATTGAATATTTACATATTAATTAATAATTTACTTACCAGCAACTTGTTCTTCTGAAAGTCCATATTCAGACTGAAAATAGAAAAAAATATAATTTAATTGTTAGTTGACCCCAATGATGTTTAATGTGATAGGTATCTTATTTTAAAATATCTAAATGATAAATTCTCTAAAGAAGTGATATTAATAGTATTTCAGTATATAAAAATTTTGTATACTTGAGTGATACCTGTAATTTTTAAAAGTCCAATAAATTTTGTATGAAAATGATATAGCCATTATTTGAACATAGCCATTATTTGAACAAAGCCTTGTTATAATAAGTATTCTCAACTTTATGATCGTTTCCAGAGTCATTTCAGTTTTTAAAATGTATTGATTTTTTCACGATTCATTTGCATTTTAAATTTTATATTGTTCGGACCTTTTGTAATTAGTTTCAGACGAATTTTAGATTTGTCATTCCTATATACATATATAAAGTTTAAAATAAGTAATTTCTAATATGATAAACGTTTGATTTATCATTTCCTTTATTTAATTCATTAATTTGAAACTGCAATCTTCAAAATTTTCCTTTATTAAACATTAGAATTAGACCAAAACTTAGATACCTATAGTATAAAATGCCTCACTTAAGCTTCTAAAATTTATACCAAATAACGGAAATTACGACGTAATGGAGATGAGTTTGTTAATATATTTAAAAGTTTTCCTAATAGTGGTTATTTGTCTGTTGTCTACTAGACTTCTCTCGTATTTATACTAAAAAGTGATTTAAAAATTTAAAAATAATTCTTATGATCACTAATGAACACTTTAAAATAAATTTTTATTCAAATGTTGTAAATCTTAAACATAATAAATCGATTCGGATGAATATATCGATATTTGGCAAAAATACTTTTCTATAAAATCAACGGTATATAATTTATTACATCCGTCCGGAAATAAAATATAAACAAAAAAAAAACTTAACTGTAAATTAAAAAAAAAAAAAAAAAAAAATTAAAACCAAAAAAAAAACTTACGCACATTTGTTGAATTTCATCCATACTTGATAAACTTTGTAATCTTTGGTATTCATTTACATAGTTTTCTTCTAATGTTGAAATTAAACTTTGAGTTTCTGAGGCCGCCATTTTTTTTTTTTATTTTTTTTTTCAATTTTTAAAACAAAATTTTTGCAAATAAAATGTTGTTGACAATTTTTTGATTAAATTAAAAAAATTTTTAAGATTTCTAATTAAAATAATTTTTTATTTTAATAAATTTCTGAATTATGTTAAATAATTAATAATAGTCTTTTTATTTTTTTAATTATTTAAATTTTGTGTATAATTTAATTTTTTTTTTTAAATATTTGGCTTAAGTTTTGCGAAAATTTCTTTTTAAATTAAATTGTCTACTAAAAATATAACAAATTTTTTTGTTGAGTAAAAAAAAAAAATCAGTCACTAAATATGCTGTTGCGGTGGTTGTCTTGATATTTTTTTATACACATATAGAAGTGATTTAATGAAAGTGTATTATTTAATTGATATTCTGTTGATTATACCCTTTAAGTATAAAAATACCAAACCTAGTATCAGGGTTGTTATTTGGTATTTTATTTCTATTGGTCTCATCAATTTGGGGATGCAGAGGTTATTTTTGAAGGTGGTGAATTTGGATGTTCCGACTGTTTTATTTTAAGATTAAAGAAAGTTAAGGTTATAATTGATATCTTACCCATTAAAATTATGTTATACTTTAATTTTTTTTGGGCTTTATAGGTTCTAGAAGTAAGTAATCTAGCTAATTACTTAGATACTAATTAATTAATTGAAAAGTTATAACTACATAGTACTTTTCTTAACTTTCCTTAAGTTTGAAAAATTTTGAATTTTTTAATTTTCTTATCTGTGAGTTATATTTTTTAAATTAAATTATTTATTTGAAAGTTTAAATAAAACAAGTTTTTAAACCAATTTGTTAACATATTTATATATATTTTTATTTTGAATTGAATATATATAAAATATATATACATTTGAATATTGTACAATTCATTTAAGCCGCATGATAACTAGTAATCCCATTTAAAACCCATTATAACTGAATCAAGCTAGAAACTAGGCCTATTCAAATGAGAATTGAGAAGAAGTATCTTAGAGGACACCAAGTTCCGAGCCACCCAACCATTATATTTTATTTATAACTTTCCAGCTATAAAAATAAAATAGACAACTAGAGATAAATTGAATTTTTATAGTATTACGATTGATAATCTATAGATGACCGGATCATTTAAATTATACTTTGTTTTTAATTTAATTTGATTTTTCCGAGGAGAAAATTTTAGTAAATATTTTCTCAATGTTTTTTTTTCTGAGTTTTTGATTTTTTTGTTTTTTATTTAGTTATGGAGGACGCAATTATTATTTAAAATCATTTACATTGAAATTTGAATTTTTAAAATTGTATACTATTACCTATATTAAAAGTTAAATGCAGAGAGTGTTAAACTTCTAGAAGAAGAGAGTGTTAAGCTTCTCTAGAAGTGCATATCTGCAGCTTTTTAATACTGAAAAGTGAATAGCTTATTCTTATTCATGAAATTTATCGCACAAAATGGAGTCTAATTATGTCCGAAAAGCAGGACATTACACACAAAAGTTATTGAAATTAAAAGTTAATTAACATCTTTCATTTATGATAAACTTTGGTACCAACATTATTCGTAATTACTGTTAGTAATTATGCAATCACTATTTATCAAATATAGAAATTGAAAATGCTCCTTTATTTATTATGTTTATATTCGAGATCATTTTGATCATTTGATTGTAGGCAAAATTATATACAAATAAATATAAAAACAAACTTTAAAACAATTTTAGTATCTTGAATAGTTTTCAATGTTTGAAAAAAAATTTGTATATTCTGTTTATACTAGAGCGACGAACTATTTGGAAAGCAATACTATGAGGCCAATGAAGGTCATGTTCACAAAAAAAAAAAAAAAAAAAAAAATATAAACAAATTAGATACTTTGAAAAAAACAAACAAATAAGTCACAATTCTTTTAAAAGCGTTTTGGATTTAAACTTTGTGGAGTTTCAGGTTTAATTGAGTAAGAATACCAATAGATTACTTTATTCAAATTTTTAGCATACTTGGGCTGATGTTTTAGAAGATTATATTCAAAAAATTTTTATATGATTCAAAAATGGGATGCAGCTAAATTAATAAAAAGTTAAAAGATACATCGAATTTTAAACATCAAACTGAAGAATTCTATTTTTACTTACGAGTTTCATCATCTTAAAAATAGGAACTGAGAAAAAACAAACAAATTTTTATGCAATCTTAAAAATTAGGAAAAAAATAATAAAAACAAAACACACGCTGAAAATTTTTCAAAAATAAAAACAAAATAAAAAACAACATCACCCACAATTTTCAGTTTCAATATAAACAGTCTGAGAACTGAAATACAAAATATCTTTGAAAAAAAAATTTGTTTTGTGGAAAATGAAACGTTGAATGCTTGATTGAATAAATTTTCATTGTTGAATTGTCACTTGATGTATGAACATTTTATTTTCTTCTCATTTTATTTTTTTTTCATAAAATATTATTTACACATCGTTTGGTAAAATAAAAAATAATTAATATTTGGAACAACTAATTATTGGGTGAAATATTTTAAATTCATAATTTTGTTCCATGCAGATAGTCAGATATGAACGTACAAAGCGTTCGTAAGGATGGGTGCGTATGTGGAAGTTTAAAACATTGATTTGACATATGTCAAATATATTTCCTATGTAAATGTTATTTCTTCGATTTATCTTCTAATATTGTTTATTAGCTGATGTTTGTATTTGATTACAATTAAAGATTAAAACTTAAGTGTATGTCAATTTTTTGTATTCGCGTTTAGTAGAATTCAAGTTTGATAAAGATTTAAGCGTTTTTTTGTGGTCTAGAGAAAGTTATGCCTAAATTTCGCTTTTTATGACAGAACATCAATCATATGGTTTTAACAGAATGCAATGTAATACAAATTAGTTTTCTGTCATAACTTTTTGGTTAAAGTGATAGTAAAAAAAAACAGATTGGCTTGGAATGAGGTGGTGAAATACAACTTTAACTTCTAGGACTATGTTTAAATACTTATAATACGATGGAAATTTTTGGTTAGGTCGTTTAATTTCATATCTTAGAAATATTCCTATTTTTTGCACAAAATCATATATTTTATCAAAATTTATAAATGTATTATGAAAGTGAATACAATTTTATGAAGGTATGTAGGTATTTAGCGGAATCGATGACTCACTATAAAATTTCTCAATAAAAAAAAAAAAATTAAAAATTATTATCTTCAGATAACAGAATTCCCGTTATAGTAATAATAATTCAAAAAAAAAAGAAACTCATAATAAAATAACGGGAATTTTAAATTGATTTTATCATTTATTACTGTAGAAGGCGCCATTTATTTAAAAAAAAATATTGTACTCATATATTTGTAATTTTCAGTTTTTTTTGTTTTTGTTTTTGAAACTGTAAATTATTTCATTTTTATTTTATATTTGCATGTACATATATTTATTGATGTAGAAATTATAATTATAATAAATATCTTTTAAATTAAAATTTTTTATCTTGTAAATATGTAAATATATATTTAGGCGCGCAAAAAAATATTTTTGCTTAAATGTGTTAAAAATCATGTGTTAACTTTTGATTTAATTTAAATTTGCTTTCACACCTGAACTCTGAAGTCTGGTATTACAACAAAACATGGTCGTCCTAGAATGTCAGCATAGAATTTTGCAGAGTAATTCTTCAAACTTGAACATCATTTTTATCGTAAATTGCTGTTATTGCAACTCTTATAAACTTATAATGATTCAGATTCAAATGTCAAAATAAAATTTGACATTTATAATAAACAAAAAATAAACATAAATTTTGTTCAAAACTTTGTCGTCAACTTTGTCTCGCGTCTATTTCTCATAAATTGTCGAATTCCCTGGACTCTACTGTAAATTTAGCTTATAAATAAAGCACCTAATTTCTTCTATACATTATTTTTTAGATATTTTATGCACTCACTATTTTTTTTTAATTTTTGTTTATTTTAAGAGATTTATTATCTCGCAAATTTTGTTATTATTTAGTTTTTTTTTTCTGTTTTTTAAACAACTTTGTATTTTCTAATACATAATTTTGAGGGAAACCTCCTATGTTTTTGGATTGGATTAACTAAAATTTTTGTTTTTTTTTTTATTTATGGGGTTAGAGGCTTTAAAGCATTTGAATATATAAATAATTTTTAAAATTTAAAATAATAATTCATTAAATTTTATTAATCCAATGGAATTCCTTACAACTAACTTTTTTCTTGAAAAATTTTAAAATTTAACAGGTCATAGAAAAGAAAGTATTTTATATTTCCCTTGAGCCAATTCCAAGTTTCAAAATTTGTTAATTATACATATATTAATCTCAAATATTTTTATAGATGTTTAATAAAAATTATTTTAAACTCTTTATTATTTATTTAATAATTATTTCTTCTATGTTAGACAATTACTATTCCTTTCTTCTGAGAGTTTTAATTTTCCTACTCAGTAAAAAATTGATAAAACTTTAAAAGTCTAAATTATAAGTTTTTTGATTCATTTGTAAACCATTGATCTATTGTTACAACTCACAGATGATCTTAAAAAAATTTTAAATATAAAGGCATTTGTTAGATGAAAAATTATTTGGAGTTGCCTGGGTTGCCCAACACTAATATTACCCACTAAGGAGTCCAATAGTATTGAATGGGCACTCCAATTTGACTTCCTTTTTTGGAAAGTTTTTTAATTCAAAAAAACTGAATGTTGGTGGAATGTAATTATGTCTGAAGCATTCACAAATAAATAAAATTTATATTTCATTTGTTGTTTTTGTATAACTTTAAGAGGGGTCAAAAATTTCTGTTATTAAACACACGAGTATTTAATAACACTTAACTTATAAATAAGTGATTTATTTTATTTTTGTTTTTATTATTCAATTTATTTATTAAAAATACTACATATTTACATGTACATTATTACGTCATCATAGTTTATTAAATGTGGATATCGTTACTACTACATTTTGCATAAAACGGAAACATTGCCAAACAAGTTTGAGTTTTTTTTTTGTTATCCAGTGTATTTCCGAAACTTTGTTGAAGAACAAAAATGAACAAAAAATTATCAATTATTTTTGGCATGCTGCCGAATTTAATTTATAATGAATTCGTATTCAATGTCGAGAATGACATTTTTTTTTTCTTATTCAGACATATACGAAATTTATTATAAGTCATAAGATTCACAGTTACAACAAGATCCAAAAAAAATTTCAATTCATTTTTTTTTATTTAAATTAAATTAAATTTAAAATTGAAAATTAAATTTTTGATATTTTTTTTCCATTCATGAAATCTGACATTTAAAAAATGTTTGTTTTACACTTTTAATTGAATATTTTTTTGACATATTTATGTTTGTTTATTAGTTTGTTAATTGAATTATTTAAATTATTAAATATATTATTTTTCGAAAAAAAAATTAAATGGAATTTTATAAAATAAAAATATTATATACATTAAAATAGAAGAAAGAATCTAATAAATTTGTCGAACAAGACTAATAAATTTAAAAATTTTGACAGGAATTATTTAACTTTGCTTATTCGTTTCTATATTGTCAAAATTTTGGAAAACGTGTTTTTCTGTAATGTCACATTTATTTGAATCATATTGGTTTAATAAAAGGGTGGCGCATGTAGTCAAATATTCAGATTATGCATAAAAAAAAGTGTAATGCAGAAATTCGAGATTTAACCTGAAGGCGGTTATCAAAACTTTTAATATTAAAATTGCAATTAATATCAAATTCTTTTAAATTAAAGAAGAATATTAAATAAAAAAAATACAGGGTGCCAACAATGAGATTGTGTATCAATTACAAGCATGTCAAATTAACATTGATATACATTTTTGAATTTTAATCTTCACAGAAGATTTTCGTGAAATTTCCTATAAGTTATAAAAATCAATCAAAGTTTAATCAGGAGTTTATCTAAGCAATGTAATACTACAAGTCTACTGAAGATTCCACTAGTATTGTAGGACGAAAAACTTCTAAGAACTTTACAAAAACAGCAAACAAACATCTTATGCAGAAGACGATGTGCGATATTGCAGAAACCCTTTGGGCAGGTTCAAATTTTTTTGGTTTTGCATTTCATAATTAGAGTTTTTCTCAAAAAAAAAAAACACAATTTAATTTTAAAAATTAAATTTCATGACTGAAAGGAATAAAAGTAATTAAAAAACATTATAATTATCATAATTTAATAAATATGAAAAAATTATCGAGTGAATTCGAAATATTTGGCATTAGATCAAAGAAACAAATTAAAAATAAAATTGTTAATTGTATTTAAATAATTCTATAATTCTAATTTTCCGCTGTTATACTCTAATAATGCTCGGTGATGAACTTAAATAATTGAAATTTAATTATAAATGTAAATAAATTATTTTAATTTTTAATTATCTTGTAATTAAAAAAAAAATTTTCTTATGACTGATTTTGTAAAAAAAAAAAAATATTCATCATATTGAGAACTTGCAAAATCAAAAGCAAAAAAAATTTGGAAAGGAATGGTTAATATAATTTAAATTAAACGTGTGATTGCGATACGTTCAGCTGAATTTAGATAAAAACCAATTACTTCTTTTTGGGTTTTTTTGGCTAGAATTAAATATGAATTATGGACTAAATCGATTTATTATATTGAACTGGATACTATCACAGTACTCAGTTGAGTGTATTTCATTTAATCGTAATTGATATAACTGGGTTTCATTCCGTAGGATGTTGCATATATATGAAGATGTAGCCTATCTGGAAAAAAGGAGTAGTTACTCTGATTTTGCATACTACTCTAAAATGCCTTCAAATTCAGAATATCGCATACAAATATTTTGGAAAATATTCCAGTCAAATGAAATATATTCCAGGTAAATGAATTCAAATACTGTTAAGTGACAATGCAGGCAACTTTTATAAAATACAGTAAAATTACACTACTGGCGAATAAAATGGATGTGTGGGTCGGTGAGGTTAAATAACGCCCGACACAAAAACGACCTAGGGCATTATTAGGGTCTTATTGCACTTTTAAAATAATCTAAAACCCTCGGGTTTTTTTGCACTTTCTAAAGTTCGCGTTGTCGTCAAAGCCTCCGCCAGTTCCACAGTGGCCTTCAACTTTATAAAATAAAGCCAATTATTTGTAGTGTTATGGCTAACTAACGATATAATAGAAGAGGGGTGAATAAGGAGAAATTTTAGACTTGGATTAAAAATCAAGGTATTCCCCTTTTACAGAATTAAATGAGGGATTCTAAGTAAAGAAAGATTTAAGAGTCGGATTCAAAAGCAGGGTATTCCCCTTTTTCCAGAATATTCATATGTACGCATATACGTCATAAAGTCAAATACAGAAAGGAATTAAAGTCAATTGGCTTTTTTATCATTTTATAATGGTATTAAGGTCAATTGACTTTATTTCCCATATTTCAGGTACTAAAGTTAATTGCTTTGAATATTTGGGCAATTAAATAGGAAGTAAGGAAGTCAAAGCAAAATCTATAGTGATCCATTAGGACAACCTTTCAGTCTTGAGTAGATTCCATAAAATCCTGATTTATTAGAGTCTTTTAATATTTCTAAGAAGATAATGTACCTCAATTTATTTTATAATTATTCAAGTAATCATAATAATACTTTATGATGGCAACTACTATATTTTTAAAAATTAATTTTTTTTAATTAAAGGATTTTACCAGCCAATTTCAATAAAGTTTTAATGAAACCATTTATTTCTATTCCGAATCATATATTTAAGTATTTTGATTTTAATTTTAATTTTTTTATTTTATTGATTTGATATATTCCTTGACTGTTTAATTAGAACCTTATTAAGTCGCCAATTATACGGCTATATTTAATTCCTCATTTCTACCGATTAAAATCTAAATATGAACGAAAATAAATTAAACGAAAGAAAATAGAAATAAAACAACCACATATATATAAATAACAATAAATATATAATATATATAAATTGTAATAAATGACCAACTTATATTAAACTCATTTACGATTATTACGAATTTATATTACTTCTTAAATAATTGTAATGAAGGCATTCATTTCAATTTAATTATACCATGCGGTTTCAAAATACGACTATGTATATAAAAAAAGTATAAAACGTAGGAAATTATCAAAAAACAATTTTTTGTTTTATGTTCCTCCCATTGGGAGTGTTTCAATTGAATTTTAAGTGAAAATTTAGCGATTTATAAAGTATTGTTTGAACATTAACCTCTTTTCGAAAGGTAATTAGTTTGAGATTTGATTAATATTAAAATAAGCAGTCTATGTTGCAAGAGGTTTGTTGGTCAGAACGATACAAAATAATTGAAAATAATCTTTGACTGAAATATTGTGGAGATCTAGTCATATTTTTTGGGTATTGTTTTGGTTAATGAAGTAGCTGAAAATCTGAACCCAAAACGTAACTATTTTTGGTCAAACTTAAACTCAGCTCTGTTAAATATACTCCTTTCACATGAACTTAGTCCTTTTTCACGGTTTTTTTTTAATGAGCTCCGTTTCTTGGGATTCAGCAATCGGATCAAAATATTGTGGAAAAAAGTCACTCACCGATTTTATAGCCCTCAAAAATTTAGGTCCCTATTTTTTTAAACTTAGTTTTATTTTTTTCTTTTTCCAGCTTCTACTTCAGAATTGGGGACTAGATTTTTCAAATTATGTCATTTCGACTTCCGGGTGTCAAGATACGGGGGTGTTTTTAAAAAAAGACCCAATTGGTTAAGACCAAATTCATTCGAAAATAGTCTGATTTTATGTGAAAAAACTCAAATCAATGGAAAAAGAGTATACAAAATTTTATAGCATTAGATTACTAATTATGTGTCCATATAAAAAAGAAGTTGTATGGGAGGTACTCGTTTCCGCTGAGTAAACTAGCTCGGTTTCAAAAAGAAAAATAGAAGATAAGATTTTTGTAAAATCCTAGCTTATTTAGTTTTTAGGTGATCAGTTGACAGACACGCATAGCTAAATTGACCTGTTTTTTTCAATTCTGGTCCCATCCACTTGAGTTTATTCCTCAGGATACTCTTTGAGCTATCATCGTACGGGTATAAAAACGCAGTCAAGCCTCATTTTGACTGACTATATCATGAAAATTTAAGTCTGGAAGAAGAGCTGCCTTTCCAAATAATTTTATAAAAGATTAGTTTCAGAACTTCAAATCAAACATAGCAGGATTTTTCTTATTGCAAACTTTATTATCTTTTCCTTCATTATTATTCACTTGTTGTTTGTGTTTTTCAAAAAGGATCAGCAATCGGTTCATATTTTCCAGTAAGACCTGTATACATTGTCATATACATTATACATTATTGTAAAATTTATTTTTAAATATCAATTGATTCAAATCTACTATATTCCATATTAATCAGTATATATATACATATCTTAAATTAAAATCTTGCCATATTATATTACAATTATAAGTTATAGCATAGATATATTATATAGATAATAATATATACTAACAGTATATGTATCTATGTATATGCTTGTATAATATGTTTTAAAAATAACAAAAGTAAACCAATTATTAAAATCAAAATCAGAACAAAATAATCGACTTCATTGTTATGTAGAATCCTTTATGGGCAGTAAATTACAAAATAATATATAAATACATATATAAATATATATACATATATATATATTCTTAATGTGTATTTTATATGAAAATAAATAAAACTTTCAACTGTTGATGTAATAAGTGACAAACATTTCAATGTCCTATCCTATCCAGTATCCTATATATATATATATTATTTTTAATAAATGTATTAATAAGTATATATATATATTCATCTATGTATTAATATGTATTCTGTATTTGTATATATGTTTGGTTGATAAAATGAAATTCGTTAAGGGGATAATGATGTCAACATAAATTTGTACTTAAATTGTAGTTTTTGATTAAATGTACACATAAACATGTATGCATAATTATGGTAGACAAATTTTTATTTGAGGCAAATAGTTTTAATTATAAATTAAGGTAAAAACACAATTCTGACCACCGACTACCGACTACCAGCTAAATTCACTCCGCTCAACTATTGGTCAGAAGAAACATAATTGTAGCGAAGCGAAAAATAAAAAATATAAACAAAAATTTCAAAAGTTTAAAATTGAACTCATTATTAAATGTTTAAAATAAACGAGGAAGATTATAGTTGCCCTTGTCAACTTTTAGATACCCGTGCTTACCCACTAACCGTTATTTATTTTCCACATGCTATTATAAATACCTATTACAAAAAAAATATAAGAAAGTAAAATAGTTAAAAAAAAATTTAGCTTATTATCACATAATTTTTGCTTAAAAAAAATTAAATAAAAAAAAAAAAATATTAAATTTTTAATTCATTATACCATAATTTTTGCTTAAAAACAAAAAAAAAAAAAACCATAAAAAAAATAACCATAAAAAAAAAATAGCCCACCCTAAAAGTTGGCCCGAGAGATGTCCAACTTTGCCAACTAACTTGCCCTATTACTTTACCTGTCCAGTTTTAATTTTAACCTCTTAGCTTCATTAGATTCACAGTTATCGAATTGACAACTTTGTATGGCAGCTGCCCGAAAATGGGGTCGCAACATTTTGAAACTCCATATTAGTGCTCGATTCATTATATAACTAACAGTGTGTAATTTTCATCCTCGTAGTATACTCAGTTTCCAAGAAATTCATATTGGTGCAAAGAAGTTGTATGACAGCCCCCCGCAAATGAAGCCGTAAAATTTTGAAACTTCATATAAGTGCTTGATTCATTATAAAACTAACCGTGTGTAATTTTCGTCTTTCTAGTATAATTACTTTTGAAGAAATTTATATTGGTTTAAATAAGTTGTGTGACAGCTCCCCGAAACCTTGGTCTGGTCTTAACCAAAAAGAATAGGGAACCTTAAAAATGTCCAAAAAATGTTTTGTGTCAATTTCAAAACTCTAGCTCTAATTTTTCAATTCTATCTCTTGTAATTAATTTTTAATTCACGAATATATTTAACCTAAGCAAAGTAAGCATCATATAATCATATTGATAAAATGATTCATTCAAAATATTACACATATACATATTATATGAATATACATATATAAATTATTTATGAAGCCATTTACTTAAAAAAAATCTTTGTCTTCTTTTTTGCTTATCTTAAATAAACTACGCATCATTTAAATCATATGAAATTCTAACTCGAAATCGTTATCTACTTTTTGTAACAAAAACAAAAAACAAAAAAAACAAAAAAACAAAATTCATATAATTTCATGTTACAAGGTGCATAGCTATATTTCAAATTTTTGTATGAAAATATTGGAGTTAAAAAAGTTAGCTGTTCGAGAGCTACCCGAAGTTTTGGTCCGATCTTAACCAAAAAAAATAGGGAACCTAGAAATTGATTGAAAAATATTTTGTGAAAATTTCAAAACTGTAGCTCTTTTAGTTTTTGAGTTATCGTGCTGACACACAGACGGACGGACGGACGGACGGACGGACGGACGGACGGACGGACGGACAGACACACATAGCTAGATCGACTAATTTTTCGATTCTGAGCCGATACGTACCCTTGACACTATATCTAGCTCGTCTAGATCGATGCGTTACAAACGGAGGAGCAAATCTAATATACCCGATGTCATATATATATGCACGGGTATAAAGAGCTCATTCTTTCTTTACAAAAACTTTTAAATAAAAATGTTTAAAAATTCTGTCAAATTTTAAAATCTGTTTTTTACGTTTAAAAATATTGTCAAACTCGACTGCAGCGAAAAAATTAGAAAATAAACCTATTCCGACGACGACGAAAATTTGGTTGGGCGACGATCGTCACAATTATGTGCAAATACATAAAAACCCATATTTTTTAAAATTTTAGCCGCGAATATTTCGTCGGTGGTCGGAATTGTGTTTTTACCTTTAAAAACAAAAACAAAAACAACAGCATGTAACAGAACTCGATGGAATTGTATAATAAAGGCCCCATATGCTCCTAAGAAGAAAAAGAAATTAAAGCGTTCTTTATACAAGGTTATTATGAGCTATTTTAGTGTTGAATATGTAAAAGATTTGGAGGGAAATAATCTAATCACTTTGTCATGCCGGCCACTCGGTGTTATGACGTAACTCTGCATGCAAAGCTCGAACTTGGGAGTATCGATGCAAAACTTTTCACGATAGTTTTTGCTGTTTTTAAAATTAATTTTGGAATTATTTAAACAATTTTCTTTGGTGCATATACTATTTGTCAAAAAAAACTATCTGAAGAATACATATTATAGATTATACATGTATATGATAAATATAGAGAGTTAATTAGCTTTTTTATAGCACAATATATGTTGGAAGATTTTTTAATAACAAGGACACAAAAAAATTAAACAATTAGGTAAAAAAATTCACAGGGTGATGGTTATTATTTGTGCAAAAAAATTGTTTTTGCATTTATGCAACTCATACTTCTAAATTCTGAAATAATAATTTTTATAACAAGGGTTTATAAATTGTTTGGAAAAATTCCGTACAGACATCTAAACTCATTGCTTTTCTAGCTCCTTTATAAAAATGTAATATTAATAGAAAAGGCACCCTGTTATGTTCTCAAAAAATAATATATAACCAAACATTAATAAATATTCATCTTCTACAGGAAAAATTTAACTGTCTCACCAATTACTATCAAATTCATTTAATTTTATATATATATAATATAATGTTGTAAGTTTTTTAATATTATTAACTTTCAATTAAGTTATCACAGGTATTTTATTAAATTGTTACCTTTTGTATATTGATTATGTACGTGCAATTTTTTTTGGTAAACTTATTTACAGTAATTTAAGAATAAAATGTTTAACAAATAATTAATTTAATTTTTTAAAGAATTATTTTATAATTAAGTATTTATTTATATGTATGAATAAGTAGTTGATGTATTTTGTTTTATATGTAAAATAAAATTTATTAAATTTTTTCTGATGTAATTGAATTTTATATTTTCACTGAAAATTTTTATTAATTTTTAGCCATTGCATTTAAATAAAATCAAATCAAGGCCTCGGATATGAAAACAATAAATTAAAAAAATATTGATTTTCAAATACGAGGCGATAGCCTAACTGAATACAAAATTATCCCACCATTTTCTAGAACAAAAGTAAATCGCTATTTGCGTGTTCGAGACCCTACCTAACTTTGGAAAGCCTTCCTCAGAAATTTTCTAAAAGTAATATATTGATCAATGAAGGGTTGAAAGCTGAAACTAGGAGGTTGTTTAGCCTTAATAATAATACACGTATGCTTTTAGGTTCAGTATAATGTTGTAAGATTTAACTTAATTAAGACTTCAAATTAGGACTCTAAGAAAATTGTTAAATATTTTTGATTATAACATGGTTGAATTGTAATCAATCACATGTATCCATTAAATTTAATAAATCGATAAAATAATATTATTAATTTATTGAAAAAGTAATGAAATTAAATAATAAATATAATTTAATTCTAATTAAATAATAAATAATATTATAAAACTCACAACCAATTTTTTAAAAGCTGTATGAGAGAATTGAAAGTTTCAGTATAGGAGAGTTGTCTAAGTAGTTCAGCTGTAATTTCAGCTTACTTCTTTGTCTACTTAAGACTCCAGTATTAGATGACTGGAAGACTATCTATCTATCTATATAATAAAAGCGAAAGTTTGTTTGTATGTTTGTTTGCTTGTTTGTAAGTGTCGAATAGACTCTAAAATGCTCAACCGATTCTCATGAAAATTGGTATTTAGGGGTTTTTTGATACGGAAAGAAATCGTAGGCTAAAAATTTTGCTCTAACGGACCGCCAAGTTGGGGCTGTGGTGCAAGTATTTAAGCTTCTTTGTTCTAAAATGAAAACGGTTTGACCAATTGACTTCAAATTTTGTATACGTGATGCTCCTTGAGAATTGAGAAAACTATTAGGAGATTTGGAATTTTTTAACCAATGTCGGCCCGACGGTTAGTCAAAAAAAATTTTGGGTCCAAATTTTGTCCGATTTTACGAAATACTGCTTTAGCTAAAAAGAAAGCCTCAAAAATTTTTTTGTTTAGTTCCATTAAGCCATTGCGGCCCAAAAGCTTTTTATAGGTTTTTTCAATGGTTTACTCTAAATTAGAAAGGGTTCGACCGATCTTCTTCAAATTTTGTATACATGTTTCTCTGTGAGAATTGATTTGACTGTATTAATAGATTTGGAATTTGTTAACCCATGTCGGTCGACGGTTAGCCAAAAAAAATGTGGGAGGTAAATATTATCAAATTTCCCGAAATACTACTTTGGCTAAAAGGAAAGCCTAAAAAAAAATTTTGTTGATCTTGGTTAACTTATTGAGGCCCAACAGCTTTTTATAGTTTTTTTTGTTACTTTACTCTAAATTAGAAATGGTTTAACCGATTTTCTTCAAATTTTGTATACGTGTTCCGTTTAAAGAATGGAGTTGACTCTATCACCCGACTTGGCATTAGTAGTTAACCTGGCACTCTGTCATGGGAATTCTGAGCCAGAAAGAGATAGCAATAGTTTGGCGTATTGACCTACATTTTGATTAATTACCCCGGAAGTAGGTCAAGTTATGTTAAAAGTAGGTGATCTTGACGTCGGCGGTGCCGGTAATTAGGTCAGACAGGTTTAGAAGTAAGTTAAACAACTCTTGTTGTTTATATTGTAATAGGGAATCATGTAAAAGTAGTAAGTAAAAATATTTCAATACAATGTGCGTATGCAAATTAGCATGCAAAGAGAATATAAAGTCAAAAGAAAAGAAAAAAAAATTTTAAGTCACAATCACAAATAGCAAGTTCATTAAAATGTAAAACATGTTTTCTGTCCAACATGTATATATATTATATGTATGTAATAAGTAGAAGAAAAAATTTAAAGTCACAAATAGCAAGTTCATTATAATGTTAAACATGTTTTCTGCCCAACATGTATATATATTAT
The DNA here is from genome assembly GCA_963082915.1 of Dolichopus griseipennis. NCBI lineage: Eukaryota > Metazoa > Arthropoda > Insecta > Diptera > Dolichopodidae > Dolichopus > Dolichopus griseipennis. Next base: position 366,477,790 of record OY720441.1, read on the forward strand.
ATGTATGTAATAAGTAGAAGAAAAAAGTCATCGTTTTCTGTAAGGAATGAAAAAAAAAAATCAAAACTATGGTTAATTGCTTTTGGTACCTATTCATAATCAACATACAAATAAAAATAAAACAAAGAAGTTACTGTGTTTAAATAATTTTTATTTAACTGAAAAAGCTTTAACAATTTTACGATGATCAGATGTTAAAATTCTAGAAATAGTGACACCAACATTTTCAATGCGTCTTTGAAATCTACTTCTATCACATGCGTATTGATGCCAATGACCTTTACGAGCAGCTCTGTAAGCATAGTCCCATACATACATGACTTGAATTTTGATATCTGTGCTGAAGTGAACTTTTGTAGTTTTATTATTTAAATTCATATTGTATATGTATGAAGGTCTTAATTTAGAATTTTTTCTTTTAAGAGATACATATATACATTAAAGCAATTTTTAACTGCACATCTGAAATTGTGGTTTGATAAATGTATAGGACATGATGTTTTAAAGTTATCAATCTTTTCTAATGGCGGCAAAACTCTGCTTAAATCTTCTATTTTGGCACTGTCAATGTACTTTTGAAGGAAAAGTTTCTTTTGCTCTCCTTTGACATAGATTTTTTCAGCTGGTTCTAAATAGTGTTTTAATATACATTTTACATCCAAATATTCAACTAAACCGCTACCCCATTTAAGTCCATTTATTTTATTTTCGCAATACTGATTGGTATATCTGACTTCTCGACTAAGTTCTTCTGCAGGGTATGGTGGTTTAAAATGATACACAGTCGGAATTAAACTTCCTTTTTCAAGTATGGCTAGTTCTTTTATGAAATTTTGTTTATCATTTCCTAATAAAAATTGAAGATCGACTACTAAAATTTGTTTAACCATCTTGAATGTTATCGGTGGAATAACCTTTTCATTATTCGAATTTCGGTTTATATTAATTTTTAAAAATAGTTTTTATATAAATATAGGTTAGTAATATTAGTTTCCGCTAATACAACTATGTTGTTTCACCCATTTACTATGATGGTGGCAGGACCATCCTGCTGTGGTAAAACCACTTTTATTCATAATTTAATTAAATATAAAAAAGAAAATATACAACCAGAAATTAATAGAATTGTTTGGTGTAATCCAGACAAAAATGCTGTTCCACAATACATGAAAGATGTTGAATATAGTAAAACTATACCAGATTTTAATGATAATCAAGAACCCTTGTTGATTGTAATCGATGATATGATGTTAAATTCTCATGATAAGTATGTGTGTGATTTATTTATTAGAGGTTCACATCATAGGAATTTGTCTGTAATATTTGTAACTCAAAATATATTTCATCAAGGTAAATTTTCAAGAGATATTTCACTTAACTGTAAATATCTAGTACTTTTTAAAAATCCAAGAGATAAATCACAGATATTACCTTTAGCTCGTCAGATTTATCCAAATCAAATCAAAGCATTTGAAAAAGTATATAATGAAGTGACGTCAGACCCATACGGCTATATATTAATAGATCTTACTCAAGACATTAATGATATATTTCGAATAAGAAGTAATATATTTGGAAAAAATTTCTGCTTTTGTACAAGAGATCAATTAGAAAAATTTGGGGGAGAATATGAAACGTTTGAAAACCAATCGACACATATTGCATCTATTAAAAAGTTCTAAACCAAAATTTCAAAAAGTAATAATAAAGCATTGTGACGCCGAAGTAATAAAAACTTTTAGTGAAATTGCTTTAAATATTTTAAAAGGTAATTGTAATCTGAGTAGAAAAGCAACAACTCAATTACGAAAGTATAAAAAGGAATTGAGATCACTCATATGCCGTAAAAAATCTATAAATAGCAAAAGAAAAATCATTATTCAACGAGGTGGATTTTTACCTACACTTCTTGGTGCACTACTTTCAGGAATAATAGGAAATTTTATAAAATGAATAATACAACATTTAACAAAATGATTATACTAAAACCAGAGGTTTATGAGAAAATGAAACAAAATGCAGACGTAGAAGTGAATGAGTTGGATAAAGCTATGAAAAAAATTCTGTTAAATAAACATCTGACAGATACACAAAAATGGTATTTATACCGTCAAAATCTATTTAAAGTAAGAAACAAAAATAGAGTTCTTCCAACAAATAAAAGGGAGCAGGTAAAAATTACAGAAACAAAAGGTACTCAAACTCGTGCAAAACCTATGTATGTAGATGTAGAAACTCAATCAAATATTCCTGTATATAAGAATGCTGCAACACAAGCTTTTTCTCAAGAAGATATATATGCAAAAGAAGTTGAGGAAGTATTAGATGACGAAATGGAAGAAGAAGTTTTTAAAAAAGCATTGTCTGCTGCTTCAGCTGGAGAACGTCTAAGAAAAAGAAAATCAATTAGAAATCAAAATGTACAAATTTTTGAAACTGATACAGGAGACATAATATCAGTTCCTTTAGACAGCCCAAGCCCACCAACGAAGAAAGAAAAAACTATAAATAGCAAAGAGTTAAATAGTTCAGCAAGGCGTGTTTTACGGTCAGCAGCAGGTAATACTCAAACAGAGCTTAATTTTCCAATTCGTAAAAATAAATCAACAAGCTCATGGACAGCATACAAGTAAATGATGAATTTTACGTCACTTTACTAAGCGATTCATCCATGAATTATTACCCTGAAAATACATTGTCGTCTTTTACAAATAAAATGGATAAATACATGATTGATTCAAATTGGAAAGTCGGTATTTCTGAAATATATGTTAATAATTTTATACCAAATGTTTACGGTGAAGAGTGGGATAAAGGTACACAAATTTTTATCTCAGGTATGAAAAACGATATGCTTGGTGTAGGAACTACATACATACCATACAATTCAAAACAAATGTTATGCGACTGGAAGATATTTTTAATACCAACATTAATTCAAAATGTACGACCATTTCCTGGTTATTCTAGGAAAGAAGTTGTGCGGCAGTTGATTTGGGGAATTTTTAACTTTTTGAATGATGATAAAAACTACACTGCATCAGATAAAAAGGATGAATTTCCTACAAATTTGACCTATACTACTATCTGTTTAAGTAAACCAAAGGTAGATATTAAGATCAGAACAGAATTCGCATATACTTTAGAGGAACTTTTAAAAACATGTTTTCAGCAAGTATTACTTAAGGTAAAGGAGCTTAAACAACATAAACCTCGAGTACTTGAAGCTTACATACTTTTAATTAATAGTTTAGGTTTATTTCCTGTAGGAAAACCTGATATGTTTTTTATATATACTGATATTATTAAACCACAGAATGTAGGTGGAAAAGATGTAAGATGTTTAAGAACTATCAACATAGAGAACACTTTTACAGACATAGTGAAGGAATATAACAATATTCAATATTGCAATGTGGAAAAATCATTTGATAGTATTTCGGTATTATTATGTGATAAATATGGTTATAAAATAAATTTTTGCACCAGCAGTATTCCTACAAAAGTTGTATTGCATTTCAAAAAAGTATAAATAAAAGGAATTTAAAAACATTATATATTATTTTATTTAAACATTATGGAGAGAGCATACTATAAATATTATTTAGTTCAATCAGGAAAAGGACTTGACGATATTGGTCCCTTGTTACATTCAGTTGTACCTTACCAAAGGGGGCGAGGGTTAGGAAGCTTTTTCGGTGGACTTTTCAGATATTTAAAACCAATATTTACGTCTGGAGCCAATATATTAAAAAAGGAGGTTATTAACTCTGGTATTAATGCATTGTCGGATATTGCAACAGGTGCAAATTTAAAAGAAGTTGTACAAGATCGAAGTAAAGAGATAATTAAAAATGTAAGACGAGGTGCAGTTCAAAAACTCAATGAAATGTATGGACAAGGGAAAAGAAGAAAACCTATAAAAAGACCACTCATTAATAATTTAAATTATTTTACGTCAAAGCGACGCAAAGTGAGTAACAAAAAGAAGCAAAACGATATTTTTGGTTAATTATGATTGAATGTATGAAGTCTGAGTTGGATATTTTTAGAACACAACCTATTCAGTCAAGTATATTACGATCTGAAGAAGTTTCCTACAACCCTATTGCTTCTTTAGATAATCCATCAGTCATAGAATTTGTTTCATTAGGTCATGGGGATACATATAGGGATCTTTCTTCTGCATATCTTAAATTGAAAGTACAAATTTTAAAAAAAGATGGAACTCAATGGAATAATGATAAAAACACTGAAGGAAAATTAATTCAACAACCAAGTGTAGTCAATAATCTTTTACATTCATTATTAAAACAATGTAACGTTCAGCTAAATGGAAAGAATATATCTCCATCCGATGGAAATTATCATTATAGAGCTTATATTGAATCATTATTAAATTATGGTACAGATGCCGCTACTACTCATTTGGAATGTGCAGGATGGAATCTCGATAAACCAAATATAGGAAAACATGATAATAATGGTTCAAAAGAACGTCAAAAATTATACCAAAATAGCAGTGTAGTAGAACTTATGGGAAAACTACATTTAGACATGTTTAATCAACCTACACTTCTCATAAACAATGTTGATATTCGAATTCTTTTAACACTTGAAAAACCAGACTTTTACTTTTTTGCAGATGATTCTGACGAATCTCAACTAAAAATTTTAGAAGCGACTTTATTTATGAGACATGTAACTATTAATCCTAGTGTACTATTAGCACATAATGCTGTATTGGAAAAAACTAATGCCAAATATAATTATAAACGTGTAGAGGTAAAAAGTTTTACCATTCCGCAGAATAGTTCATCAGTATTACTAGATAATGTTTTCATTGGTCAACTACCAAACACAATAATATTTTGTATGACAGAAAATGCAGGTTACTCTGGAAAAAGATCAAAAAACCCATACAATTTTAAACATTTTGATATTTCACAATTTGTTTTAAACGTAAATGGAGTTCAAATACCTAATTCAGCAATTGAAACCAGTTTTTCGGATGAAAATAATTGCTACACAAGAGCATACAGTACACTATTTTCAGGTACTGGAATTAACCATAATGATAAAGGTCATCAGATAACAAAGGCTATGTTTAGTAATGGATTTTTCATGTTAGCTTTTGATTTAACTCCAGATGCATCAGGAAATGAAGTGTGTCAAGGTTTATTAAATCAGGGTACAGTTAGAATTGAGGCAAGGCTATCAAAACCGCTTACATCTACACTAACTGGTATTGTTTATGGAGAATTTGATGCAAGCTTACAAATTGATAAAAACCGAAATATATTTACAAACCTATAAATACCACACATAAAAATGAATTTAAATAATTGACAAAATGTCGCTATCTTGTGCACTACTGGATGTAACGTTTTGTTGTGATGATAATAATACCTTATTTGCAAAAGATATTTGTATAGTTGGTATCAAAGAACCTTGCAAAAAGTTTGTGAAAGAGCTCAAGTATAAATTTCCAACTAGAGAATTTATAAATGATAATTTTGAAAATCATTCTTTTGGGACTGTGTATAACGATAAAATAAATAAAGAGCTCTGTCAAATACTAGAAAAATTTGATATTATTATAACAAATAAAAAATTTAAAAAAGAGTTTTTATCGAACTACATAAAAGAAGCAACCAAGGTATATGACTTGAGTCAATTTGATTAATGAACACACTGGAGATAAATAACGTGTTGAGATGTAACAAACAAACGAGTAAAATTTTTAAAGGAGTTTTTGCTTTAGATCAACTCCCCAAAACAATTAAAAAACAAACTTTTTTAATTGTAAACACAGATAAAGCAAAAGATCCAGGAACACATTGGTTGGTTATTTATATTCCTGAACGTGGTTGTATCGAATATTTTGATTCTTTTGGCAGAAAACCTGATAAATTAGAAATTTTAAGTTACTTAAAAAATCAATGTGTAGTTTTTAATGAAAAACAATTACAAAGCAATTATTCAGATGTCTGTGGACAGTATTGTTGTATTTATTCATGGTATAGATGTTGCGGTTATAGTATGAATACCTTTTTAAAAAAATTTAATAAAGGTAATCATGTAGAAAACGACAAATTAATTATAAATACCTTTCAAAAGCTTTTTGGAAAATACAAGTCGTTACAAGTTTGTGTTCCTAAAACGTATAAGTATTAAAACACTATAAATAAATGTTAGTAAAATTAAAGAAATGGAGGCATTAGGTCAGAGTTATAATTTATTGCTAAGTTATACATATTTCCTCAATAAAAGTCACACATTAAAAATTTCTGTTGGATTTGACTGTAAGACGTTTGAAGCTTCATGCATATTTCATCGTATTGGTAAAAGGGAGATTGTCTTAAAATATCACGAATGGATTAAATTTTATTATCAATTTAACGCAAAACTCGATATGCAGATGATAAAAGACATAAAAGAGAGCTTACATCATGGGTTAAGATCTGTGAATGGGCAAAGCATAAGTATTAACAGAGAAGAAGCAGAACTGTTTTACAATTTAACCGATTTTATTCAAGCAGTGATGACACAGTATAAATCTGCTGAGTTAAATGTAAAAGAATATGTTGCAGAATATCTGAAATTATGTGATGAACAAAAAGTATTAAGGTTACAGAAAGAAATTTATATACCAATGCAGCGTTTTAATGTACAATGTAATTATTCAAGATTATTTTTTGAAATCCCTGTAATGTTAAAACAAAAAATTTGTAACAATCTCCTTAAATAAATAAAATAAATCACAATGAATAATATAACAATTTTTTATTTTTATTTATATAGTTATTTAAATAGACTAAAAATTATTTCTAAAAATATCTGCAAAGTAGTCAGGATCTCCCTGCTGATTATTTATTCCCCAGATTTCGTTAAATGGAAGTCCTTCCTCATCTTCAGCAATTTCTTCTTCCACTTCTTCTTCCTCATTTTCCGATTCAACTATGTGAAAGGGAGGTATAAATTCCTCCGTTTCTGTTAATTCTTCATCATCTATGGTGGACGTAATTTCATTCTCTTGTATTTGGCTTTCTGTATTTACATAGTCCGTTTCATGAAATTCTTCATCGTCTATGGTGGACGTAATTTCATTCTCTTGTATTTGGCTTTCTGTATTTACATAGTCCGTTTCATGAAACGGATATGTTGTAGAATCAGGCTGCATTTTATTGAGTTGCTACTAATATTCAAAATGGAAATGAAACAAAATTGAAAATAAAAGCCCAGTTATATACTCATGTAGAAAAGTATAAAAGCAAATTAAACTCAATCAGATGATTAGTTTAAACCATGCTTTGGTCTATCATTTTATGTATAATAATTATTATATCATTACCTTTAACATTTTTATAACAAAATGTCAAGAGCTCAAATAGTGGCTGAAATTCATAGACAGGCAAGACGTAAATTTCTTAGAAGAAAATTCAAACAAAAGGGTTTAAATGACACATGGCAAATTGATTTAGTAGAAATGTTACCATATGCAAAGTTTAATGAAGGTTATAAATATATGTTGACAGTCATTGACACTTTTTCCAAATATGCCTATGCTGAACCTGTGAAAACAAAAAATGCTGAAAATGTTTTAAATGCCTTAAAATCGATTATTAGTAGAGCTAAAGTTATACCAAAAAACATTCACTCTGATCAGGGTAAGGAATTTTTTAATTCACAATTTCAAAATTATATGAAAGAAAAATCAATCAATCATTATCATACATTTAGTGAATTAAAAGCATCAATTGTTGAACGATTCAACCGCACATTAAAAAATTCGATGTGGAAAAAATTTAGTTTAAACGGGAATTATAATTGGTTACCTATTATGCAAACAATAATAAAAGAATATAATTCTACAAAACATAGTACAACAAAACTTCCTCCTGAAAAAATCACAAAGAAAAACGAAAAAAATATACTTAAAAATGTGTATACTGAACCTAAAATTATCCAGAAAAATAAATATAAGGTTGGAAATTTTGTAAGAATAAGTAAATATAAAGGTCATTTCGAAAAAGGTTATCAGCCAAATTGGTCATCTGAAATATTCAAAATTGCAAAGATCAATAATACTTACCCTGTTACATATCAGTTATCAGACTACACTGACACACCAATTTCTGGAGGCTTTTATCAAGCTGAGCTTACACCTGTAAAATACCCAGATACTTATCTTGTTGAGAAGATTATTAAAAAACAAGGAAATAAAGTATACGTAAAATGGCTTGGATTTGATAACAATCATAATACATGGATAAATAAAAAAGATATTGTTTAACTATTGAATATTTTATTATTTTTGTTTTAAATAAATATATATGTACAAACAAATACAAACTCATATTTTATTGTAACTTTTGTCTCTTATACCCATATGGTACAGAACTGTGATCTTCTAATATTCGGCGCTTTTCTGATCTTGGTTGATATCGCTTAGTTTCAGTTGTTGTAAACACCTCATGATTTTGGGTCCTTTTAATATTATCGGAAATTACGAATATATCTGTTGTGTCTTGAAAATTTAACACAGCATCTTTAATACTCTCAAAATTTACTTGTTTTGCAGTATTATAGTTTAGTGAAATACCTTTAACTTTACATACTACTTTTTCAGTATTATCTTTTGTACAATATACTTTATATGCATAATTTTTCGGTCCACCACTAACAAATTCTGTAATATAACTACCAACGCCATAACATTCTAATTCATCAGTCATATCACCAATGTATTCTCCTAATGCTGGATCTTTTTCTCCTGCTTTGCTTATGTAAATGACAGAATCCGTGTCATAATACAATACTCTATCATTAAGCTCTTCTAAATAACTATATAGCTTAAGTCGTGCTTGTGTTGTCGTGTATGCTGCTATGCACACATTTATGGTAGGTAAAGAATTTGCTGCTTCATCTTTATATTGCCAGCTAACTATTATGTTTTCTTCGTTTATTGGTAATATTGAACACACTTCTACAGAAGGATTTGTTAACAGCTCATACAATTGGAAAGGTTGATTTACAATCATTGTTTGTTGTTGGTTTTCTCGCTGCCCAAATTTACCCCAAAATGAGTTCAAAATTAATTTAGCAAATGATCTTAATCCAGGGTTATTAAGAATTTTTTCATAATCTAACTTAATTTCCTCTAGGTTTAAAAAGTTTTCTATATAATTTTCTTTTTCTTTTTCAGTTTGGCAGATATTAGGCCAACCAGAAGCTTCTTGTTTAATTTTTATAAATTTATTCATCATTGATGTAAATAGACCGTCAATTGAATTAATTTTATCATATTTTACTGTTTTGTATTCCCAAACTTCGTAAGTGTTTATAAGTTCGTAACCCTTTTCAATAGCTTTTACGACTTCATCAATGACCCAAGTTCCTATTAATGATCTTTCTGTGTCAGTATGATAACAATATTCTCCTTGGTATTTTTCTTCACTACAACTTCTACAAAGTGAAAACATTAATTTATTATTTTGCTTTAGTGGAAGAACAGGGTGTAAAAGAAGTGGTGGGGGTAACATTTTACACTTAATTATTCCATCAATGGTTGATATATTTAATTTAGAAGTATTTTCTCCTATGTAAACTGTTGGATGCTTAATAGGAAATTTTCCTCGTTTGCAGACATATGGATATAGAGAGCATATATCTATATATTTAATTTTTTCTCCTGGTTTACATTTGTAGTATGTGTAAACATTTCCAGTCCTACCTCCGTAAAATGCATCTCTAGGATTTAATGGAGCTGTGTTCAATAGTTGATGATTTTTCAAGTATTTCATGTTTATGTTTTTGTTTAGTTCCTCGCGGAATTCACATTCCCACATCTCAACAACATTGTATCCAAGAAATTTTAAGTGTTCAGATTTTGATAGTGTTTTTTCATACCTCCGATTTAATGTGTCACTAGAATCTTTATGCAAAGGTGTATCCCTTTTAGTAGTCAGACATTTAGGATGTCCGTGGTAATAGCACCCATAAAATTCATATACCTCTTTAGTATCCTCGCAATACCCGTCAACTTTAACACCAGCAATTATTTTTTCTCTTCCGTTAATTCCACATTGTAATTTAATTTTACGAGAATCTTCTTCCCAAATAAGCCATTGCATAGCAATTTTTGATTGATTATCAATTAATCTATAACCTTTTTTCGGAATGATGCCTATTGTGTTTGGAATAAGAAAATTTCTTCTATATGCTAAGTTACATGCTGAAGCTATTGTTGTAGCTTCTAAAAATGGTTCAACATTGCACTCTTGTAAGAACATTTTTCTAAAAGTCAGACAGGCTTCTGTCAAAATTTTTACATCGTTAATGCAATATTCTATCAATTCTTTCTGCATGTTGAAATTAGAGTTTTTGTTTTTTTCATACCACTGTAAAAATTCACTCCTTTCATCCTCCTTTTTTGTGTCCGGTGCATAATATTTCATTGAAGGTAAAGTTCCAATATAGTTTTGATTTTCCACTTTATTAAATAGATGAGGAAAGTATCCTTTTTTTAATTTGGTGGGTAAATTAAAAGCTTTCGGTAACTTACTAAGTGCCATTGGAAAATAATTAAGCGAGTCTATGAATTTTATATTATCCAGTAACATAAGAATAATTTTTGTTCCTCTCATAATTAATTTTGGTTGAAGAACAGTTTTAGTAAGAATATAATTTAAAACAAACTGATGATCAAACGCTTGTCCATTATGAGCAATCACAATAACCTTTTTATATTGGGTTCTTAATTTTATTATATGATCCATGAATTTTGATATTATATTTTCTTTTTCAAAGCATCTTTCTCTTAATCCACATTTTCTACAATAATATAATGTTACTTCATCTATACAATTATCACATCTTTGTTGTAAAATACATAAATTAGGGGTATGTTGTTTTGTTTTTGACAATGTATTATCCTCTTGTCTAGTTTCTAAATCATAAAATATGTAAATAAAATCCTTTTTATAATTTTCTGAAAGGTTTTTGACTTTTTGAATAAAGCATTGATGATCTTGCATGACATGTTCGTTACAAATGCTACAATAAAATTCCCCACATTTATGACTTCTTTTTGATTTATGAACTTTGAAACAGCTTTTGCATTTTTGTATTTCCTCACACATACTTAATTTTGTTGATGTTGACGCCTTGTGATTGTCTAAACAGGTTTGACCTCGAAATGTGCGATTGCATTCTTTGCATAAAATATTTTTTATATTTTTAGGGCACTGAGGTGTTTTTTGGCAGCAAGGACAGTTCTTTGAACATCTATGTTCATTTTTGACATAATACGGAATATGACAATCTTCACAATAATAGCTACAACAAAAGAAAGCTGTAAGAGAAGTAATAACATTGTAATGATGATCGTGATAAAGTAAGTTGATGCTTTTCCCGTCATTATTTCCTTTAAAAATTACTTCTCTTCTCCTTGCTTCTCCATATTTGTACACAACAATTTTATGTTTATTTAAAAAACTTTGAAATTGCTGCAACTCTCGTATTCCACAACCTTCAGATGGAATTGAAACTCCAGAATTATTTACTAAGTATAATGCCGTTAAAGTTTGAAGCTTTTCCGTATCATTTAATATTTTTCTATATTCGGCAAAGTTTTCAACTCTAGCTATAGCAACAACTAGTGCTCGCGGAAGACATAGGTTGTCTTTATTTTTTATGCGGATGATTGATGATTTTCGTAGGCATTCATCAGTATAGTTTATATATTTCGATGTGGATCTACCTAATCCAGCTGGTAATTTAACCTGTGTAGCTATAATGCAGAAGGTATCTGTACTTAATCCTATAAATGGAAAATGAAAATATTATTAATAATAATAAAAAAGAAAAAACATGTTTATAATTTACCTTCGGAATTGCTTTGAAATACTTTAGATATAATATCCCAAACATCCAGAAATTTTAGTTCACTGGCTGTTTTGAAATTTATGAATGCAGGGCCACGTTCCTCAAAACTTTCTCCGCAGAAAGTTAATCCTATTTTGTCTGTAGAATTTATATCACTAGTTATATGTTTTATAATGTGATATACTGCATCTTTGATCCAGCTGGTGGGTTCAACATTATCTGGTACCGGTCTTATAGTAAATTTAATTTTACGTCCACGTAAGTTAAATCTCTTAACGATTTCTGCACGGTCGCTTTCAATTCTATAGTGCGTTACATTTTCTGATGAGTTCAAAAATTTTCGTAGAATAACTTTTTTAGACATTGTTTCTGCTTTAAAATGAATCAGACACTGTTACATTAAAATAATAATTTTCTTTATATAAACTTTCACTTAAAATAAAAAATTAATCGGAAAATACTCTACAACAATGTAATCAGAATTTAATCAATTATTATTTCCTTTTTATTTCTATAATCTTGTCTTAAATTAATGATAAAAATTTGTAAAAGCATAGCTGTATGCAAAAGATATTTCAACAAAGTATGTCACGACTCACGTTATTCTTAAAATAGAAATAGAGAATTAATCGAAAGAAATAAAAAAATTCTACAACAATGTAATCGCAATGCACTTTAGTCAATTATATATTTCCTCTAAGTAAAATTAAATTTTAAATTGAGCATAATAAAAAATTATAGTCTATGACAGGAATTATGACAGGAATTTAAATTAGTATTTTGCAATACTGCGTTTGATTGTCTATGTCATTTCAATAAATTATAGTAGTAAAAACGTGAAATCCTGTTTCTTAACTTCTATTCTTCTGTACGCTGTAAATTAGTATAAATATATTGAAATTTTGTACAACAGTTACACTTAAATTAAAAATTTTAATCATACAACATGGCTCAGGAATTCCTAAACCTATATATGAGCAACAGCGATGATGTCGCTGCATCTGTCCGTCTCCCCGCTAAAAGGAGAAAGACGAAAAATAGCGAAGTTGAAGAAACCCAAGATGAGCAACAAGATCAACAACGGCAACGTCTCCAACAGCAACAGCAACAACAACAACAACATCAACTACTACTACTACAACAACAGCAACATCCAAAACAGCATCAACAACAACAACAACAACAGCCAAGTAAACGAAATTTTTTATTGGCCTTTAATGAAAAGGCTGAAACAAATACATGCTATAAAAAAACCTTTTTAAAAATTGAAGGAATGGAACCAAATAGACTATATATATTAAAAAAATTAAAACAAATAAATACAAGATACGGTGAAAAATGGGTTTTCGAAACTCAAAATTTTATCATTTTTATTCCTCGTAAATATGAGGAAATTTGTAATAAAGAATTAGAGGAGGGTATTAATACCTCCATAATTTATTTATATAAAAATGAAAAGGGGGATTTACTCCTCGAAGATTCAAATTTAACTTTTCCGCTTGCTGATAATCAGTAAACGGAAAAAGTAAATAAATAAAATTTTTAATTCTAGTTAAAAATTAAATAAAAATTGATAAAACAAAACAATACTGTTTTTATTTTTAAGTTTCAGATACCCAGGAAAAATAAATAAATTTTTCTTTAAAGTTACAATCTACAGGTGAAACAACATAAAATAGATATGAAAGATACATTTTATTAACTTATATCTTCTGTTTCTTTTTAATTTAAAAGCACTTCTTTGATTTCAGGTTTATACTTTTCATATTAAAGGTGCAATGCACCTGCAAAATCTTACATAAGAGATGTACAAATAATCTAAACAAATTTTTATTTTATTTGTTGATTATGAATAGGTACCAAAAGCAATTAACCATAGTTTTGATTTTTTTTTTTTTTTCATTCCTTACAGAAAACAATGACTTTTTTCTTCTACTTATTACATACATATAATATATATACATGTTGGACAGAAAACATGTTTTACATTTTAATGAACTTGCTATTTGTGATTGTGACTTAAAATTTTTTTTTCTTTTCTTTTGACTTTATATTCTCTTTGCATGCTAATTTGCATACGCACATTGTATTGAAATATTTTTACTTACTACTTTTACATGATTCCCTATTACAATATAAACAACAAGAGTTGTTTAACTTACTTCTAAACCTGTCTGACCTAATTACCGGCACCGCCGACGTCAAGATCACCTACTTTTAACATAACTTGACCTACTTCCGGGGTAATTAATCAAAATGTAGGTCAATACGCCAAACTATTGCTATCTCTTTCTGGCTCAGAATTCCCATGACAGAGTGCCAGGTTAACTACTGGCATTTGTTAACACATGTCAGCCCTACGATTGGTAAAAAAAAAATACTTTAGAAGTATATAATAGTATATAAAATTTTAGCTAGTATATAATAAAGGTAATAGCGATGTAGTCAAATCTTAATTTACTTGGTTGAAAAAATAATAAGTTTTTGTGCTTTCTGTCAAACAACGGCTCAATGTTCAAAATTTTTAGGGATCTGACAACCTCTTATAAAAAATCTGCGATATAAAGAAGATTCAGAGTCGTATGAGACTAGTTGCTCTAAAATTTTATATATTAATTGGTTTGGTCATATTTACTCATTCGAATTTTGATTAACACTTCTTAGACTACAACTATAATACAATAAAAAATCAATTTCAATCCAATATATAACAAACAATTTGTCGGTCTATATTAATACTGATATAAATTGTGTATAAAATGCAACAGGATTGAATATTGAAATTAAAAACCTCATGAGTATATAACAAAACTTTATCTATTTATAATCTACAAGTTATAATGTTTTTTCTAAATAAACTTTTTGTATTTAAAATCACTATTACAAACACAATTTTGAAATGATTTTAATTTGGTTTTGTATTTGAATAAATATAAATTAAACCTATAATTGAAATCCATTAATAATTTTCCAGTTTGTATTGTATTAAAGGAAGGCATTTTGAATAGTTGCCATTAATATAATTATTATGAATTTTATAAATCGTATACAATATCATACAATATAGAAAATTAAAGTACATGCCATGATAAGTATATACTAAATTGTACATTACTAAATTTATAGGGTAATGTATATTTATGGTAATTTATCGAATTTTTTATTATATATGTATTATGTAATTAAAAATAATGGAAATGTGGTCTAATTTCCTTGGTTTTCAATTAAACAGGGATAATTTTATGGAATTGTAAAAATTTTTTTAAGTGTTGGAGGTTCAAAATTGACAGAATGTTATAAAAAATGTAAGTAGAATCTAGTAAATTGTTAATTTTGCAATAATAAGTGAAATTTGGTTTTTGGTCAATGTTATTTCCAGTCAATAAAACGTAATTTTGATTTTTGTTATCCCTAGAGTATAGGAAATTTGCTCAGATTTTGATATGACCTTTTTATTAGATTTAGATATTACATATTTGGATATTATTAATGATTTAATGAAAATTTTTGAAATCAACATTCAATTCCGCAGTGTAATCATTTTCGACAAGGTTGTTAATGTTTATTATACCAATTATGTTTCAATGTCATATTAATTATTACTTATTATGTATAGTTGCTTTTGAGTTTTAATTGAATGTATAAATCCCTCTAAATTGCTTTTACTTTAATGTGTAAGTATTATAATAGGTTAGCTTAACTTTAGTTTGCTAAACTTTAAGTCTTGGATCCCGAAAACAGGTGTAGTACATAGGGCTATGAAATAGTCACATTTCCAATAAAAAATATTTTGTTTTTAACAGTGCCAACATTTTTTTAATATATTAGAAATCAATTTTGACAATTTTTTATTTGATTCGTTCACCTAATTCAATATATGAAAGCTTCGTCCCTGATATACCCAAATATAATATATTTATTTAACAATATATAGTTATATTAAAAAAGATTAATCATATATAAAAACTTACCAAATCAATGGTAACAACCAAATCATGTTGTTGATGTTTCTTTTTTGGTTTTTTGCCTTTTCCAGCGGCTGCGACAGGTTTTGGTGCTGGCGGTAATTGCAATGATGATTTTGATGATGATAATTGTTTGCTACCTTGTTTACCGGGTGCTGGTTGTTTTGCTGTGTGTGCAGTTGCTTTTGCTGGTACACCACCTTTTTGTCCAGGTCCTGGTGTTTTATCTCTTTGGCCAGATTTATTACGATGATGATCGCTACCATCGGCTGCCTTATTACGAGCCTATATTAAAATTTTTTAATTTTGAAAAAGAAGAAAATAAGATTTAAATTAGCACAATTAGTTATAAAAAATTTTTGAATTATAAATTAGATTTTGAAAATTATTTTGATTAGGATTTATGAAAAATGAAAATGACTTTAATTAATTAGATAATGTTATTATTATAAAATATGTATTAAAAAATTTTCTCTATAATCCTTTTAATGGCAGGTTTTATATATTTTCTAATAGTTAATAATTTTATAATACATACATGAAGTTTTTTTGCATTAAAATTCTTTTATATAAAAATTAAAAAAAAAATGTCAAAGAATGTTGTATTTAAATTTATTAATTTTTAATTCTTTGTAAATAATAAACCTGAAACTTTAATAAATAGTCGTTTTTTTTTTTAATTAGTTTTAGAAAAATAAATGAATATTTTTCATATGAATAATTAAAAATTATTTGAAAAAATAACAAATATGACATGCAATTACTACAATTTTTTTTTAAATTTTAACAAAGAAAAAACCACTATTGTAATTTTTTTTATTATCCTAAAGATATGCAATCAATATTTATTGTTTATAATTTTTTAGCACATTTTCAAAAAATTTTGAAAAAATGTTGCTCCAGTTATATTCCTGCCGTCCGTCCGTATGTTTCCGAAACTTTCACACCGTTTGAAATAAAAAAAAATATAAATTAATAAATTTTAACTATGGATAGATTTTATTTTACGAGTTCTAAAAGATATATTTTCAATCTGAAAACTTTTAAATACAGCCTTGTTCACTAATAATCAACTGTCATTATAATAAATGTCAATATGTGTAAGAAGTTTTAAAACTATTGACGTTTGGTGTGAACACAGTTGAATATTTTAGCAAAGAGCATTGAAGATGTATATTACAAAGTGGAAAAACTGTTTATGTACTTGTGATTGAGTATTTCAAGAATGAAATCTAATATTGTATGTAGATTTTTTTATGTTATGTACAGATATCTTGACCTGTGACCTGTCAAAGCTTTTCTGTTGATATTTCAGTCATCAAAAGTTCTAAGATCCGTTATCAATCATTTAGAAAAGGTTGTTGAAATATTGTTTAATGACAAATGTTGGTAAAGCTTATGAGTGCACCTGTCTTCAATATAGTAATTAAAAGGAATCTAAAAGTGAAAATCTAGACCTAGAAGCCTAAATGAAAATGATGAAGATGAAAAACTTGTAAAGAACAATTTTCAAAAAACTTCATATGGGAATAAAAGGCTTTTGAGCGATTAAAATTCTTCGTTTCACAAAATTACAATAAATTCTGATAAAATTATAAATATCAATTAGATATTTTTTTTCCAACATTTAATTAATTTTTTTTTTGTAACACATTTTTTAATAGAAAAATTCTAAATATTTCATTGGTTGTGTTTTTTATATATTTATGTTTTTTTTTTAATAAATTGCCGGAAAAAAGTAATAAACTCTTAAAAAAAATTATTAAAATTTTTTCAATAAAAATGGAGGTATCGAACATTTAAAAGGGGAGTGAGAGAGCGAATAGGAAAAATTAAAATAAAGTTAATTGTTAATTGTTTGCTACCTTGTTACTATTCTAAAATATTTTGTGAAATAAGTTGGTAATTTGCTTATGATTTTTTTTTGACAGGAATGCTGATCCTTCACACCATTTAAAAATAAACAAATATTTGCATGGAATATTGTCCAATTTTCAAGATCAATGAATTATAGCCGGATATTTTTAATATTTCTTGTAATTGATTTTTTACAACTCGCAATGTCTCTTAAGTAATTTTTAATTTTTTATGTAAAATCCTGTGGCAGATCGACCTTTTGTTTTGTAGTTTTTATGAAAGTCATACATCAGGGTTATGGATTGCCTCCTGAGGAGTTTCATTGTGCTGGATAGAAGAAGCAATCCAAATTCAGTTCTTTTTAAAGTCATAAAATATAATTTTCCTTTTATATTGTGTAAAATCTTAGATCTGGAAAATTTTTTATAATTTTCCATTTATATTGTTTAAAATCATAGATCTGGAATATTTTTTGAATACATTTCGCAATTATTTTATTTTGATTTAAATTATTTAAGTATATTATTGGCGCAATATATTTGACATAGTCGTATATATAGAGGGATTATGAAGAACTTTGACCATTTAATTTTATGTTACTTTATAACTTCTGTTTATAGCAACTCACTTTACTTCGAAAAATAATTGAATATAATCAAAACTTGGTTCTATAGGTTTACATCCCAATAATTCTTTTTTTCTTTTCCACTCCTTTTGAGTATAGAGCATTTCCTAAGTCTATTTAGACTAGGCTACAGTTTCTTTAATCGTTGTATTCACTAAGCCCTTGATTAGTAGGCTGCAGCTATTGTAGAAGATTATGAATACTTTGTACTGCATCCACTATCCTACACAAGAGTTATTTATAAATCTTATTTTATATTACGATATTAACTATTACGATATAATTATAAAATTTTACGATATTATTTTATAAGATCGTTTTTTTTTTAGATATGATTTGACTGGGGTTTGAACCCGAAACTTTTCACAGGAAAAGCGGAGTCTTTACCGCTATACCCAAGAATTATCGCTTAATAAATATTGCTGATTTATAATTCTCATTTTATTTGCGGCTATAATTATCAGGGGATAAATTCGTTGAACCCCAAAATATCCATAATCGAATTTATTTTGTTTTTATTTTAAAGTATCGATGATTTTGCTCACCGTCGGTGTCAATCAATCCAACTTTTGTTTTGATTTCACTTTTATTTTTGAGTTGTAATATTTCGAAATCCTAACCAGCATGGGGCCAAATCTTATTTTAATATATTTTTTTTTATTTAATATACGAAAATAGAAAAATTATATTCAACAAAACAATTTTAATATAAAAACATACTTTCGAAATTTTAATTTAATTCAAAATTTATGAAAACGAGGGGAAAGGTACAGTTTATTACGTATTGATAATTGATTCTTATTTTGTTGTTTCTTTTATTTCACATCTGCTCAATATTATTTGATTTTTTAAAATAAAAACAACAAAAACAATACTATTTTTCACTTAGTTTTTATTCTTATTGAGTTTTTGAATTGTCAGCGTCTTCTGGGTCCTAGTTCAATATCGAACGAAATCATTTTTACTCACTCTGCGTAAATAATTAATGCAAAATTTACGGTGTTTTTTTTCTTACTATTTTATGAATATATTAATTGTTAAATTTAATCGATATTGTAATGTATTTAATATATATATATATATATATATTTGTATATTTATGTGTCTGTAAAAAAGCAATAGAAATGTTAATTTTGAAGAAGGAAAATGGAGTAAGATGAGAGAATTAAAATAAAATGATTTTTTAAAATATTCAGAAATGAAATTGTTGTTTCAAAAAATAATTTTAATAATTTCCAAGTGGCCAAAGTGTCAAAATATCAGAAGAAGTTTTATACGTCCATTTCTAGTTTGTTAAAAGATTTCAGTGATTTTGAACGTTTATTCGTTGTTTTAAAGCCAAATTTAGCTACGGTACAACATTTATTATAATTGCTATCGTTCTGCAGTCCTAAAATATATCCCTTTTATTTGCCAGTTTTATTTGCCATGCCAGTCAAGCTGCGGCTTAATACAGAGGTGTTCTCAAGCTTTAACTAAAATAATAATACCAAAAAATAATACCAAAGTTTATATTATTATTAGCAATTGAATTAATTTCTATCAATAGCGAGTTGAAGACATGTTATGAAGTTGGTTTGAGAATTTTTTATAGCGTTCAAAGCAAAGGATGCAGAGAAAATCAAGGTTAGGTACAATTAATAAATTAACAACAGTCGTAATATACAGCTTTTTTAAACTGAAACTTTGAAATACAGATCCTCCTTTTAGAAGGCGCACTCATACCTTTTGGTTTCCCATTTAACCCTTGATGGATATATACGTCTCATCCATACTCTTCAGCCATTACTTTCCTAAAGCAGGTTGGGTGGTTATTTCAGTATTTAAGCTATAAGGGAAAACTTTTTTGGTTAGTACAAATTTCATTATTCCAGGTGCTTTTAAAGGTTTATTACCCTTTAGAAAAACTAGGTCATTTTCGGCCTTATAATGCGTGAAACATAATATGATATTCCTACGGCTTAATGTCGAAGACAGAATAGAAGGAAGGCGAGAAGTAGGAAGAAAGAAACCATTATGACTGAGAGTTATTATGGGAAGTGAATTGCTTTGTGCACAATTGGAGACTTATTTGAAGCAGCCACAAATAGAATAGAATATGCCAAAATAACATAAAATTAACACACTGGTCCAGCAGTGAAAAGGCGTCAGAAGAAGAATTTTGAACGATCCATATCCGATGTAGTATTTTTTTTATTCTACTTTATCATATTTCCTATTTTTCACATTTCATTCCATCTCATTTTGTTTTATATTTGTTTAAGTAACTTTCGTTTTAATGAACCATCAAAAAAAAATAAAAATGAAAATAAGAAGAATACATTACTTATAAGTACTTATGAACCAATTTAAAAGAAAATTTTCATAATAAATATTTGTTTGGCAGTTTGATGGCTACCAAAAGAGAGTTTGTCAGTTTGTGTTTTGTTGTTCGATGAAATTTCTAGACAGGAAATTTCACTCAAAATTCTAAAAAAAAAGAAAAATGACAATTAAGTGAATTAAAAAAATGATAGGTTTCCTGATATCTGTATCTTTAAGTGTGCCAATTGCCATGAAGCAATTTATGATAAAAAGTTTTGATAATAAAGAGTGTTAAATAAAAAAAGTTTTTTTTTTGAGTCTTGACAACTATATGAATTTATTCAACTATATAAAGATGGTGATGGTTAGGTCAAATTTTAGTTATCCTTGAAATAGAATTTCCAAAACACATTCATACATCGCATATGTGATGTGTATTATATGGATAATTTCCTTCACATTTATTATTAAATTTTTATTTTTATTTTTAGAAAATTAATTTTTGATATTTTTTGTTCTTATTAGAGTGTTTTTATCCACTGAGATTGAGTGACATGATGATGTTTGGGGAAATACCGTTATGATTTCTTCTTTGAAGTTTTTTGGGTTAATAACGATGCTAGTTAACACAAAGCTTGTATTTTATTAACAAATAAATATTTTTTTGATTAAAAATTTGCATGTCTAGCTTTTGTTTTTTCAAAATCAGTTTTTGATTAACTACGACTTCAGTTAAGCTCTTCTCAAGGTTCTAGAATTTTAATGGAAGTGTTTCTGAAACACTATGATTTCGGCTAAGCTCTTCTCAAGGTTCTCGAATTTTAATGAAGAGTTTCTGATATCTTACCAGTTTGGTTCTTCTCAAAGCTAAGGAGTTTTAATGGAGAAGTTTCTGATGCGTTAGGATTCCGTTTATGTTCTTATAAAGGTTCTAGAATTTGAATAGAAGAGTTTCTAATAACTTATAGGGTTTCAGTATGGTTCTTTTCAAAATTCTAGAAATTCAATGGAAAAGTTTCTAA
Organism: Dolichopus griseipennis; assembly: GCA_963082915.1. NCBI lineage: Eukaryota > Metazoa > Arthropoda > Insecta > Diptera > Dolichopodidae > Dolichopus > Dolichopus griseipennis. The sequence goes on from OY720441.1 coordinate 366,499,452, forward strand.
AACGCTGTGATTCCGTTTTCGAAATTTTAATAGAAAGGCTTGACATTTTGATTATGTTCTTCTTAAAGTTCTCTAATATCATGACTGAAAGTTGTCCTGGATTGAATAGTTTTACAAAAACAAACTTCCTATTTTTAGAAGAATGAAAATGGAAATGGAAACAACTTGAGAAACGTTTTCTTCTTCAAATTTCAATATCACCATGAGAACATATTTAAGGAAAATTTAATGATGCGTTAAGATCATTTCCATATTTGACCTGATGGTTTTTCCTTAGTTTGGTTTATCTTTTCCGTTTTTTTTTATTTCCTTTTTTTTCAACATAAGTTTTTTTTTGTAATTTATTTTTGTGCGGTTAAAATTCTTTCCAAGTATATTTCATTGGTTATTGTTTTTGTTTTTTGGGGTTTACAAATGAATTGATTTAATGTGCAAAAAAGTTTTATATTAAAAGACAAAGAGAGAAAATAGAAATTTAATTGAAATCAAAAATTTTGATTTTTTCAAATCTATGGGGGGAGTTGTGGTAAAAATATTGGAAAAAAATTTTCTTTAAATAAATTAATTCAAGTGGAAATAACGGAGTTTTTATGAAGAAAATAGTAGTATATTTTCTACTAAATTTAGTTATGGTAATTATATTTTGATATCTATATTGAGAATGGGTTTTTTGGAGAAGTTTGATATTTGAAATTGAAAATTATTTTGAAATAAAATTATATGTATTAGGGATTAAAAGAAAAACTATTGAGGAAATTTTAATCATTAAATTAATCTGCCTTGAAAATGGGTATAGTATTATTATTGTGTACTTTATACATGTTTAATAAGATTCCCGTATTGGGCGCTTTTAGGTATGCTATTATCACGCCTTAAAATATGTTACCATATTGAAAATTGTATTAACTATAGTTACTATTAACATATACGGGCCTCAATGGCGTAGTACATAATGAGGCAAAACGTTTTTGATTCCTGCACAACAACTGAGGCGCTTAAGTCATGTTTCTTAGTGGGGGATCGATGGTGTAGTACTTAATTACATGGCCTATTAGATGAGGCAAAAGGTTTTCGATTTCTGCACAACCATTGAGGCGCTTAAGTCATGTTTCTTACTTATAATTTTTTTGGCACTACAGTTTTGCATTTATCAACCAAGCAAATTGATCTTTTGAAGTAAAAATGTTACAATATTGTATTTTAATAAAGATTGTTCAAAATTTATTGGACAAACTATTCTTCCTCATACAAAACAAACTTTTTCTACTTTACTCTTACTCAGTACCATTAATATGATTTCATAAATAAGTTTAAATTTGATGATGAGAAATTTATTACATAATTATAAAAAAAAAAAAATATGCCGATACAAGTTTGATATAGCAACATTTTTTACGCCTCAGTTTAGTTATTAAGTACTTTTTCTCTTCATTTCCTTTTTAATGGTGTCAAAAAAGAACTCGAAGTGAAATTAACTTTAAGTTTTACTACCCCTGTGGGAATTTAATAAAAATTTCATTCTTAAATAAAAGAAATATTTAATCAGGTTTAAGAACGAAATTAGTCAATAAAGTTGATAAGTCAACTCTTAGTATATGTAAGAATATTGAAAACTATAGCAAAAACAGGTTTAGGATAAAGATTGAAACCATTCCCATTAGTTATTTTTGGAAAGATCTGGTGAACTCTAATTTTATGCTTTTTATAAAAGAATCTTACATTATCGATAATTTTCTTTTGAAGCTTCTTTTAAATTATGGAGTCTAATATTCTAATAAATTTTAACAATATATTTTTTTTTTAAATTAAATTCAATGTCTGCACTGTAGATTTAAATCAAATTTTCGATTTCGGATTTAAAATTTAATTTCAGCATTTGTTAGTCTTTTAATAGAATGTATGCTGTAGCTTCAAATCAGTGTTCAGATAATTTCGTAAAGCTAAAAACAGAGACATTCCAGATATCTTGATAAAGGTGAAAACAAAGACATTCCACTAATGAAAGGTAAACGGTTTTTGTGTTAATAACCACCCTATATTCGTACAGTTTAGTCATTGACGTTGTTCGATAAATTTCCATAGGTTGGAAGATCTGTGTTTTAAAAGACCTGTTAAATAAATTGAACATTGATTAATTTCAACCATTCCAACATTCAAAATGTGTTTTGAGGAGGGCTATTGATTTTTATGCCTATTCTATAGAACTGCTAGAACGAAAAGTCCAGTGACTTATAGAAATTTGTTTGTTATACACAAATTGGAATTAAGGAATCATATATCGGTACTTGTCTTTCATATCGTTTGAGCTTTTGATAAATGGAAGACTTAATAATATATAAAATCTTTCTAGATCTATAAATCCAAGTTCACATCCTTATTTAATTAAATTTCCTTTCCAAATCCTTATTCTCATATCCAAACTGTACTATTAAATACAATAAATTATTAGTGTTTCTACACATAACCTACAAATTATCTAAATTAATTTTAAATTTATACAGTACTTTGATATTTATTTAACCTAAAGACGTTAATTGAATTCTTAGTACACTCGTCTATTAAAGCTCTGTGATGTAATGTTTTTATCAACCAGTTTGTAATTTTTTATGTGTAGTACGACATTTATATATTGTTACAAATTTATATAAGTTTTTTTCTCTTTTTTTCATTTGTTTTTTTTTTTTGTTAACGAATTATTTCTCTTTCGTTTCTTTATTATTAGATATTTTTATTACTTGTGTTTGTGTCTAACTAGCTGTCTATAACAGTTGAAATGTTTTTTAAAGTTTTTTTTACTACATTTTGATGTTAAGGCACTACAATTTCTATTTTTTTTGTTTTTTTATTTTTTTTTATTTACTTTTTTATTTTATTCTATTTGTGTTTTTTTTTTTAAGATTTTACCCTATAATCATCATCATGAAATGTTACAACACATCATAAAAATGAAAAGTCCTGTTAGGAAATAAAAAAAAAACACAAAACAAAAAAAAAATATTAAAAATAAAAAATGACAACAGTTACTATACATTCAACTGACAACTGCTATTACCATAAAAAAAACTATCTAGAAATAACAGTTATAATATAACGAAAATTTTTTTATTTAGTTTTTATTCATTGGAGTGAAAGAGATAGCAGAAAAACAAAAACAATAAAAACAAAAATGAAATCAAATGAAGTGAAATAAAAGAAATAAATGGAATAAAAACTAGAGGTTAATGTTGGACATATTTTTTTTTTTTGGAATGGAATGATCAAAAAATGATCAGAGACAATTTATGTGATCAAATTTTTCAGAATATTTTTTAAAAGTGATGGATAAAAATTAATTGAGTGAAAAAAATTTGTTAGTTTTAAGATATAGTTAACAGTGAAACATATTGACTTTTCGTTTTTATTGTAATACCGTTTAATTTTTTTAAATGTTAAGCACGTATTGTGAGCGAGATAGTGAGCGAGTGGTTTTTCTGACTACATACATTAAACTTAAATAAAAACCAATATGTTTGAATTTTTTTTTATAAAAAATTAAAAAATCGCATGCTTGCTGATTGCGTCATTCATTATCTTGGATACAGTTAATTTGTCATTAAATGTCAATAATACGATTCATTCATATTTTATAAATAAATGAGTGAACAACTGCATTATAAACAAATTATATATTCATTTCCAAATTCGTTATATTTTGAATTTATACCAAGATTGCTATCGGATCCTATATATTTAACGGATTCCACCACTTCTTGACTTAAAAATTATTTTGACTAATTCAATTCTATTAAACAATATGAAACATTACATATTTAAAAATTGAATATAACACTGATTTACTATCTTAGAAAATTTAAATGAAATTTTAAACTTTTAAAATTTATATTAAATTTGGAAAATACACGAACCTGTCAAACTTTGACTTAATGCAGTTTTCTGTACATGCTTAGAAATTTCACAACGAGGTTGGAGCAGTTTCCTAAATTGAAATAATGTTTGTGTGATCGGAACAGATTCAAACTAAAGAAAAAAAAAATTGTGTTTCGTTAGAGAGCGCTTAGGATTTTTAGTGTTCGCGAAATATTTCCTCAATCTCACAGAGTTTTCAAAAAATAAAATATCAAATTAAAAAAATGTAGGACTTAATTAGACTTTAGAAAATAATTTGGATTAAATATATTTTGGAGTAAGAGCTTCCCTTTAAATTTTGACTTAATAAATGTAAACATAATCATTAGAATGAAAATGCCCTAACTCGTATTGATGAGGCAGAAGATTTAAGAGAATAAAAGAAACAGAGCATTCTTAAGACTTCTCATTAGACTAATACAATACATACTTCCAAAATTCTCTATTTTAAATGATTTTCATAAATTATTTTCCATTAAAATGTTTTCAGAAATTACAGCAGAACCATGTAAATCGGGTCTTTTCTAATGTGAAATTAAATTTTTTATAAAATAGTGATCATAAAAAATAAAAAAATAAAACAATGATAGTAAAATGAATAATAAAAGATATTTAGATAAAGGAAAGGCGGGCAACTGTATGTTATCTTTTTGTATAAATTTAAAATAAAGAAATATTTGAATGTAATTTGATAAGAATTTCAGCGAAATAAATTTTAGTTTTTAGTTGAAAAAAGTAAAATTTAATTTCCATTTGGTTTTTCCTTTATTTCCAAAAGAAAATAAATTTAGTTTTATTTTTTTTATGACATTTTATGTACATGCGACAGAGTTTTTCCGAGTTTTATTCCATTTTTATATAAATTATTTATTTAAGTACCAACATATAATACTTGAAATAATAAATTTTATTAATTTAGGACTGGAATTAGCACAGGAGATGGAATTTGGAATGTATTTCTCATTAAATATTAAATGAAAAACTTTATAGCTCTAGTATTTGGCAATTTTGACAGTGGAAATGTATTATGCTATGAATTTTTGAAAGGCCTGTAATAAAAAATACTAGGTTCATGCAAAGATGCATTTCATTTTTTTTGGAAGCTTGTGTTTCAAAAGTTTAGTAATACTAAGACAAAGACTTCATGTCGGATATCAAGTACTTTAAGTCAAAATATTTATAAATATGTCAAACTGTCATATGTCACAAATACTATAATTAAAGAAATTTACATAAGGGAGTAATTTAATACAATATCACTGAACGGAGCCAGAGCAGTTTTTTGAATTAAGCTACAATTTTATCTCTTAAGAAATTGCTTTGAATATATGTAGTATAAATAATGTCTGTTTGTGTTGTTGTTTGTTGGGATATTGTTTGTTGGGACATAGTTTGCTGGGACATTGTTTAATGGGATATTGTTATCTGTGACATGATAGTGGATCGTGCACGTAGTGCGTACAAATTTTCAAAGAGTCTTTCAAATAAACATTATAAATTGTTTAAAATACAATGTCATCAAATTTTAAAACATAATATGAGAAGAAAAACTTAATATTCAACTCGTGACATGCAACTGCAATTTTATTGTTAAATAAAATACTAAGAAAACATTTTTTTATAATTTCCAAAAAATTTATTAGACTTCATTACGGTAATGTTTCATTTTTAAGAAAAACAGTTTATTATTATACACTGTAAAATATAACGGTAATAGTTCATTAAGGAAATAATAATTCAGATTGTATTTAAAATCTTCCATTAAGAAAAAAACAAAGATACATTTTGAAATTTATTTTGATCATAAATCTGTAAAATAGTAAAACGTATGTTGAAAATTTTTTTTTTAAGCACGAAAATAAAAAGTTTTAAAAAATTTTTTAAACAAAAAAAAATTAAAAAAACTATAAAATCTTAATTATTTTTTAAATGAACATTTCCAGAGTTAAAAAAAAAATGGGAAGGAACGCTATATAATTTCAATATTTAATGAACCATTTAGCAAAAAATACATTTTGTTATTTAAAAAATTAAATAAAATGAAACAATTTTTTGTTTAAAAATGTTTTTTACTTAAAATGTTGTTTCCGTTATTTTTACAGGGTGATTTATTTTGTTTATTATTCAACATTTTATATTTTATGTTAAAGTTTTATTTATAGCAAGGGGATTTTTTTAATTGTTTTTTTCAGTCAAGCATAAAGAACATTTAAGATTTTCAATAGATCCTGTTCTACTTGGTTGATTATATGGTACTTCTGTATCTGTGAGTTATATTATATTGAATTAAATTATTTGACTATATTACATATTATGATTTTATTTTTATTTAAAAAGAATTATCAATTATTCGTTTTGTTATTAATTTGATTCCAATAGAGAATGGATCTGACTAGAGTCGAATATCAGATAATAGTATGTTCACTATCACTGGAATTTAAATTTGGGTCACTCGAATAAAAGTTTGGCAGTCAATCAAACCCACTGGGTTATCCATCGGTTGATTCCCTAAAAATTAATGGATTTCAATAAAAATAAGACATCTTAAGAACTTAAATTTTTTTTGGGAATCTGAGTTCTAAAAATATTCATAGCTATAGTTAATTTATGTAATTCCTTTAAAGATAATAAAGGTAAGTTCAAAGGTTTCTTTTTTCTTTTACGTTATACCTAAAATTTCTCAATGGAAGTAATAACTTGCCATGAACTTCCGTTAAACTGTTTACAATTCTGCTGCATACATTTTTATCTTAGAAAACTGTCTAGTAACTGTTCCTATGATTATAATCCACAATAAGTACTTAGCACTTGCATGCCGGATAAGGTTACACAGAATCAGCAGGAACTTTAAATAAAATTGAAACTATAAGCACCAGATTCAAATCAAATTACAATTACACATTTTCCAATATCGGCAGACTAAGACTTTACAACCACCCTCATAAGATTCAACTAACAAAAGACATGTGGATAATTATCAATATTCAACTAGATTCCACTCATAGACTCCATCATTAAATTTCATGAAATTTAGGGCAAAACTGTTGCAACACAAAAAAAAACTGTAACAGCAAAAACCGTTAAATTATTCTTTAACTCCTCTTCTAAATTTTCTGATTCATTATTTTTTTTTCAGGACATCCTCCATAATTTAATAAATTAGGTTTTTATTTAATAAAAAACCCTTTTTGATTACAATTATAAGTAAGCATAGTGCATTTTTATTTAAACTTCACATTTTATTATAAAAAAAACAGAATTTAAGGGGTAAAAATTGTCCAACATTGTGTTCCTTCGTAATTACATTTAACGATTCTTGTTTACAAAAATCATAAAACAGAAATTAAATTTATCAAAAATTAAATTCTTAATGGAAAAAATATTAACAATAAAGCCAACAAATTGCAATAACTAAATATACATATATATATATAGGGAAACATATATACATACAATATTGTGACATTGGGAAACAAAATCATTAGCTATTTACAAGCTTTTACAAGATAAAAAAAACTCATATCACCACTTTGTTGTAAACAATTTTCAGTTTTTTTATTATTTATTTTTTTAATACGTCCTTGTGTTGTGATGCATACAACATTGAATCTACATTTTCATTCTTATATAGTCATTCATCATTATTGCAAAAATCATCATCCACATCATGTCATTTTTATATCATCAATATTGCATTGTTACAAAATCATTTTTAAATTTTTTATTTTTGATTTTTTAATTTAAATGTTGTTGACAACAACAACAAAATCATTTATTGCAATGTTTTTTGTTGCATGCATTGAAATCTAAAATAAAAACTAAACACACAATGACATAAAAAAAGGATCTGAAATCACAAATTAAAAAAAAAAAATAAAGATAATTAAAAAAGAAGGAAAAAAAAATTAACATCTTCTAATAAACTACAGCAGTAACAGCTCACAAACAACAACAACAACTAAGGCAATCATGGACAAATAACAAAAAGGATAACATACAACGCAGAAACAAGGATTTTAAAATGACCTTTAATCAACGCTCCAAACATATTAACGACCGCGAATATTTTAGATGAAGACAACATTCTGTAAACAAACAATGATGTACGTTGCCAAATTAGGTGGGATAACAAAAGTTCCCAAGTCAAAAAATCCCGGAACACTTGGGAGTTTTAAAAAGTCGAAAGTGAAAAGTCCTGAAAGAAATATGACTCACGATGAGTGGGCTAAAAGTGCTCCAGGAACCTTCGAAAGACACCTGTTCTTAAACTCACATCTTGCATAAAAGAATTCATTAATATACTCTAGGAAAGAGTGACTGAGTGTATCCAGCTTTAAAATTGTTCGTAATTTAGAATCTTCCATTGAAAAATATTTATATGCACATTACAGATATTATGTTACTTGTAGGGTATATTTTGCTTTTATGGAACTTTCAAAAATTGTTTCAAAATAAAAAAAAAATTAGACTCTGCTGACTTGTCAATGTCAGCTGTTTATACGCGTGCATACGTATATGGACATCGGGTATATTAAAATTGCTCCTCCGTTTGTAAAGCATTAATCTAGACGAGCTAGATATAGTATCAAGGGTACGTATGGGATCGTACATCAAAAAGTAAATCGATCTAGTCATGTGTGTGTGCCAGCACGATAACTCAAAAACTAAAAGGGCTAGAGTTTTGAAATTCACACAAAGTCATTTTTAGACAATTTCAAGGTTCCCTATTGTTATTGGTTAAAATCGGACCAAGGCTTCGGGGAGCTGTCATACAACTATTTTGCACCAATATGAATTTCTTCAAAACTAATTATACTACGACGATGGAAATTGGACAAATTTAGTTTTATGATGAATCAAGCATTTATATGAAAATTCAAAATGTTACAGCTTCATTTTCGGGGGGCTGACATACAAAGTTGTCAAATCAATAACTGTGAATCTAATGAAGTTACGAGCTTCAAATTAAAATTGGGCAGGACAAATAATAGAGTAAGTTACTTGGCAAAATTGGACATCACTCGGACCAACTTTTAGGGTGGGCCAGTTTTTTTTTATTTTTTTTGTTTAAGCAAAAATTATGGGATAATAAGTTAATTGTTTTTTAACTATTTTACTTTTTTATATTTTTTTTTTGTAATATAAAATAGCAAAAGGGAAATAAATAACGGTTTATTTTATACATCATAGTGGGTATACACGGGTATCTAAAAGTTGACATGTTCAACTATAATCTTCTTCGTTTTCATTTCAAATTGCAGTTAAAAACTTAAACGCGGTTTTGAAAATAAAATGAGGATTCAAGTATGTCTTCTTTTTTAATATTTAATCCGCCTATGCTCGTGAGTCATAAATCTCCAGGTCCTAAGTCTTCGGGGAACTTTGACTTCAAGATTTTTATCACTTCCCCGCCAATTTAACAATGCAATAAGTTTTGTATACATGATAAGTTTTCTTTTGCATTTTATTGCATTCCCGATTCACGTACAAAAATGTTGAGAATAAAACTTTTATTCCCTTTTTTTTTTTCTTTTTGTAATGTTAATGATGTTGGAGATAAAAGTACTGACTATAAAGACGATGATGAAGATGATGATGATGATGACAATGATAATGGTTTAGATGAACATGATATAATAATATATTGATAGTGTTGTAGTTGTTTTGTATCTTTCTGTAATTTACAATTTTGTACATTTTTAAATTGTTGCACTTTAATATACTGTGTGTGCTTAGTAACACAACCTTGATGCGATGTATTTTATGTGATGAAAATGTTGAGCGGTAAATGGTACAACATTTTTCAATTAGTACAGTATTAATAAAAAAATTTTCTTTTTTGTTGGTTTTGTCAGAATCTGATGATGGGGTTTTTTATTTATTTTTTTTTTTTGATTAGAGTTGATAGGAAAAATTCCATTTTAATGAAAAATGTTGCAAGAGCTTAAAAAAATTGTTTTAAATTTGTTTTTAAATAAAATGTAAATCACATTATGGAAGATAACACAGGAAAGTGGAAATATACTGAAAATATAATATTCTCATATAAAATTTCTCTAATTTAATATCAGAGTTATCCTTATAAATTTGAAAAAAATTAATATCTCCAACAATGTTGGCTCTTACGTAAAATATCTTGAATTCAATGTCGAAATCAATTTTCGAATCCAGCCGATTGTATTATTTGTAAATCCTTGATACTTCTTATAATGAAAAATGTTTAATTGGTATTTGGATATCTGTAAGTTATTAGACAAGTTTTTGACTTTAATGAAATTCCTCAAGAACACACAAAAGGTTTGTATTTTTATTATTAACTAATATCCGCTGCGCGTTGCTACGTCTCTCAATGCAGATTCAATTTAAGTTGATGTTATTAAAAAAAGTTAACACAGAAATTACACATGGTCCAGGATTTCTTCCGCACCCAAAAACCTCTATATACAAAATTTTCATGATAATCGGTTGAGCAATTTTTAGCTGAATTGTAGCTGAAGCAAATGCTAAATCAGACTATCTTTACTTTTTCTGGAATTTGAGATTGAAATCCTCGAATAAGATGTCGACACTTCCATGCATCTCAGCCCTTAACAAGATAAAAATTTATTACTGAAACCGTAAAGTAACCTATGTATAACTTTAACAATACTAATATACGGCTTATATAAGGAGTGGAACAAGGGTTATTTTACAGTTCATAATCAAAAAAGCTTTACAAGATTTGGATATTATACACACAACCATCTTTCATAATTTTAATTAAATTGAAGGAAGTATATAATGAAGAGTAAATGGATAGTAGTAGAGCTTTATTGAGCTAATCCAAAAACATTTATTATATTATTTGTTTTAGTTGAAAAACCGTTATCAATTTAAATAATCACGAATAGATCAAAAGTATTATTTATTTCAAAATACAATATTGAAATCCCGTTATTTTTACTGTTTGTCATATATTTACGATATTGAAACTGTAATTCGAACTAAAAAGCCCAAATTTATGTCATATATAGAGTGGGCGAAAAACGATTTAAAAGTCTATTTTAATCTATGTATAATAACTGTTAATATAAAATTAATAACTGTAATTTATGAGTCATTATACAAAACAATAATATTACACATTTTTTTTTATATGTCATTACTAAATAGAATTTGTAATAATTTTTAAAATAATTATTTAGCACCTAATAATATTTTTTTTATTACAGTAGATAAATATAAAAAATTTAATACTTCTCATTCCCTTCTATTTATTAAAGAATCTTAGGGTTAGCCATTTAAAAATACCACAAAAATAAAATAAATAATCAAAATTTGTTTCAAATTATTTAACATTAAAAATCACACTTTACTCCTATTAAAAATTTAATTTTGTTTTAAAATTGATTTTTAAATATTTCCGTTATTTGTCATAACTGTAATAAATGTCACGAAAATTTTGGGAAAAAAAATAAACATTTAGTTTTTCTCTAAATATTATTCATTCTTGCATTTAATTGTTTTAAAATTTATTTTAAGTAATTGATGTAAATTTTTTTTTTTGAAATAAATAAAACTCAAAAATGCTTTGAATCACATGGCAATAAAATCGATTTATTTGGCATCTTTATTGTCATTTATTATTGGTTGCAGTTTCATTATAGTCATCATCTTTACCATGTCGGTAATTATTCGGTTGTATCTGTTGTTAGCACAAGTTTTGTTTTAGATTATTTATTCGGATCTGTATTATTAGGTACAGATTATGCACATGTACTTAATAAACTAGAAACGATTTTAAATCAATTTGTGCACGATCTACTTATCTTATGATCCATGAGACAGGACCCGAAAGTGTGACTTTGATTTAAAATCGAATACTGTGCGAAGATAAGAGCAGACTAAATTTTCCACTCAACAGTTTCACTTCCTAATCACAAAAGTGATTAAACCTGACAGCTGTTATTAAAAAAATTCTAAATATAAAATATTAAATTTAAAATAGCTAATACTAAATTGTCTATTGGCTTAATGACAAGTACCTAATTTAGATTTCCTTAATCTTTTTATTATTTTATTAAATTTCTAAATCTAAAAATAAAATATTTAGATATGAAGAAAATTTTAATATAGTCAATAATTTTTAAAAATAAATTCAAATAAAATATAAATTTTGACAATGCTAATGTCGAAGGTCATTTTTAACATGATCAGCTGGCATAATTATCAATTGTATATAAATATTGAATTGTATAAATATTGAAATTAAGTCAATGGGTAATTAACTTTGAAAATGAGCTCATGCTTGAAATTAGTTTTATCTAAAGATTGAAAAGAAGTTCTTTGTGATATTTTTTAAATTTGTTAATTAAAAAAAATTTAGATATTCAAAATGAAATTGGATTTGCATAGTTCAGGGCCTCGGGAAACTTATGCTATAAATTAGTTCAAAATTTGATCCTCTGATAAAAACAGTATAATTAACAGCAATAATGTTGTTATTCAATAATGTTGTTTATTGTGAATTGTAGTGTTATTTGAAAAAACTTCTGCAAATGGTGTTGAAATTATATTAAAATTAATTAATTAAAAAACTTTGTATATGTGTCCACTATTTGAGAAATTATTATTTGAATTATGCAACTATGGTTAAAAAAAATCCGAAAAATGAAGTAAAAATCCCAATTTAATTAAACTGTTTTTCTTTCATATACAAAAGAAATCTTTGACAAATTCTAATATGCAAAGAGTTTTTAAACACTTCTATGGTCATTTTTACATTTTTCTGGAGACTCATTAAATTTACACTTGGTTTGGTAATTATATTTTTTTTGACTTAATTCCGGGAATTTATTTATTATAACAGGAAAAATAAATTAATAAAAAAAAATTGGACTTTCTGTTAAATGTACTAATATATTTTGCATATTTTGAGCAAATTTATTATAAACGATAATTTGACATAAAATTCATATTCAATTCTTTTTAAAATATTCAAATCACATAGAATTAAGTAATTTAACTTAGTTTAGTTTAATAGTTAATAACTTAAAAGTTTTTTAATAAAAAGCTATTAAAGATCAATTACTTCATTTTAGCTATGTTAACTACTTTATTTATTTCTTTTGTATCATATAATTAAACCATAAAGTTAATCTTTCTTCCATTGAAACCCTCTCTACGCTCCAAGTTACCCTCTTTACGCTATAAGTTAAATTGAATAATTATTTAATTGCATACTTTAAGGATTGCTATGCAATTTTTTCGTAAAAATTCAAATGCACTTTTTTGTGTTTTTTAAATTTACTTTAATTTTGCTAAACTCAATTCCTGAAACTGCTGTTATGATTAAATGAGTTACCTAAATTGAAAATTCATTTAATTGCATACTTTAAGGATGGTAACACTTTCGTATAAATTCAAACACTGAAACTCCTCTTTTAAGCTCTAATACGTTCCATAAATAAAATTTTTATTTTATTGCATATTTTAAGGTAAAATTTTTTGTATAAATTAAACTCCTGAACCTTCACTTATGACCTATTATCTTACATAAATTAAATTAACATTTAATTGCATACTTTAAGGATGGCTATAAATTTTTTTCGAAAAAATTTGATATAATAATTCAGAGTATAATCAATAAAATTATATATATATATATATATATATATATATATAATCAATTATATATTTCTGTAAGCAAATTGAATGTTAATTAAACTGTTATTTTGGTAACGGTAATCCTTACTTTTTTATGCAGTTATTATTAATAAAAAGTAATACTTATTTCATAAGAAAATTATTAAAAATATGCAATTAAAATTTAAAAAACTGTAAAATATTTTTATTTATATTTTGATTGACAAAAATAAACGCAATTAATTATTTTTTAATGGCATTTTGGTGTCATTTTAAGAAAAATTCCATGCAGAAAAAATTTTAATTTTTGCTTTTCTTGTTCTTGGAAAAATTTTTTCAATAGAGAATTTTTAATTTGTGTTTTTTGCTTTTATTTTTTTGAATAAACAATTTTTTTTTTAAATTTTTTTGATTGACATATTTTTTTTCTTTTTGGAAAATAGTTCTTGTAAAAATAAACATAAAAAAAAGAAAAAAAAGTTGAAAAAATAAGTCTTCCTTCATTTCAATGTAATTTTTTGGAATAAATTTCTAGAAATTCGAATAATATTTTCGGTGAGTAATTTTATGTGTGTGTTAATCGTAAAATTTCATAAATTTTATTTATTAAATAAAACAAAATTCCATAAATGACCTTGATTTTAACATTTGCATATCAATTTGATTTTGAACTTTTATATTATTGAGATTTTTTCTGAAATATTTTGGAAAAATGTTTTTCAGTGAAATAAATTTGGAATCTTATAATTAAAGAATACAAGGGATATATGTGAGTCGATTTAGCGATATCCGTTCATCCTTTTTTACACACAGATTTATCCAGAAAATTGGACAATGCGATCAGATTGGACGAGCTTTAAAATGAGCCAAGGGGAAACGATTCTACCTCTGAAACTAATGAATATTCACCGAACTTTTAATTTTGGTACAAGGGTGTTCTTTTTATGTCCCTAAAATGAGATAAATTGAAGGGGGGATTCGGGTAGAAGATTCTCAGGCGTTTCCCATGTTTTAATAAAAAAAGTAATCTTCGAAACTAATACTGAAAGAAACTTGAAACTTTCACAAAATATTAAAATAATTGTATACAATACTTTTTTAAATTAAATTGATTTTTTTAAGTGAAATTTTTCATAAGCTTGTTACATTTACTGTTATTTCATTACCGTCTGTTTTAATTACTTAGTTTCCATTTTATTATTCAATTCAGAACAGCTTCAATATTATTACAGGCCAGGGGAGTTTTGAAAATTAATTAAATCATTTGAATGATATTTGAAATTAGGACTGACCAATTTAAAAAAAAAAAATCCATTTTAGAATAATTTAGAATAAAATTTTTTAATTAACTTGTATACAAAATATTTTACCTGTAAAATTTTATTTTTGGATAAGAAAATAAGAATATAAAAATTTTTAATAATAAATTCATATTAAAAATTTCAATTATTTTTTAATTTCCGTTTATTATCAATTTTAAATATAATTTTTCCCTACTTTTAATAAAATATTTTTGCTGTTAATTTTTTTTTTCTGTATTTTAATATTGAACAGAAGAAAATTCTTAAAATACCAAACAATATTTTCTTATTTTCATTATGTATAGAATATTTTTTTTTAAAATAATTTTCCAGAATATATCGAAAAATAAAGAATTAATTAACTACCATATGGCATTTGCAAGGTTATTTCAATTTATTTTGTGTTTAAATGTTATGTATTTAGCATTTATGTAAAATTTAATAAGATTTAATAAGTTCAATTGAGCGAGCATATACTAAAAAAGATTTGCCTTTCAGACTAAATTGTAAAAGTACTTGGTTTGGTGTAAGCACAGGAGGGATTTATGCTTACAAAATCTTTTAATCTTACATATTGTTTTAAGTTTAACAAAGACAAGTGATTAGTTCAATAATTATAGTTATGTTAAGGGATTAATATTTGACACTTTGATTCATAAGAGAGTCTTTAAAAATTCGAACCATCGCTCTAATTCACAAGAGATATAAGGAAAATATAAAAAAACATCTTTGTACATAATTTGAAGGTTCTATCGTAATTGGTTTCGGAGATATTATCCTTGGTTTGGTCGGAAACTTCCAGAATCCGGACACTTGCCAATTTCTTCCGTACTTTTTATTTCCGCCGTTGTTTTGTCAAACGTAATGTCCAGTATAAATTTTATCAAGATAGCTTCATTTTTTTTGTTGAGTTATGATGTTCACGGACGGACGGACGGACGGACGGACAGACAGGCATTGTTAAATCGTCTCAGGAGTTAAGGCTAAGCAAAAATATACATGCCTTTCTGTATCTAGCTTGCTCCTTTTGGTTGTTACGAACTCCATACTAAAGTTAATATAGCCCTATACCATTTTTAGGTGTAGGTTATAATAAATAGAAGTATTGGGGTGCTATGCTTTCAATCCCGTCCTAGGTGTAAGATAAGTTGCATCCCCCACAAACAAACAACAACTACCTTATTGACTTTTTTATAAATAATATATGAAATTTAAATAAAAAATTTCTTTAAGACTTTGTATAGACAAGATGAGAAAATGAAGAACAGGGACAGGTCTGTTTAAAAAACTATGGTATGTAAATAAAAAACAACAACAGGTGATGCATTTATTTCTCAGCAGTATTAGGTTCTTCTCCTTTAGAATGACATTAAAATATACATATATTCAATTTATTCGTTTAATAAATTTTGAAAAAATAAAAATTCATTTCCGTTTTAATTTTCAAATGTATGTGCATTCGTGTAGACATAATTGTATTGAACCGTAACCATTCCTTTAAAATTAAATGATATCATTTTCTGTATAAATACATTAATTTGTATGTAAGTATGTACTGTAAAAAAAAAAAAAGAAATCCAACAGGAAAAATAAAAACGAAAAACGATTTTACGGTTTTTTAAATCCTAATAATAATTTCATCATATATACAGTTATTAACTGTTTCTTTAAACTTATTACCCATTTGCTTTCATTTTACCGTCTTCCTTTCGTCCGTTTTCTTTTTCTTCTTGGACGTCCACTCCAAAGAAAACTTGAAATTTTTAGTCAGGGCAATGGAATAGAAAAAAAACAGTAAAATGAAGTAAAGAAAAGCAAAAATGGTAAATAAAAATTAGAACATTTTCCTGTCTTCTTCTTTTACAAATTCTTTTAAGGGCTTTAAGTGGATAATAGCTCCGAGGAAATTCTTTTATTTTTTTATTATTCTGTTATATAATAAAAAAAAAATAAAATAAAACTAAGATCGGAAGAAAAGAGAAGAGAATATAAAAAATATAAAAAAAAAGTATAAATATATCTTAAAGATTCTTTTCTTAAAAAGAAAACTGTTATTTTTTCATTGTAAATACCAGGGGTGGATTCAGGAATATGATTGAAATTTTGATATCTAGAAGTTTTAAGGTTTTTTTTAAAGATTATAAAATTGTTTTAATTTTATGACTTTAAATTAAAATTTGGCAAGGAGTGTCACTTAATAAGCAATAGAATATGTTCGGTATCTGAGCAAAATGAGTAAAATCAGTCAGAAGAACAAATTTTAGAATATTTACCAAGTTATTTAGACTAGGCTGCAGTTTTAATTTTTATTTTAAAACCACAAAATAGGAATTTGATCCTTTGTACTTAACGTAGTTGTGATTATATGGGATGAGGTATGGATGGGTAAAATGATAATAACGGAGAGTAAAGTTATTATATATAAATATATATATAAAAAGTTATTGTACAACTAAATGTATAAGAGCACAACTTGCAAAATTTGGGTGGCATATACTATCGACGATACAAACTATTACGATATAATTATCCAATTTTACGATATTTTTTGATTAGACATGATCTGACCGGGATTTGAACCCAAGACCTTTGTTCGTAGCACTACTATTTTTATTAATTCCCCTTAATCCACCTCTGATATTAAATGCGCTTATATATATCGACGCAATGAATTTCTTTTTAATTCATCCCATCTAAGTAATATTTTCTCATAATTTATTTTTATGATTTATTCGAATGTATCTTTAGAAAGATTTTTTATTAACTGACCGTCATGGTCAATGAATTTCACTCATATATTCTGAGATTAAAAAGTAGAATTTTTTTTTTTTGCAAAATTTATAATCAATTTTGAATTTCGTTTGGAATATGAAGTTAAAACTTGTTATGAATATCAGAAAGTATCAGAAATCATTATTAGTTATAAATAGATACATATTCTAGAACAGTGTATTAAGATACACAGTACAGCTTGAGAACTGTGTATTCACATGGGAAAGTTAAAGTCATTTGTGATTGAATAATATGAATAGTGAATATAGTCCAGGTGAATTTCCATTGATTAATTTTTTGATGTGTGTTGAATGATCCTATAGTAAACCACCTATTCTACAATGTAGTTGGACAATGTTTAATTTATATTTTCCCGTAATTTTTACTTATAATAAATAAAATTGAATTAAAAAATAAAATAAAACCAGCAAAATGATGAAAAATAACTTGAGTTAATTCAAGGGAAAATAGGGAAATTTATAAAAGAAAAGAAAAACAAAACCAAAAAAAAAAAAAATGAAAATTGAATTATGAACTTTTTTAGTAATTTTTGGTTCAATGAAAATGACGGCTTTATTTCTTAATAAAAACTGAAAAAAAAAAATCCTAATAAATTATGAAAAATTAAAATCAAGACCAAATAGTAAGATAAATTTGTAAGAATTTTTATAATCTTTCATTATAATATTCCATTCCATTAGAATTCCATGGCATTGAAATATTGTGCGAATGAATCTTATTTAGTTTTATAACAAATTGATTTGGTAATTTTGAAGATATAAACTAATTAATTATATTATAAAGATTACTAACTAATTATATTCTATAGATTTAAGTCATTGATATTTAATTGGTATTGACTTCAATTTTGGTTAGATTTGTATTAGATTAATATTCAGATTTTAAAAAAACATTTAAGATAGTTATAGGTTATGTTTTGGAATTATCTCTTCTTTTATAAGATGAAATTAAATGGGAGTGAGTTGGAAAATCGATTTTGATTTCAATTGACTCATAGATAAATTTTGATTAGTAATGGATTTGTACAAATAACTTAATTCTAGGTTATCTACTTGCAAACCAACAAATATTCAGCGATTCATTGAGCTAACAACGACTATTAAAAATGATAGCGATGGGATAAATGATCAAATAATTTTAAAATATTCTTCATATTCAGATATTCAATTAAGACGTTTTAATTTAAAGCTCTTTTAAAAATAATATCCGTTGTATTAAACTGTTACATAATACCCCTTACTATAATGAGTTTTTTTAAGTGCATTATTTAAGAGGTAATTAAGCCTGTCCCCATTGGAGACATATTATATTCTTATTATTAGAATTGATCTTAATGAATTCCACATACAATATATAAACATGAGATATATTAGGCCTTATAACATGTAAAAACGTGTTAGATATTCAAATATAGTTAAAAAACGAGGAAGAGTGTAGTAGAGTAGACTGTGTCAACTCTGGGATACCCGTATGACCGTAACATAAACATTATATCATCCGGTTAATTACTTTTGGCAAAATTTCAAACATTCAGCATTATTAGATAGGTGTAGAGTTATGCTCATATAAAAGAAGGAGTTGTATGGCAGCTACTCGAACCCTTTGCAGTAGACCAACCAAATTTTGCAGTAACTTTGGCCATTATACTAAACTAATTTGGGCAAAATTTCAGACACGCAGCTTCATCAGGTGTAGTGTAAAGCTCATATAAAAGAAGGAGTTGTATGGCAGCTACTCGAACCATCTGCAGTAGACCAACCAAATTGTGTAGTAACTTTGGCCATTATACTAAACTACTTTTGGCAAAATTTCAGATACCTTCCATAGGTATAGAGTAATGCTCATATAAAATTAGAAGTTGTATGGCAGCTACTCGAACCCTCAGCAGTAGACCAACTAAATTTTGCAGTAACTTTGGCCATTATACTAAACTTCTTTTGGCAAAATTTTAGACACGCAGCTTCCATAGGTATAGAGTAATGCTCATATAAAATTAGAAGTTGTATGGCAGGTACTCGAACCCGTAGACCAAAATGGCTGAATTTAAATAGCGATTCCGTTTTTGCATAAAAACAAATTTGTGAAAATTTCATAATCCTAGCTCCTTTACTTTTTGAGTTATCGTGATAACGGACGGACGGACGGAAGGACATACATAGCTAAATCGATTTATTTTTCAATTCTGAACCGATCCATACACTTGAGTCTATATCTACTATCCCCCTCCTTCTCTGCGTTACAAACGTAATGGCAAATTTATTATACCCTTGGACTATATAGTCATACGGGTATAATTATGCAAATTTGTAATACTAATGCATTGAAGCAAAGATTTTGAATTAAGTTTTAATTTATATTCGTACAAGAAAGTCGAAATGAATAATGGCACAATTATGATTATTAAAAATTAATACCAATGAAATGTGGTGTTTTTTTTCAACTAATGGTATACAATTAAAAGCAAGTTATTAAAATGACTCAAACAACAAATCATTATAATTTCAAAACTAATTATATAAAAATAATTTAAAATATTATTTTTTAAATTTTAAATTTCTTTCGAATTTATTTAAGTATTATTACAAATTTTTAATTGCAATGAACTATTTAGTTTTCACTTAAATTTTCATTCTTTTGGAAATTTCCACATTAGTTTGTGTAAATTCCGTATAAAATCAAAAGAAAAAAAAAAACAAACAATTCTTTAATTTCGTTTATTAATTTTTTGTTCGTTTTTTGTATTTTACAAAGTGAAGTAAAATACAAATTTACATTTTCACCTTTTCCTAATTGCTTCCTCATTATTATTTTTTATATTTATTATTTTCCTACTTAAAAATAACTTCAAAAATTTACATACACTCTTATCTTTTAAATAAACATAAACATACATATACACATACCTATTCTGTATAAATTCATAATATATATTTACAAAACGTCAAATGTAAAACAAACAACAAGAAACAGAAACGCTTGAAAAAAAAAATAAAGTGCAAAAATCATTAAAAGTATAAAAAAAACCGTTTTTTTTTATTTTTCACCCAATAAACATCATATGAATAATATAGAAATATACTGGAATATAATATTTGTTTTCTTTTGTGTGTTTTTCCAAATTTTTTTTTCTAAAATATAGGATTTGTTGTTGTTGTTTTAATTGAAAAAAGTTTATAAAATTCCTTTACTTTTTAATAAACTATACTGCAACATCTTTAACATTTCATTATCATCATCATCATCATCATTATCCCAATCAACATTAATATTTATTCAAGTACAAAATGTTTGATGATCATTAGAAGTATCATCAATATAATAATCATTATTGTAATGATTATCATCATTAAATTATTTTTGTTATTGCTGTTTATACGAAATAATTTATAATAATTTTCAAAAAAATTTTCTTTTTTGAAAAAATATAAATTAAAAAAAACTATTAATTGTGGATAATGATAAAATGTTTTCCGTTATTTGAATTGCATACAATTTAGTTTGGAAGAATTTTGGAATTGTGATGGAGGTTAATTTAGATTGTTTGATTATGGAATATGGAATAAATTAAATTGGATATTTAGAAGAAAGATGTTAATTTTCTTTTTAAATTTAGCTAAATCGTACACATATGCATTATCAACTTTCGGAATGTCCATCTTTCTTCCAAGGATTCGAACGCGAATTAAAGTGAAAACCACTAGTTTTCGATCTGATTCGAATACCATTCGCTAAATAGTTACAATATGTAACAAATAGAATTGTATGTATTAAAATCTCAGATGCTCTACATGTACTATAAAACCAAGTACTATTACTTTATGAACTATAAATAGTTAAAAGAGTTTTGGGCTCGTTATCCTCACAGTTGAAAAATATGCTAGTTTCTCTAATAGTTGGAAAATTAACACGTTAAAAAAGTAAAGCCTATACATGTTAGCCAGAAATAAAATTTGAATAAAAGAAGTTTCATGTGAATACTATTTAAACTTTAAAAGACACTCCGTCTTCGAGATTTCACCATAATGCTTAACATTCACCCTTACAAATATATGTATTTAATCGAGTCAAAGCACTGAGGAAGTTTGCATGTCGTAGACGAGGTACTTGTATTAGAATTAGAGATTTTTAGAATAATAATAATAATACAATTTTTTGGTATAATATATGATTCTGATTGATTGATTTATTTAGCTTATTGATTGATTGGTTGATTATTTAAATTGCTTGGTTTTTCAAAAATACTTTTAATTCTAATGATCATTAAGTATTTTTTATTATTTAATTATTCTAAGTAATTAATTATTAAAAATGATTACAAAAGTAATTTAAATATCAAAAATTATTACTATAGTAGTTAATTTTCAAAAATAATTACATAAGTAATTTAATTTTTTTTTTTTCTTCTTAAGGGAGGAGAAAACCTTTCAAAGGCACCTGAAATTCTAATCCCTCCGGTAGTGTGAGATTTCTACTTAACTAGAACAACCTCCTCCCGTAGCCAAAATAATGGGATAAGCACCCTAGCTGTATCCAAAATAATTACTAAAGTAATTACTAAAGTAATTTTTTTTTAAAAAGTAGTTACTAAATTACTAAATAATAAAAAATAATTACAGAAGTAATTGAAGTCTTAGTTTTTCAAAATTAATTGCTAAAGTAATTACTAAAGTAATGACTAAATAATAAAAAATATTTACATAAGTAACTGAAATTCAAATTTAATTACTTTTTAAGGAATTATCAAGTGAATACTTAATTCTTTTTACTGATAGTTGAATTTTCAAAAGTTCCGTTACAAAAATTTATTATAGGAATAAGTAATGATTAGGAAGTAATGAATACCAAGTAATTTTACTGCTATTTGAATTTTACAGGTCTGCATATTACAAAGTGAATATTTTTTGTACTAAATGTATAATAAAAAAAACATTTAGAAAAAATCTTAAAACTATTAAAATTAATTTATTTATAAAATATTCTAATTGCCTCTTAAATCATTTTTTTAACTTGACAGTTGACATAATAAAATAAAATAATAAATTAATGGTAAAACGAACTGACTGTCAAACATTATGTATTTATTACAAAATATTTTAATTTTTTTTTTATTTTACTTTTTTCAAAAATTTTTGTTTTTTTTTTTTTTTGAAATTAATTTTTTGATTTTCTAAATAAACTTAAACTTGAACATTTGAAAGCAATTAGAAGCATTCTATTCGCAACTTTTAAATAAATCGCAACATTTTGATTTTATCCCGTGATAAAATTTTCGAGTAACGGTTGCTTTTTATTTAAATTTTTAATTTCAATCGTGCGTTCGCCGGTACTGATTTTTTTCTTATTTTTTAAAATAATTTCAAAAATAAATACCGTTAATTTAAAGTATTTTTTTTGTCTTTGTATTGAATTAAAAAAAAAAAAAATATAACGGTGGTTTTTTTTTGTGATATTAAAATAAATTTAATTACCGTTAATTAAAATCAGTAAATTTTTGTATTTTTCATACGAAAAAAATAATGGTTAGTGATGTGATATTAAAAATTAAATTAAAGAATTTATTTAATATGTCAATTTGTTAATTTAATTATATTAATTAAAATTTTTAAAAAGTGAAATATCAATAGGTTATTTTCAAAAAAAGGGATAATTATGGAGAATTTGTTTAAAATTTGAATTTTTACTTTTTGATTACCGTTAAAACGGTATTATGAATTGGTTTGTATGTAGATGGCATTATTAATTATGCAAGAACTGTTAATTATAATTAGTTTATGATGTTTAATAGAAGATAAGTAAATTTCTGTTTAACCGGAGAGATAAAATGGGATTCAAAAAATTTCTAAATGGATATGTCCAGGAAGCTTAAAAATATAATCTTGAATGGTTTCAACTCAATTAATATTTTCTGAGCCCTATTTCACCAATAGTTTATCTTTAATAAAATTATCAAATAATCATTTTTTTCTGAAAAAATTTTATGGCACCAAAACCACATTTGACTACAAATCAATGGAATTCGATACAGCTCTCACTTGGCTAAAACTAATTATTTGTGCAATAGAACCCTTCTCTTCTTTCTCATTTTTAGAACTAACTACAAATTAAAATAAATGTACCAAAAATGATTTTATAAAAATCTTTTGTTTCCTCTTCCAATTAAAGTTAACATGAATAGTCTCTATTTATTAATAAATTCTTTTTTAAAGATGCTGTAAGAGTACTTTTACACTTGTGATTAGGATGTGAGACTTTCTTTTGATTTTAATTTTAACTAAAATTTTTTTATCGATTCTTATTACTCACAGGAGTTTTTCTTAAAATATTGTATCAGTTATATGGATAAATCAAAGTTGAATCAGGAGTTTGTCTAGGAGTGTAGTGTTACTAACCTATTGTAGAATCTAGTTGAATTAAAGGACGAAAAATTCAGAAAAACCTGGGATATAAGAAAAATTAAAAACACCTACAAGATTCCTTAAATTGGATAAATTTTAATTATTTTAAAATTTAAAAGTATAATTCCATTAATTGTTTTTGATCTGCAGTTATTGAAATGTGGCTTAGAAACGATAGTCTTTTTAATTACGAAAACATATTTCCATAATTCAAGACAAATAAACGACAAAGAACAATTAATTAACTAAAATTTAATCAATTGTTTAAATTATTTTATTACAAATAATATTTTCATTTACTTGTAAATATAAATAACTCATATTTAAAAATAAATTAAAAATTTTATAGCTTTTCCTAAAATGTGATATTTTATAATTTTTTTTTAAATTCAATATTTTTAGAATTTTTTTTATTCTATCCGTTCTTTTATCCGACCGTCGGTTCGTTTGCCTCCTATAATTTAACAAAAATTTTAAAATGTGAAGGCAGGCATATTATAGAACAAATATTTCATTCAGTCGCATCCATTACAGAAACCCCAACTCTTCATTTTTAGAAAAACCCATTGATTTAAAAATGCGTATAAAAAATAATTTCTAAGAAAGTGCTTCTCAATTATTCAAAAATTTTCAATTCATTTATGTAAGCACTCATTATCCAAGCATTAGTTTAAAAATAAAAATTAACTGTAAATTTTATTATTTTTAAAATTTTTTAAAATGTCAGAAGTGTCATAAACTTATCATAACATTACTGTATAATTTATTACTAAATTATTTTTCAAGAGTTTCAAATTAAACATTTCCATATAATAGTTATTATTTCATTAAGAGCTCTTGAAAATAATTTTTTTAAATAGTAATAATAACCTTTAATAATTTCACATTTGAAAAATAATGTCGGAAATTTCTTATTTTAATAACGTATCTTGAATGTTATACGACATTATTAACAAGCACCATTTTCACATGAAAAGGAAATATCATTTTGAATAATATAACAGTTATTTATACTTTCATATTATATAATGTTATTCTAGTTAAAAAATTTATAAAGAGCTCATATAGAATAAAATTGAAAAAAACAATATTTGTTTAACATCTTAGAGGCGCAACCATCAACACTATTTAACAGTGTTGCTGTTGTTTGTTTTTTTTCTTGTGGATGAGATAAAGAAAGAGATGAAATTTTAAAATTGTATAATTTTAATTCTAGGTAAATTTTTTCAGAAAACTGTTAAATAGTCTTCTACTACTAATAAATATTAAATGAATATTTATTTTATTAATTTAATGAAAATATCATTTGGTGTGGTGACAATTTATAAAGTTTTCCCATAATTGAGGCTAGAATACATTTGGAAATAATTGACTTTTAGTTTGGGCGGGAATTTGAAGATCAATTTGGGAAGACGGAGCTTAAATACATAATTGTTAGTTGATAAAATAAAATTATGACTTAAGGAAGGTAAATAGCGGAATCTTTTATAGAACTTTTTACCTAAAGAAGCGTAAGGACATGCTCTAGGACTAGCACATGACACCAGAAAATGCTTCTTTGACTTTAATTGAGGTTATAACTTGTTTATTCAAGCGTTAAATACAGTTTTTTCTCAGCCGTTTTTCCCTTGAAACTTACAATCTAGAACTTCCCTTTTAAATCTATTTTTTACGTAATCTTTTATGGTATATCTGTATTTTATTAAATGATTGATGCCAGAAATATTCCAATGCGATTAATTTGCCAGTTTGGTTTGGAAAACCATATATGGATTTATCATAAGATTGATAAAATCTTATTTTAATTTATATATAAAAAATGGAAACGGGAATACATAGTACGTTCCTTTTATTTGTATGTGTAATTTTAATTTTAAGAATTTCATTGTAAAATAATATAAATTTTAATTTAAATAATTGTCTTTTGAATATCAATTTTAATTTACATTTCATATTCATTTATGTTCATGTTTCACATTACATAGAATTCTTTATAGATACAATTAAACAAACTATTTATCTTTACATACATGGTGATCCTCTTTTTGCCTAAAATGAATAGGGTGTTTTTGAGGGACCAAGGATCAAAAGATCTGAAGTTTTTTAAGACTGACTATATTAAAATTGGCTTATATGCTACAACCCAAGGCAATTAATTAATAACTTTGAGTCAGTACATTGCACGACTCTCAAATTTCAGATACAATGTGTTCAAAACTTGTTATGAGTATTAAACTCTGAAAAAAAATTTGATAAAAGGCCTTAAATTTTGTTTTTTTTTTAATTTAAAACAATCCCTTAAATACAACTTTTAAATATTCAAAACCCGAAGAGAATCACCCTATATATGAATACATATGTTTTTGTTGTAATTAAATTTACGAGAAAAAAAATAACCTATTTATTAGAAGGATTCAACAAGGATATTAAAAACTTATATATACATAGATAAGTTTTTTTGCTTTTTAATGTTTATTCACTTTTCCTCTTCTTCCCACGTTAAATTATCAAAGACAATTCAATAGAGACTATCAAGTTTGTTTATTTTCTAAAATATATGAATGAGGCAGGGAGAGGGGAGGTGGAGAGGGGGAGGAGAGTGGTGAAAAGCGACAAGAAGTAGAAGCGTATGTTGAGTTTGATATAGCGATTAAAAATAAATATTCATAGAATGATAATGTGGGTGGAAATAGAAATACTCGTACATTATATATGTACTGTTATAAAATATTTAAAATAAAAATACCGTTATTGAGTTATAACAAAAAAGATATTTTATAATTTAGTTAAAATCTGTTGTTATTTTTTTTTTGTTGATTTTTTCTCCATAATAAAATTAAAAAGTATGAAATGTGATTATTTGCAAAACAATAATATAATAAAAACGTTTTAAATGGAAAAACAAGAATGAAACAAAATGGCGGAATTTTAATAAAATTAATAAGATTATTTTATTGTTTAGCTGTTGTGAAGAATAGAACAGTAGGGGAATTTTTGATTTCTATTAAGAGACATAAGTTTAAAAGAAAATAATACTTTGTACTAAATATGATTGTTTAGTGGAGGATGGGAATTTAAAATTAACTTAAAACTTGAGTTGTTAAATTAAAGAGCTTTTATAATGTTTAAATTTAAAAATTTTAATTTGCAAAATGAAATAAAGTTGATAAAAACATAAAAATAAGTTTTTGAATAGTTTTTAAGATATTTTGAAGAATATTAAAAAGTATTTACCGTTAAAGCATACTTATGTAAAGTTCTAGTTAATATGAGAATATTAAGTGGTTTCCAAGAAAACTTATAAATTAAGAATTTTTCAAGAGTAATGCTTTAGTATTTTTAAAGAATGTTTTTATTAAATCATTATTTTTGTTAGCTATGTAGTTTGTGCGACATTAATTCGAAACTCATTGAAATAAGAGTGTAACTACTTAAAAGTTATTATTTTTAAAGTTATGTTATTTTTATTAATAACGTTTGTATTTAGAGAAAAGTACACTATGTCGATAAATAAGCCTGATGCTTAATCGGCATTCCGATTCGATTCGGGCACTCTTTTCTAATTCTAATTTTTCTAATTGATTTAATTTAAATCTTCGAATGATAAGATCGTTATAAATTTAATATTGTTTTATTTATTAATTTGAATGAAATTATTCTGGAAAACATTGTTTAGAACAACTCAATTACGACTCAACTCAAGTCAATAAGTTTGTGGCTTTCAGTTTTTTATACAATTTTCATATTTATTAAAAATATTACAGGGTGTTCCTTTAATCAATTCCTTAAAAATTATGTATAATAAATTATAATGTAATATTTTCAAACCATCGGTTACTGAGACCATTTTTGGATTGAATACTACCATTAGATTTGATCGTAAGGGGGAATTATGATGAAAACTACTTCTATCAGTAATTTTCCCGGACTTAAAAACTTATCTGCGGGAATTGCATCAAATTTACCTCAGGTAATTAAGAGCTACCCCATCGATCAACTAAAAGTAGTCCTGTATCACTTATTATATAAAAACCCATATAAAAGTTTGTTATTGTATTATTGCATATTTTCAGGCGTGCTAGGGTATACTATATTATTTCGCTAGTTTTAGATTAATTTAATTAATTTGATTAATTTAATCAAAGAACAATTCAAGTACCTAGTTAAATTTTTTAGTAATATTTTTCAAAATCTAAATAAAATTTGCGAATATTTTGTGGAGAAGAATTATTAATTAATTCAAAACTCAAGGATGGCTGCAGGACTTTAATAATTTAATTGCAAAAACAAAAATTGTAAAGGTTTTTCTTAAAGAATTTTTTAACGGTACTTTTTATAATTAATTTTTTTTCCTTATTTTCTCTGAGCTTTAAGTTTAATTTTATTTTCCTTTATCTATTTTTTATTCCGTTTTTTATAATTTTTAATTTTTCATTTTAGGTTTTTTCTTTTGCTTTTATCATGTTGTGCAATTTTTATTAAAATTAAATTTAATTGCGTCAGTTTTTTTTTTTACTGTTTTTTGTTTTCGGCCAAATGAAACCCATACTTAATGGTTGAATGAACCAGTCATTTTGGTTATATCCAAGATTCATTCATGTGAATCATAATATTCATATTTATGCAGTACAATTCTCTCTCTATCTTTTTTTTTAGTTGGAAGGCATTTAAATGTAAAAAAAAAAATTATTAAAAAAAAATTATGAAAATTAAAATAGAAATAGAAATGGTAAAAAAACGGACGAAATGCAAGAGGAAGGCAAAAAAATAATAATTAAATTAATAAAACCATTTTTTTTTTGCTTGAATTTAAAAGAGAATATGTTATAAACAATATTTCAATTTTTTTGCACAATTTAAAAAATTCTGAAAAAATGTCGTATGTAGTTTGCACGTCCGTGTCCGTCTGTTTGTGAGTGTGTTTACAAAGCTCTTACATTGTTTGAAATAAAGAAATGAAATTTTAACTTAAGATTGATATTGCAAAAAAAAACTGTTTCCATGAAAGGACGTTTTCCTTTAGCCCCATCAGATAAGAAAGCTACAGCCATCTTAAGTGGGGAAAAGCTCTATTTATAGTATATTTCAAATCTGGAAATGCCCAACGATAGCTTTTTTTAATAAATTTTATGAATAAACAATTTTGTAGAGTTGCCATACGGTACTCTAATTTGCAGGAGTGTAATAAACTTTTGGAAAATTCTTGACTTGACCTTATATCCTCCAAACGGTTTGAGTAAGGAACTTGAAATTTTTAAAGGAGTTAGATCTTAGAATATTTTAAACATGATCCTTGGTGTAGGAGCTATAAGAGGTCAACTTAAAATTAGCAGTTTTTAAACACCTTAATAAATTCAATAACAATTCCAAATTCGTACAAATTTTTTATCTTCAACCCAAAATTTGTTTTGGAAATGTGCTTTTTTAAAAATCTTTGGTTTTCTTTTATTACTTATTTTGGTTAAATTTTAAAACAGACTTTTTGTAGCTTTAAAATTGCGAATGCGTTGCTAGTCCATGAAATTTATTTGTTTAAATGTTTTAAAAAAAAGAAATTATTATAATTTTATACCAAAAAGTGGATGAATATTTAACTAAATTTAATTAAAATGATTTTAATTTGAGAATATAAATTACATTATGTAGTATTGTTTTGAAAAGTTTATAAAACTGGAAGAACTACTGGTTTAAAATGAAATGCTTTTCAATATTAAATGGATAAAAATATATAAAACTTCTACTGCAATGGATTATAAAATGAGAAATCAGATAATCCAAGATTAGGGGCATTAATAGGGGGTAAACTCTCTGCAATTTGATAAAGAAATGTTAGAAAAGCAATTGTCAAAATAATCCGAACAGCATAATGCAGATACTAAGTGATGATCCTAATTGCTTTTATGAAAAAATACACCTTCTCAGAATATTCAATATTGATAGCTTTGCGACAATCTCCAGTTTAAATTACTTTTAACTTTGAATCTTTTAAATTTAAAAACAAAGACAGCAATTCATCCCAGATTTAAAAGATATTTCGGACCGTTGTAACAGAGATATAAGTTGTGTCAAAATATAAACAGTATAGATAACCTTGAGTTGCTATTTGATTCTTTAAAAACGTAATCAGTAACCGGAACTTTATCAATTTGCTTATTCATTCCTAAGAAGGTCTCCATATTGAATCTTAAGGCAAGTTTGGTACCAGGTGGCAACACTTCCACTGAATTATTGTTTATTTTTATTTGTATTTCGGATATTCTACAAAAAGTTAGTAAATTAGTGATTGGTTCAAATTCTCAAATGAGTCAGAATGAGTCAAATTCTTTGTCATTTAATTGCAGAAATTAGTATTTTTAGGATTAAAACATTTAACATCAAAAGATAATTATTTTTTCAGTTTAAAATTACTACAACTATTAATTTAATTAAATTAATACAAAAATTATTAGAAATTATAATAAAACAATCTTAAATCTTATTTCTCAATTTTTTCAAAAATTTTTAATATACCAAAAATTTTTTTTTCCTATTTTCAGGCTGAAGATCAAGAATCAGGTGAATCAAAAAGTTTCTTTATCCTGTTGGCACGTTATTTAAAAACCATTTTGATTTTATATTTAAAGATTAATTTTTATTTCATTATTAATTTTTTATTTTCTTTCATAAATAAAAAAAAAAACAAATATTTCAGTACTACGTAAAGCATTTCAAATGTTCGATTCAAAAAAATGCGGAAGAATTGAAAAAGAAAAAATTCGAACAATTTTAAATACATTAGGTCACAGATTCGATGATACCGAATTGGATGAATTATTAGATGCTGAAGATGTTGAAGGTATGATAAAATTAATATAATCTCTTAATCTCATATTTAAGTTTAAACTCGTTAAACTCGTTAAATTTGAATTATATGGTATTTCTTTTGTAAAATTAGGATTTTATATTTTAAATTGGAATTTATTTTTGGAACAATTTAATGTCAAATTTGTAATTGAAGTTATTAAATAAGTTGATATTGAAAAAGGTGTATAGGTTCTGGGTATCAAATATTGTGATTAACTAATGTTTAAATCAATAATTTGAAGAAATTTGTAAAACTATAATAGAGATTTAGTGATTCACATATGATATTCTAAAAAAGATCTTCGCAATATCTATAAAACATATATTAGATCAAAATTGGAATATATTGCACATATTTGGGCTGAAGCTTTTCAAATGGAATCGGGATATCTTGATGAAGTGCAAAATAGCGCTATTAGTTTTATAAATGATCCTTGTTACCTCAATGTTCGTTATAGTCATTGGCGCAAAGTTTTAACACTATTTTACTATGCGTTACGTAACTAACCCTGTTTTAAAGATACCTAAAAAGAATTAACTGCCAACTTGAAGCAAGAAGTACAACGGATACTCATTCCTACTGTGTTGAATTGTTAAGTTGCCGTATGAAGACTTTTTCACAAATTATTAAGAATTCATTAACATCAATTAGATTAAAGTGATCTCAATTTTATTAACTATTTTGAACTGCAGAGAAGAGACTCGGTATTATTTCATATTGGAATTTTTATGTGTATAGTATATAAGTCCTTCCACGTTTTCGAGTTGACTTCAGTCATAACGCATAAGCATAATGCATAAGCAGCTAAAACCTTTTTAGAAACAGGTGCTATATTTAGGGGAGCACATATTCCCACTTACTAACTTCGTTATGCATCATAGACATCTTACTTTAATTTAACTTAACTTCAAAATTTAAAATTCTTGAGTCTAAAAATGAAACATTCGATTGGACTAACATACATGTTTTTAATCAGAAGTTACGTAAAGTAAAAACTTTATTTTTAGGTATAGAATTTTTAAAAATAAAATTTTAATGCAGAAAGAAAATGAATTTTTTGGCAAAGTTCCATTTTGCATTTTTAAATGTAAAGGCCTTTTCTATATAAAACTTATAATATTAGGTATTTTTATACCTAGGTATTTAAAAATTTTACTTTATCTTAAAATCAAAGAATTTATATTTTTTTTTTTGTATTAAATCCAAATTCAATAAAAGTTGAATCCGAAAAGGAAATAACACCATTAAAGAATACCACAAAAATGAAAAGAACTGTTAGTATTACTGTATAATGCATACATGCATATTTAAAAATGGCGAAAATGTTGTGGGCGGTAAAAGTTAGAAAGAGAAAATTTAAAAAATTTTATTTTAAAATAAATTTTGTAATCAGTTTTTAAAAGATCCTTCCTATTCCAAGTTTCCGCACCTGCTCTATTTCTTCACTTGTCCGTAGAAGAATATGTTAAGCTTCGCCATTTTTACGACTACTGCCATAATAATTTTAAATTTCTATTTAAATTCATGTTCAGTTTAAAAAAAAAATATATTTTAAATTTAATAAATTTAAGACCTATTAATTAGATGTAGATATGTATGTGCATTATATTTGCAATACAAAATAGCACCTGAGAATCTTGCAGGTCAAAATATAATAAAATACCAGTGCCTTGAGCAATAAATTTTTATGTTCAGAATAATTTTATAAAATTATAAGTATTAGGTGCTAAAATAATAATAGATTCATAAGTTTATCATATATATATAAAGTGATATTGGTGGTCTATTTTTGTGGCAATTTTTTGGTACTATGGAATTTAATTGGATCCGATTTATGTGTAAAAATATATTGTGTTAAGTATATTATTAAAAAATAGGTATTTGATAGCGTTGAACTATAATTCATTGTTACAATTTGAATATTGCCTTTTTCATAGACCTTAATATAAACTGGAAACACAATTTTGTTACAATAGTTATGAATTACAACATTAAGTAAAGTAGGAAGTGAAGCGTCCACAAAAAATTTTACTTAATATTGAATTGTCAAGTTAATATTATTTATTAGATATGAAGGGAGATGAATGGACTAGGTATCCCCTGTTTTTAATTTCAAATGTGGAATGCTATTATAATATAAATTATAAATTATATTTTTTTATTAGATATGATCTGACTAGGATTTAAATTCGAAACTCTTCGTTTGAAAGGCCGACGGACTAAAAAAAACGACATAAGTTAATATTCACTAATGTTTGAAGCAAAAAATATAAAATTACAATTAAATTTATTCTAATACCTTTATTATACTTATTTGATTGTTGTCATGGTTGTGAATTAAAATTTTTGACATAATCGAAACTTTTTTAGTTAAATCGATTATATTTTCATATATTTTTGAATGAAACGTTTTGTTGGAAATCGATATTTAAAAATATAAACAATTAAAAAATAAAATCTAAATTTTCTAAAAACTAAATCCAGTTGAGTATAAACACATTTTCAATTTTTTAAAATTAGTTTACTTCTTATTAAACGTCATTAATATGAAATAGGTATAAGCAACTGTGAAAATTGAATGTCAAATGTTGGAAACAAAGTAATGTCAAAATGTTGTAATATTCAATAAAAAACGGGAGTTTCAGGGATGGGTTATCCAATACCAAATTAATATTGACATTCGCAATGTGAAGTTAATATTATTTGCTAATATGAATTGCATTTTCGATATTAACTTTATATTTTCTCAATATTAAAAATTGCGCCCTACTGCAGGCTCAAAAAGGGATTTTTCATGAATTAAATTATTTAGGAAAGTCATGGTTCTTATTTTTTTAAGTAACTTATGATTTTAAACCATTTAGATTTTTGAAAGAAGATTTTAAAATTTTAGTAAACATGATTTAATAGAATGCTAAAATTTGAATTAAATTTTAAAATGTCATAGCCAATTTAAAATTTACAGCCATGCTTTAAATTAGTAAGACTAATTTAAAATTTTGTCTACGAACTTTATTTCATATAAACTGTTTTTCTTATATTTAACAATTTTAATTTTTTAACAGTTACTTTTACCAGAAAAAAAATTCCATTTTAAACGGTATTCTAAACCTTAAATAAAATTTCCAATTTCAAAAGTTTGATTTAACATTTAAAATTACAAAATTAGTTTTTTACAAAATTGTGTAGGTTGGTGTTTTATTGTTGGAGGTCAGAATAAAAATTCGGCAAAATGTAATATTTCTTTCTAAAATTTTATGTTTTTATTGAATTTATTTATTTTACAAAATTTTATGCCTCATATGTATGCAGAAAAATAAAATTAAAATTATATGTATATATATATATATATGTATTTGGTAATAAATATATATTAAGTTTGAATTGCATTAGGGAATATTTTTCAATTCAACAAAAAAAAAAATAAATAAAAAACGAGGAAGAGTGTAGTAGAGTAGACTGTGTCAACTCTGGGATACCCGTATGACCGTAACATATACATTATATCATCCGGGTAATTACTTTTGGCTTTATTAAGTGTAGTGGAATACTCATATAAAATAAAGAGTTGTATGGCAGCTACTCGAACCCTCTGTCGTAGACCAACCAAATTTTGCAGAAACTTTGGCCATTACACTAAACAATTTTTGGCAAAAATTCAGACACCCAGCTTCATTAGGTGGAGAGTAATGCCCATATAAAATAAGGAGTTGTATGGCAGCTACTCGAACCCTCTGCAGCAGACCAACCAAATTTTGCAGAAACTTTGGCCATTACACTAAACAATTGTTGGCAAAAATTCAGACACCCAGCTTCATTAGGTGGAGAGTAATGCTCATATAAAATAAGAAGTTGTATGGCAGCTACTCGAACCCACTCCACTAGACCAACTAAATTTTGCAGAAACTTTGGCCATAAAACTAAACTACTTTTTGCCAAAATTTCAGACATGTAGCTGTAATAGGTACAGAGAAATACTCATATAAAAAAAGAAGTTGTATGGCAGCCACCCGAACCCATGGACCAAAATGGCTGGATTTAAATAGCGATGACGGCTATTGCAAAAAAACGAATTCGCGAAAATTTCAAGATCCTAGCTCCTTTAGTTTTTAAGTTATCGTGCGGACGGACGGACGGACGGACAGACGGACGGACGGACGGACGGACAGACGGACGGACGGACGGACGGACAGACGGACGGACGGACGGACGGACATACATAGCTAAATCGATTTTTTTTTCGATTCTGATCCGATCCATACACTTGAGTCTATATCTACCTCCCCTCCTTCTTTGCGTCACAAACGTAATGGCAAATTTATTATACCCTTTGACTATATAGTCATACGGGTATAAAAAGTTAATTTAACAAACTTAGAATATTAATTTAAAAGGAAGTTATAGAACATGATTTAGAAAAGGAAATGAACGGAAACGGAACTAAAATAAAAAAAAAAACAAAAACAAAAAAAAAACAATAAAAATGGAATATGAGAGGTTTTTTTTTGGAAAAAAACACTATAATTACAAGTAAAGTTTTGTGAAACATGTAAAAATTGGTTCGATATGGTTCTCATGTATATGATGACATTAAAATGCTTGTGCATTCTTGTACTATGTTTAAATTTAAAATTTAAATTCATAGTTTCCAACAAATTTTATTTTTTTAGTTTCCCAAATTTATTTTATAATTTTTTTTTTGGAAATCAGAAAAGATTTATAGAACCAATAATTGTACCTGAATTATACAATAACAAATGGGAAAAATATTAAAAAGAGGTATGGGTACGGTTTAAATTTACAAGAGGGTTGGAGTTTTTTTATTATATGAAATTTAAAATTTGCAAAAAGAGGCCTTTTTAGACCGGAAGTTCACATTATATATTTTGAATTTAATAGAAACTGGCTAAACGTAACAAATGAAAACCTAAAAATCGTTAATAAAATTTAAAATATAAAATAAATAAAATATTTTTTTTGAAAAATTAAATTTTTTTAAATACAAAATTGCAGCTATGTATTAGAAAAAATCGAAAAAAAGCCGAGAATAGACAACAAAAATGCACAATTATCTTCTAGATGTGTTAATTATAGTTGAAACTGAGGGTTGTAAGGTATGGAGGATCAAAAATAACAACAAATTAAAGAAAAATTCTTATACTCCTAAGCATTTCAAATTTTTAAATTTGAATAATTTACTTAATACCATTAGAGTTACATGTTACAGCCACTTGAAAATAATTCCATCCTTAAGGGGTTTCGTAAAACTTTTAATGAGGTCTGGCATTTTATAAAATTCCATATGCTTGTTTTAAATTTTAGGTTTAAAAAGTTTAAAAAACAGACTGTTAAAAGGACTTAGTAGAAGTGAAACTAATATGCAAATTTGGTAGCAATTTATATTGATAATTGATATTGATAATAATTTTAAGTTTTGAATGCAATTGAAACTTTTAATAATGAATTAAAAAAAATCGGATAGCCTAGGGTCTCTTGGTACTTTTTTATTACACTTAAAAAATAGTTTTCTTTTATTCTAAGTGATTATGGAAAATTGATTATGTGACATTATATTGGTTTCCATTCTTAATTAGTCTGCCCTTAATTGCCAATTTAATTTTTAATAGTCATTTATAAAAGGGAACTTCTGGTTGAGTTGTAACTTTTAAAATGTTGACCTTTTTAAAAATTTTTGTGTTAAATAAATTTTTTAGTAAACACATTTTCGTCTAAAAATGTTCGCAAAATTATTTACCAAATAAGAAAATGTATAACTTTTGCAAAAATCGTATAACTTATACAGAAGCAGAAAAAATGCATCTTACTAAAAAATTGCCTTTTCAGTTGTAATTTTTAATTTTGAAGTGATGAGAATGTATTAATTTATACAATTTTCTCATAATTTTCATCTAAAATTTATAATTATAGGAATTTATTTAATGATTCTTAATACAATAGAATTCTGTCCTGTAGTAAAACTTAGTAGTAGTAAAATGCAGAATTTATTGGTATACATTAAAATAATTGCCGTAGTGTAAGTTCAATGTGATTTTAGGACAGATATTTTTTACTAAAATATTTGAACAACCTGTCCCTAGGATACAATTCCGTACTTTTTTTTAATGTAACATACTTTGTACTTTTCTTCATTGGTAGAAAATGGCCAAAACAGGATCTTCGCAACTTTTTTCAAATCCAAAAGAGAATATTTATTGGATCAGCACATCTGTCATTATTTTATTCAAAGATTTAAAAAATTTTGCAGATATTAATCAAATTCCGATGGACTTGCTTCTTTAAAAGTAACTCTGAAATCAATTGTGTGGGGACCTCGGTAATCAATTTAGGTTTTTCACTATGTCGGGATATCTGTCTAGGAAGTTTAGATTTGTTGTCTAAAAACTGATCTTAGTTAAGTCCCTACCCCCCAACCATATAAAACCATTATACCCAGATATTTTTCAATAATTCCTGCCTTTTTATGTTATTTTGCATTTATTAAATGTTTTTTTTTTTCATTCTAAGCTTCACTTTTTAAAAAACAATTTTCTATTTTCATTGTTGCTAATTCAAAAGAAAATGAAAACTCAAACAATTTGATTTCATATAAAAACTTATATACATATTTAGTGATTAGTATTCCGTTATTATTATGCAAATCTGTGAAATGTAATTATATATTTTTATTGCAATTTCACTCAACAACTCTCACTAATCATACACATACAAGTTTAGTGACTTTTTTTTGTTTTTAATTCCGGGGTTGGGTTTTTAATTTCATTTTCTAATGATATAGATTAAAATTGGTATTAGTTCCATTGTATGAATAAAGTTAATTAACTAAAATTTAAATAAATTAAAATACAAGGATATTATATCCGACAACAACCGGAAGTTTGGAAAAAAAAGAGGGAAATAAAGAAATAACGGTGTGCACATTATAATCTGAATATTTTCTGTTACTTAATAAATTTTAAAAAAATAGAAAAATGAAAATGTTGAATTTTATTTAATTTTGTTGTTGTATTTTGAAAAGCGCTATGCTTGGATTGCAATAAATTAAGCGATTATATTATGAAAGGAGTAAAGACTTAAACCAAAAGAGAATGAAAATTTAGCATTTTCTTATCTTCCACTACAAATTTATTGCGCTTTTTATTGCATTTTAGTTATGGGTTTAAAAATATTTGTTCCTCGTCTTGTGGGGTGTTATGTAATGTTCACCAGTTGTCTGTATCTTGCAGTATTTTGGCTGAGAATTTCAATCTTTTTTGGATTCAGCAGTAAAAGAAAGAAATTTATCAATACGGCTGACTCAAAAAAAAAACGCGTTAGAGAACTCCTAAATTCACCTATGGAAATCAAAAAGCAATTCATCTCAAACTGTAGTAGGAGTTAAAACATAGGGAAATTCAACATAGGAAGGTGTTTAGATATTATCTACCAAATACTCCCTTTTCAGACATAAAGGAATTAGCTTTAACGAGTAAGAGTGTATAATAAACTGTGTCATCTCTAGCATAACATCTTAGTATAAGTTGTCGAACCCGCAAAGCAAACGGATTCAACTTCAATAGCAACAATGGTGAACGCACAAAGCTAAAGATCAACTTACTTTTTGATTTTGATCTGATCGATGCACTTGAATCTATGTCCTATCCCTCCTTTACAGCGTCGCAAACTTTTAACTACATTCATGTGAGTGTAAAAAGGAGAGAAAATTGGCTGATTAGGTTATACCTCTCAATTAATATCGGTCAACGAACTTCTCTATAGATCGTAGTCTAAAAATCTTTGATGATTGACATATTTTGTAGTGGATAATGTGTTAACTTTTTAGGCAATCTATAAATTATTTCGCTTTGGAATTCTAAACTTCTTTAATTTTGCATTTAAATTTACTTGAACTGTTTCATATTCCTCCTTAAATACCCAAGTCTGGTTTTTATTTGACACATTTTTTATTAGATTTTAATCTACCATTTCAACTTAATTAAATGCATTAAAGAATTTTTAATGGAACATTTTTTTATTATAAGTTTAAAATAAAAAACTATGGTAAAAAACTATTAAGGTGCTTTAAGAATTATGACTACATAAATCATTTCGATTGTGGGCATTAATGACCTGGGTTTTTTTGAAAAAATATGTCAAAATATTAAAAATATTTTACGTATAGTTATTTGTTGCCATATCAAATTCGAAATATGCATATTAATGATAAAAAAAGGTTTTAGAAATTTTTGCTAATTAAATTATTTAATATTCAAAATAAATTATGTATTAAATAAGGTCTATTAAATTGGTTTTTATTTATGAAAGCTAATTTTAAAGCCTGTTTAGTTTGTTTAAGTATTGATTTTATTCATTTGTAGGTGATGGAAAATTAAATCTGGAATCATTTTGTCGGGTTGCTATGCATTTTCAAGAGGAAGATGATGAAGCAATTCAACAAGAATTAAAAGAAGCTTTTCGTCTTTATGATAAAGAAGGTAATGGTTTTATACCAACATCATCATTAAAAGAAATTTTGGCAGCCTTAGATGATCAATTAAATAGCGATCAATTAAATGAAATGATTGCTGAAATTGATACAGATGGTTCTGGAACTGTAGATTTTGATGGTAATTTTTTAATTTAATTTACTTGGTTCTGTTAGTTTTCTAGAATTTTAATCGTTTTTTTAGCACATTGTGAAAAATTTTGAAAAATGTGTCTATGTGTGTCTAAATGTGTCTATAATGTGTCCATCCGTCTGTCCGTATGTTTACAAATTTTTTACACCATTGAAAATATAGAACAAAATTTTAACAACGGATAGGTGTTACAAAAATATTAATTTCATGCAAGAACCTTTTTTAGTAGTCCAACCCGTTACTGAGCTACAGCTCCTCAAAGTTCGGGAAATCTCTATATTTAATCTGTCATAACAAGGAGTTGCATAATCTATTAACGGTAATAGCCTGCTGATTTTATAAGCTTTATAAATATTTATAACAGAAATGTACACAGTTGCCATACTGTACTTTAATTGACCATTATACGAAACTTAATTTTTGCAAAATGCTTGACTCCTTATATTTTCAAAACCTTATATTTTCGTTGAATTTAGATCAGAACTTAGATCTTAAAAAATAAGTATGAGTCTACAAAACCCTAATACTTTTCTACATATTTTCTGTACTCCTTAATAAGTCTATTTTATTCAAAAAATAATTTAAAAGTTTATAAATTTTTAATTATCTTAACGGCTTTTTAATTTTCAATTTAATTTGAATTATTATCTAATATAAACCGGAAGTGATTATAACTTCAAATCTATTTCCTGTGTTTTTTTTTTTAAACCAAAATTTGTATATAATTATAATTGTATTTTAATGAAGTTTTTTTTTTATTTAATATTTTTTCAGAGTTCATGGAAATGATGACAGGCGATTAAAAATATAAATTAATTCGAACATATACATATACATACATATGTAAATGTATAAAAAAAAAATAGTGATTTAAAAACAGAATTATTTAGTAATTTTATTAAACTGAGTGAAAAATAATCAGATTTATTATACATTTTCCTTTTAATAATATATTTATTTATTTTTTTTAATAAAAACTCATTATCCAATTTTAATTTATTTATATATATTGTATAGGTATATTGTATTAATGTATATGTTTATGTATGTAACAAGTTTATTAAATTATAATTTGTTCATAAATTTTTCAATAAAATTTTAAGTGCTGTTAATATTTTAATTATGAAATTTAAAATGAAATAAAAATTAAAAAAAAAATTTTATTTTGTTCGTTTAATTGTATAGGAGGGGATATACGTTTTATTAAATTTAATTAGTGCTATTATTTAAAAGAAACCACTGATTTTGCTTTGATTTTATATTTTAATAAAATATTACTATTAAATAAAAGGTTAAAGCAAATTTTAGAATGTAGTTGTAGTTTTTTGGCAGAAATATTCGTAACCAAGTTATTAAAGAAAAGAAATGTAACAATGGGTGGCAGGTCGTCCAAGTTGGAAACTCGAATTCCAAACTCAGAAATAATAAAAACTTTTTTCTAATTTTTGATCTGGTTAAGTTGCTATTTGACTTTTGATTCAAATTAATAGTAAAAACAATAATACAAAATTTTGAAAAAACAGGAAAAAAATGTAAACAAGCATTTCACTTTATACTTATAACTCGTAGATATCCAAGTATATTGAATAATAAGTCAAACAGTTTTTTACCTTAGAACTGCTACAATAATAAAATAGAAATGACCTACTTTACATTTTAACTGAAGATTTTTTTATTTTAAGAAAATGTTTTTTAATTTAAATGAAGACTTTTTCCAGTTAAAGGAAAGTTTTTTTTTTAGAGACGACTTTTATATTTCAAGTGAAAATTTGGTACTTTAAGTAAATTATTAAAAAAGAATATTTTTTACCATAAGTGAAGACTTTGTTACTTAGTATTTTTTTTGGTATAAACATACATATATAACACAAATTCTAAAAAAAACATGTCGGACTTATGTATCTTAATGAAGGAGCGTATTCGATATACGAGAGATTTGCTAAAGCAAGTATTTTGTGGAAGAAAGCTTATGCAATCATCCAAAAAAAGATAACTCAGAAAATATTCGGATAAAAAATAGCCCTTGAAATTCTTTTGAACAAAAATAATTCAGTTTAACTAAAAAATATTCTCTTTGAGTCAAAAACTCTGAACTAAAAGATATAACATTTATTTAACATTTATCATTCACGATGCCTTATTATCATTATAATTTAATGACTATTTTAAATTATAAATTTTTTGACATTTCAATTTAAATTTAATAACAATCCAACATCAAATACTTAGTAATTATTTATTACCATAGGTTTGTTTGATATTTTTCTATTTCAATTAAAAATCTAAATTAAAAACCAAAATTAAATTATTAAATATTTAAATTGAATCAAATTTTTTCAAATATTTATTGTCCCCTATTAAAAGGTAATACAAAGATTTTTTTATATCAATTTCGGCTGTCAGTTACAGTTTATGACATTTTATGATATTTATGAAAAATAATTGAATTTGTGAGTTTTTAATCATATTTTAAGAATAACGGTGCATTTTGCTTTTGACAGAATAAAAAAAAAAAAATTTACAATTTAATTGAATTATTAGGAAAAACCCAACCAAAAAAACCGAATTAATTTATTAAGTTGTCAGTAGTTTTTGACATCAATATGTGAATATGTAAAAGAGGCTATTGATGACATATAGATTTATTAAAAAAAATTTTACGGTTTTTTGAATTTAGAAAATCCGAAAGATTTCTTTTTTTATTTTGTGGTGAATTTGAAATTTTTTTTTTTAATAGTTTTTGGGATTTTTTTTTTTTTGTGATTTGAATGATTGAAATGTCCAGAAATTGAATATTTTTCTTGGAAAGCAATTTTAAACGAAGATTAAACCATTTCAAGTAGATTTTTAGATATTGATTTGAAAATTTTTTACGATTTTAAAACTAAGAATTTTATATGTTTTAACTAAATAGTGATTGAATTATTTTTTTTTATACCTGTATGACTATAAGTCAAAAGAGTATAATAAATTTGCCATAACGTTTGTGACACAAAGAAAGAGAGGGATATATATACCTTCAAAGGTATGGATCGGATCAGAATCGGTAAGTAAATCGATTTAGCTAGGTATG
Organism: Dolichopus griseipennis; assembly: GCA_963082915.1. Taxonomy (NCBI): domain Eukaryota; kingdom Metazoa; phylum Arthropoda; class Insecta; order Diptera; family Dolichopodidae; genus Dolichopus; species Dolichopus griseipennis. The sequence continues at coordinate 366,542,024 of OY720441.1, forward strand.
CCTGTACTTGCGTCCGTCCGCACGATAACTCAAAAAATAAAGGAGCCAGGATTTTGAATTTTTACAAATTCGTTTTTATGCATCCAGCCATTTTGTTCCACGGGTTCGAGTAGCTGCCATATAACTTCGTTTTTTATATAAAAATAACTCTATCTAAATTTTGTCAAAAATTGTTTAGTTTTATGGCCAAAGTTTGTACAAAATTTGGTTGTTATATACAGTGCGTTCGAGTTGTTGTAATACAACTTCATATTTCACATGAGCATTACTCTATACATAATAATGCTGGATGATTGAAATTTTGTCAATAGTAATTAACTCTAATGACCTGCGTCTGAATAAAATATATTCGGACAGTGAAAGAGGTTCGAAAAGCTGCCTTTCAGATTTTCTTTTGTTTATAATTTAAAGCCTAATAAGTTTTGTATTTAAAATTTTGTCCAAAGTGATTAATCGAATGGTATAATGTCTATATTACGGTCATACGGGTAACCCAGAGTCGACACTGTCTACTCTTCTACACTCTTCCTCGTTTAAATTAAAGTAAGACTAGTGAATTCATTATTTACTTTGGTAATTTTATTCATTTAGTTCGAAATTTATCTTTATAATGATCAGCAAAATAGAAATAGGTGTTTTTTAATTCTTAGATGCCAGGATTGAATACTGTACAATAATGTTTAGCTGTTGAGTTATGTATGCGTATGATTAAATTTCGACAATTGGTAAGAAAAAAATCTATTTAATGGAATTTAATTAACACATCATATTACTTTGTGTCGGTTATGAAGAATAAAAATAGTTTTTTTTTTGAGTTTTCTTTAAACCGTGTTAAGGGTGCATAGCTTTACAAATGCAAGTTCTATGAATTTTTAAGTAAAGAGAATTTCTTTACGTGGCTCAAGTTATCTCTTAATAAAGTTTAAACTTCCATATGTCATATATTAATACAAATTTAAAAAATAATCAATCAAATTATGGAATCAATTCTTTAACTGGCTATTAAAATCCCTATAAAAATTTGGTGGAGTATTTAAATTAATGGAATTATGTAAGGTAAGTACATAAATTGTAAGCATATAACAAATTAGTTATCTATGAAAAAAGAAAGAAACTTAAATCTATTTCAAAGATATAGTTTTATTATGTAGGGTCTATATAGTAGAAAATTTAAATTTAATATTACTTACTTATATACAAAATTTTCAAAAAAAAAATTACATTTTATCTGTAAAACAAATATCTTTCCAATTTTTAAAAAGAACATTTTAAAATCTAAATTAATTTATTATTTATTTATTACTATCTAATTTAATAAAATTTATTAATTAAAGTTTAAGAAAATAGATCTAAATTAAATCATGCTTTAAAAATTTATTCCTTTTAAATATATAATTAATTACTAAACACTAAATCTACTATTAAAATTTTCAATATTAATTTTTATTAAATATTCTAGAATCATTCTACATATTTATAAAATATGTATGAATGTATGTTTATATAAATAAAAATTGTGTAATTAAACTCATCAACCATTACTACAAAAAAACAAAAACTAAAAAATAAATAAAAAAACTATACGTGTCTAGTAATTTAAATAGGGGGTGGTTTTTATAATTTATGAGTTCACTAAAAATTATCACTAAATCCAAAAAATAAAACTAAAAAAAAAGAAGGTACTAAAGTACTAAACTAAAGTTTAAAAATCAACATGAAACTGTCAAAACAATAAAAAGAAAAAAAAAAGAGGAGGGAAAAGGATGACATTTAAAATTAAAACAAAAATTAAGGCTTGTCTCTTATTTAAAAAAAAAAACAAAAATTGAGAAAGTATCCGTTAACTTATTTCGTAAACAAATTATAATACTGAAACAGTCTATAAATATTCAAATAAAAATCAGAAAAACAAAAAAAAAAATTAGAACAGGTTTTGTTGTTGTTTTTAGTTTTTTCAATTTTGTCTCCAAAACTTGGTGTTTCATTATACCCGTATGACTATATAGTCAAAGGGTATAATAAATTTGCCATTACGTTTGTGACGCAGAGAAGGAGGGGGGGTAGATATAGACTCAAGTGTATGGATCGGATCAGAATCGAAATAAAAATCGATTTAGCTATGTATGTCCGTCCGTCCGTCCGTCCGTCCGTCCGTCTGTCCGTCCGTCCGTCCGCACGATAACTCAAAAACTAAAAGAGCTAGGATCTTGAAATTTTCGCAAATTAGTTTTTTTGCAATAGCCGTCATCGCTATTTAAATCCAGCCATTTTGGTCCATGGGTTCGGGTGGCTGCCATACAACTTCTTTTTTTATATGAGTATTTCTCTGTACCTATTACAGCTACGTGTCTGAAATTTTGGCAAAAGTAGTTTAGTTTTATGGCAAAGTTTTTGCAAAATTTGGTTGGTCTAGTGGAGTGGGTTCGAGTAGCTGCCATACAACTTCTTATTTTATATGAGCATTACTCTCCACCTAATAAAGCTGGGTGTCTGAAATTTTGCTAAAAATAGTTTAGTGTAATGGCCAAAGTTACTGCAAAATTTGGTTGGTCTACTGCAAAGGGTTCGAGTAACTGCCATACAACTTCTTATTTTATATGAGCATTATTCTATACCTATTGAAGTTGGGTGTCTAAAATTTTGCCAAAAATAGTTTAGTGTAATGGCCAGAGTTACTGCAAAATTTGGTTGGTCTACTGCAGAGGGTTCGAGTAGCTGCCATACAACTCCTTCTTTTATATGAGCATTATATTTCACCTAATAAAGCTGGTATGTGTGAAATTTTGCCAAAAGTAATTAATGTTTACAATAATAATGATATAATGTTTATATAACGGTCATACGGGTATCCCAGAGTTGACACAGTCTACTCTACTACACTCTTCCTCGTTTTCGTTTGTTTTTGTTGTTGTTGTTTTTGGTTGAAGTTGAAGGCTGGTTTTGTGTCATTTCATGTCAGAACAAAATTAAGAAAAATCAAAACAAATGTGATATTCGCACGTAATTGCAATTAAATCCATTCTCTTTTGTTTCTGTTTTTTTTATTATTAAATTTGTTTTTTTATTTTTAATTTTTTTTTTTAAATTTTTATTTAGCACCGGAAGAATTTTTTTTCTATCTTTAGGACGAACAGGAAGTTTGTTTGAATAATTTAAGGAAATAGTGTCAAATGTCTATATATAAAATAAAGAAATGTAAATACAAAATAATTCTGAAAAATATTACAAAGAATGAAGAATTAGAAGAAAAACGAAGAAGAGTGTAGAGTAGAGTGTGCACAACTATAGGATACGTGTATGACTGTAATATCAGCATTAGATCATCCGGGTAACTAATTTGATAAAATTTCAAATACCCAACTTATTAGACTTTGAATTACGTGTAAAAGCTTTAAGTCAGTTTTTGAACCTTTTGCACTACACCAATTGTATTTGATACAAATGTTGGCTGTTAAAGTTAACTAGTTTTTACAAAAATTTAGATACCCTGGTTTATTCAGTACTGGTTATTTTCATATAAAAAACGAAGTTGTATGACAGCTACTTGAACCCGTAGAGCAAAGTAGCTGGATTTTAATAGGATGACGGATCTTGTATAAAAATGAATTTGTTAAAATTTTAGAATCCTGAATTTTTAAGCTATCTAGGTGATGGACACACTTAGCTGGATGGACTCACTTTTATTTTTCATTATAATCTGATCCGTATACTTGAGTCTATATCTTCCTTTACAGTGTCACTAACGTAATAGCAACTTAGTTCACCACTTGACACAATGTTCATGCGGGTATAATAAAAGTGAAATATTAAAATAGAATGAAGACAAAGAAATGATAATGGAAATTTAATTTTAGACTTTGTATAATAGAAAACATCCTGAATTAATTTTTCTTTTATTTTTGCAATAATAATTTTTTTATTTAATAGATTTTTGTTTTTTAAAAGTAAAGCTACATTTGTTTTATTATGTTTGACAATTAATTGTTATGTTAAATTGTGATAATAGAAAGCCTTAAAATGTTGTGATAAAAAGAGTTTTAAATTTCAAAGCCTAGAATGTTTTTCTATTTTTTTTTAACCCTTTGCCTAATTTTTTTTAAAAGACCAGACCATTGCAAATGAATGACTGAAGTATAGAAAAATTTCACTTTACTTTCAAGTTGAGTTTCAATAGAAAATTCCATTTGGTTTGAACTTAAAAATTAAACTCAGTTAAAAGGAAAATAATAAGACAATGAACAATTGTAAAAGTGTCGGCATTTGGACACTATAAAGAAATAAGAATTTTATTTTACTTTTGTATTTCAATTTGTTTTTTAAAGAGAATGACATAATTGACAATTGACATTCAGAACTAATTACTTGGAAAAAGGAATAAATAGTATAAATAAATAGATTTCATCAAACAAAAAGAAGAAATGAAAACTTAAATGTTTTGAAGGGAAAATATAATTATAAGCATAATTAGAAAAAAAATAGAAAATCAAAGGAAATGAAAATAGGCTTTGAAATAATAAGAACAAGAAAAATAAGAAAATTTAAGTGAATAATTTAATACTAAATGAATATGTGTTTTATAGAATAATAGTTGAAATAAGTTTTTCTTTGTATAGGGTGGCGCAAAACGACCGATACGGTTTGAATGCTTAATAATTTTTTAAAGTTATTTATATTTTTATTTCAGATTTTCGTGAAGAAAACTTGGAGAATTGGAAATGGTACAGTACACAACAGAACAGCAATCAAAAATTACGAAAAGTTATGGAAAATGTACTGGAAAGAGCAAGAATGTGCGAAGCCGAAAATTGTCAGCACTTGTAGGATAGAATTTTTCTACTGAAGCTAAAAATATTCCCCATTAATATACTGTATAACAAAAAAATAATAATAATAATTAACCATTAAATAAAAAAGTTAATAAACATTCAAACCATATCGGTCGTTTTGCGCCACCCTATAGTCATTTGGAAATGTACTCCAAAATACGTCTTAAGGGAGAGGCCTTGGCTATGTAGTGTAACAACATTGCTTATTAATCGAGAAGTGTGAAATCGATTCAATAAAATATGTGGTATAAACAAAATCAATAATATTACTTATAAATTAAAGAAGAATTGGATTTGAGATGTACAAGGGATCACAATATGTAAATGTTTTAATAGCGGGCTAAACTCAACCAAAAACAATAATTAATAAAGGAATTAATTCTTATGTAGTTAATGCAAGAAACAACACTCAAAATGTGAAAATCTGTTCTAATTTTAGTTATTTAGATTTAGATAAATTGGGTTGGCTTGGATACAGGACTTTGGTACATTTTCAACCAATACTTTAGGATAAAGAATTCTAGGTGAAAAAGTTAAAAAATCATAAAAAAAATTATAAATGTGTCTACCGACTAACTAGGTATTCTGCTGCGTTGCAAAATATATCTAAAAAAGCGATTGTTATGTGATTTTAAACTATAATTGAAATTAAAAACTAATTGAAACTAAATAAAACTATAAAAATCGCTAATCTAAAAGAGATAGAAAAATATTAAATTATAAATAAATAAAAAGGAAAATCAGCAGAGCTTTATTATCCTTTCATCAGTCTCACCTGACTGAGACTCCTAAAGCTACTTGTGCTGACACTTCTGCCCTGAAATAGAGAGACGAAATATTTTAAAATTCAAAATAGAGTTTTGTATTCTTATTTATCGTATATTTTTGTTTATTTTTAATAAAATAAATGTTTTTGAAGACTAATTTAAAATGTAATTAGCATTTATGAAATTTTCTATTAATTGTCCAGCTTGTAGAATATTAAAAAAGAGAGCATACATTGTAATTTTGTTTCTAATGTGTGGTTTGTTTAAATTTTTATTTTGCAATTTTAATTTGTTTTTTTTATTTAGCTTTTTATTTGTAATTTAAAAATTAAACTACTATTGCAATTAGTAACTAGATCTTAGTTTAATTTGTTTTTTGTTTGCTGAGTGATAATTTAATTAGCGTTGGTTATGTTTACTGCAGCTGTGAAAGTGTTTAGAAATTTTTTTGGCAATTCTGTCACCTGTCAAATTATATGAAAATGTCAAATATTTATGAAAAACTGAAAAGATTATATATAAATATTTATTTAAAATTGGTAAATCATATGTGATGAAATAATAATTAACAAAGTATAAGTCAAAATTTATTTATTTTAACATAATTAGTTTTTTTTTCTCAATGTAATGGTTGATGAGTTAATGTCAAAAACATTTTCTTATATAAACTCTATTAAATACCAGAGAAATACATAAATTAAGTTGTATCATTAGTTACAAAAATAGGTGATAAAATAGTTCTTTTTTTGTTTTTTGTTTTTTTATAATTTTCAATAAATAAAATTAGTGTACAATTTGATGAATTATGGACGTTGACCTTCTGATCAGTGAAATATTTATCGGTTAACCCTTTTAGGACCTGATGGATAGAAATCACCATAAAAGATTCATTCTGAATAAGTTATAAAATGAAATGATAGCATTCATTGTAATAATCGAACCAAATTTATATTATTATTTAATTCAACGTTCAATATAGAAATTTGTAGTATTTGTCATTTAATTGAATTTTTTTAAAATTATTATACCCGTATGACTATATAGTCAAAGGGTATAATAAATTTGCCATTACGTTTGTGACACAGAGGAGGAGGGCGGGTAGATATAGACTCAAGTGTATGGATCGGATCAGAATCGAAAAATAAATCGATTTAGCTATGTATGTCCGTCCGTCTGTCCGTCTGTCCGTCCGTCCGCACGATAACTCAAAAACTAAAGAAGCTAGAAGCTTGCAATTTTCGCAGATTCGTTTTTTTGCAATATCCGTCATCGCTATTTAAATCCAGCCATTTTGGTCCATGGGTTCGGGTAGCTGCCATACAACTCCTTTTTTTATATGAGTATTTCTCTGTACCTTTTACAGCTGCGTGTCTGAAATTTTGGCAAAAGTAGTTTAGTTTTATGGCCAAAGTTTCTGCAAAATTTGGTTGGTCTACTGCAGTGGGTTCGACTAGCTGCCATACAACTTCTTATTTTATATGAGAATTACTCTCCACCTAATGAAGCTGGGTGTCTGAAATTTTGCCAAAAATAGTTTAGTGTAATGGCCAAAGTTACAGCAAAATTTGGTTGGTCTATTGCAGAGGGTTCGAGGAGCTGCCATACAACTCCTTCTTTTATATGAGTATTCCACTAAACTTAATTAAGCTGTATGTTTGAAATTTTGCCAAAAGTTATTAACCGGATGATATAATGTATATGTAACGGTTATACGGGTATCCCAGAGTTGACACAGTCTACTCTACTACATTCTTCCTCGTTTTTCATTTAAAAGAAGTGAAAAATAATATTAATAAAATTTTATTTATAACGGCAAAATTTAATTCAGTTTTTAGTTCCATAATAGATGTTGCAATATAAACACACCATAAGAGCAATGGATTTTCCAAGCTCTAATCGATGCTCTCAACTACGCTCTTATAATTTATCATAGGTCTAACATAAACCAACCCTTATCGCAGCTCCAACATATACCCACCCTTAGACCGTAAATGGTTATACTCGCATAGTACTGAATCAATATACCACAAAAGTGCATGATGTTGCCACCTGCTCAAAAATATCACCGAATTACGAAGCGCCTAATTTAATGATGGAATGGAAACGATAACAGAAAACATCTTTGTTGATTTTGTTATATTTGTTGATAAGATTTAGTACTTTCCACTCAAAATTGGGTCAACAATAGATTAATTCCCCAAAAGTGGAGAAAGAGCTAATATTTTGGCATAATTAAATACAGATAATTAGACATACCAAAAAGAAATCTACACACTAATATTAAATCAACTTCAAATTTTTTATTTTAAAATGGAATTTTGACAATCTTTTCTAACAATTTAATTTTATAATTGTTTCCGATTTTTGTATTAAATCAAGATAAATATTATAATTATATCGATTGAATTATCGATTAAAGAAATAAAAGCCTTAAGATTTTTTGAATAAAAACTGATAATAAATAAAAAGAAATATTTTTTAAAAAGGATGTTTAAAAGTAAAACAAAATTTTTACAAAAGAAAAAAATAAAGGAAATAATTAAATTGAAGATAAATTGACGCTTTATAAAAACAAGAAATTTAATACCGGATCCGTTGAAGTTTTTCTATAAAATAACAATTTCGAAGAGGTTATGTTTAAAGAGGTGATGGAATTGAAATTTTACCAGTTTATCAGAACAATAAATTCAGTTTTATTCAAAACTTTTATGTGTTCTAAACATAAGTCACAGTTTGTTTAATCTTGTTACTATAGTAAAACGATATTCATACTAACTTGATTCAGGTCTTGAGTTCAGATTAATTTGTTCAATAGGAAAATATTCTATGAAAATATTTGACAACTTGTTAAACTTTAAAATTATTACATTTCTTATTTTGTGTACTGAAATTTTCACATAATCGATTTTATTTTAGTGGAATCGAAATTTTTAGCATATTTTATTTTTATTTTTATACCCATGAAAAAATATAAGATACGTGTAATAAGAAATTGCTCCTCCGATTCTAACGAATCGATCTAGATATGATAGAAATAGACTCAAAGGTATGATTCGAAACAGCATCAAAAAGTAAATCGATTTAGAAATTCTGTCTGTCCGTCCGTCCCTCAACACTATAACACAATAACTTAAAAAGCTAGGGTTATATGAATATTTAAAAAGAGAATTGTAATTGAAAATTACAGAAAGGCATGACATATCGAATTTGTTGGTTATTTCCAATAAAATCAACATTATTAATTGAGGATAAAGTTACCAACTATACCAGTTATAAATCGCAGATAAAATTTTAATAAAAAAATATTAGGAAAAATTATGAAAGCAGAAGATTTTTATAACTGGAAACGGAAAAGAGTTTTCCGGTTGTCAAAAAATTTTTCAATTACAATTCTAGCTTAGATTTTCCTCTAATATCAGGGTTTTAAGAAAATGCCAAAGTTAAAATTAAAATTTATTAAAAACGGACAATACAATCAGAAACCAATCGAATGGAGAATAAATAATATTTTAACATATTATGATTTAAAATCACACATGTCAAAGAAAAGCTGATAAAATTTGTATGCAAATTATAACTTTAATTTCATATTACAACAACAAAAAACAAGATGTCTTGCCAATTTTCTTATTTAAAATAATTATCAATTTTAATGTTAAAATAAATCTTGTTTTTTTGTCATGTTTTATTTCATTTGTTTTGCAATCGGAAAAGGAAATCTCTCTCTGAAACCAATATGAATTCTGTCTTAATAAATCAAATTTTTTTATGTTGTTGTTATATTTTTTAATATTATTTTATGCTAAAATTCAATTCCTAAAAACCAAAATACCAAAAGAATGAATTTAATAAAACATTTTTTTTTCTGATTTTATCAGTTTTAACTTTGGTTGGAATTTTTGTTTTACCCCGACTTAAAAAAAGGGAACAAAGAAGATGTTTCTATTTAAAAAATTCGAAATAAAATTCAAGAAAAAAAAAAAGGGAAAAAAATAGCATATCTTTAGGAGGAAACGCTTATTCATGATATTTTTTTTATAGTGAAACAAAAGAATCTCATCTGTTTTTAGTTTCTTTGTTCTGTTTTTTTTTTGAGTTCTTTTTGTTATTTATTTTATTTGAATTAAATTTATATAATATTAAATAATAAATATGAATTCATTTAGAATTATATTCCAAACAGTCTACAACTATTGATAATGAATCACCAGCACCAGGGTACTGGAAATTTTTGAAAATATTTCAATAGATTTATAAGAAATAACATGATTACTTTGCAATAATATAAGAATCATGTTTTATATAGAGTAAATTAAAGGTTATCATATTTTAAGACTTAAAATATTTTAAGATTTTATTGTATCTTTTTGATAAAGTATCTTTAATAACAGAATTTAGTTCTTTTAATACGTCAAAAGACATTGTCACAAATTCAGTAAATAGACAAGATAGTCCTGAATGGTGAGATTTATTTAATATGTTATTTATTAAATAAAGACTCGAAGTATTTTAACAACTGTTAAAATAGACAAAATGAACTTAATTATATAATTACTTGTGAAATTAGAATTGGATTTCAAAGAATTTAATTAGTATCATATTTTAAAATATTAAAAATTCCTCATTTTTTCCTCATTCTCATTTTGCTTTGATTGTCCTTGTATCGATAATGCATAATCAGTTTCCTACTCATTTTTCAAATATATATACATATAGAATATTATTTTGAGTATTTTAATTTTAATTAATCGTAATTTCAAAGAAAAATTCTTTGAAAAATTGATTAAGTATGAGATCAAGGGAACCTCAATTTATGATTGATTAAAATGGATTAGATATATTTTGTAGAATTTAATATAATAAAATTAATATTTTTTAATTCAATAGAATTCAATGATAAATTTTTAAAGAAAAACAAGTTTAAAATTTATAAAATTTTATAAAAATGTTTTTTCAAGCACGATATTTATTCATTTAGAAATTCTCAACAACAAAGTACTCTCTATTAAGTTCTAGATTAATACAAATTTTTATTGAATTTTAATAATTTTCTTACTTTTAATCGAAAAATTAAATTAATTGTATTTTAAAGAATTTTATTTTTATAACCTTTATCCAAATTTTCCTTTGATTTTTGATGTTAGATGAAGATAAATTCAAAATGTTTAAAGATAAAGTTTTATATTTAGATTCAATTTTTAATTTGTAATTAATATATAATTTAGTTTAAATTGGTAACTATGAAAAATTAATTTAAAAATAATTCTATTAATTAATTTTAATTAGAAATTCTTTGTTTCAAATCAATTTAATATAAAGCATTTACATATTGTTGAAATTTTATAATAATATGTTTGATAAGTTTCTGTTTAATGAAAAAATTGTTTTTAAATAAAATTTATAAAATAGAAATTGTTCAATAAGTAATAAAAAAGATTCTTTCAATATATAATTAATTATTGAGCGTTTGAGTGAAATGTATATGAAATAAATAAAACACAGAGTAGTTTACACTGAAGAAGTCTGCATGTCGTAGAAATACTTGAATTTATGAAAATAAATATATTTTAGTGAAATTATAAGGAAACCGCCCGATTTTTATTTATTTCAAGTTTTAAATGATATTTTGCTTGTAAAAATTTAAAAATTTATAGTTTTGAGTATTGGCCTAAGAGGTCGACAAAGTTTTAGAAATTGACAAAGTTTTATGGTTGTAAATTGAAAGACCTTAAACTTAAAAAAAATTTCAAATCTCCCAGAGAATCGACCCCAACTCTAAAAGAATTTTTTGTTTGTTTTGAACCCCAAAATAATCCCATGTTCTATGGCAAGTTACTGGCGAAACAGACTGCTTATTAAGTTGATTTATAAAGTGGCATTTACACGTAAAAATGTTCGGCCGAACTTCAGTTTTTATTTATGATTAAAATTGGATATGGAGAAATGCGTCTGCGGCAATGGAAAGTAAAGGGTAAAGGAAAGCTAGAAAGCCAATTATTGAAACTGTGTGGTATTTCTTTGGGGAGTGTGGGATTTTAACACACCAAAACCACACCCATTTTGAGCCAAACTTTAGGAGGGAACCTGTGATACAAATGAATAGTTTAGCTAGAGGGATGGGGATATGGAGGGAATTGCTATTATGGTGGAAGTTATTTGGAATTTCTGGATTATGGGGGACGGAAAAATTGGATGGGATATTGAGAAGAAAGATGTTAATGTTCTTCTTACATTTGGCTAAATCGTACATATATACATTATCAACTTTGGGAAACACATTTGGTTGAATATGGTTCCATAAACGTGATGAGGGCATGATAAACAAATTTCCATAGGCCTTGTTAGGCCATTTAGGTAGCTCAAACGTTTTGGATGAGCATCTGCTGCCCTCCTTGTTTCTCGTTAAAAAATTTTGAGTGGATGCAAAAGTTGTTTAATTTCTTTAGAAGAGGTGTTGGTCCCTACAAAATAACTTTACAACAAATTCAGTGGCTCAACAGAATGACGATGACTGAGTGGAATGAGCGTTGGGATAACACTTGGATCATTTTATAATAAACATGTTACGCATAACATAAACACATTAATACACACACATATTACAGTTAGTGTGATATATATTCTTTGATAGAAAAGCTCAAATTATTAAAGGGGTTAGAACAATAATATTGTTTTAATATATAAATTATAAATTATAATAGATAAAATAAGGTTGTATAAGACAAAAAAAGAAAGTTCCTGAAATTTAAAATGAAATCGATTTAAAATGAACTTAATTTAAATTATTTTACATTGTATAGATAAGTGATTTAATATTCTACATAGTATCAATAATTTAATACTTTGAGATAATGTTTTATATAAAAAAATGAAATTTAATATATAGTTAATTAATAATTTATTTATCTATTTATTATATTATATAAAAATTATTTACTAATTTGATAAAACTATTTCTAAAACTACTTTTTTACTCAAAACTTAAATTAAAAAATCTATTATAAAATAAATCTATTTTAATACTTTGTTAACAATAAAGCAATTAAATATTAAATATATCAAAAAAAATTTTAATCTATAGATACTTTTAAAAATTCTAAACTTCTACATATATAAATAAATTTTATTTAACAATATAAATCTAAACTATATAACTATGCATGTATGAATATATATAATTTTAAATAAATGAAATTATTCTTTTATTTGAATCATCTGTTAAAAATTAACACAAAATCCAATCAATACAATAAAAATAAAAAAAAAAATTAAATAAATAAATTAGGGGTGTAAAATATACACACACACACTCACACACACAAAGAAAACAAAAGAAAAAACTTTTTTGAAAAATTAAAAAAAAACACACAATAAATACCTTGGATCTGTTGCGCTGTGGTGTTGGATAATCATCTTTTGATTTCCGACGTTTATCCTTAAGGATCATACGTGCTGCAGCAAATGCCATTTTTGTTTTTGTTTTCTTTTTTTTTTTAGATTTTTCGACGATTCGATTTTTGAATTAAATATTTTTTATTATTTTTATTTTTTTTTTAACGGTTCTTATGTTTTGTTCTTTACTCTAAAAATTAAAAGTGTTCATCCTTGTCTTAACGAGAATTAGAAAGAGAAAATAGAAATTTTATAATGGTTGCTCTTTATAGTTTATTCTTCAAAAAATTCGTTTGCAGGTTGGTTGCATTCGTAAGAGAAATTGTTTTTGTTTTTTTTTTTTTTATTATTATTGTTCTTATTTTTGTTTGCACTATTTAAATTTTTTTTTGTATTTTTGTTTTTTTTTTTTAATTTAAAATAAGAAAAAAAATTTTTTTTTGAATTTAATACAGAGTTTTAAATTTTTATTTTAATTTCAACTTTTTTTTTTTTGAAATTTTTTAACTATATATGTATGTATATATATATATATATATATATATGTTGTTAGTGTTTCCTTCCGGTATCTTGTTTTCTATAGGAAAGTGTGTACTAGTAGAATGTTGTAGTAGAAGTAGTACTAGATATTTTATACTAGATTTTTTATTGAAAATATATATACGTATATATTTTTTATTCTATGCTTTGTGTATCTTTTTATTGAAAGAAAAATCCTTGAAATGTTTTTTTTTTTGGTTTTTATATTTTTATATTTTTTGAACTGAAATAGAAGTGTTTTTGATGGGATAAAAATTTATATAAATACAGAATATGTATATATACTCTTTTCATATGAATTTGGTCCTTTTCCGAATTTAAATTTGTTTATATGCAAATCAACTTTGTGTTTTTTTTAAACTTAAGTGATCGCAAAATTTTCAAAAGAAAATTTGTCTTTATACCCGTATGACTATATGAATATACCTAAAGGGTATACTAAATTTGCCATTACGTTTGTGAATCAGTGAAGGAGGAGGAGAGTAGATATAGACTCAAGTGTATGGATCGGGCCAGAATCGAAAAATAAATCGATTTATCTATGTATGTCTGTCCGTCCGTTGGTCACCACGATAACTCAAAAAATTAAGCAGCTAGGATTTCGAAATTTTCACAAACTCGTTTTTATGCAATAGCCGTCATCGCATTTGAAATCCAGCCATTTTAGTCCACGGGTTCGAGTACCCGCCAAACAACTCCTTCTTTTATTTGCTCATTACACTACACCTAATAAAGCTGCATGTTTTGCTCAAATTTTGCCAAAAGTAATTAATTATATAACGGTTATAGGGGTATCTCAGAGTTGACACAGTTACCTCCTCTACACTCTTCCTTGTTTACAAATTAGTTTAGGTCTTTCTTTTTAAAAAACGCACCCAAACCTTGGAACTCAGAATTCAAATTTACATAGTTTGAAAAATCTAGTCCCTAATCCTGCAGTAGAAGCTGTATAAGGAACAAAATTAAGCTAAATCCGAAAAAATGGTTAGTGTAATTTTTGGAAGCTATTTTTTAAAGCAGATTTCAGAGTCAAACTTTTTTAATTTTGCTTGCTTTATTTTGATTCTATTATAAAATCTGGGAGTACATTTTTTCGAATATGATGATCCGATTGGTGGTTCCCAAGAAACGGGTCTGATTAAAAAAGATCAATTTAATTAAAAAAAACCAAATTCATTTATTCTCTAGTCGTTTGAAAAAAAATCAAGTTCATGTGAAAAGAGTATATATATATATATATATGATTTTTTTATGTTTTAATTTCTTTGAATTCATTTTCAATAGAATATATGTGATATACATATTATATTATATAGAGGATGTATATAATAATGTTAGTTTGTAACATTATAGTAAAATAATTTATTGTGAAATATTGTACTAAACAAGTGCATCCCTTTAGGCGCTTTTATTTTGCTTTATTTGTTTTTTTTTATTTTTAAATGTTTTTAAGCAATTTTTTTTCGGTTCTTAAAAAAAAACTATTTATTTTGGAATTTTTTACTTTGATTTTTGTTTGTTTTTTTTTTTTTTTAATCCTAAAATAAAATTGTTTAAAGTTTTAAAGAAAAAATAAAGAATTAAAGGAAAAATTATAGATAATCAAAATTATATAAGAAAAAACTAAAACTGAAATATTTGTTTGTAAGAAAGGAAGAGATTTTCATTTGTATAGAAATAGAGTGCATTAGAATAAATGGCTTTTTTTGATTATTTGGTTGTGAAAAGTTTTTTTTGATTTTAGATTTTTTTTTGAAATAAAAAATCAATATGAAGTTATTTATATTTTGTAATTTTTTTGTTTTTACTTATTTAAAAATTTGTGCAATTTTTTTTAATATTTTAATAATTGATTATAAAATTGTGTTAATTCAAATGAAAATATATTATATTTTGCATTTCTAAATTTATTGTGAATTATTTTTCTAAAACATGTTTTATGTTTAAATATTTATGCGTGTGCGTTTCGTTTGATTCGACTAAATGTGATTTGAGATTTAGAAGAAAGATTAAAAGAATGTGTTTTAATGATTCTAAAGAATATCGTGTTTTATGACATTTGATTTCGTTAAATTTGAGGCGCTAATTTTGGAGTCGCTTCGTGTTGATACATATTCATTAATGTTATTTATGCTTTGTCTAATTTTGACGTATTCCATATGAATTAAAAATTATAATAATCTTAAATTCATGTATTAAATCTTCTGGTGTATTGCTAATTTTTATTTTCAACTTTTAGACTTTGTTTTTATTTATCCAATTTCCATTGGAATACTATTTATAAAATCATTGCCTTATTTTACGCACTTATTAGGCATGTATATTGTGTTCTCCTTTATACGGTTTCATCTACCATAATATTTTCGAAAGTAACAACTTTGTAAATCAATGGATTAATGCGTTTAAAAGTATTTTAATTTTACGAAAAATATGTATATTGAAGGAAATGAAAAACTAGTAGTTTCCTTCTAATTTCACTGAAACTATTTATTTTTACAAATATCAGTATTTCGTTTACGACATACAAACTTCTTCAGTGCTAGTACTCGACTCTATATTAAATATTCAAATATGAATAATTTCTTGTAAAAAACTAATACTGTTTAGTTTTTGTTTCACTAATTTTTATTTAATATTAAGAATCACATTAGATTTTCGAACAATACTAACACCATTGGCTACCAGGGCTATTATAGGCTGGATACTATTTTTAGATTAGTAATAATATTATTTCCATATTTAGTTTATGTTATATACACTGTAGTAAACTTTTTTTTTTAGAATGCTCCTAAATTAAGTCGAGTTAGCAATTGATTTTACGATAGAATTCAGTTAAAAATTCGATTGTAAAAATTAATATAAAGTTCAACTGGTTATACATTTTAAATTTGAACTAAATTTAGTCACCAAGGTGATTTTGTAAAGAAAAATAATATTTCAATAGATTTTTTTCAATTAAATGTTTTATGTTTTTAGTTGCATCAAAATCGAACTCGCACTCTGTCGGTTAATAAACTAAATACTTAGTTATCTATGCCCCCCGATTATTTATTTTCCATTTTCGAAATATTGTAATATTTTTAAACGCTTCTTGTATTGCATATTTTTAGGCGTCTTGAAAAAACATTAATTTTAATTTAAATAAATAAATAGATTAGTTAATACGAATAATAGTTGAAAATAATTAAATTGAAAAATTTAATTAAAATAATATTGGCAATGTTAGTAAAAGAAAATTAAATTCATATGTCATCATTGTTTAAATTTGGGAATGTGTTTGTTATTTTGGAAATAAGCCAACTTTAGAATCATTAATTAATTGAAAATAATTTAATTTTTCACTATCAATATTCCTTAAATTTTTTTATTGTCCTTCAATTTTTCAATTCAATTTTACAATTAAATTAAATTTTTTTAGAAATTGCAATTCTGTCATAACTTTTGTTTTTTTTTGTATTTTAATTTTATAATTTTTCGTCATTTATTGTTTTATTTTGTTAATTTTGCTCGGTTTTCGAATAATTTGGCACCGATGTTGTGTTTTATAAGTCATTGAATATTACTGTCGCACATTAAAAGAATAACATAACCACAATCTTTAAACCGCAATTCACAATAGAATGTGTGAATATTGTATGTTGTGGAAATTTTTTGCTATTTTTTAACCTAACTGTAAAAAAAAATCCCTAAATTAAAATCAAACATGCAATCGGCGAAAGTTTCTTAGGTATTAATGTTTATTTTTACAATTATTCAGATTTTGTTTATTTGATTTTTCGAAAATATAATGTTTGCATTTTTATTTTCCGTTTGTTTTTTTTGTGGAGAATTTGTATATGTAAAAACTCGTGTCGTGTTTTGTTTTTATTTTTATTGTGAATTGCACATTAATTAAAAAGTGAAAATCGTGTTTTGGCAATTATTGTTATTACAATTCTTGTGTTATTGTTTTTTATAAGTCGGTGGCATGACGTTAAAATGTTAATTTACATAATTTTAATATTTTGCATTTTTCATAATTTCTGAATAATTTTGATTAATTTTCGTTGTAAAATAATTTTATATTTTTTTATTTATTTATTTTTATTGCGGCATTTTTTTTTTTTTTTAATAAATTTTAATATTTTTTTTTTTTTGTTGAATTGTCAATTCGTATTTATTGCAAAGGTTAAATGACAGTAGTGACAAATGCTCCAGCAGTATATTCCAAAAGAATCGATTTATCGTTTAATCGATTGCTAAATTGATATTATGATTTGATGGTTGATATTAAACTGATTTTTGATCTTGAATTAATTGATATTGAAATAAGTGCGCGGTGATTATTATAAAAATAAACTATTTTATTATTATTTTATTTTTTTTTTTTTTGTAAATTTACTTATGTTTTATATTATTTATTTTTTAAATAAATGTAATTTAAAATAAAATTGATTTTAATGTATAAAATATATTTGAAATAGAAAAATATATTATAGAATTTTACTAAGAACTACAATTGCACAGAATGAGATTACTAAACTATGTAAATTGGCTTGAAAAGAAAGCATGCTTTTTTAAATTCTATATTATATTATAATGAATAATGTAAATGTAATAAAATATTTTTTATGAGGGATATTTTGGGATTTAATTTTGTAAACGAACGTGTATGGTTAGTAATTTTGCAAATATGTTTCTTTCTTTCGGATCCATTCTGGATTAAAACTCTATTAAAGGTTAAATAAATTATTGATTTAATATTCAATGAAATAATATCAAAAGCTATAAAACAGATGATACGTTTTAGTTAGTAGCTAATAACGTTTTTTAAAAAATCGGATTGCTTGAGAAGTAGCCTTCATGCAATTTAGACAGAGTTATCTAATTAACAGTTTTATATTGATATATTCAAAAAAATTATTAGTCAACATTGGAATTTGATATGAACTTATAGCCGAAAATAACAAAATTCTATTTATAATAAGTAAAAATTTGTAAATTTAACACATGTTACAAAATAATATTTTTTTTCAAATTTATTTTTAAAAATTATCTTTGTAGAGGTAATCTAAATTAAATAAAACTTCGGTTTTTGAATTTTAAGGAAAATTATGAAATCACTAGAAAAGTGTCAGTTATAAAATATGTTCCACTACAGCTTCAATTTTTGATACAATTTATTTTTATATTATTCGAAATTTAAAATTTAATTCGAATGCCTTAATTAAAAGGTTTAATTTCCAATTTATTAAATTCGACTTTTTATCGAGAACACGTTTTTTGAACCGATTTATCGCGATTCATATGAATAGAGATCACCTAATACTGTTTGTAATCTTATCTGTACAAAAGCAGCTTAAAATTAAGAATAAACATTAAATGTCATTACAAAAATAAAATGAAATAAATTAATTAATTTAATAACAAGTAAAATTCAAAAGTTAAAAAAAAATATTTAAAATTTTCTAAAAAAACAAAATTAAAAAAAAAAAAAAACGATTTTTAAAATAAACTTTTATTTATTTTATATTTAAGTTAAAAGTACGGAAAAAAAAAGTAAATGTAAAATTGAACTGCTTAATTTGCAAACAATGCGATTACTGCTGAAATGCTCATTTAAAGAAATGCAATAGCAAAAAAAAAAATTGTACTAATTTAATTAATTAAGTTTTATATGATATTTTTTGTTTATTTATTTATTTCAGTTTTTATATGTCAAATGAAACTTTGAATAAATATTTTTATTTTATTTTTTTTTTAATTCTTTTTCATATTTTTTTTTAATTGCGTTTTTTTTTTTATATCAAATCCATTTTTATTTTTTTTTTTGTAAATAAATAAATAATGAAATAAAAGTTAAAATGAAAAACACTACTATTTAATTCTGAGAACTATGCGGAAGCTTTTCTTTTAAGTATTTATTAAGTATTAATTTGTTGTTTCAATTTAATTTTGTTTTTATTTTTTATTGTGACACATACCTGTATACATATATGAGAGCAGAGTAAGTTTTAAGTAGTTAGTATTTTTTATTTTTCCAAAGGAAATCTAAATTAAAAAGAGATAAAAGATGAAAGGAAAAATAATGTAAAAGAATAAGAGTTAAAAAGTAAAAATAAAAGAAAAATGAAAAGATAGTAAAAAAAAATGAAAGAGGGTGTTATTGTAAACGGTGTTGTTCTATATAAGTTTTGTAGTATAACACTTTTTATTTTCTTATGTTCTAACACTGTTTTTTTTTTATTGAAGCACACAATCACTTTGTTTTTCTTAAATTGTTATTTCGTTCACTTGTATTTCTTACTTAATTAATTATTAGTTTATGATTACTATTATTATTATTATTATGAGTTTTTATTTTACAATAATATTTTTAATTCAGTTCAATTGATTTATTTTTTTTATTTTATTTCTTTAATATTTTTTGTTTTATATACTTAGTTACTTCATTTGTTATTTGTTAATTATTTTAATTTCCTGATTTTTTTTTTTAAATATTCTTATATTTTTTAAAATATATATTTTTTGTAATAGAAGAGTATTAAATTTTAATATTAAATGGAGATTTTGTGCCCGAAATACATTTTATAATATTAAAATTTCCAAGTATTTGTATAGTTTGCAGTCATTTAAATAATTAATAATTTAAAAAAAAAATTGTAATAAGATCTAGTTGAGGTTTTAAGTATATTGTCAACGATTTTGCTTTTAAGATGAAAATTTTATAGAAAACTATCTTTATTAATTAATAATTAACTTATGGTTTACCATTTTATAAAATTTCCTTCTTTGAAGCAAAATAAATTGAATATGGGACGTATTAGAAAAAGATAAATGGCAAAATTATCTTTCATCGAATGTTGGTACACAAAATACCGTAAAAGAGAGAAAGCCCTTTATTTAAATAGTTATAAAAAAGCTCTATAATAAATATATTACTTAATCTGGATACCTGTTTATACCCGTAATGACTATAAGTCTCCATGGGTTCGAGTAGCTGCCATATAACTAAATTTTTTATATGAAAATAAAATAAAATAAAAAAAAATATTTTTTTCAATATATGCTTTTATTTAAGAAGTACCAGCCCCCTAAAATGTAGAATATAAAAAATTGAAGGTAGATCTTGGGAGTTTGTCACTGTTTTAATATAAAAGTAATTTGCCGGTATTAGAAACAGTTCTTTTAATGTATGAAAACTTTTGAGCTTAAAATATTAAAAAATTTTCATTAAACAAAAATTTATGGTAGATATTTTGCATTTAAAAGTGCTTTAGTATAAAAGTAAATTGCTGAAATGGAAGACAGTTCTTCTTTCAGTTAGCCTTAATCCAGCAATTTCCTTTATGAACCAATCCAGCAATTTACGATCCATACAATACTTATAAATTTATGGTCAGATTTCTAATATAAATATATCACTAACTGGCAGAATGAAAAATAAACCCATAGACCCAGGCAAGTTCATATAAAAGTATATAATAACTCTAAACATGGTAAAGCTGGATATTTAAAATTTTGCCAAAAGTAGTTTATTTTTATGGCCAAAGATTGGGAAAAATTTAGTGCAGTGGGTTCGAGTTGTTGCCATATTTAACATGAAAATTACTCTATACATAATAAAGCTGGATGATTTATATTTGTCAATAGTAGTTAACTCTAATAGCCAACGTCTTTATAAAATATAGTCGGTGTAGTGGAAGAGGTTCGTAGAGCTGGCTTTCAACTTTTCTTTTGTTTATAACTGAAAGCCTGATAAGTTGTTTAACAAAAATTAAACCTCCATTTCGTTTTACCTACACCTTCATAAATAGAACTTCATATGGAACATTGTTTAAATTTTAAGAAAGAGCTTTTTTAAAAAATGTTTTTGGTCGAAATTACTTTGTGTAAAACGACTTTAGTAATCTGTCGTTCTCCCTAACACACTTTAAGAGATTTTTCTACCTATGAGAGGTTTTTCTTCATTAATTATGTAATTTTACATATTACGAAATGTTTTGAGTATGACTTTCTTTTTTCTTTCATTTTACTCGTAATAAATTTCTTTAATAATTTTTTTTATTTTAATTTTTAAAAATTAATTATGATAATAAACCAGATATAATAAACGGATCAACGGTTACATATTTTATACATTATAGTAAAAAATGTTTTTTAATTAAAGTAAATACCTTGCGAACTGAAAAAACATTTTAATTTTTAAATAAATAGTAAGTATTGCTTTGTAAATCATAAAAACTATATTTTTAATTATATTTTATAAATTCTTTTAAGAAAATTCAAAAGTACTTTTATGTCATTTATGTTACAAAAAAATGCATATAAGTTTTTAAAGTCAAGGTCACCAATAGTTATACAGGTATTTTAATATTAATGAAAGAAACGCTGCCTTTAAGTTATTTG
Source organism: Dolichopus griseipennis (assembly GCA_963082915.1). Taxonomy (NCBI): domain Eukaryota; kingdom Metazoa; phylum Arthropoda; class Insecta; order Diptera; family Dolichopodidae; genus Dolichopus; species Dolichopus griseipennis. Next base: position 366,563,937 of record OY720441.1, read on the forward strand.
AGTACATATTAAACAAAGGTATAAATTATTATTACGAAATAATTTAAAATGTTGGACTTTGTGTTGTTTTAAAATAAATAATAAAATTTTTATAAAAGTTATATTGTACAAAAGTGCAAACTTATGGGAAAACATTTAATTAAAGGAGTGGAGAATTTATGGCAAAGATTTAAAATTGTAGTTAAAATAAGTCTTAGAACTAAAGAAATTTGAACTAAAGCTATTTGATCAAGGCTTGTTATTTTTTCAAGTAATGACAACCATTAATGCATTAGAATTTTCACATAATTAATTGGTTCAAGTCGTAAAATATGAAATAAGAAAACTAATTAAGATATTAAGATATTTTATAACTCACATTATAATAAATTATAATTTAATTAGGATAATTAAAAAATATGAATATAATTTTTTTAAAAGGTTTTGTCTAATTAAATAACAATAAAATATTAAAACTATTAAAAAACTTTAATAATAATTTCCAATAGAAATTCAATGTTCCCCTTCTGCTCTCTCTCTCTTTCATTTTTAAGTGACTAAGTGAAAAACTAATAAAAATATTTAAGATTATTAATAAAATTTATTTTCACCCCACACAAATATAAGAAGCAAAATATAAATTTGATTGCAATTTATTATGGAGACAATAGAGGCGACTTAAAAGTTTTTCATTAATGCGTTTTTGTCTCTTTCTAAAAACAAAAAATATTTGTTTTTTTCAGATTTTATTATCCTTATTATCCTTTATAATTTTTTGCACAATAAATTACTCACTTTTTCATTTTAGTTTTTCCGGAAATATTATATATATATATGTATATATATATATATATATATATATATATATATGTAGAGTATATTATTTTTTTAATTTATATCAATATACTAGATTTTAATTGCTTTTGATAGCATCAATTATATTCCAAAAATTTTTTTATTTTGATTATTCAAAAAACTGATTTTCCGGAAAATTGAGGAAAGGGATGTAACGTTTATTTATTATAAATATCGGAATATTTTTTAATTATATTACAAATAAATTGCAAATAAATTAAAATTCAAATTAAAATTTGTTTTGTCATAATTTTAGAATTTTTTGCATTATTTTAGTTTAATTTTCACAATTTGGAAAAATTGGATGCAGTAAATCAAAGATGGAAAATTTAATTGATATGAGCAAAATTTATTAATTACGGATATCAAAATTTCCAATTTTTTAAGTTTAATTTTTAAATACTAAAATAAAAAAGTCACAATTTTAATTAATTTGTAATCAATTATTTAAATGAAATGTAATACCTCGTATTTGATATTTTAGGTGCAGTTTCAAATTTTTTTGACGTATTACAAATTATTTATTTTTTTTAAAATTTGGTAAAATTTTGGCTATTCTACGGTTTAAGTAGTATTCGCGTAGGACCAAATGACTATATCTAAAAGATAACACCAGCTAAAATATTCTTATATATATCGTTAAAATATTCTCCAGACCGTGATCTTAATTAATAGCTCTGATTTATTTTATAAAATAGACTAAAATAACAAAATTACTTTCAAATGTCCTTTTTGTCCTTAAAGGATAATATGCGCAATTAAACCTATATATTTTTTGAAAGCTGAAAACACCAGCTATCTTTTAGATATACGATAGTCATTCGGTCCTACGCAGATACTACTTAAACCTTAGAATCCCCAAAATTTTCAATCATTTTGTTCAGAATTATAAATAGTTTCGTTTAGAATGGTTGTTTGATTATTGAACAGTTTTTCCTCATAGATTTAATGCACATCTATGAGGGAAAACTGTCTATCTATCAAATTCTTGAAAAATTTATCGAACTATTTGAATTTCATAGCATGAGGCTGATGGCTTGAAGCAAATTAATATTAAGTATTTAAAATTTATATTCCTAGAGTTAATTTTCGAAAAATATAGTAGATTAATTAATTTCTTTATTATTAGTAGAAGCCTAAATTTACAATGCATACTTCAAATAAACAAAGATAAAAGCGAAGGAACTGCCTTTAATATCTGGCTTAAATGTTAATATAAAAGTTGCAGTTAAATTAATTCACATTAAACTTTTTCTATTTTAATTAATATTTTTAAATTCAGACTTTTTAAAGATACTAAACTTAAAATTTATTGTATACTGATTGATTATATATAATTCATTAATTAAATTTAAATAATTTGACTATGTATTCAAGAGTAATTCAATATTTTGAAATCAAAAAAGTCTTGAACTTTAGATTTTGTATAAGATTTAAGGCTTATTGAATTGATTCATTGAGGCTTCCTAAGTTTTAATTAATATAAATTGGAAAATGAATTTTAAAATCGATATTTACTAATATCAGAACTTTATGTGAAATTATATAAAATGCTTTAAAACAATTGCAGTATGATATAAATTTTTTTTCTGGAAATCTTAATAAATAAAAAATCATACTATTTCACTTAAAATTAAATGCATCTAAAATTCAGATTTTTATTTTCTTTAATTTAAGTACTAAAATACTTAAACATATATTAATTTATTTTATTTTATACCAGAAATGGAAATTGAAGGTTATTTTTAATACAAAATTGGTAAAATTATTTTATTATTAAATGTAATGTTTGTTAATATATACAGCTCATATATAAATACACAAGTGTCATGATTTCTCAATGAATGTATACTGTTATTGAGAAAAATATACCCTTAGTTTTTATTAATTACTTCTGCATTACAAAATTCTAAGTACTCGATTTATTACTGACAAAGAAATACTCGAATTATTGCATACTTCCGGGGGTAGTCATTAATAATTATAAATTTTTTTTTTGTTTTGCAATAAACACCTTCAGCAACAAAAATTCAAAAATAAAAATTAAATAAATTTATTTTAAAATTATAAGTTGTAAATAAAGAATCATTATTTTATTTATATATCAAGGACATTCTGAAGGATTTTGCAACGCCAAATATAATTTGGAGCGTTTATCAAAAATTTCGTACGAAAAAAAAAAAAATTTAAAGCTAAAAACAAAGTTTAAATGAAAAAAATACTGTATCTTGTATTATTATTTATATACATATAGATATATATTATATATATATATATATATACATATTATTTAAATATTTTTGGCTGGATTTCAAACAAAAAAAAAAAATTATTTCAAAAGAATAAATTTTAAAGCGCCTCTTGCTGACACTCAACAAATATAAGTTGAGACCATACAAAGGAATTATGTTTCTAGTTGTTTTTATTTTAATTTATTAAAGCAAGTATAAAACAATTTATTTTAATATAATTTTATTTTTTAAGGTTCTTTCATATTTTATGTATAATTTTAAAGTTAAATTTTTTCTGAAATAATTTTTTTTTTGTTTTTCAGGCACCAATCAACAAAAAAAATAAAAAAATACAAAAGGAAATAAACCAGAACACATTCAGTTATGGTAGGATAAATTTTTTTGGCATTAGTTTGTTTAAAATAAAATTTGTATATTAGAGGACATTTTGTTTTCTCCAATTTCAATTGTTTGTGATTTTCTTAATTTTGTGTAAAATCATTATGCAAAACAAGGTGGGCTTGAACTATAAAAAATTAAAAAAAAAAAATTGTATGCTTTAAAAAGTTTTTAAAAATAATTTTATTCTTGATTTCTTCTTTTGTTTAAGATTAAAAATTCAAAAAAAAAATCTATAATTGTTTGAAAACAATTCAATCGATTCAGTTGACTGAATCGATAAGTATAGAAATGTACTTGATACTTCTTTTAATTATTATTAACAATATTGACACCTGTCATTTATTAATTTAATAATATAAGGTTGATATTAAAGATGAAGCATATCAACTTATGTAATCGAAATATAAAACTGACCTCAAAATTAAGTTTAGAAACATAAAATCTCAAATTAAGTTGTGACTCAAATCAATTAAATTGAAGGAATCGATTATTTACATAGAAATGTACTTATCATATTCTATTAATTACTATTCACAACAGATTTTTAAAGTTACTTCTTAATAAAATAATGACAGGTCATTTGACATCTGTCATTTGTTATTTTGAAACTACAAGGATGTTAATTATAATAAAGTAAAAAGCATTTGAACTTATTTGGTCAAAGTATAAAACTGAGTTTAAACTCAAATTTAATTTTTTCGAACAACATGATGAGTTCAAGCGCCTAATATTTGTTCTAAAAGGTGAGTTATGAGTTCAGGCAGCGATTTTAATTAAATCTTAAATTTGTTATAAAATCATGTTTAACTAGTTTTTGTTTAGAAAGATACTAGAATAAAACCCTTGAATCAACTAAATATTTAACACTTATTACAATTGTGTAAAGTAGTACTAGAGAATTGAATTTAAAATAATTTAAAAGTCAACTTCTTCTGAGTTCACCTATCTGACATTCAATTTTAAATAAATTTTTAACAACTGAATTTCAACTTTAAATAAATTTTAAAACTTATTTTGACCAACTAATTCACTTTAGTTTCAATTTCAATTTAAAAGTATCTAATTTTAGAACGGAAATAATGAAATTTTTCTGCTAAGGTAAGCCAAAAATTTTTGAAAATCTTAAAATATTTGCTGTTTTTTTACTTAAAATATTTGTTTTTGATTTATAACAAAATAAAAAGGTTAAAAGTTCCTAAAAAAAAAAAAGTTTCTTGTTAAAAAGTTCCCTCCTATTGTTTGAACAAAACTAAAATACAACTAAATATACGACTATAATTTGGCGCCATTTAGTAGCTTTTCTAATTTTTATTTTTGTTTTTATTTTAAATGTCATCTAAAATTGAAAACAAAAAAGAAAAAAAAATTCTAAAATTCTAAAGTCTTAGTGAAGAAAAAAAAAATATTAAAAATTAAATAAAATTACATATATGAAGATATTTAATACAAATGGAAAACAAGATCCTTATTCAGAAATGTTTAAAAACGAAATGTTTGCTAAAGTGCATTTAAATTTCAGTACTGCTTTGTACTAATGAAAAAAATATACTAATTTGTTGCATGCTGACCGTTTAGTCAATGAATAAGGGTACGTTTCAATTGGAGCTGTTATAAATGATAAGAGCGTCGATAAGAGCATAGTGTAGAAAATTTTATATGGTTTATCGTTGATAAAGTGATGCTCCTACGCTTTGCTCTTATCGACGTTCTTGTCACTTATCGCAGCTGTAATAAAAATGCACCGTAAAGCTTTTGAACAAAGAAATTAAATGTTACAGTTTAAAAGTTCAATTCTAAAGTGCTCGAACGCAATTTATTAACTCGGACACGCAGATAGGTGCGAACCAAAGAAATCACTGGCAGAAAAATCGTCAGCTGTCTGCATGTTCGAGTACTAAGTCGAAGTGGGCTCAGAACCAGTTATGATAACTAACATTCTGTGAGAACTTTCACGATGTTTCCAAGCAATGTGTTCTCAACTGATGGAAGCTCCTAATTTTACAGTTTGCAGTGTCTTATAAACAGTTAACGCAGGTTTGTTCCCATTCTACCCTCTCACATACATTTTCTTCTTATCATATTTGCCCACAATTATAAAAGTTTGATAGTGTACTATTGGACTTTGTTTCAGTTTCCTAAAGTTCCCAAAAAGGGGTACATTGCTAGGTGGCCGATAAAATTTTAAATTTTTCTAAAATTTCTCATATCAAAATTTCATTATTTTCAATGTTTCTTTTCATTATTTCATCTTTCTACTTGGTCCTCTCTAAGTCTTCTATTCAGGTCATGATAAATATGTAATGCAATAGTTTTTATTTTGCATAAGATAAAACCCAAAAGAAAAATAAGAATTACAAAGAAAAAAATGTCACTCACTAATTTACTCATTCAGTCATTCATTCACATAAATGAATATAATTTTTTCTTACCTCAAGTGTAAGGGTTGGTGCAGGAAAGGAGGTAGCCTACCGGTTATAAACATATCAAAAGGATTCTTTAATACAAAATGTATACATACATAGATACAATTATATTGCATACATAGATTTAAGTTGAAAGATGAAATAAAAAATTTTGAAGACTCTTTCCGACACCGCAATACTTAACACTTTAAGTGAGAATACTAAAAAAATTAGAATCTGAATAAGTGAATCAGTCAGTTAATGAATATGATATGATATGTGTATGCCTTAGAACAGCTCTCTATAAAATTCTTTTATTTTTCAAGAATTAAAACACTTTCAAGCGTGTAATCATAATTCAGTAAGGAAAAAATAATCGAGGAATTTGTTGGTGTGACATCTGCCGGTAAAATTAAAAATAAATGAAAAACGAGGAAGAGTGTAGTAGAGTAGACTGTGTCAACTCTGGGATACCTGTATGACCGTAACATATACATTATATCATCCGGTTAATTACTTTTGGCAAAATTTCAAACATTCAGCTTTATTAGGTGTAGAGTAATGCTCATATAAAAGAAGGAGTTGTATGGCAGCTACTCGAACCCTCAGCAGTAGACCAACCAAATTTTGCAGTAATTTTGACCATTATACTAAACTACTTTTGGCAAAATTTCAGACACGCAGCTTCCATAGGTATAGAGTAATGCTCATATAAAATTAGAAGTTGTATGGCAGGTACTCGAACCCGTGGACCAAAATGGCTGAATTTAAAACTCGATTCCGTTTTTTGCATAAAAACGAATTTGGGAAAATTTCATAATCCTAGCTCCTTTACTTTTTGAGTTATCGTGATGACGGACGGACGGACATACATAGCTAAATCGATTTATTTTTCGATTCTGATCCGATCCATACACTTGAGTCTATATCTACCCCCCCTCCTTCTCTGCGTCACAAACGTAATGGCAAATTTATTATACCCTTGGACTATATAGTCATACCATACGGGTATAACAACGAACAAAACTCTGAGGGGTATTTTACACTTATAATATTTAAAAATTTTTTAATATTTTATAGATGTGCGTCATTTGGAAAGTGAATTTAATTTATTATGGCGAATTTTTATAATTATTTTATTTTGTGACAGTTAAAAAACAAATGTGTAGGTGCATATGAGAATAAATAAGAAAATTACCAAATTTAAATTCTGAAAAAAACTGGGAATATAATTCGCGAAAAGCAGCTGCGGAAAATTAAAAGGGTAAGGAAACCCTCTTATTGGCAGATAAATAGAATAAGAATATTGAAATATTTTTCCACGACTTGGTACATAAAAGAGTTTATTATAATATATACCGTATAATGGAGCGGTGCAAAAACATATTCACTTCAACGAAAAAAATATTAGAAATATTGCAGGTTCTAAAAATTAGAAACTTTTTAAAAAATGGACTAGCTGTTGCCAAGTGATGTTATCTCTGTCTACATGAAAATAAAAATTAATTGAGCATTAAATGTATCACTGGCAAATAGAGTTTCATTTAGGAAAGGGATTCCTCACCACACATTACTCTAAAATCGTCGTAGGGAAAAGAGGTAATAAATGACTGACAATCCTAAACGTTATTTTATCTTATGTGTAAAAGCTGTTCTTTTTCATTAGGAAGGATTAATTAAAATTGTTATATCACTTTAATAATATGATCTTTACTGAGAGCTTGGGACTATTAAATATATGCATTACTTTATATCTAAAATTTTGTATCTCTATTTTTCTTAACTAACAAAATAAATATTTCCATAAAACAATTTCGAAAACGTATAAAATCATAAAAAATGTTTGTGGGAATTCTTCCTTTTCCCTTCGAAGATTGTTGTTTGGTAAATTTTTTATGTGTGCATTCATTTCTTTTATAGTTGACATACATTTCTTCTAATATAGTATACTTTTTTTTTTGAAAGAAACTTTTTAATGAGCTCAAATAGGTATTAAAGTGTTAGTAAAACTTTTTTCAAAAGTGATGCTCGAATTATTATCGGTTCCTCTTACTTTTGTGTTATAAAATACTCTAGAGTTAAATTTTCTCAAATATTTAAGGTTCAAATATTTAAAAAGGCCCAATAGAAAGATTTCGACAGAATATATTTCGAAAAAAGGTTTTTTTTTAGTATCTTTCGTATATATTTTCAATGTTCGAAATCAGAATTTATTACATTACTTTGCACAATGTAAGCTTGATTTTTGAATGACCTCATATCTAATAAGGACCCCATATCTTAGAAAATCTAATATGGGAGGGAGCACATTGGTAGTAGATTTTTTAGTTTAATTAGACAGTACACGTATTAGATATTTCTATTTTATTAAATATTTATTAATTAACTATTGTTTTTTTTTTTTGCGAAGGAATGCAATACTTGAAAGCCACGCATTGAAACTTTGAGGTGTTTCACTGGGTAATGTGCAACTTTAACGCACCAAAACCATGCCCTTTTTGAACCAACCTTAGGAAAAATCTGTGAAACATATGAATAGTTTGGTTTCAGGGATGGAAAATAAGGAATGATATTGATTGTGGATTGTGGGGAGGCTATTAGGGAATTTAGGATTATGAGGGGTGGGGAAAATTTGATTGGAATTGAGGAGAAAGATATTAATATTATTCTTAAGTTTAAGTAAGCTGTACACATTCTAATGACCAACTTAAGAAACACATTGGATGGCATATGGTTCAATAATCTTGACATGTGCATAAAAAACGAATTTCTATTAGCTGTGTTACGCCATCATAACAATTCGACGCCGTATGGTCTCTTTAATAATAATAAATTTACTATTTCAATAAATGCAATCCATCTGCCTCAAACATCTGCCCTAAGTGTACAATTTTAAATATTTTATTAAAATGCAAAAGTATATGAAAACTCAATAACAAGGATTAGAAAACTTACAACGAATCGTGATAAAAAATATAAGTAGATTAAAGTGACTAAGATAACGGTACAATATGCAAAAAAAAAAAGAGATAAATTAAAAGATTCTGAATAACTATTTCTTTTTTACAAAAATTTTTATGTAAAAAAAAAATAGTTGAAGATAACATTTTGATTCATTTTAAGTTCAAGTTCATACTGAATCTATTTAATCGTTGACTCTCAATTCACTGCAGTTCTCGTGTCTTGTTAACTTTTTCTTTTATTTTAATGCACTCATTCTAGATTTTGGAGCTCTACGTTGGAATTTGTCATTCCAAACTAATATAAAAAAATGTAAAAATAAAAAAATTATTTAAAAATTATGATGACTATGAGACAAGAGAGCACTTGTGTTTTTATTTTATAATAAAATGAGCTAAATAGTAAATTTAGAATATTTCTTTTTTTTTTTTTAAGTAGTTTTTAAGTTTTTAGGTTGGGTGGGTAAAGGAATGAGTAAAAATTGTTGTATTTTTTTTTTAAGGATCAAGATTTAGTGAAAATTTTGTATTTAAAATATGTGTCGTGGCTGGTAGAAATTTTGTAAATTTTTTGTACATATGCATATGTATATATTATTGCATTAATTGCTTTATTGCGTGAATCCTTCAAAAGGATAATTCTTATATTTTAAAGTAGAATTGATGTTTGTTAGTAGAGTGATTTTTAAGGAAATAAAAAACCTTGGGTATGAAAGTGGTTTTCGTTCTAATTACGAGGTAAAAAATTCAAAGATTCATACGAACTTGGGAGATTTTAAGATATGACCAAAGGGGTAGAGGTTAGAAGGCTGGTTAATCGCTGAGTTTGTTCTACAAGCTATTTAACATTAACCTTTATATTAAAGGTACCATTCTACTGAAAGTCCCTTACATTAAAATGAATATCAGTGAGTCAATCAATATTTTCTATTTGGTAGTTAGGTAGTTTTAGTTAGAATTAGAAAAAGTTATCAGAGAAGTGCCAACGAAAGGGCGACTTATATTGAGGCGTTGGAGATCCATCCGACGACTTTGTTTTTGAAAAAGGAGGGATGGAAAAATAGAATATTCAAAATTATACTTGAGTGTAATAAAAACAAAGTTTTTAACTTAAAATAAATTTTCCTTTTAAAGAAAATACATAAAATAAGATGGATCTGGAAAATTTATAAAAACTTTCGTTAATACTAAGAAAAACGAAGAAAATAAAAAAACAAAAAGCTTTTAATTAACTTTAAAAAAAAATTTCTAAAATTTTGAGGTAAAATTTATAAAAAAAATGCATTAGATTAGAAAGTATGCACATATGTTAACTATAAGAAGGAATGCAATAAATTATAATATATAATATATTTTTAATACACATATATACATTTTCAAACTTACATATATACATATCTACTTTTCTCGATCTTGTTGAGGAAAACCAACATTTTACCTATGTTGTAATTTATTCCGACCTATTCCGACATTAGTGGTTATAAAATTCATTTTTTTTAATGTTCAGAAATATTCCTATGGTTTTACAACTACTTACTTTCCTGGTGACATTTTTTTAAAAAATTTGAATTTCATGTGGTTAAAGTAATTTTGAATAGTCGATTTTACCCTCGGTATGTACCTAGATTTATTAATCTATCCATATTAATGGACATAAAATCAATCAAGATGTAATGCATCATAGGTAGAAAATGGTTTTTGAATTTTAAAATCATTGATCCTTCTAAAAGGAAAAACCCCTAGAAAATTAATTGCTGTAATAATCACATTTTCTTTTGCTTAGGGCTTTTAACTAAAATCAAATTAGTTTTTTAAAAAAATCCGAACCCGAATGAATTAAATAAAAGACACTTACTAATCAGAAAAGCTTCTGTAACTATATAAGCAAGTAAAAGGGGATCTGTATGTAATCTCCAAAATTACAAAATCCATATTAAGATAAAGTCTCTAAAATCCCCAATACCCAAATTCCCAAAGCTAATTACAAATTTTTTATATATTTTAAAATATATGTGGGATTCTGAATTAGAAGAAATTTCCTGCCCGGTTAGAAATTTTGGGTTGTGCGCTTTCTTAAAATACTTATATATGCATATTAAGTAATTTTTATTTTTTTTTTTTTTCGGCACCTCTTGGGGCTAACTTTTCACTGTTATAGGCTAAACAGCCTGATTATATATGTACATGTCGGAGTAGGGGGAGATATATTCATATATTAGAACTGATAAAATGAATTCCACATACAATTTCAACATGAGATAGTGCTACGCTATATAGTACTATTTTTGGTTTACATTGTAATATTTTGTATTTGAGTTATATGATATTTTATATCTGTGAGTTATATTATTCAATTAAATTATTTGTTTATATTTTGTAATTGTTTATATTGTTACGTTAATATATTTTTTATTAAAGATATATAATTATTAATTATTAAATAAACCATTCATTTGAACCCAATGACGAATGGTAGGTGAGTCGAGTCGAAGACCAGATAAAAGTTTTTTTCACTTTCACAGGGACTCGAACCCGGGCCTTTCGCATGAAAGGTCGGCACTCTAACCACTGTGCCATCCAGCCGATAATTCGAATGTTTCGAACACTGTTCAAAAACTAAAAATATTATGAATTTTAAATATTATCAAAAATTTCAACCCTCCCAACTTATCAATCCTCCCAAACTTTTGAATAATATTCGTACTCCTTTTAAGAAGGTCGAATAAATTTAAATCTAAAGTGGTTGAATACATAAACTGCACGTGCAGATTAAGCGAAAAAATTCCTAGAAATGAAAATTTAAATTATTACTTGCGATAAGAACTTGTATAAAGAGCAAAACAAGTGCAAAATAATTCACAAAGTACATAATGAAGCGCATATTGCATAATATGTTAAAAGTTACTTTAGAATTAATTTTAAATTCAATATTTTTCGCATATGAAGTGCTCGTATTCCTCGTTTCAGCGGAGGGGGATCCAGAGGAATGGAAAATAAAAATACGAAAGAAAAGACACAAAAAATAGGAATCAAACTATTCTTTTATGTAAACTTAAATTTATTTTGTGGTTTTGTTTACTAAAAAGGAAATTTGTGGAAAATAAGTTTTTCTAACTTATTTTTGTTAGAAAAGAAATTTGTGGTTTTGTTTATCTCTTATTAGATGAGAATTAATGGATCTCCTATATATGAGAATTGTTTGATCAAAGTATTATAGAAATAATTCGAAATTAATCTTGTTTTTTTTTTGCTTTAAATGTAAGCAGATGTGTGGAGGCAGTACTAGTGGAATAGTTGAAATATAAGTGGTATTAAAATTAAATAGTTTTTTAGTTGGTTTTGTTGTAATCTTAAAGTAAAATTTGAACAAAAGAAAAAGGAATTATCGATTTTTTGAATATTTATTATAGAGTAAAATTAAAAAATGATTACAATTTGAGTTCGAAGGTTTCAATAGGTTTAAAAAACTTTTTTTTAAGAATTTTTGATTATTTTTGAATGCAGGTTTTTTAGTTTCATGAAATGTAATCAATTGTATACAGTCTTTTAGCTTTTCATGAGACTATAACAGATTCAAATGGAGACCGTACAACTTTTTATTTTGATATACTTATTTTTTATACTCAGAGTTTAAATGAACTTGGCATATCTATTGCAGCCACACAAACCTCTCACACAAGACAAACGAGATAATCGGAAATACTTGCTGGGAAACTTATCTTTTTTTGATAAAGTACTAATTAGGCAACTTTATTAGACTTTGAGTTAAGCATATAAAATTAAGTAGTTGTTATTTATCTAGTGCTGGAGTTTAAGTGGCAGCTATTTAAATCTCCAGCACTAGACAAACCAAATTTTATGCAAATATTAAATTTCTTTAAAGTTACTCGAAGCCACCGAGCTGGCTCAATTTAAATAAGAAAGATGACAATTGTATAAAAATGAGATTGAGAAAACTTCAGAAGTCGAGCTCGTTTTCATGGTGCGGATGAATGCATGTTTTTAATGTATGTGCCAGGAGTTTAAAGGTTTATTTACATCATTACAGAAAGTTGAGGGCCAAAATTTCAATTTAATTTTGTTCCGAGTTACACTTTTCTTTCGTATTACCCAACATTTTATTCAAATTTTCTAAGATTCTAACAATGTTGAAAGGTGAAGGAATTACCTATATTTATGAATCTGAGTTATTTCAATTGTTGTGAAGTATGCCACCTATATGTAACCTATCGACCTTATTACTTTACCTATAGTGTACTTTAAAAAGCTCTAGTACACTAATAAGGCCAACAAGCAAAATTAAATTTCAAAATTTAGTAAATTTGCTATACATAACTAGTATCTAGCATATTTAAAATATTAAATGTTCATTCTTTACTTTAAAAGGATTTTCACTCAAAATTTCAATTATCACAATCTCAAAATTTAACTTTTATATCCTAAATTTTTTAATTATATTGTAAGAGTCCTCAAAAGTAATTCAAAAAGATATTAATCCCTTCGTGTCCTGTAATAAATTTAAAATTTTTCTGTAGAAATATCCTTTTAATTACTGTGTTAAAAATATTTTTTTTATCTTTAAACAGTAATGATAACATTTTTTATAAATCTGTAGTACTAGATTAAGAATGAGAGTTGTAGTAGTAAAACAATATTTAACTGTTAATTGTTATTTTTGATCTTATTTCTCTTAACATTATAATTAAATAAAATAAATATAACGGAAAATGAGATTTTATCTAAAAAAAATCTAAGATCTTCAAATATTTAAAAAAAAAAAATTCTTTAGATAGTTTTAAAAATATTTTAGAAATTAATGATGATATTCCATGGATCTAGTACTTTCCCCCTAAGGAATGATGAAGAAGAATAAAGATAAAAATTTAAAAAGGCACTCAAACATTCAATTGTTTTTGCTTTTCTTTTTTAACTTCTGCTAAGTGAAAGAGTGAGTGATTGAAATGAAAGTGAGTGAAATAAAAGTATTTGCTGTCATTTTAAATGTTTGATTAATATTTTTTTTAAAAATTGCTGAAGTTTTGATGGCAAGGTATAGAAAAAATTTTTTAAACATCTATTTTTAAATTGTGTTGGGAAAATGGAATTTAAAGAAAATTTCGGGTATGATGGATGGGTTGAGTGATTTTGCTTGAAGGAAATCTAATGTTAAAAATCTATATGAGTAAATAATATAATTTAAAAGATATTTTAAAGATATTTATAGGAGATTATATAACAGAATTGGGTGATTAAATAGAGAAAAAACTTGATTCTGACTTAATGTTCTATGATTTTTATCTTAGTTAGTTTCAATATCTTTGCCCAATTTTTCTAAATATGACGTGATAATAACCTAAAGTTAGGAACTCATAATTCATTAATTTGAAACATGGTGAGAGTATTAATTTGATAAGGACAGGCAATAATTACTTCTGGTTCTTGGTTCTGTAGAAGAAAGCTATCCATAGTTTTTCTATATTTCAATTAATTTTTTCCTTTTAGTTTCTTTTTTAGAAAATTCGGCGGAGAAGTTGACAAAATTTCGTTAAGTGGCCTCAAAAACCTGAAAGATATAAAATTTTCTGGTAAAGAGGTCGTATGCCAGGAATCATGGATTAGATTTTAATGTAATCTTAAAATTGTGAAAAAGTTGGTTTTCCGGAATTTTTCCAATATTTATTTCCAATATTATTTGGTTTTTTGTACCTGTCTTATGGTATAGATTTTAAATAGATAAATTTTTTTTTGGTAATATACTCGTATTGTAATAATTTTTTATTTGAATTGTAAGGTATTTCTATATCTGTGAGTTATATTATTCAATTAAATTATTTGTTTATATTTTGTATTTTTTTTTGTATTATTTTATAATTTTTAGTTGTTAGTTTAGTTGAATAGTAGCAAATTCGAGACGAAGCCAAATAATAGTTTTTTCACAGTTACTGGAATTCGAACGCAAGCCTCTCGAATTGCAGGTCGCCAATATAACAATTGTACCCACCCTGTCATTTCAAAAACATTTTTAATACTAAAATATATGTATCTGTATATATAATTACAATTTATAATAATCTTATCAATTCTTAAAATTAATCTGTAACTTCTTTTCATGGGTATTGAATTCTTTTCTTTGACAATTACTCATTTTTGAACAATTTCTTCCTTCAATTTTATTAATAAGTAGTAAATTATTAATTTTTAATTATTTTGTTCCCCTTTCCTTTTGTTTCCAATTTCTCATAAATTTTAATTTTATTTATTACTTTATGATCAGAAAAACAAAATTAAGAAGCTGTTAACATTATATATTTAATAAATAAGTAGATGAAGAAAAAAATAAGATAAAAGTGAAACAAAACACAAAAAAAAAAAACAACTTGATTGAAAATAAGTCATTTAATATTAAAAGAAATATTTAATAAACTTCAGAATAGTTTTCCAATTAAAAATAAAAATTTCAATGGAGAATGAGTTTTGAGTTTTCTCTGACCTAAATCACAAAATTTTTATAAATAAATTAAAAATTTTTTCTCATCTTAATTAAGTGAATGAATGGAACACTTAAATTTCGGAATGGTCTGAATGAAATTGTATGTTTTGTTCAATTCAACTTGACATGTTAATTTTTCATTAGTTTAAAACATGATTTGGGAATTTATGAAATTGAAACAATTTTAAATCACTTTTTATTTCAGTATTTTGTTACTGAAGATGAAAATCAAGGAAAAACAATACCAGATCAACGAAAGACAAAATGATGAACCATATAAAAATTAATTTGGCCTCAAAAACAAACAGAAGTCGGTGTACATACACACAAACGAACATTTTTAGGTTATTGTTGAAAAAATTTTGAAAATAGAAATAATAAATTTTTTTTGAAATAAAAGTAATAAATAACAACAGAATGAGGACAAGAAATGTGATGAAGAGAAATCTAATCCTTTAATAACTTAGACTTAATAATGATAAATGATTGTCCTGTTGTATAACAATAAAAATAATAATAAAAACAATATCAAATCTTTTTTATTGACTTTCAAGGAAAAAAAAAAGAAAGCAAAACCAGAAGAATATAAGAAAAATATATTTAATCTATCTCTTTCTTACATTTTCATTCAATTTATTATTTTTGTATTTTTTAATAATAAATATTATTTCTATTCTTAGGATAATACTTTATTAAATATATAATATGTACTGCATTGAATCAAACAGTATGGGTTAAAAAGGCTGTATATGGGTTTTGTTAAATAAATGTAATCTTATTAATCCAAATGTTATCAAATATGTCACAATATGACAAGTATATGAGATTGAAATCATATAATCTAGTGGAGAATATTGTAAATGATGATAGGTATAATCTACTGATTGTTTATCATCGAAGGAATATTAAAAACTGAACCTGTAGACTGAGATGTATTAGGCTTCAGATATTCAGACCAAATGATTAGGATTAAAAATTAAGGCGAGTTTACAATATCAACATAATTGTATAAATCTGTATATATGATATAAAATGAAAGAAAGCATTGCAATCATATTCTAAGGCCTCGAACACACAGACATTGTTTGATCACGATTTATGTTTTCAAAGTTTCGAGTGATAAAAAGTAAGAATTAAGGATAAATAAAATAAATAGGTATAAACCTCTTCATTTTTGAAGTTCATAGCAGACAAGATGGCAATCAATATTAAAAGAAGGAAATTTATTAGATGAGGCTTGGGAAGAAATTGCTATGATCTGTGACAAAATGATAAGCAAAGTTAACATTATGCGCCTTTGTGGTGTAGTGGTTAAATACATTGCTTATTAAACGAGGGAGTGTGGGTTTAATTCTACACTCGTAACGAATTTGAAAGAATGAACACTGGAATTCACAATAGATCACAAAAGGCCTAAGTGTAAGGATAGCCACTGCTTGTTATTTTACCATCGGTTTGTTCAATTTAAAGATTCAAATAAAATTAATCAAAAAAATTTTATTAAGCGATCATAAGTTGTAATTTTCTCTACATGGACAAATTAGAATCAATTTCTCCCTTTTTTCATAATCAAGGCCTTGGAAATGAATCTGGGACATAGGTCTCAACAGTTTTTTAAAGTTTATAATCAATCTTCCGATGAGGGATCATCCGAAGAATTTAATAATCATAATTATAACAAAATGAGATTATTTTGAGATTAAACTGGTATATAGTGGTTAATGTTTTATACAATATTGTACGGATACAAAATAAAATATATAATAAATCCTTAAAGGATACAAGCCGATGATTTGAAACCAAATGAAAAACAAGAACAAGAACAAAAAATAAAAATACAAAAAAATATAAAAAAAAAAAAAATACAATAGGGAATAATAAAATGAGCCAGTCATTCAATTGTACTATGTATATTCTTATATAACTGTTTTATTAGTTATTCTCTGTGATTATGCAATATATTGTTATTTTTGTACATTATTATTTTTATTTTATAGTTACTATTCAGAATTTCATTTGAAGACTTTCATTTCATTTTATTTTTTTATCTTATTTTTTTATTTTTCTTTAGAAAAAGATGTATTATACATTATTATTGTAAAAAAAATAAGGAAATAAGAAAATTCAAGAAATAATAAAACGCGGATCTCATCGAGTATATGTCATTATATTATCTTACACCGTTCCCCTTATCTTGTACATAAAAAAAATCTGAGATTTTTTTAGCTCATAAATAAGATTAATATTTTGATAAAATTTGTTTGTTTGCTGAAAATCTTAAATAATATTTAATAGTAAGGTTAGTGAGGGTTTAGTTAAATATCACATGTATCGTTCATATTTAAGAGAATTTGAAATTTGAGGCTTCGAGGCTTGATAGATCACTAATATTTAAGGGGTTTGAGGCTTCGAGGCTTGATAGATCACTAAAATTTAAGAGAGTTTGAGGCTTCTAGTTCCATACTATAACTACTTATAGACATAAGCTGGTGTTAAAATATTTAGGGTTCTGATACCATTTAAAATATACTATAGTCTACAAAAGATGCCATAGTGTTATAGGATGAAACACTCTTCAACTATAAAAAGCTTTCAAGTAATTTATTTAGAATCAAGTGATGATAACTTGTTAATATATTGATGAATCTATTTTCTAAAAGAAATTGATCATTCATTTTTGAATTCACTTAAAATTTGCTATATTCTGACTGAATCTTACAGCTTTCAATAAACAATTCTAAACATTGTCTAAGCAGTGTAACACACCTAGCAAATACTTAGCTTATCGAAGACATAGCCTACAGTTTATCGAAGACTACAACCTACTAAAGATTTAGTCTGCATATAGTATTTTAATGTGAAAAAATGATAATTGATTTAAAACCTCCTTTCGTCAATTTTGTGATAGAAGTGCATGAAATCATAGCCATAACTGTATATTTATAGACCTTAGTGAAAGTCAACCTTTAAGTAAATGTCTTGAATTTAACTCTCAATTAAGGCATCTCTGAAAGAAAATTAAAGGTTGATATAAAATAAAAGGTTGATAAAGGTTGTCTGCGAGAACTACCGCAAACTACAGCTGGTATTTCGAAACCTTTAAAGACTTAAGAATTTTCTAATATTTACAATTATTTCTATACATGTCAAAAACGTAATTCTGATTATTTATTTTCGTTGATCTTAATCGTATTATGTAAAACGTTGAATCACTTCAGGCACATTATGTAAAACGTTCAACAAAAATTGCAATTTTTACAAATCCTTGATTTTAAAGCTAATTTCTTATTTAATAATAAGTATTTTTATAATAATAAGAATTGTGTGTACATGTACGTATATACATACATAAATATTAACTTGACAAGGAAACAATCATAAAAATATGAATTAGATTAATGTTGATGATATGCTATTGTGGCTCCATTTGGGCGACTTTTATTTTTAATTTTGAATAGTTTTTGTTTTTCTCTTTGTTGTTTCTGGAGGTCTTTCAAGATTTATACTTATTTCATCTTAAACGTGTATATTTTACGTTAATTAAGTGTTATGTTTTCTATTTTATGTCTCCATTCTTTTCTTTCTTTTTTTCCGGTTTTTATTCTTTTGCTTTTTTTTTGTTTATGACAGCATGTTCTCATCAGAGACAATTTTAAATTTTCGGTAGAAACTTTAGAATAACATGAAAATGTTTATGTTTAAGTTATAAGAAAGTTTTCATTATATGCGTTTAACAAGAGAGCTTTGATTAAATGAAATTTCTTTAATGTTTTGGGATATATGATTGTAGTTGTGTGGTTTTTATTCTAACTTCTGTTGAGATTCAATTTGGAACAATTCAAAAAAATAATTAAATTTTTTTTTCAAAAAAATTTTTTAAATTATAATACAAATTTAATTAACTTGGTTTTAATTTATTAGATTCTTCTTTAATTTATGAATTCATGACATCTGACTGGCAAATAAATTTTAGTTTGAGTTTAACTCAAAGAAAGTCAAATCAAAAAATTTTAATTATTTTGGAATATTAAGATTTTTTATAACATTTATTTAATATAATTTATTTCCAAAGATCAAACATTGCAGGAATATAAATAATGAAATAATTTTAATAGTATTGGAATAATAAAATAAAGTTTTTTATTTAGGACTTTGTCAATGTTTGTGCAATGCAAATTTTTATGTTGAAAAATTAACATTTGTGGCGAAATATTATGCAATTTTAGTAATAAATAAATTTAAAAATAATATGATATTTAAAAATACTACATGATATGGTGCATTTCGTTACTGAAGTGGAATATTCATCTTTTAAAAAATTGTTGTAGATAATTTGAATAGTTTATTCTCAACAATTTTCAAGAACTTGAAATTCTTATTGTAAAATAATTAAAAAAACGTTAAATTTGGCCAAAATAAGGTTAAATTAAACCTCTGGTGTTTTATTTCTCATATACAAAGATTGTGTTGATGGATCTTAAAGTTATAATAAAAAATTGGATATTTATTTCCCTTTTTCCAGCACCAACTCTGATAAGTTGTTTTTAAATTTAACTCTGGACTCACTTTAAATTACCTACAAATAGGGTATCCCCCTTACCGAAATTAGGGTATTCCCCTTACCAAATTTAGGGTATTCCTTTTTTTTAGAATATTTATAAATTATTCCTAATTTAAATTTTGATGGTATAGGAAATAAGACTTAAGGGTGTTATTTGTATTTCAGTTCAAGTCCTTTTTTAACGACTCCGTTTTTAAAAATGGAATAATATCCTAGGTCCTGGCGTCATAGAATATGCTTAAATGCATCAATAAACAATGAAACCTATGTACTTTAAATTTTTATGAACACTTGACATTTGTATTTTGAAGATTTTAACGTATGACATTTAAAATACAACAAATATACAAAAATGCATAACTAATTCATCTTCAAATTTTTTTTTTTTTTAAAAATTTTCATTAACCAAAAGTTGATGGTACATCTTTTATTTAAAAGGCTTTTAATATAAAAGTAGAAACAGCTCTTCTTCCCATTAACCTTAGTCCAGCAATTTACATTTAAATTAAATCACTTTTAAATGCGAAAGATCTACCATCAATTTTTGGTTAAAGAAAATTTTCAATATTTTAAGCTTAAAAGTTTCCAAACATTAAAAGACTGCTCTTATACCAGCAAATTAATTTCATATTAAAAAAGTCATAAATACATTTGAGGAGGCTAGTAATACTTAAATAAAAGAATATAGTGAAAAAAAATTTTTTGTTATTTTATTTTAGGTAAGCATTTGGTTCACTCTCTTGTCACATTGTATGAGGTAGGGGACTGTTTATAAATAAATAAATAAATAAATAAATAAATAACTTAAATAATAATCCGTATTATGTATATATAGTACAGTTTTAATTATAATTTATAAATTAAGTATATTATATAGAATACTTTATATTACAAGTGAAAACTACAACAATTCAAAATACCTTTGAATATTTGAAATTGAAACCCTCTAAAATACTTTCAATTGTATATTCGCGCTTTCATAAATATAAGCCTCTTTGACTTTTAAGTTTTTTCATAATTTATAAAAATTTTTAAAGTTTTAATTTGAAAAGCCAGAACAATCGAAAATGCTAATTAATGCTAATGGTTGACTTCAGTTCACTCTAGTAAATTAAATATTCACAATTTATAAATTCACTGCTTCAAATTCCCAATTTTTACTATTTAAAAAAAAATTAAAGTAAAATAAAAACTTGAAAATGTGTTAATAATTAGAAATTCAACTTTTTTTTTATTTTAAATGGCTTTTGATAAATTTCCCTTTATAATTTATTTCATTTTTTTTTTTTTTTTTTTTTAAATGTTGATTATGAAAATTCACATTTACGTTTTAATTAAAAAATTCCTACATATTTACAAAACACACAAACAAAAAAAAAAAAAAAAAACAAAAACATTAAAAGAAAAAGCGCATTAACTATTATATGAACCCACTTTTTGTTTATTTAATAACGGTATCAGAATTACTAGTAAAAAATTTTTTGAAGGACAACGAAATGAAAATGCAAAACAAAAACTAATATAAAAACATATTCTTAAAAAAAAAAATGTCCTTGAAATTTTTTTTAATAATTTTTTGTTGTTTTTTTTTTTTGTTTTTGGAATTTTAAATAACTGTTTATCTTTTTTTTTTAATTCTCCATTTTGATTTTTGAATTTCATTATTCTTATCCTTATTTAAAGTGCTCATTAAGGATTTTGTATATTAATGAATTTTTTTTTTTGTATTAGTGAAGTCAGTAAATGTGAAATGTTTGTATAAATGTATTTTGCAAAACAAATAAAAAAAAAAACGGAATTCTAAAGTTTGCATAATAAATAACTGTACTGTAAATTTATACGTTTTGGAGAATTTTCTATGAATCCTTTAAACAAACAAAATGTAAAAAAAAGAGGCCGTGATAACTTCACGTGATGAATTAAAATAAATAATATTGTTTTTTTTTACATGTATGTATGCATGTGTTCGTGTGTGGCTTATATTTTGGAATATTTAAATAAATAAATAAAAAAATGTTCACACAAATAATGTTCTTTTATTAAAAACTATTCACTCTGTTATCTTGCATGTTAAGTGTAAAAAAAGAGAATATAAAAAAATAGGAACATGTTTTGAATAACATTTTTGTTTTAGAGTGTTGCTGAAGTACCTACACTCTATCTTATCTTAATAAAAGTTACAATTTTTTAATTATTGAAAAACTTATTGTTGATTTTATAACTGTGTTGGATTTTTTAAAAGAGTTTTATTCTTAATAGAGCTCAAAAATATTTTGAAAAATAAATTTAATATCTTTTGGTGCATAACTTTTCAAGTGTAACATTATTTTTGAGTACTGATTATATTAAATATTGTTTTTATTATCTCCGTATGACTATAGGTCAAAAGAGTATTCTAATTTTGCCATTACGTTTGTGACTAAGAGAAAGGGAGGAGGAGGAAGATATAGATTCAAAGGTATGGATCGGATCAGAATCGAAAAGTAAACAGATTTAACTATGTATGTTTGTCAGTCTCTACGATAAGTTAAAAATTAAAAGAGCTAGAATTTTGAAATTTTCAAAAATTCGATTTTTTTTTTTGCAAAAGTCGTTATCGCTATTGAAACCCAGTTATTTTGGTTCACGGTTGAAGCTGGGTGTCTAAAATTTTTCCAAAAATAGTTTAGTTTTATATTCAAAGTTTGCACAAAATTTGGTTTGTCTACCGCAGTGAATCCGAGTAGCTGTCATACAACTTGTTTTATATGGGCACTACTTTATCTCTACTGAAGCTGGGTGTCTGAAATTTTGTTGAAAATTCTTTAGATTTATGGCCAAAGTTTACGCAATATTTAGTTGGGGTAGTGCAGTGGGATCGGCTGGTTGCCATATAACTTCATCTTTTAGACGAACATTTCTCTATATTCTATACCTACTAAAAGCGTTGACTAAAATTTTGTCAAAAGTAATTCAACTGGATGATGTAATGTCGATATTACGTTCATACATTCATCATATGTTCATTCATTGGTATCCCAGAGTTGACACAGTCTATTCTACTACATTCTTCCTCGTTTCTTAAGTAAAATATTTAATTTATGGAATTATTTTATTGTTTTATAGTTCAGTAGAAAAGCATTATTTGTTTTAATGTTTAAAACTATAAGTTTTGAAAAAAACAGCATTGAAAGTAGTAATTTTTATTAATTTGGCATTTTTACAAATATCAAAATATATAATATAAATCACAAGTTGTAAATTATACAAAATAATATTTGCAGAGCAGCTTTATTTTCACAAGAAAACCCTTAGAAATATAAAACGAGTTTTACAGTATTCGTTATTTATTATTTTAATGTGATATAATGTTGCATAAGCAATTAAGATGTTTATATACATTTTATTTTGATGAATATAATCTGATAAATATAGCTTGGAAAACTTCCAACTTCCAATATTATACAATTTGCCGCATCTTTAAATTTTATTTTAATTTTTTTAATCAGTTCTTACTAAAATAGAATTAAACATTAAAATGTCATTAATGACGTCAAAAAATCCTCCATTTTTTCATTTTAATTTAATTTAATTTGTTTTTATTTGAATAAATTAAATTTTTAATATATTATTTTAATTTTATTTAATGTTATTTAATTTGAATAAATGAATTTTTGAAATGTTTATACTTATTAAATAATTAATAAAATTAAAAAGAAATAGTAATCAATTTTATTTAATTAGACTTTACCAGGAAGTAGAAAAAATAAATTTAATATTACACGTATAAACACTTAAACCAGCCGTAAAGTATGCAATATAATTATTAAATGCAATATAATAAAATTTTGTAATGGGCGTGGTAAACCAATAAAAGTTTTATGAAAATGTATATATATAGAAATAAAAATTCAAATCTCAATAAAGGTATTGATCAAACGATTAAAATGTTAGGACTAATTACCTTATCGAACCTTTTAAGTTCAACCAATTCTACTATTGGTTCAAGTTATAGGAACCACTGATTCATATGAAATCAAATCTGCAAAAGCTTGTTATAATAAAGAATTTTTTATATAATACTAGCTAATACCCGGTGGGCGTTGCTGCGCCTTTCAATGGAGGTTTAATTGAAGTTGATGTTACTGCAAAACGTTAACACAAAAATTACACACGGTGTAAATGTAAATTTTAAAATGTATGAAAGCAATTTGTTTAAAACGATTTTTCTAGCATTATTATGGTAATTTTTGAAACTTTCTGTAATTCAAAGCAGTATAAATTACTTTTCAAAATTAGACTCAATTTTCTTCCAACAATTTTTTTGACCAATGGTAGGACCGACATGTTTTACCAAACACCAAGCCTGTTAACAGACTCAACTCCATTTTCAAGTTGCTTCACTCATATAATATCCAAATATTCAACCCGTCTACCGGTCAAATCGTAATATCCAAATAGTCAACCGGTCAAATCGTTTCTAATTTAGAGTTAAGTAACGCAAAAATCTATAAAATGCTACTGTGCCGCAATGGGTTAACGGAACTCAACTTTCTCTTGTGGCAAAGCAGCATTGCGCAAAATTGAACGTAATTTGCTTCCAAATTTTTTTTTTGACTATCGTCGGGCCGGTATGGGTTAACCAATTCCAAGTCTGTTAAAAAAAGAGTTAACTCCATTCTCAAAACGGAACACATATACAAAATTTGAAGAAAATCAGTTAAACCGTTTCTATTTTAGAGTAAAGTAATCAAAAACTAAAAAGCTGTTGGGCCGCAATCGGTTAATGAAACTCAACACAATTGTTTTTGTGGCTTTCTTTTTAGCCAAAGCAGTGTTTCGTAAAATTGGACAAAATTTGAACCCAAATTTTTTTTTGACCAACAGTCGGCCCGACATGGGTTAACAAATTCCAAAACTGTTAATAGTGTCAGCTCAATTCTCAAGCAGCATCACGTATACAAAATTTGAAGTCAATCGGTCAAACCGTTTTCATTTTAGAAGAAAAAAATTTTAATATTTGCATCACCGCCACAACTTGGTGGTCCGTTAGAGCAAAATTTTTGGGCCACGATTTCTTTTCGTACCCAAAAACCTCTATATACAAATTTCATGAAAATCGGCTGAACAGTTTAGGAGTCTATTCGCTACATACAAACAAACAAACAAACAAACTTTCGCTTTTATATATATAAATTAAAATAAATGTAAATCTTTGACATTTACAACCTATTTAAATATTTTTTATTTGTGAAATAAAACAATAAATTTATTTTCGGTTCCTTGCATGATTTTTACCGTTAACATTTTCAATGGCAGCCAAAATTTTTATTAAATAAAAAATTAAAAAAAATAAATGGAAAATGAAATAGAATTTAAAATAGAAGAAAAAGAAACATAAAAATTTCATTAAACATATTAAAAGGTTAATATCAAAATGACGTGTTTAGTATATTTTTAGATATACCATACATATATCAATGACGTTATTTCACATAAGTATGTATGTATGTAAGTATGTATATGTACATGTTCGGTTCGGATTAATATGAAAATGTTTACTGAGGAATGTCACCTTTTATATTTTTTTTCTTTGCTAATGTTTGATCTTAATCAAAATTTTATTTAAATATTTGTTTTAAAAAACTTTAGCCTAAGGCTTAAAGGAAAATTTTTGATTTAAATTAGCTGCTTCAAAAGATAATGATAATTTGTAATATTTGTAATGTGAATATGATATAAAGTTAAATTTTCTTACAAAATTTCATTTGCATAAACCATTGCCTTAATGATTAAAGTAAAAAGGCCGGGCATTGATCGGAAATTTAAAATCTGTAACGGTACCCGCTCTTTTATTGTTTTCTTATTAAATATCAATGTTAGTTCAAAAAATCCAATTTGTTCACAAAAATAGTATCTATTTTAAATATTCACTTTTTTGAGGTTATGTAAATCTTGTGGGATGAACCTTTTACTTAAAAAATTAACGGCGTCATGGCACAATTCAAGCGAAATCATGTCTACTAAAATTTTGAAAGAAGTTCTCCACGGCTTAACTTCTCTCAATTTAAAATTTCAATTCGCTCAATATTTGTAACCCTTTAATTTTTGAGTTCGCTCAACTTATGAGCGCATAAATATCGCAGAAAATGTAGGCTATATTAAAATTTTAATTAAATGGAGATTTATATTTTGCAAATGAGTCAACATATTTACGACTCTGTTCAAATATTTCTAGAAAACATACTTTTACATTTCATGATTGTATTTCTCATTTTGCCCAAAATATGCCACAACTTTATTCAAAATTTATTTGAGAAACTATAAAATCAAGGCAGAATTTCAATTTTAACCATTTAAAAGACTGATTTATTCAAAAATTGTATTTAAAATGTGTAAAAACTTTCTTTTACTTTAAGAAATTGCTAAATAACTGAGCGTTTTTAAGTCCACAATCTTTGGAGCTGCATAGCAAAGTCGATTTGCACTTACTAATTGTTAAAATAGTTATATCTCTTACTTTTAATTTTTTTTCTTAAATAATGTTTAAAAGCTCTTTTAACATATAGACGAAATGGCGGACGAACGAAATGACAGAATGCAAAACTCTAAATAAAAAAAATAAAATATATTTGAATTATATGCTAAGCATCTAAATAATTTAAAGGTAAAACATCCACCTCGAAAAAATTCCATTTTTATTATGGGGGCGACATTTCATACATAATAACATTGAGATTTGAGTTGTATTAAATACATAACCTTTTCTGAAATGGCATGTATAATTTTTATTGTTTTTGTAAAGTTATAATTTATTTTCAAAATTATTATACAAAGCCGAAATTACTTAAAAAAGTATTGCAAAAGAAGGAAAAATACTTGAATTCAACCCATTGTTTACAAAATTTGCTTCTACAAATATGAATCGAATGAAAGTGTTACCCTATTATCATAATAATAATGATTTACAAATGTCATTTTAGTTTTTGTATTTTGAAAACTCAAAAATCTTTTTTATTATTATTTTTGCAAATATTTTTATTTTGAAGTTACCTAACCTCAAAAATTGATGATTGCATGGATCAGCAAAAAATCCATATATCAAAAAAAGTAAAAGAAAGTGCGATGACAATGTTTAAGAATCGTTGTCTCTATAGCATGACACTAACACATTCAACAAAATTATTAACGTTATTTTTTTTCTGCTTATACCATTTTTAATATAAATATTTGAGGTTATGTTCTTAAATGTTTTGGGGGTGAATAATAATGGATGTAGGTGTATATGGGTGTGTTCATATATGTAAACATAAAAAAAAAGAAATAATTCTATGATGTCTGGTTATAGGCTTTATTCTCCATGTGTTGTAAAAACTCCTATTTACAATATATATATAAAAACAAAAGAAAATCAAATAAATATAACGGCAAATATTGAGGTGAAGATGTTGACAGGAAATGTTAAAGTTTTTATCTATGGTGTTGTGTAACTGTCATCAAATAACATTTTCTACTTTATAAGGTTATGTTTTTTAATACAGTTTCGGATTAACCAAATGGTTGTAAAATTTAAGCAGCTTGATTTTTATATTTGTAAAATAATTTGTAATCATCATCATCATCATCATCATCATCAGTTGAATCAATATCATTATATAATAGAAATTTTTATTATTTTTGTCTATTTAAACGTATCTATTTGAAGTTTTAAAGTATTTGTTTGTTCAAAAAAAAACAAAAAAAAAAAACAAATCAAAATAAAATGTTGCCACGTGTAGAATAATTTTGTGATTTGCAACGCTTTACTACTTAAACTGTTATGTGAAAACAAATTTTTATGGTTGCAACGTAAAAAAAAGAAAATTTTTTTTTTTTTGTAAAAGTATGGTAATATATAAAAAATGGTAATTTATTCTTTAGATTTATAAGCATTTAAAGAATAAATTTATTAGAAAAAGTTTGTTTTTCTTCAGGTTCTTTATCGAAAAACATTTAGTTTTGATTTCATTTGGAAAAATAAAAATATTTTGGTTCATGGTTTAATAGTTATTCGTTTTTAGTGATTATAATGTTGTATTTTAAAAAATCATTAAGATTTAGAGAGCTTTAACGTAGGATATTTCATAAAAATAACTTTAATGAATTAATGACCATTTTAACTCATCTTAAATCTTAACAATTTAATTGTACTAGCAAGTTCGAACGACCTGATACCAAATTTAGAGTTTCTATATTTATTAATTTCGAAGATATGCACCAAATATTGTTAGAACTTGGGAGGTGCTTGAGAGAGTTCTGAACCATCTCGATAATATACCCTAAATCTTAAGGACATAATATAAGCAGGACAGAACACCAATGTACCAAATGTCAAGTTGATATCATTATTACTTTCAAAGATATACTTTGAAGTCGTGGAGTTGTGCGGGAGGTAAGAGGTACCCGAACCATAACTCTAATTCATTCTAAACTTTAGGGATGACAAGGAAAATAGGAATAAACGTATTTATACCAAATTAGATTATTCTATCTTATAGGTCTCGGATATATGCTCGGTAAAAGTTTGATCGGAAGCTTCCAGCATCAGAACCTATGGCCGGATTCGACCCTTCCCAATTCCCATCTTACTTCGTCATTAAAAACCGACAGTATAAATTTTATCAAGATAGCATCATTATTTTTTGAAGTATAGTGTTAACGGACAGACGGACATCACAAAATTGGCTCAGAAGGTGACAGTGAGCTCTAAAATATATATACTTTCTATATTTAGCTTGCTTCCGTTTGGTAGATGCGGGGTTAAAAGTGAATTCATAAAAATGAAACCTATGAAACCCCCTTCAATGGTTTGCAAGAAAACAAAAATTGCTTGCTGTTGTAGAAAACTAGGAGGCTTAGGTTAACTCTACTTCTTTATTTCTAAATCATTAAGGTCGCTTTTATTTGAGTTTAATAGCTACACCATAATTTAAAACTATTTCATGTTAATGTTTGCCACATACTCGATTTAATGTCATTAATATTTGTAACAAATCATTTTTAAATATATTTTATCATGTTATAATATCTAAACATCATGATATATCAAAGTATCATGATATAATAAAATATCAGGACATATGAATATATCTTTTTCCACAAATTTATGTTTTTATATTTTAATGTTTAATTTATCATTTTTATTATTACGGAAATTTTTTTTTATAAATGCCACAATTTTTATGTGTCAAAATTTTGCGTTCATAGGCGTTATTTAGGCGTTATATAAAAAAAATTATCAATTATTATTAATGAAGTAAACTGGAAATTTTAATGATTTAAGATGTTATTAAATTATTAAAAATAAAAACATGACAGTATATTTGATGGATTTAATAGTGTATTTAATTATTTTAGACAATAAAGTAATTTGTTAATAACAAATGATACCACATACGAGAAAAACATAAGCTGTGGTGAATTTTAGAATTTAGATTTTATATGTCAAATGTTTTTGTGTTTTGTTTATTATTAATTATTTATTTGTAAACATACAATGTGATAAGGTAGTGATAAGTATACCTTCCCTTTCCAGGCGTGGCTATATATTAATTTTATAAGTAATATTATTTATTTCGCTTATATGTCATACATCTTATATTTTACTATATGTATTTGGTAACCATGGGGATTCTTAAAAGATATTACAAAATTAGGGTAAATTAATATAAAAATAAATGAAAAATATAATTAAAAAAAATAAATTTCTGTGCTACTCTTCATTTTCATATTCAATAAAGTTGCTTCAAATGTCAATTACGTATTACATTAATTCAAAATGATTCATCATTTATTCTAATTGCTCAGCAATTTTTCATTTATGTTTGTTATAAATATTTACTTAATTTGATTTTCTGTTAATTGTCTGTATCTAAAAGTTTACAACTGTACATTATTTTTATTATCTTGTTTATGGTTGAAAACTTATTGATACTTTAAATATTGATGAAAATTTTCATTTCTCATTACTTTATGAAATTTCCTAAAAAAATTTTTAAAAAATTTAATTTTTGTACAACTTTATCTATTTGATCTTCCGTCCGTCTGGTAGTCTGCTCGTTTGTTCGATTATACAAAATCTGCAATATTAGAGACACAACTATGTAATTTTAAAATTACGATTGCATTAGAGAATCCTACATGTTATTGAGTTTTACATTGGTGAGATTGATAGAGCACTATGTTTAAGCAGGTATAAAGGGAGATTAACTGAAAATTATTTTCATTCTTATGCTAGATTCACAGCTACGAAATTTTAAATCGTACTCATGCATGTGCAAATTTTGTATATAAAATTATAAATTTTTTCAATTTTAGATTTTAGTCCGGAACATTCTTCGAAAAATTCGAGTTCGTTTTCAACTGTCATTTTTTTGACATAATGTGACATATTCAAATAAAAATTTAATGAGAATAGACAGGGGTGAATTTAAAATGAATATATTAGAAAAATATTGAAATAATACATTTTTCTGAAACGATAAACTAGACATTAAATGTCAAATGAATAAAAATAAATGGATGTTTTTGAAATGTACACATTTAAATACCCCTAATATCATACTGCCTTCTATATTTGTAATATATTTTTTTTATTGAATAACGGTATAAAAATTCGGTACTCAACTTGTAGTTTATGTATTTTCATATAATAATTTTTATTTACGGGTTTTTATTTTGTATCAAATAAATATTTCTACTTTAGATCTAGTACAGCGATACTTTGAAGCGGTTGTTAATTTTTTTTTAAATATTTTTGTCTCCTATACTAAAAAGTAGAAATGTGGTACGGATGGGAATGAAGATGTTTTTTTTTCATTGGTTGCTTTAAATTTTATTTCATGTAAAAAAAAAAAACAGAAATGGCAGATTAAATAAAGATAAAAACAAAGTTGTTTATTATTGACAATATTTCTTGTATTATTGCTGTTGTAAATATAATAAACATATTTATAAAGTGTTTAATAATTTTGTTTATGTATGCGAAAATATTTAGTTATGCTTAAGCAATTGTATTAATGTGTAGAAAACATTATATTTGACGTTTTATTTTGAAGGATTATTCAAAGACCTTACATTTTACAACCTTGTCTAAAATTGGGAGGGGATGAAACAATATTGTTTACTTTGTTTGTATTTGTTGAATTTGTTTTTAAGATAAGAAATAAATTCGTTTTATGTACATAGGTTACATACTTTTAAGATATTAAATACGTGTTTAAAATATTATTTAAATTTTGTTGATTCAATTCTGTAAATAAAATTTTTATTAAATTTTTCAATTTTATTTCAAGGAAAAGTTTTAAAGTATGGATTCAGAGAGAAAAGGTTCTTATTAATACAAAACTCATTTTCATTAAAACTAACTAACTTAGTACTTTAACCTAGATCGAAATAATATATTAAGCGACGTTTTTAATTGCTTTATACCAGTTAGTTTTTTATATGCTTTAGCTTTAATAGAGAATCAAGAATTATTTATTTATTTATGTACAGTCCCCTACTACATACAATGTGATAAGTGAGTGAATCATATTTTTTTAATTTATCAACTCACAGATGAAGTTCTGAAAATTTCATTTAAGTATTAAAACCAATCAAAATATATAATAGGAGTTGTCTAAGCAATTCCAATATTATAATGTCTACTAATGAGTGTAGTAGTGTTGGAAAAACGAAAACCTCCTTACTTATTTCTAAAAAATTTTTTTATTTGATTAAATTGATTTCTAATTAAAATCAATATTTCTAATTAAATTTTCAAAATTTTTTAAATTACTTTTGAAGCGCAAATAATGGGACCACTTAAAAAAATTTTGTTTGTTTTCATTACTTGCCAAAAAAAAAATCGTTATAACTAAAAACGCCTCAAAACTCCCATTTTACATTTTAATAATAAAACAAAAAAAAAGTTTTTTTGATTTTGATTTGAATTGAATACAAAATAATAGAATTATTTCCTAAAAACCACAAAACAGATGAAAAGAAAAACTGCCACTAAATAAAGTCATTAAAATTTTCTAATAAAAAAAAAATATACAACAAAATATAATGTAAAATCAAAAAATAGGCAGAATGAACAGAAGTTTCTTTTATTTCCACTCATTTAAAGCCTCTTAAATATTTAAATATGTATATATATATAGGTATGATATTGATGGATAGGAAATAAAGTGCGAGTCTAAGAATTGTGTCAGTGAATGAATGAAAAGAAATATGATTTATAGATACAAACAATGGCCAATATATAAACAAATTACATTACATCTTATATAAGGAAGTTTTAGTCGGTTTCACTGACTTTAAAAAATTCTTAAAGTTCAAGAAAACTTCTAGAGATGTCTCCTTTAGTAAAACATATTCTTTTATTCCATATGACCATTTGGACTAATATTTCAAAAGTTGCAGAATTGTAAAAATTTTAGCTTAACGATTTTAGAGTTTTCATTTGCATTTAAGTTTTAAAGCTAAGTAAAAACTAGCCGATCTGCCTGGCAATTGTCCACGCTTCACGCCAACGCTATTGTACAGCAACGTTTTTGTATAAAGTAATCTCAGAAAACAAAATCTTTTTAAGTTTAATTGCTTTTCATTATTTTATACTGCAGCGGGTTAGTCATAACAATTTCCTCAAAGGATTTTTTTAAGAAAACGGACTTATACAAAATCTTAATTAATTTCCAATCGGGTCGCTACGGGTTAACAAATTTCTAGGCTGCTCATATAGTAAACTTTAGCCAAGGAGAAACACATACTTCAAATACAAAATTAAAAGAGAATCGAATTTAAATAAATGGCGCAAAAGCAGAATAAGTTTTAAAAAAACCTCTTGTGCCACAATGGGTTAATTAAGTTTGAAATTTTCAGATTTCTTTAAGGTCAAAAGAAAAATGTCAATCAAATTGAAAAAACAAACATTTCCAACATTTCGAATTATATGCCGAAAATATTTTTTTTCTGAACGGTGCGATTATAGGGGTTAATAATTCATTCGGATGAAAGTTGTAGATGCCTATAGCGCACCAAAGTAATTTTCGGAAACATTTCAGTATAATTGTTTATCAACTTTCTATATCAGTTCTTTTAATAATTCCTGTCAACTGAAATTTGAGCGCCTTTGCCGTTCAATAAAAAATAACGGTAAAAGTGATAATATGTTAAACATTGAGAAGCTTTTTTCATAAAAATCATAGGAAACAAGTATAGTTCACTTAAATTTATTTGTTATTTCATGGTAATAATGTTTGCCTAAACTTAATGTACGCTTCCTAACAAGGTTCATAAATTCAATAGGGAAAAAAAGTCGAAAAGAATAAAAAAACTAAAAATTAAGAATGAGGAAAGAAAAACTTAAATTATATTTTCAAAATTGAACAAAAAAAATAACGGAAAATTCAAAAACAAGCCCGGATATTAAACTTGAATTAAGATTTTGTATATATGATAAAGGAAAAAAAAAAAATTAATCGGATTTTTTTGTTTATAGTTTTTTTTTTTGATTTACTACGCATTGTTGGGAATGTTTTTTTTTTCGAGAATATTTTGTTTTTGACAAATGGTCATTTTCATTTGACAACTTATTACTCTCCATGCAATATATTTGAGTTTTTTTTTCAGGTTCAGTTTCTTTTATAAATATGAGTAAACTCTAAGTAGATTTTAATGTAATATAGAGATAAAGAATGTGATATAGGTGTACTTACAGGCTAATATGCAAAATAGTTCTAATATGATTTGAAATTATGCTTTCGGGTTTTCTAATTTTCCATTTCCATCAAATTTTTCTAAGTGTAAAATCCATTATAGGTTATTATACTCTTCAACTCAAATAGGAAGAAAGAGAGGCGAAAATTGCAAATCGAACCATATGGGTTTGTGTGCTAGAGGCTTTTGATCGAACTTAGGCCAATTGAGCATAATTCTGAAATACATAAAGATAAAAATTTCAAATTTACAACAAAAATGCTCCTTCTTACTTTCTGTTTCTTGGAAACTAAGCATTTTTTGGAATGGTGGTTTTGGCACCGCCCACACATCTCCCAAGACTTATAAGCATAACTATTCTAATAACTAATGACAAAGACAGAAACTTAAAATTTGGTCCAAGAGTGTTCTTTTTTGATTCCATTATGTTCCTAAAATTTGGGATCAATGGGTGTGGTTGTTCGGATACCTCCTACACAACTCCTAAGATCTGAAAAGCATATTTTCGAATGTTGTTTCATTATATTCTTCAATTTTAAAATAAATTAAAGTGATGGTTTGGGTTCCTTTCACATTTCAAGACTTCCTGACTTTAACAAAATTTCGAAATTGATAAAGATACAAAAACTCCGGCTCGTATACAAGATTTTGTGCGTTACTTTAATGTTAATCAAATGTTGTTTTCTTCTAAAAAAAAATAGGTAGGATACTTTTTTTCAAATATATATTTAAAAACTTTTTCGATTAAATACATTATAAAATATTGTAAATGTATGGGTAGTCAATGTAAAGATAGGTGATTTAAATTCGATTTTGTCCTTTAGTTTAAAAGTAGTAGGCAACATAGTAAAAGGACCCAACATATCTTCTATTAAGAATCTTTGATTTAAGGATTTCTTTAATAAAATTTTTGTAAGAAATTTATTCATGTATACATTAAATATTTTCTCTTTTGATAAAATAAGTAAAAATGACCTTAAAATGGATTAAAAGAATTCCAAAGGAATTTTGATTAAAAAGTTTTTAAATGACGATTACATTGTATTAGAAATATAGTATTAAAAAAAAAGAAGAAAGTTTGTTGTAAATTTTCTATTAATTTAAAATATTACCAGATTGGCTATGATTTAAGTGTAGAAAATACACCAACTCGACTTTTGAAGGACAATTCTTTTGAAGGACAAGATTTTAGGGGAGTCGATCAAACTGCTTTCAATTAAGGAGAGAATGAACGGAAATAAGATATGTATGCATCAGTAAATCAACGGATCCAACAACCTCGGATTCTTAGAATCATCATGTTAAAATTAAGTCAAAAATTGTATTACAACTGTATTATTTCTAGAATTCTTGGCAACATCCGCATCCTAGAAATCTAGTTAGTTAATTAAATTTAATTAACCTACTTTTAATTAACCCAAAAAAAAAGGAAACTAATTTATGGAGAATTTTGCGTCTATAAATTATCATGTAATAAAAATAACATTTTCCTTTTATTTAAAATTAATTATAAAATAATAAAATGTAACTATAGCAACCTAAATTTGTTTTGAAGCTTGGAAAAATACATTGATTCACTTTTGGAATTTATACATTGATATGATATTAATTTAATTATTTATTTTATTTATTGTACGTTATATTAATTTTAATTAAAATTAATAGTTATTAGATATTTATTTATTATAATAGTTATTTATATTTCCCTATTTACATTTAAATTTAAAATTTTTAATAAATTATGCCAAAATTGTCATAAATGTTGAAAATTTTCATTAAATTCATATTCTGCTGAATTAAAATTAAATTATGACTATAATTATATTAAAATCAAGGTCGTGTCGCAAATCTTTTTTTAAATATTAATTATTTATTAATTATGTTTAAAATGTACAATGTACATAAATTAATTAGTTTAGTTTTTAGAGAATTGAAATTTAACGGGAAAATATTTTGATAAATAACATTTTTTAATTTAAATATAGATTTTTTATTAAAGAGCTTAAGTTTACCCAGAATTTTCATATAATTTTCATTTAAGTCACGAGCAATTATATATTTTAAGTTTCTGTAGATCTGTGGTTAAACCACCTAATAAATTCTTTAATTTATCTTTGAGTTGGATTCTGAATACTTGCAGTTAGTCTCTTTTATATATTTTCAATTTAACCTGTGAGTAAATAGCTATTTTGGATTCTGGAGTGGTAAGATAAATCAACTTAATAACGTTTTGATTTTATCCATGAATTAAATTCAGAAGACCTGCTTTAATATATGTTTAATTTAAGCTATGTGTTATTAATTTATTTTGAATTAAAGAAACTTGCAATAAACCATTATATTGATGTTGCAACAATTATTTTTTTATACACTTGCTTATAAACTTTTTAAAACTATTGTATTATAGCATTCTTTAAGGCGTAACAAAATATCCCAAAAGTATGCAATGTCAAATTTTTTGGAAAATTTAAAATATGTCACAAAATTGTTAAAATTGCATTCAATAATTCATTATGTTTTAACATTATTTTATTTTTAAACTTAAATTATGTACCTAATACATGATAAAATTTTATTTCCTAAAAATTATACACCTGTACAGGTTTTATTTGTAAAAATATGAAATGAAATTTCCATTGTTGTTCAATTTCATTTTGTTACAATGTGGAAATGTTTGTTTTTTTTAAACATAAGAGTGTCATTCTGACAACATTTTAAATTTCCTACATGTTACATTTTGTTGCTCATGTTGTATGCTGTAGTTTTTCTTTTATATTTCAAATATATAATAGTTCTAAAGTTTCTGATACCCTTAGTTACAGTTTTGGGAAATCGATTTGTTCTATCTCTCTCTCTGTACATAACATATACTAATATATAACAAAAATTCATCTTTGTTACTTTTTGTTTTCCTGAAATCTATTTTTTATGGTAAAAATTCATTTCCACCTATCGGTTTCATTTTCCTCTATTCAATTTTTTCCTAACTCAAGAACATTTTCCAATTTTTAATTTCCTTTTTTTAATTTATTTTTAATATTTCTTTTTTTTTTGGATTTTTAGTTTTTTAAAAAAAACCCAAAAAACCGTTATAAATTTTAACGACAATTTTGTTTGACATTTTCCGTTATTTTTTTTATTTATTTGTGGATATTTTAAGGTGTCACTGTAATGGTGTAGTGACCTGCATTAATGTCAAATATAGAGAAAGAACAACCCGAAAGATTCAATTTTGATAATATTTCACTCGTTTTACTGCACAATTGGGTTTTTGGAATCTATTTTAAATTATCAAATTGGTTTGATAAACTTTATTTGATTTTAAATTAGTTTGATTTGGAAATTTATTTTTAAACTCCGAATGGTTAAGTTAAATACGAATGAATATGATATGAACTCTAATAAATGTTGATTGGTACCAATTGAAGTTTGTGATGCTAGATGCATTTTAAGATGTCCTAATAACTGTAATAACTGTATAACAGATAGTTTTGACTAAAGAAAAGCGATTTTGTAATTTCCAATCCCAAAAAACTGTTATTACAACTTTAAAATGCTATTACGTCGTTCTTCAGACTTTGAGCAAAAACTTGAAGGGTGTTTTTTGTGAGCTTCGAGTTTTAAACATAGAAGTTATACTAAGTTGTGATATACGTTTTAGTGTAGGATATTATTCCCATCAATCAATGATAACTTAAATAGTTTAATTTAGGTTTATAGCGTCATGAATGAGCTAATATGGACGTGGGATTTTTGGATCATAGAAGAAAAGGATTGCATATGAATATCATTTTTAAGGTCAACTTAATATGCTAAAACCATTTTATTTCAACTTTTGGGAAGTTGAAGTTTTGGCAGTGCTTCAATTAATTAAAGTGTTAAAAGTTCAAGCAGAGGCTTTTCAGCATACAGTAGACTGGAACACTCTGGGGATCGGGCTTACCCATAAATTGGATTGATCAAGTCATATTTTTTATGTAGTTAAAGATGTAGCTAAACTTTTATGTTTCTTAATATATTGTTGCAAATCTTATTTCTCTCTGTCTGATCTCCTTGGTTTGAGTCCTTATTATGTGGGACTAGGATGTTTGATATATAGTTTTACGAAACAGATAATGATTCCAATGATCCGATTGTTTAAAAGATATCTTCTAGGCACACACCTTTTTTAAAGAAATCAAACCATTAACGCCTATACTTAAAGTTTTCCAACGCAGCATATGTTAATTTTTACATAGTCGAACTATTAATTTGGTGCAACATGGACCCATCAAATGTATTCCTCAAGTTGGTATTCTGTATGTGCACGATTAAGATAACTTGAATTTTTTCAACGTCTTTCTTCTAAATATCAAATCCATTTTAAAGTTTGGTTCATAAAGTCGCAATCTATCCATAAGAAATAGATACAGTTCCAATACGTCCCTTGTATACAAAAAAAAACTGAATTAAATTATCGAAAGAGTGAGATTTTTAGACCTATAATTAGTACAATCTTTTTTTTAATTTTGAACTTTATCTAAAAAATCTATTCAATTCCATTAATTTGAAATGTATTTCTCTAATTTTTTGATATCAATTTAAACTTATAATTTTTTTTAATTAGTTTGGAAAATTTTCCATTTAATTTTCCAATTTCTGCTGAAATTTATTTAAAATAAATTTTCTTCTTAACTGTCAATATTAAATTTAATGTTTTTCAAAAAATTCAAAAATTGATCTGGGAGCAGCAGACGAGGCAGAAGAATACTCAAGAGTAAATGTTTCCAAATTTACAAACTAGACGAAAATATGTGTATATTAAAACCGAATATGAATATCACAAGATTGAATTAATAAATGAGAAAGAGATAAAGAATGTGAGACAGCAAAAAAAAAAAAACGATAAGGCGAAACAAATGGAAATTTTATTGATGCCAAAGCATGAGCGAATTGAAGATTAAGTTTGAATTATAAGTTTTTTTGCCTTTTGCTCCCATTTGTTTTTGTTTTTTCATTCAAAGTGAGAATGTCTCATATGAGATTAGTGTCGGCTCCCAAAAAAAAAATACAAATATTACAAACGATTAATACATGGCTTTAACAAAGTTTTTTCTTGATAAGAAAATGAAAATTGTGTAAAAAAACGTCAAAAAAAGAAAGAGAAAGGAAACAAAAAGAAATTCGATATATCAATTGGTTTTTTTTTTTTTTGTGTTTTTTTTTTTTTAAATGAGACAAAAATATGTGTTTTATATTTGTCTCTTTCAAAATATAATTTATTTGAATTATAAAATTAATGATAAGGGAATAAATGAAGGAAATAAGAAATAAATGAAAAATCCAAAAGGGGGTTTTGAATTTTAAATGGAAGTGGTGTTTGCAAACATATGTGTATATGAGTAAGTATTAGTGAAACAATATGTTGTTAATGACTTTTGTGATTATTTTTCAGGCAATCGCTGTTACTGTCAAAATTATTTCTTTAATAAAATATAATTAAGGATTTAATACTTTCTCCTATTTAAGGGGAAGCAGATTCAAGATCTAGATGAAATTGCACAAAGTTTAAGTTTAGTCCTTTTCCATAAATATTTGGAGAATTTAGAGACAGTTGGATTTATTACGAAAATGAAAAAATGTTTCAATAAGTCTTTATAATTTATGAAAATATAAGTTGAATATAATAAGTACAGGTGCTTCTTTTGTTGGGAAAACCCATCTGCAATTGAAATTGTGGAGAATGAAATTTACCATTTCTAAGTTCATTAAATAATATTATTTATTTTATATTTTAAAATTTTATTTATGTCGTCGGCTACTCAAGCTAGTAGGCTTGTAAGTTAGACATGTGTAAAATAAAAATAATTCTTATCATAAAAATAAATGATAAGAAATCACATTATAATAAAAATTGCATACTTTTAGGCAGTCCCTACATTTAGTTTTTCATAATTGGTTTATTTTAACAAATGGTTATAGCTTTATAAATAGCGTTATGTATCATAGCTTTCCGAATAGCGTTTTACTGTAATAAATATTTTAATTTGTTTAGAATCTAAAGAATTACTATAGAAATGTGAGTGTTCATTGTTCTTAGCTCTACAGAAATTTAACATGAGACTTTAGTTTTTTCACAATAGTTTTGGCATTCTTTTTAAGCACGATCTGAAGGGGGTTTGGTACTTCCCTTTTTTGGGTAAAAAGATGGTTTTTTGATATACGTATACAACTATCGTTCTTTGGGTCCCTTATTAGAGAAAATTGCTAAGCGATCAAATGGGGTGCTATTGAAAATGTGTTGGTGAGCTCTACAACTTGGTTGAATCATATAAATAGTTCGAGAACTCCCTGTTTGATTTAAACCTCCATATTAAAAATCTTTACTAAATGATTTGTCTAATGTTATAATTTATGTATTGAAATTAATAGAATTTTAAAAGAAGGTTGGGTGGTTTTATTCAAATCTCTTCTCTTCGAATCTCTTCTAGCACTTGTGTATTTCGAATCATTATTATTACATCAATTTGAAGATTCACATATAATTTAAACCACAAAATGTTATTTAAAATTTAGAATAAATTTTAATTTAAATTAATATAATAGAAATTTTTATATAGCACCCCTGTTCGCAAAAAGAGAAGACACTAACATAAAATTGTAAATTTTTAAGTACATTTTCATTTAAATGGTTCTCCATTTCCATGCCTTACACTTAAATGGTTTTATTGATGGTTTTTCCGTATCTATATAAATTATATTGTACCACCTTAATCAAAAATGATCCAAATACACACACACATACACTTTGTTACATTTATTCTTCATTGTTGGGTTGGGCAGTTTTTTTACGTGTTCTTCTCATTTACGAACACATTTTCACTTCATAAGAAACGAAAAAAAAAGATTGATTGAGAAAATTTCTATAGCAAATTTTTTTTATTTATTTTCTCAATGTTTTTATTTTTTTTTTAGTTTTATGTGGCTGAAAAGAATGTTGGCAATTGTAATTTCAGTGTTGACATTGACATAGTGTTGATACCCCATAGGGGTAACAACAAACAAAAAAAAAGTTTAAAAACAAAATTTGTAAAAAAAAAACTAGTAACAAAAATGAGATCCTAAGGTCCTGAACAGGTTCAAGGATATTTACTTATCTATAGTTATATATATTACCTTTTATTTGTAAGCATGTGTTTTTGTGCAGGGTGTTTAGTATTTGTTTTTATAGATAATACGACCTTGTCAGGTATAATTTTTAATGCTAATCTAAAGATAAATATCTTAGAGATTCTTGGAATATATCTTAAGGGAATTGTTGATTGAAATTGATTGGAACCAATTTTCATGTTGATAAAATATTGCAGGCCTAAAGAACAACAGGATTTACCGTTAATTTTTTAAATTTGAAGAATTGCTAATTTAAACCAAGGTAAATGACATCAAGGGAATTGATCTTAAGAACTTTATTTTAGAATTTTGCAATTAAATTTTTTTGAATGTTTTGTAGCTTAAAAATCGATAAGAGATTAATCTAAGATCATTTTCTTAGATAAAAGCCAAGAAACTTTGTCTAAAAGTTTACACTTCAAAAATATTACACATTATGGAATAATGCTTTGCACTACTGTCTGCGTAACCGATTCTTAATAAATCAAAAGTGTTAATTAGGTATAAGCCTCTTTAAAGACTTGGCTGATAAGCTAATGTAGGCTCAAACATAATTATTTCAAGGATACTTGTTCTATTAAACAGCTCCCCGTAAGGTTCAATTCAACTCAAATTATATTTTGAACAAAACTAAATATTACAGTTGAATTGAGTTTATTCCTTAAAGATTTCATTTGTTAATAAATTTGTGTTATCAATTTCAAAAGAACACCTAGTATAAGACCCATTCCAAATTTTAGAAGCACCTTTATTTTAATTTTCTTTTTTCTGATGTAGATGAAAAACTTATGTAAAAATTTAAAAAAAAATCTCAACTTCTTCCCATTGGTTTACATAATTTACCTTTGAGTGTAAAATGATTGCCGAAGGACTTTTGTTTAGGTCCATCTGATAAATATAAAGGTTCTAAATTATAAAGATAATAAATCTTAACTATTTTCTTTTAAAATCGAAAAGCAAAAATGTGATTTTCGAAGGTAAAAAAAAATAATTTGAATCCAAATTTGAATTTTAAGATTAAGAAACACAGGCAAGAGGTAAATGAGAGGAAATGACACGATGAAATTAAAATTAAATAAATAGACTACGACAACAGGAAATAAATTACTTTAAAAAGTGGAAACATATACGTATGTGTATTTCCCATGCGAGTTTATGTAGAAAATAGAATCAAATGGTCCCTAAGATTTTAATTATTAAATTTTTAATTAAAAAGATTTTTATCAAATGATAGAATTTTAATTTATATTTAAAGAAATATCGAAGACACATATAGTTTTATCTATTGAGGACCTTGATGTAGTTATATAATTTTTTGGGATTCGCCCACTTTTGTGTTCGATTGCTTATTTAACTTAATAATAATTTGATATAACTTTTCATAGATGAAGTGAATATTATAATATGTAGAGGCGTTATGTCAAAGCCTAGCAATAGCTCTATTCTAGTTATTAATAACTTTACATACTATCTCATCCCCCGCAAAAAATTTAACTATTTAATCCCAATTTAATTTAATTTAAAGGAAAGAAACCAGCGGATTTTTGAAATTTTAAATATTTCAGAAATGCAGCTTAGGAATTTTGCGGTGAAGATGATTTCCCCAGATTTATCCGTTGTTCATAAAGCGTACATCCAACCTAAGTTGGATTGTGAATCTCATAATTTTAACGTAATTCAAAAATACTCTTTACACCTAGTTGACAATGCCACACGTAGTTCAACCCAGCAAATCAATATATTGTATTCCTCTAATTGAGGGTAAAGAACCTATCTAAAGAATGAAATCAATAATACCACACCTCACTATAGATACTGCATTTGCCCATTACTCCATTAGCTATCTACAGCTTTGTGCAGAAAATCAAATCTGTGGTTAATGCATTTGCTGATACCATGTAATATAGTAAATCATTTTCATTCACTTGATACTTAGAAGGTTGTAGCTATTCAACGAAATAATTTTTAAGAATCTTTAAAAAATGATTAACTTTTTGTTTCGAAGTCTTCAACGATTAGTATGTAAGAACATCTCATTACATGTTTTTTAGGAGACGTGTATTTGAAGGTTCTAAATTATGTTCACAAATTTGATTGTTAAATTTTCTACACAATTTCCCTGTTATGTACTCGATATCTCAATGGACTAATATCAGCTGTATATATCTTATACTCATACATGGAGGAAAGAGAATATTAACATGAATAGGCCTATAATTTTATGATAAGTTAAAAATCATTATTTTTAATGCAATTTTCCATGTTTCAAATTGGTTTATTCCTCAACTCAACTCCACCTTTTTCACTTTGAATAAAAAATATTTGTAGTTTTTCATTTATCTATTAAACTGGGATTGTTTATAATCTAATGTTAAAAAAAACAACATGTCTCTTATTCTTAAGAGACCGCGTCTCATGTCTTTACGAATTTATATTTTTTAATAAAGACATAACAGATGGAGACAATTTTCTTTTTCTATTTTTTTTGTTATTTACTTGAATAAGTTTTTCTCTATATCCTGTAATACTGTGTATAATAAATAGAACACGATAAGGACAATTTGATTTATTGCACGTGAGAAAAATAAAACAAGAACAGAAAAGAATATAAGAAAATATATTTTCCAAAAATTTTTCAGATAACAAAATAAAATAAAATAAGTTAAATTCTTTCACAGGCAACAAAATATAAAATTAAAGAAGGGAAATATTCTTTGCATAAGCGACGACTTTTTTTTTTTTTTTTTTTTTTTAGTGTTTTATTTTTCTATTCATTATATTATTTTTTAACAATTCAAAAACAAAAACTTAAAAAGAATTCTTATATGCTAAAATGTAATTTGTACATGGCTGACCAATATGTCAGCTCTCACAATTTATTTAGAACTATATTAATATAATCTCTTTTGATGTTTTAATATTGATATTTTGATTTTAACATAATATATTTTAGTTTTAATTTAATATTAATATAATTGAATTTATTGGAAAAAATTTTTTTATATAAAAACCAATTTTTTTTATTTATATGTTTTATAAAAACTTAAAACTAAAATAACCTAATACTTATACCTATACCTAAACCTACAATAACCTACGTTACATCTAAATTTTTCCAAAAGTATGGTTTTTTAATTTCTAATTTATTTTTTGCAGGAATATACTTATCATATTTAAACAACTCATTGTCATTAATATTTATTATATTTAAATTTAAAGGTATTTGTTTTATTTTCGCGTTTCTTTTATAGTGGTATAAAATCGGAATATTTTGATTATTTTCAATATAATTATGTTTGTCCAAAAAGACGAATCCTTCTGGAGGCAAAAAACCTGTAACTAGGCAGTTTTTAATGTACTCAAAATCTTCGTACCATGGATGGCAGATTAATGAGTTCTCGCATGATTCACTACTCCTTTGAATATGGTTACGTATGAGACGAATGATAAAATTGTCGATTCTAACTATGTTCGCCTTATCATATATAAATTTATTTGAATAATAGTGCATATTAGTGTTAGGTTTTCTATTGTAATTTGTACAAGCTCTTAAACACTTGCGTTCGAATATTCTTAATTTTTCCATCACAGAAGCATTAACATTATACCATATTGGACAGGCATATGTTAGTACTGGACGGATTAAGGTTTTGTAGCAGAGCAATTTAACATTGTTGCAAAGTGTTCTGGAAAAGAACAATTTTCCTAAATTAATGAAGGCGTTATTTGTTTTTCTTATTTGATTTGTAACATGATAGTTAAAGTTTAACATGTAATTATAGTGAACTCCTAAATACTTGAAGTTCACAGAGTTTTTAATTTTTGTTTTGTCTGGAGTTAATATATAAAAATCTCTCCAGCATGATTTAACATTATATTTTACCTTGTTAATAGTATTCCTGAATAACATAGTTTCACATTTTTGATAATTTACTTTTAGCTTCCAAAGATTACTATAAGATATCACTTTATAAAACATTTTTTGTAAAATGTATTGTGCATCTCTTAGATTATTACTTGTTGCGTAAATTGTCAGATCGTCCGCAAATGCTATACTGTAATTGGGCTCTAAATTTTTATTTAGAGAATTCAGTAATTCGCTTATGTACATATTGAACAAAATAGGGGAATTTACGGTGCCCTGTTGTAACCCATCAGATAATTTGAATTCTTTGGATAAATGATTATCCGACCCCCATGTGCTAA
Organism: Dolichopus griseipennis; assembly: GCA_963082915.1. Lineage (NCBI taxonomy): Eukaryota > Metazoa > Arthropoda > Insecta > Diptera > Dolichopodidae > Dolichopus > Dolichopus griseipennis. Next base: position 366,608,894 of record OY720441.1, read on the forward strand.
AAGTTTTACCTCTTATCATGTTGTTAATCAGAATAACTAAATGTAAGGGATATTGATATTTTAAGAGTTTGTATATTATACCATCAATCCAGACGGTGTCAAAAGCTTTTTCAAAGTCCACAAAACATGCTGCTACAACCTTATCATCGTTTATATTTCTACATATATCCGATGAAAGCTTCGTCATAGCATGTATTGTGCTGTGTTTATGACGAAAACCAAACTGATTTGATGGTATAATATTTTTAATCTCAGTTATTTTGACTATAAATTTATTTATTATTATTTCTAGGATTTTTCCTATATTTGGTAATAAACTTATTGGTCTATAACTGCTAGGATCTGAAGCACTTTTTCCTGGTTTTTTTAATGTAATAACAACTGCTTTTTTCCACTTATTTGGGAAGTAGCTTATATTAAGGCAATTGTTAAAAATTATTGTGTATAAGTTAATTACTGAAATAGGAAGATGTTTTAACACTATATTTGGAATTTTATCTATACCTGACGATGTTTTACCTTTAAGTTTTGATAAAATATCTTTGAGTTCATTTTGAGCTATAAAATAATTATTTAAAGTTTCATTTTCAAGTAAATTATTTGAATGTAAATGATTGTTAAATTTAACAAGGGATATTTTATTTGTTTTATTATTTTGAATTATTTGGTTTAAATTGTTAATACTTTGCTCTACATTGTTACTTATCGGGGAAAATCTGTTTGTAACTTGCTTTTGAACTTGGTATAAATGGGTTGCCATTACTTCATTTATGTGTTCGTTTTCTTTAATAATATAATTATTGTTTTCTATTTTAAGTTTATTTAAATTTAATTGGGCGTCGTTTAAAATTTGCGTATTGTTAATTGGAATTTTTAAGTAGTCAATTTTGTTTGAGGTTTGTTTTTTATAAATTTTTTTAATTTCAGAGAACAAGTTTTTATTGTTTGATAATTTTATGTTTTTGATTCTGTTAGTCCAATAATTATTTATTGAGAGTTTAATATTTTGTTTTATTAACGAATTTATGTTTTTCAGTAATGAATTAATTCTTAGAAATGATGGTGCGTTTTTGTCTATTTTTATTTTAATTAATTTAAATTTAGCTGTAAGTAATTCACTTTTATATTTTTTAAGTCTAGTAATAGTTGGATTTAAGTAAATATCTAGGCTATTAAAATTATTGTTTTTGGATGGGATTGCTAACGACATTGCTTTCCGTATTGAATTTTCAATTTTTTCGATATAAAAGTCAATGTCCCTATCTGTTAGGTTTTTATTGTTAGGAATATTTTTAAGAACATCATCATTTCTTACTAAATTATTTAACACTTTTTTAAATTTGTTCCATTTAGCTTTCCTAAATAAGTAAATTTTTTCAGGTGATGGAGTCAGTAAATATTCTTCCCTATTATTATAACTAATTTCAGTCCCTAAAGCTAAATGGTCACTATCATAAGAATATGTTTTTATTTGGTTCTGATTATTAGTTTTTAAATTAATTCTTATGTCAGTTAGGAATATGTCGATATACGATTCTCCTCTCGGAAATGACGGTATATCGGAAGAATATAATTTAATCCTATACATACAATTAAATCTTTCAATAAATTTTTCGAGAATAGATCCTCGAGCATTATTTGATTGATTTCCCCATTTTATGTGTTTAGCGTTTAAGTCTCCTGCCAATATAAAATAGTTATTAATATTATCTAATTGAAGAGTTTGAAATAATTCCAGTAATTCTTTATTAAAATTAGCATTATGATTTTGTGATGCATAAGCAGATATTATAAAAAGATTTTTATTTCTATTTAAAAGTCTTATTTTTATAATACATACTTCTAAACATTTAAACCTATTTAGAGTATATTCTTTAATTATATCGAATTTTAAATTATTTTTAATTAGAATGGCCGTACCTCCACCTAAAGTAGCTTCAGATCTATCATGTCGAATTAATTTATAATCCTTTATTTTTATACGACTAGTTTTATCTAATTTCGTTTCACATAAGGTAACCACATCCGGGTTGTGAACATTTAAAAAATTTATTAATGAAAGTTGTTTAAGATAAGATCTACAAGAATTTACATTTATAGAAAACATTTTTAATTTTAATTGTAGCAAAGTTTTATTCATCATCATGGACAGTTTCAAATAAGAAATCTACCCTTGCAGATAAACTTTGCATTTCTTTTTGCATTTCATTTTGTGCATTTTTAAAATCTTCATTTAATTTGTTTACATTTTTTGTTAAATCACTTATAGCTAAAAGTATTTTATCTAAATTTATGTTGTTATTGTTATTTGTATTGTTTTCAGATGAAATATTATTTTTATTGTTGGCATTGTTATTGTTGTTATTAATATTGTTATTGTTGTTATTAATATTGCTATTGTTGTTATTAATATTGTTATTGTTGTTGTTATTAGTATTGTTATTGTTGTTGCAAACAGCATTTGCATAGGAGCAGGTGCTTTTTACAAAACTATCAATTTTTGTTGTTTTATTTATTGTTTTTTTTATTTTATTTTGTTTACTTATCTCAATATCATTTATTTTTTTTGTGAAGACTGGGCATTTTGTGTAAGATGCAGGGTGACCATATGACTTGCACAAAGTACAAAATAATTTTTCTGCTGGGCTTTCTTTTTTAATAGTGCAGTTTGCTGGTAAGTGGTTACCGCCACATTTTACACATCTTAACTCCATGTTGCAATTATAAGCCGAGTGGTTAAATCGCTGACATCTTTTGCATTGTGTTATAGTTGGTTTTTTTAATTTCTCCCATTTTATTATCTGATGGTCAATATGTTTTATATTATGAATGTTGTTAATTGAACTTTGTGGTTCCGCTTGAACAATGTAGATTGGTAACTTTATATTTTCTTTTATTGACTTTTTTGTGGTCATTCTCAATACTTTGGAGAATTTACATTGTTCTACATTTTTTGAATTAAGTAAGTTCAGTATTACTTCTGGTGCGTAATCGTTATGAAGACCTTTTAACACAAGGCTAATCGGTCTTTGGCTCTTCATGGAATAAGAGAAGCATTCTACCTTAGCCTCTTTTAAAGATTCCAAAGTTTTTTTATATTCACATTCGGTTTGTAAATAAAGAATATGGCGTGTGTTTTTTATTGATTTAATAAAATAATTTTTAATTTTTAATTGAAATTTAATTAATTTTTTTATTATGTCTAAGTCGTTAGACGTAATAAATATTGGTGGCACTTTTTTGTTTTTAATATTATTAGTTGAATTATTATTAGTATTGGTATTTTGTGAATTTAAGTTAGTTTCAACATTTAGGTTAGAATTTTTTGGATTTTTTTTATTTGGATTATTGTTTAATGGATTTATATTAGATGGACCGGGTAAGTTTTTTTTATTTTCATTATTAATATTGGTGCTATTATTTGTATTGTTATTCATTTTATCAGTGTTTTTTGTTTTTAAAATGTCCAAGTAATTAACATTACTTGCAATTTCATTTCCACATGTTTTATTTTTTTCAACATTGACGATGACGTCATTGACATCATCTGTTATATCAAGATCGTCATCATCTCCTAATAATTGAAATCTATTGGTTTCAGTTGAATTGTCATTTATTAATTGATTAACTTTAGATTTCATAGATAATAATTCATTTTTAATACTTTCATTATTTATAATTTTAATGTTTTTTTTGCTTGGTACTTTTTTTATATTTTTAGATACCATTTTATGTATTGTATCTTTTTTTATATTCTTGCATTCACTGTCATTAAACATGCGGTATATTATACCGCATGAATATAAAAAAGAAAATTAATTATGCACTTATTTTTAACTATGCTTTCTTTTTTTCACTATTATATATAAATAATTTTAAGTTTTTTTTTTATTTTAAATGTTAATGTTTCTTGCACTTTTACGCGCGTTTTTCAAATAAATTTCTTAAAAAAATTTTTTTTTTTTTAAGACCGATACAGTTTTTTCGTCTATCCACGTCTCGTCTTCTCAAGAGATCGATTCGAACTCCTAAGCGACGACTTTACATATAACATGTAAATAGAATTGTTAAAAGAATTTGCATATATTTAGGAGAATGAGAGTACGGTAATGGGTGTTTGTTATTTGATACCAAATGCGTCTATCTATATAGAATACAGTTAACGTTCTTTTGTGAATTATTGGTATGTGAGAAAAAATTTTAAAAAGAATTAAGAAGACAATTTTTTTTAGATTTTTATTTTGTATTTTATAGGATGACCTTGAACAGAGAAAATTTTGGATATAAATATGTATGAGAAATCAAAAAGTGTTTTAAAGTCTTTTTTAAATGTTGTAAAACAATCCACTCTACAGTGATATTAAAAAAAAATCATCCTATAATTATGCAAAATTTGTAAATTCAAAAGAATGTTTTTAAGACTTTTATGATGAAAGAAATCTAGCTTATAGATATTATATTGCTTTCTAGTTCGAAACTGTTTATAAGGTTTCAAATCTTCAGCTCATCAGTACTAATCTTGTTTTAAAGAGATAAAAAAATCCTAAAATTATGCAAAGTTTTAATATTTAGAACAAAGATTTTAAGAGAAAACAAATAGAGTATATTTTGCATTTTTATATTTTTCGGAGTTAAGTTTAAAGTTTCGAATATAAAAGTCATCGGTAGTGATCCATTTTACAGAAATAGAGAAAAATATCATCCTAAAATTATGCAAAATTTGTAAATTCAAAAAAACCTTTTTTAGATAAAAGAAAGTGATTTATATTGGTAGTTTCTAAACTAAATCTAATTGTGAAGTTGAAATCAATTGATATTGACCAAAGTTTTTGACCAAACGCATGGACAAAAATAGAGGATTAATGAAAATCAAACGAATTGAAATTTCTGTAATTTTTCTCTTGTTATATTTTGCCTTCCACAAATTAAATATAACAATTCTATATATATAACTCTACATATATTAAATTATTATCTGATAGGTTAGGTGACATTGTTTTATATCGAAACTATTTGGAATTTGTTCTTAAGAATAATACACGTTGTTATACAGTTTAATAAAGTATTCAAATATGTATAATTCAACCTATGGAGTATAGACTACAACTCCAATCGGATTTTAGAATCAGTTATATTAAACAAGTGAGAGGAAACATTAAATCACCTGCAATCACCTCATAAGAATGAGCACTAAACCTCTTGATTTTAATATTATATTTAACAAATTTAATATTAATTTTAAAGTGGCTTTTAGTTTAATACAAAAAAAATATTTTAAATTTTATTTTATCTACTAACACTAAAAGCATTCTCTTTCCCTTTGTTTTTCAAAATTATTAAATTTTTTATTTATACCTACATATAACTCACAGGTTAATATTATAATAAAAATTTGATTTGCACATTAATCTGTATATATATACATAAATTTTTAAAAGGTCTTAACCCTTACATTTATGGATTTTCCATAAAATAATATTAAAAAAAACAACTCTGATATATAAAAAAGTTTAATAAAATATAAATGACTTGTGTATAAGGATAAGATAAACTTAGTAAGGATTGGATACACTTATTTGTTTTTGTATATGTGTATAATAACATTATATGTGTTTAAAAAACAGGATTTAAAAAAAAATCTTTGTTTTTATTGAAATGTTTTTGTTGTAAATTTCTTGTGTTTTGTTTTAAAAGTGGTTTAATATTTTTTATGTTGGCAGGATGTTATGTCCTTTTTTTTCCCCTAAAATATTCGAATAAAGGAGCAAAAAGGATAATTATTCTTAGAAAAAGGACATCTTTATTTTTGGTTATATTATTATTATTATTAAGATACATTTCAATATTTTTTGTTTTTGGCTTATTATAAAATTTTATTTAATATTAAAAAAAAATATATATATATATTAAAATATAAATGAATTTTTTAAAAGTTATCCTATTTTCTAAGAATTTAGAAAAATAATGAGTTTGAGAAGTTTTTTGAGTGAAATTCAAAGAATTTGTATATAATAATAAAAAATGTGTCCTTAAGGGACATTTTATAATGGAAGTTTTTTTCTATAATCAATTTGCATTGTTTTTTTTTATCGTACATTTGTTTTTAGAAGTCATTATAGATGTTGGATGGGGAAAATTTATTCAAAGTATTTCTTTAAAATAAAGGATGACTTGTTTTTATTAAATCATCAAAGTAAACTGTTTTTTTTTTTATATAAATCATTAAATAACATTAACCACATTAATTGAAATTTAAAATAAATAAAATTTTCCAATGAAAAACCTTAATATTATTTTAAGAGCAAAATAATCATAATATTCGACAGTTAACCACACCAAAGTTGAATATTTTAATTATTTATTTATTAATTTAAAGTTTAACTTAAATGTATAAAGAACTTCACTTAAACTCAATCAAGCGGATATTTAAAAAATATTTGAATTTTCCATAAGTATTTCATGATATTTAAATACTTTAAAGTACTTAATTATGAAATATAATAACAAAAGTATTTAAAATCAAATTTTAATTACTTTTTGGGAATTCTTTGGGAAAAAAAGTAATTGGTCTTGATTGTTTTACTTATACTTAAATTTTGTAAGTCTCGAAATCTTACTAATATTGGTACTTCACAAAGTAATGAGTATTAGTGAATGGTAATTGAAAAGGCAATTGCAATTGTATTTAATGGTAATTGTAATGGTAATTGTACTGGTACTTGAAAAAATATGCCATGGACATTTTTCTATAAGCATGATGGCCCTTGACCTAGAAATCAGTTTCGAATCGGTTTCAGTTTAAAAAAAATTTTTCTATAAGCATGAGATGGTTTGATCTAGAAATCTAAGATTACGAAAAAATAGGAAGAGATTCACTTTCAAAATTGCTATAGCCCTATTTTGTTTGAACTGAAACCGTTTAGGGAGTCAGGTATCCCACCTTAAAAAGAATTTATGAGAAAATATTTAAGAACTTCCTTTCGACCCCTTCGATGTTGAGAGTTTATTAAAGTCCTTCTTATAAGCATAGTAGCGTATAATTGAAAAGGATTTCAAGTTTTCTGTTATGTCATAGAAAATTTTTTAAATCTTTTAGTGTAAAAGTTGTGCCTTGTGCAGTTTTATACCTTTTGTTCGAATAATACTCGCAATTATTTGCAAGTGTACTAATTTTTTCAAATACATATTTTATTGCAAATGTCAAAATGTAGAAAGAGCAATTTTGTGCAAATACAATTGATTTTAGTAATTGTAATTTCGAATATTGCAATTAAATTTGTAATCCGACTGATGACTCAGAGGTAAAGTGGCGGCTTTTCAATAGAAAAGTCTCGGGTACATACCCTGGTCGTATCATATCTAATAAAAAAATATAGTGTATATTACCATCATTTAATAATAAGTCCAAATGTCAATTCTGACTAATTGGTATTGTATTTATGAATCGAATTCTTTAATTTAAAGCACACTTTTAGATCCAAATAGGGCGAGTCTTAAAGAAATTTCTCAAATTAAAAATTTATATGAAGTAATTAGATACTAAATAAGAATAAATAACAACAATTAAATTTAATAAAAAAAATAAATAAATTAGAATTTTTAATTAGAATTTAATTTTTTTACCCTGTTCTATTTGATTTTTTAATTTAGTGGTCAGCCACTAATTACAAAAAAAATTCCAAGGCAAAGCAAAAATACAAATAAGAATTTCTACATTTTTTTTAAATAATTTAAAATTATTAAAAATATATTTAAAAAAAATAAAAATAAAAATAGAATAAATAAAAAATCACTGTCTATTATAAAAGTTGACTTTGCACGTGTCCATTTTAAATTGCTTATAAATTATTAGATTTCGTTCTATTTTGTTTATGTATAGACACGTGTTAGTTTGTATTTTTTTTTTGAAAAAATTTATTATACGAGTCTGTGGTAACAAAGAAAAACTGTTTAACTTGTTCGCTTACATTTTTTAAATTCTTAAAACGACTAGATGACCACATAAAGTATGTTGAAATAAAAGGTTGTAATCTTACTATCAATATTCTTAAATAAAAACATAATTCATATTTATATCAATCCCACTGTCAAGTACAAAACATAGTAATCCTGCAATTAGAAAGGCTTAATTGCTGATGGAAATAGAATTTACTATAATAGTCTTCAAATGTAAACACAATATGAAACTTTGAACGAATGTATTAAAGGACTATTTGCACCATTGTTATTCTTTAACTCGCTTTTGTTAAAATATTGAACCTCGCATCAATATTAATGCATACGATTGCAGTCGAATAAATCTTGGGCAATCTTAGCAAAGCTTGACGATCATAATGCTTATATGATAAGGTTAGACAAAAATTCCAAATTCGACTCAACTCATATTCAATTCAAATTTTGAGTTCACTCACGAATTTTGAGTCCAGCATTCGGACAATTAAGTCCGTTCACATTTGAGTCATTCATATTTAAGCCTGTCAGCATAGGTAAATCCACTCAAAATTTCGGTGAAGCAATGAGTTACGTTTGACATATAAGTCCGCTCAATTGTCATGTGAAATATGAATGGTTGCATTAAATGAACTGAAGTAGAACCTCTACTAAATAAACAGTACTGAATATACCAAATAGTTTTCTTCACTTTTCTAAAATTTAACATGATTTAAAAAAATTTTGCATTATATGCAATTTTCCTAACGACATTTTAATTTTAAATTTTAAAAAATTTTAAATTAATAATTGATTTGAACGAAAATATCATTGCAATTTTAAAAATTGTTTTTACCTCATTTTGTAAATTTTTAATTTCCTTGTTGTTTTTTTTAAATGGTTGTAAATACGAAAAAAAATGCAATAAAAATGCATTGGTAAAATCGATAATTTTAAATTGTACTAAAAACTTGTACTATATATGTTTTAAATTCTAATTCATATTGAATGCATCTCATAACTTATTTTATTTGTGTATTATAAATATGCAGTGAAGTATAACAGTTTTTGAAATAAATGAAAAATACCTGAATATGGCATAAGTTCAATTAGATATCATTTATTATATTTAAATAATTTTATTACTGAATGAATTTTAATTATATTACAAAGCAATTTTATTATATTAATCTAAATTTAATCTAAATGATCAGGATCAGGAGTTAAATGAACAATACTGGCACAGGTAATCTTATTGAGTTTTGTACTAAATTGAAATTTAAAATTCTTTAAAATTGAATTTCTTAAAAGCATTATACAACTTTCTAACTCCTAAAACTATGTTTTTAAATTAATAAATTTTAATTTTTCTTAATTAAATATTTTTTTTTTTAATTTGGTAATAATAGCTTTTTATTTAATTATTAATTGCAATTAAAATTGCATTCAAGTTGGATTATATGATTATATAATATTTTATTTAAGTGGTTTTGGATATTAGATTAAAAGAATTATAGAAAATTGGTTTTTTGAATTTTGAATTTAAATATTTAGGTATTGGATTTTTAATTATACAAGTATTTATTTATTGTACTTAAATTACAATTAAAGCAGTATTTAGTCTAAAAATTTAAAAGTTGTTGAAATTTTTTTTAGAATTTGCTTGAAAGGATTCTAAAGTCTTTAGAAAGCGTTTTAAAATTAAAAATATAAACATGTTTTTTAAATTAAAACTTAATAATTTGATTTTTTTAAAATTTTTGGAAACTTAGTATCATAATAACAAATAAAAAGCGGCATAAGCTTTATAGCGCAGTGGAATATCTTAAAAAGGATTTCAACAAAATTATTCAAATTCAAAATAACTAAAATTGTATATTCATGACAGCTTTAGCATAAATAAGCATTCTACAATTACTTATAATTGACTAAAAAAATCTTTAATCTAAACATTTTCCATAACACATTTTAATTTTCAAATTTAATTATCAATTTGAAACCCAAAAATCGAAAAATACAACATACCATTAGAATATAAAATATATATTGCATACTTTTAGGAGGATTTAAATTAAAATGTTTCATTAATCTGATTTTCATCAACATTTTGTTACAAATTACAAGTCAGTTGAAAAACTTTATTTAAAAGTATTTACTTACACAATCCTTAATCCCTTTTTAACAAGGATAACCTAAAAAAAAGTTTTTAACCTAAATAGGTTCCAATTTTCAATTTATTATTTTGTTTTTATTTTTTTTTTGTATTTGAAAAGGGTACCAGTTGTACCAAAATTTAATTTTCATTTTCTTTAAGTACAAAAGTTGATTTTATGTTGCTAAAGTAAAATGTTTCAGTTACAAAAATTAATTTTTCATTCATTACACATTCAGTAGAAGTTTTAAAGAATTTATTATGCTTGTCTTAGTTTTGCGGAATGATAAAGACCGACAAGTAATCAAGTATAACGGTAAACAATAACAACAAAAAAATTACAATAAAATCAGTAACGGTAACTTAAAAAAAATGTTGTTGATAACGATATGGAAATCCTTATTTTTATATTATCTTATTTTTAAACAGTTAATTTTGTTGTTGTATATGAGTTTCATATTTTTATATGTATTCTCTCCTTTAACTCTACACATACAGTTGATTTACGAAGTGTTTATGGCGAGGTGAAGTGAGGTGAGTTGTGGTGATATACGGTTAAATATATTTTGATTTTTTTCTTTTTCTTTTTTAATATAATTGAATAAGAAGAGGTGATTTAACCTTTTTTTATATTTTATTATTGTTGTTATTATATTTTAAGTTGTTTTACTAAATGAATAACTAAATTGTATAAGCATAGGCTGTAATCAAAATCACGTTAAGACTTTGTTTGTTGTTTTTATTCAATTTTTGTTTTTTTTTTTTATTCAACATAATCAACATTTGAGGTGGAAAGGTGGAAAAATACAGAAAAAACCATAGATCATTAATAATGAAAAAAATTTGAATGAGGTGAGGTTAATAAATATTTTGTTATTTTAAGTTGGAGATTTTGCTTTTTTTGGTGAATTGCGAGTCATACAACGACGAATCCTTGTCATATACGATATTGTTCCAGTTATTCAGGACACAGCAAAAAAAAAAAGTCTAAAATTAAAAAAAAAAAATCTGTTGGAGGTGTTGCCCTGATTAAATACTCTGATAAAATTTTTTTTTTTGACAAATGTTGGGTGTGTTGTATATATTAAAGAGAGATGGGTGATTTGTAAACCGTCATTGTTTTTAGCAGCAAGACATTTTTTTTTTTCAAGAATATGAGGTGAAAATTTTTGACTGTTTTGAGGTGGAAATTTTTGAAAATAAATTTAATACTTTGTTTTTGTGATAAGATTTCAATTATATATGCTAGAGAATATTTAGCTTTATTTTTGTATAGTACGTTTTTATATACAAGTATATTTGATTATATAAGTTTGAGTATGTGTTGGTGTTATTTAATAAATAATTAGGTCGTATGCAGGGTAAATTTAAAAAAATATGCTGAAAATATTTAACGAGCAATTAATATGAAAGATAAAGATGAAATAATAGTATAATTAGATTTTTAATAGTTATACTATCATAGGTATTTAAATATTAATTTAGAGTTCTTTTGCCTAATAAACTAAGTCAAAGTTTTAAAGTTCTTTATTGAATTTTAATAGATAATGATTGTATTAATTTATTTTTTCTTAAATAATAGGACGTTTTGCATAAGAAATTTAATATGAAAGATATTTTGAAATTTTAGTATGTGTTTAAACTTTAAAATGGAATTTATGAAAGAATTGAATGTATGAAATTCAGTTCTTATTAGCAAAGATCATAAGCAATTAAGTTGGTGGGAAATTATTATTCGATATTTTTTTTTATTTTTTTTTTTATTCCTTTTCCACTCCTTTAACGAGTATAGGGCATTCACCAAGTTTTTATTTTAATCTAGGCTTCAGTTTCTTTAATCATAATATTCAATAAGCCGTTGATTACTCGGCTGTAGCTATTGTATAAGGTTATGAAATATGAATGCACAAATGTTAATTTTGTGCGCCATCTATAATCTTACACAAGAATTATTTATATATTTTTATTAAATCTTATTTTATATTACGATATAAACTATTACGATATAATTAAACAATTTTACGATATTTTTTTATTGGATATGATCTGACCGGGGTTTGAACCCGAGACCTTCCACATGAAAGACGGCGTCTTTACCACTACGCCATTGATCAGATATAATTCGATATTAGGATCCATTTATGATTATGCAAGATGATCTAGAGAGTTCAATAACTTGATAAAAAAAATATTAGAAATACAAAGATGTACTTCGCTTTATTCTATCTGGATCTTTTTTGATTTCGATGTATTGTATTAGATGCAACTTTTCAAATGATTATATACATTTACTATTTTCATATATTGCTTATTATTATTTTGCAATATATTTTCATATATTGTGAATATAATAGTAAAACAAATTAGGTCCAGAATACACTTATATTTAACATTTACAGACATATCCAAAGTTTTCAAATTCTATATTTATGAAAAAAAAGTACTTTAAATTATATTATTATAAATTTATTTTAAATATAAATTTTATTTAAATAACCATTCTTGATTAAATTAAATTTTCTTTATTATCTTATATGCAATATAAATTAATATAATAATGTTCAAAAAAAAAATCCATTTTAGTTTTCCTTTTCAATAAAATTTAACCATCAATAACAATAAATTTCTTATAGCCATTTAAAATTGCAACCACTCTCTTTCTCTCTCCCTGATTTACTATATAGGAGAGGGGAATATTATTTTAATGCTAAAAAAATATATTTTTTCTTCTTTTTGAAATTTTATACAAAATTAGTGTTACCTTCGTTTGAAAAGGGGAAGATATTATAGTTTGAATACTGCAATGATTATAATAACAATGTAATTTTATTTCGAAATCTGACTAGGTATGGTGAAGTCTGATGGAAGTGGTGACGTCCCCAATTACTTCTAATCAACCAAATATAGAAATATTTCGAAGATGAAAGATATCGACTAAATTCGCCAAATAATTAAACAGATAAAGGGACTATGCAATTACGTTGAATAATAAAAAGTATTGTGAATGGTGATGCAAAATAACAAATTATGTAAATCTGGTAAAAAAACAATGAAAATCCTTTGACACACAAATATATACATCCTTTGATAAAAACACTAAGAAGAGATTCTATTGCCAAGAAGGGGTTTTATAGAAACCGCAAGAGGAAGGAAAGAAAACTAAACCAAATTAAATATAGTATAGTCTAACATAGAATTAAATAAACCGCACTGGCTTTATGAAGCTCTGCAATTCAAAATGTTTTATGGAAATAAAAATCTTTCAAAACTTTAAGTAAAAAGAATGCAGTTAAGTAACTACGTTAATAAATAAACGACAACACTATAAAATAAATATTTTACTTTAAATTTTTAATAAACTTTAAATATATAAATTTTATCCCATTTATTTGATGGAAAATTGTTGGTAAAGATTTTTATTTAATGACAATTGAAAATTTATTTTAATGGTAAGTTGAAAACAACAAAAAAAAAATACTGAATAACGGTATTTCCCTTTCTTCAGTTTCTTTCACATTTGAGGACATTTTATTTCACTACTCTTGATTTTAAAATCCAACCTTTGGTATAAAAACGTAAATAAAACTAAAATTCCATTAAAGAATGCTTTAAGGACATTTTAAACAGAAAATTTTCTCAGGAGTGCTAAATTTTCTTTTAAAAAATTTTCCAAAAAATTTTCTATTGAGGCCAATTTTATCATTTAGATTTTTGCAAATGACTTTTTAATACCATGAAAATTCAAAATACTATACATAGAGTATATATATATATATATACACTTAAATTCTATTTAAAACTTTTTCTATTCCAAAATCAATAAATTCTTTTGACTGTTCTCACTATTTAAGAGTCCTTCAAACAATTTTCAATCTATTGATCACTGAAAAATTGTGTCTAAGTAACAAAATCAACATAAAAACAAATTTAACTTTGATTAGTAACTCCCCAGTTCTACAGCTTTCACATATAAATTAAATTCTAGTAATTATTACTACTTAGTGAATGGTCTTATATTAAATTCCCATCTGAGGGAACCACAAATACTTTAATTCTAAATTTTATTCTGTTCTGTTTCCAATTTAGAGGAAACAATATAAGTAGCTGGGGGCTTTTCCCTTTTTTTGTTGCCTTTGTACAAAAAAAAGGATGAAATATGGTAAAAAGTTTTTTTTAAGTTGAATTGAATAACAATTTTAAAGCCCTACAGCCTCATTTTATGGAATGGAATATCATTTTATTACTGTCCTTCGTTTTGAATTTATAATGAAATTTCTGAACAAAAATTCAGAATTGCACGAAAATTTTGATTAAAATAAAATCCTAAAACAATTTTCTATATGGTTGTTCAGGACGATTGGAATGTACCGTGGTTTGAAGAATAAAATTGTAAAAGGACACTATTAGACGGAAGGATATAAAAGTAAAAGCTAAAAGTTGTAAGAAAAGGAAGGAAACATATGAGTGCATTGATTTTTCATTATTTTTTTACAATTGAAAGATAATGAAATTTTTTTTTTGGAATTTTATTTTCTACATGTGAGTTTGTTGTAAAGTTGGTGGTTGCTAACGACAAGTTGTATGCGATGAAAGAACTGAATTGCATTAATTTAAAAATAATTTTGCTTTTTAATCTTTTGCTTCTCTTCCTTTTTTTTAAAGGAAATGGTAATGATAAAAAAATGATAAAAAATTGCATTTTACTTTATTATACTCGGGTTATGTGTGTTTATACATACTTGCGTTGAGCATTAATGAAGTCACAGACAACTCATATTTTCAGTATTTTTATAATGGTTGTTTAGAGGTTGGCTTTTAAGATAATGGGGTCTTATAAAGATAATTACTCCTTTGTGAATTTAATGCTACATAAAACCATTATGAGAGATAGAATTTTAAATACAAAAAAAAAGTTTATTATCCATTGTTATTCTGAGATTAATTTTTAGGGCGCGTAAAATAATGGATTTGGTGTGAAAAAAAGGAAAAACTGAAAAATGATTAAGAATAAAAAAGTATAATTTACAGTTCTAAGTATATAATATGTACCATAAATTTTAAGTTGAATAGTATAATAAACTTTTAGGGGAATTTGGTTCTTTCATATATCAAAACCCGAATGTTATTTGTTTATTAAAGATTAAGTGTATCGGTTCCATTTGGATAAAAATGAGACATTGGGGTGAGTTATCCACATCCGATCTTGTTAGCAGCTAAAAAACGTATTTTGGATCAAAAACAGAACAAATTGGAGATATTTGAAAGTAAATGATGCCAGATTCTTTACAATGCTCAGCCTACTCGGTCTCAGTCGGTGCTCCATTTGTAGTTGTTTTATGTTTTTGTAACCGGAACCAAGGAGGACAGAGGGTGGTTCAACTCTAAACAGTTGGACTATCCAAAATCCCGGTAATCTCTACATTATCCTAAATAGCATAACCTCAATTCCTCAAAATGCCTTCCCATCCCTATTTCCTTTAGTAAATTGTACATTTTGTATCACTTGTTCTAAAGTGTGGTTCAGAAATGATAATTTTTTGAGTGTGTTAAAAATTTGCAGCACCCAAAGGAACTTTGTACATTTTCAATTGGTTGCTTTCAATGATTTCCAATGTCTTTCGTAAAAATAATTCAATATTCATTTTTCAATTCCTAATGTAAAATTTACATGCATAGACCATGTTTCAGATTCCCAATAAGCTATCGAATGAATAAATGAAGTCTAGTGCACCTTTATAGCTTGGATTTTCACTAAATTTCATTGGTTCATGAATATAATAGAAGATAACTGACAGTGTATCATTTGCTGAGTAAACAAAATGTTTGTATACTAATCAAGTTAGGCCTGTAGGTTAGTGAATTAGATAAGTTCTTCGTAAATTGGGAAGAACCTACATTGAAATTACTTTCAGACTCATTAAAAAAACCCGTTTGACCAACAAATAATGAAAATTGAAAAAGCTATAGTTAGGGAGGGAGGTTATTATGACTTCTAAAATCAAACCTAGTGTCTTTGGCCTTGTTATTAATAGTAAAATATTTAGTTGAAGCTTCAATAAGGACCGGCGTCCTAACAAGCATTTATCATTAAAATACTTGAATCTAATAAAAGAACTTCTTATAAACAAAAAATAAAATTGAAATCTTTTAATTGAAAATTACCGCAGTAATTAAACTTTAATACCCAAAAATAAACTACATTTATAGCTTCAACATTCATTTTGATTTTTCTATCAATACAATTTACAATTAGAATTCTTTGATTCAATTAAAGTCATTTCTAACATTTGTTCTAAATTCATTCATTGACTCATTCAAGAAAAATGAGAAAAGTTTGTCTTTACCTTTAATTAAAGAATAAATAATTTATCAAAAAAAAGTTTATGTATGTATAAACGTACATACATATATTTTTGTTTATTAGTTTTTTTTCTTTCGAACGCACCCAAACGATATTGAATTTGTGGATATATATTATATAAAGCCAGACTATTTAATCTAATTTTCTTTCTATTTTTTTTCCAATTTTCTTATCAATTTTCTTTTTTCGTGGAAAATTGGAGGAAAACTAATTCGATTCTAAAATTCTTATCATAGTCTAAAGACAGAACACACACACAAAACTGTTCCATTAGCAAACAAACTGTACTAGACTATAAAATTTTATCGATCCTTTCAATATCTAGTCAACATCTTAATATTAATGTATGTACGTGTGTATGTTCTCTTGATTACAACTAAAATACATTTTGACGGGGAAATAATAAAAACGAATTGATAAAAATATATAAAATTCGAAAAAGTAATATGATAACAAACATCTACACATACACTTACATAAATTTGTTTCTTCATGAGTCACGAAAGGCAATTACAATAGATCTCTTAAACATTGACGCGTATACACCTATTAAAAACATTTCTATACACATTGTACATACAAACAATTGCTACAGCAAAAATGGCTGGGTGAAAAAAGTCGCAAAAAGAAAACTCCCAAGACCAAAAATTAAAAAGGGTCAAAACTTGGTATGAAACTTTGGGAACTTTTTTCATTTCTAAAAAGTCTCCAAAATTGAGGGTCTTTTGAGGGATTTTTGAGGGTCTTTATTTCAGTAACTTTTTCAATTTTATTTTGGAAACTTTTTAATTATGAAAAAGTCCCCAAGGAAAAACGACCTCAAAAGTATTTTTATAGAGTATATGGCAGCTAGGTTCAGTTGATTGTGCGACGTTGTTCTTTGAACAAGAAGAAATGTCGCTTATCTTAATATTAAACCATTAAGGTTTTCTATTCCTATAACAGTATTTAATGTAATGAAAATTGTCACTCCCAAACTTGCGCTAAATAATTTATTGGATTCCTTATTTTCAAAACAGTTTTAGAAACGTTCCTCAGTTTCCTTCTTGTAATAAGTCAGCAACATAACATTTAATATAAAGCCCCACTAAACCAATTGTACCTCAACATTGATTTTATATTCATCTTTATAGACCTTCCTAACTTTCTTTCATAAATTATGTATCAGCAACAAAGTTTATAAATAATGGTCTGATTTTGTAACCACTTCTAAAACCGCTTCTTACTTTTTCTATTGATATTAAATCGGTGACAAAGCGTTTAGCTAAATAGGTCCTATTCATATTGGCCTTTAAACTCCCGCTAAATAAATTATTAGAAATGCAATTATGTACCTAACTGTGATCCTTGAACCTTCCTCCACCTTTTACCATGCTAGATGTTTTTTATACAAATTATGCCACCAACCAAGCATTTAATAAATAGAGGCTACTGTCTATAAACCTCCGCTATAAACATGCTTATGTGTCCCTGATTTTGTATCTTAAAATTATCTTCTTTTTGGGAATTTTCTCTTGGGGACTTTTTCCACACAACCACCTAATGGAAAAATGGCTAATGGAAAAGCAAAGCCATTAAACTATAGTCTAATATTGTAAATGTCATAAAAATAAATTGTTAACAGGTAAAACTTTTAGATTGGCATTGAATAGTTAATGTACAATACAGGACTCTGGTGAATATTCACCTGGGGAATGGTTTATAACTTATTTTGTATCTTTATAGTCGTTAAGAATTGAATTAAAATGATAGAAATTAAAATCAAAATGAAAATTAACGAATTGTTTAAGCTCTAATGATTAAATATATATCCATCATAATCCCCTTTCCCCCGTTGCTTAATCCTGTTTTATTCGCCCGTCTTAATCTAAATATTAAAAACGCGTGGTAATTTTATTTTAGGAAAATTTTACATCAATACCAATACCAAAATCTGAAATAACATTAAATTTTATTTGTTAACCACAATAATATTTCCTTGGAATCGATGTTTGGGTTCAGCAGTGTTGTGTATCCAAAACAGAAAGATATGCTCTCACAGGATTTTATTTTATTGCGTCCTTGTAAATTTATGGAAAATTTTTTTAACTCCTTGAAAAGTTAATAGAGATTAAATGGATGAATAGGCTTATGCTTACGATCTCTGCTGTTCAACTGAAAATTAATATTTAAACGTAAAATTCATTTTAAGTGTAATTTTGTGTTATAAAGAACATTAAAAATTGGGAACTGATGGAAACAGTTTCTTTTCGAAATTAACTTTGACTTTAAAATCACTTTTCATAAATTTTAAATTACTTGAAAAAATTTTTTTAAAATTTTATAAAATAAAATTCGTTGCCATTACCATTTTTGGAGAAAATTTTAATGTATAGAAATATTTATTTGGAAAATTAAATTCCCAGTGCTCCATAAATTTTTATTTTTTTTTTAAAATTAATAGATTAAAAATGGTTTTGTAAAATATTTGAAATTGGATTGAGAAATTAAACAATTTTTGGAAGAAGTTTTTAGATAAATTTATGGTAAAGCTATTGTAGATTGACGGATCTTGTAAGTAATTGAAGATGAAAATGAAAAATATTCAACTAAATTATTACCCGATCTCCTTAATGTTTATGAAACATATTTTGAACTGAAAATAGTGTAAATTTACATGCGTATATATTTTTCGTTGTTGGTACTAAGTGATTGGGTACTAAATCACTGCCGGGATATATCAGTAAAATTTTAACAAGAGAGCTTATTTATATAGCTCTTTCTTAATATTGTGTTTCCGAGAATACCAAAGTCTCGAACAATATAATATCTCGAAAAACTATCTCTCTCAAATCCTACCTTAATTTAAAACCTCCCATATACATAATAAATACATATATTACAAAGCGTTTCAAATTCTGATTTGGTATTAAATTCATTTAGTATTTTTGGTTTTCAGGACTTTGTAACATTCGGGATTTGTTCCAAAAATTTTTAATTCAAATTTCTTTTTACAGTAAAGCGTCGGTGTATGATTTTTAATACGTACATTGCGAATATGAAACCTAATTATGGAATCATTTTATATATATCTTGTTTAGCCTTAGTCCTTCAAATATTTTCTACCTTAATATCATAATTTACGAATCTTCGATGACCAAGCTTGGTTCCTTAATGACTAACCTCAAAATTAAGCTGCAAACTTTAATCAAAGGGATAATCTTAAAGTTCGGTTTAAAAACTGGAAGGTTTTATTTAAAATTAAATACAAGAATACACACTCAGGTTAGTGTCATATGGGTCCTTCTAGGTGACATTTGAATTGTTTCAGCACCTCTTGCAAAAAATAAAAAAAATTAAGACACACAGAATAAGAAATTCAAAACCCAAGTTCAAATGAAAATTAAGAAATTTAAATTAACATGAAGTAGGGTAACATGACTTTGGATTGTGCATCAAATCAAAATTGACATTGGAAATAAAATAATTACCATGAATTTCAATTAAGATCTACCAAATGTTTTATAGAAGTTAATTATAAAATGTGTTATTTTCTAAAATTGTATTTTAATTTTAAAAGAAAAGCACAGTTAATAAAATAACATTCATAACAGTAAGCACCGGGCCAAAAACAGAGTAAAATTTTCCTATTTAAAATTTTTACTAAATAACGGTACTTTTAAAATAACTTTTTAATACATCATATAGTAATAACCATAATAAGTCATCTTTGAGATTTATTTGGGTAATTATTAAAATGAAAAATTACCTTTTTACAGGAGACAATTTGGAGACCTTGATTCCACTTTCTAAAATTAATTTCCACCTTAATTTTTGGCGATAAACCGAAGAAAGCGTAGGTGGATTTGAAACATCAAATAAATTTAAACATCTTATTATTAGTTAAATACCATTGGTGATTTACTAAAAATAACAATTAATTGATTCTATTTTTTAATTATTTTCCGGAAACAATTAAATTTAAAAGTACATACTTGAAACTGAAAGCAATTTAAATACTGTTATCGAGTGAAAATTCAAAAAAAAAACGAAGAAGAACAAAGAGAATGAAAACTTTTAAGTGCTTTTTTTTTTGTTTGAAGAATCTGAAGTTTTAAAAATGCAATAAAAGTTGTTAAACTATAAAGCGGGGAAATTTTTTGTGCATTCGATTGAATTTTTTTGCTTACAAAGCAAAAATTTCAAAATTATAACAATCACTTTTCAAACACCCAATAAATTTTGTATTAAAAATGGCAAATTTAATTTAAAAGTGGCTTTGAAAAACTTATTTTTATTTCAAAAAGAAAAGTTGAAAGATATAACAGTATTGCATACTTTTAGGATGTTGCATTATAAATAATGAAAAATTGATTTTTGAGGTTGCGTTTTCCATGATTTTGATAATTTTTTAAATTAAATTGAAGAATTTTAAGTGAAATTTTAAGTTTTCATATTATGAAATAAAAGCAAGTGAAGCAAATAATGTATCATAACTTATTTTAGTGCAGACTTGTAAAATCAACATTAAAAAGGTACTTAAATACTGTGTTAAGTACCATTACTTCCTAACCACTGTTAACAAATTTTTATAATTATACTTTATCAATTATCAGTAAAAAAAACTAGGTATTTACTTAATAATTCCTAGAATTAAATAATCAAATAATCAAATGCTATTAAAACCTAGTTACTTTATAACTGTTTTTGATACTTAATAAATACTTAAAATACTAATTAAATACTGAAATACTTAATTTTATGTATTTTGAATACTTAATAAATACTTTTGCAATTATTTATTATAATTAATTACTTCAAAAATATATAAATACCAGAAATTACTAAATTATCATAAGAGTTACAAGACATTGTGCAAAATCCAGCAATTCAAATAATAGAAAAGTGTAAAAATCAAATTGCTTGATTTTTTGAAAATACTCGTTAAAAACTCTTATAATAGTTAAGTATTTTTTGGTATTTAATCATCAAAAACAATTACAAAAGTAATTAAATATCAAAACTAATTACAAAAATAATTGAAATCCAAGTTTAATTACTTTCTAGGAATTATCATGAAATACTACATTTTTTTTTACGGGTAATTAAATTTTTAATTGTAATTATCAAGAAATGATTACCAAGTAATGGTATTGGTAATTGTACTTGGACTTTAGATGTCTGACTTTAACTCTAAGTCCTTTTAAAATTAATATTAAAATTGTAAATATGAAAATAGTTTTAAATTAGTTTATGTTTAAAAAATAATATTGCAAATTTGTAATGGAGCCCATAATACATATGAGAAATTATTACAAATTGTTAGCAATTAATTTTTTTCGTAATTTTATATTCAAGTAGTCTTGGTTATAATTTTTTAAGTAATCCTTTGGATCAATATTTTTAAATTAGTTTTTTTTCAAATTAATACTTGTGTTAATATGGTATCAAATCTGATACAAGTACCAGAAAGTGGTGTAAATTTTAAATTACAAAAAATTCTCTATGTGATATAAAATTACATTGATTACAACAAAAAAACGATTGATAACATTGGGTAATTTTTACTGGATTCATTGAACATTGAAAATTTAAAAAAAAAATTTATCATGTTTTTTCATGTTAACATGCATTTTTTGAATTTTGTAACATGTTGTAATCTGCATTTTTATTGATTTTACAGGGGCTATTTCTATTAAAACTATATTAAAAAAGTTAAATTTGTATTCAATGTCATTAGATATGTTTTAACACCTGTTAAACATATAACTATTAAACCTAATTTTCAATTTTTTAAGGTACAAGGTGTTAAAGTTGAAAATACATGGAAAAATTGATATTATATTAAGATATTTATTTTAATAACAGGTTTATTAATTTTGCATATTCCTTTTACAAGGTTGGAAACTCTCAACAGTCAGATATTGTAAGAAAATCTCCATCTTGTAATTGAGTTTTATATTATGTAAAATATTTTAATAGTTGGAAAATGCATTAAATTAAATAAATACCAAGGAACTTATAAACATACATATAAATTGCATATATTTAAATTAACCTAAATTTATTTATTTTTTTTCATATTATTATTAAAATATCAGAAGTATTTCCAAAATCCATCTAATTATATTCTAAAGAAATTTCCGAAATATTTTTCTAAAATTTTACATATTTTTAATTTTATATTTTACTAACACTTAAAATATTCTAAAAGTTTTGATGAAGTTTGGATATAGTGGAGGAATTTATTCATGATTTATTGATAATTCACTGTTCATTTAAAGTTTTATGCAAGGAAAATCTCTTGAAAATTTGCATAAAACTCAAATATGAGGTGGAATAATAGTTGTGCAATAAAATATTTCAATATATATATATATATATATATATATGTATATATATAAATTAAAATATCTGCAAATGGAATATTTAAGTCTACCAAAATAATGCTCTATGTGAAAGAGAGTCATGCGAAGTTTAGAATTTTATTTAATATTTGGTATAGAAAAATCTGTTAAGTGTTCCATATTCTTGGAACACTTAACAGACAATATGTAAATATCTAAATTATATTATAATATCTAAATTATATGTTCCATATAATTTAAGTTTAATTTAAAAAATTTTACTAAAATTATCCAGTGTTAGAAACCTGCACAAATCTATCATTTATTCCTCAAATTTATTCAGTTTTGAGGTACATTAGAAGTTAGAGACAATGAGAAGTTTGGACTAGAATTAGAGATTTAGAATTAACAAGAGACTTAGAGGTCGTTTGGGCCGCCTTTTGAAAAGCTAAAAGGTTATTTAAATTATTACAACAAATTTAAGCATTAACGACACTTGGAAAAGACAAGCAGCTATTTAAGATATTCAGCTAGCAAAGTTAGATTATTCTTAAAAATAAATTAGAATTTGCAATGTCTGATTAAAGTTAAGCATATCTGTTCAATTTTAGGAAAAATCTCCGTTAAAAAAATTTATCATAAAATTAAAGGCATAAAATATTTTAGATTACAGAAGAGGAATCAATTAAAATTTAAACTAGGTTTACAGCAAAGCTAAAAGTTAAAAAACATTTAAAAAGGATTACAGTATTTAAAAAGGACTAAATTCAATGTAGTTACTACTTAGACTACTTGATGAGATTTCCACTTAGATAAAATTGAAAACTTAAGTTAAGGGACAGTTTAGCTTAGTCTTGAGTTTCACTTGTTAAAAGACTTTCTAAAGTAATTATATTGAATATCTTCCTCGAATCATTTACTCAAATGTTTGTACAGCTGCATTGTCAAAACTCCCAGGGTCATAAGTCCTTTACTAATTTTGAATAGAAGTTATAACATTATATAACTAAAATTGTATACATAAACTAATATATTTAAGTCGAAATTTATGTTGAAATAATTTCTGAAAGTCTTTTCAGATCTTTATGATTTAAGTATGAAAATATAAAATCCCTTATTTCGAATCCAATCCAATTTCCAAATGTGTGCTAATTATTTTTGATATAGTTCAAGAAAGCATGTATTCGTATTCGACTGATTTTATTTAATTAAAATTAATATTTGTTTTAATATTACTAATAACTTTTCAGCTCTAACTGTAAAAGGGAGTTATGACCCACCACTTTTGGTCAAAACTTCAAGGATCATTAGTCCCTTAGGAAGTTATGGCTTTTCGCTATGAGACTTAAGCCCTATTAAATGAGCGGTTAAGTTCCTTGGGAGTTATGACTCTGCACCGTCTATACCTAGTACCTTGTACCTTAATTCATCTGAAAAAACGATAGTTGTAGAAAGAATAAAAACAAAACAAATTTTTCTTCCTATTTTCTACAATATTTGAAAATTTTTTATAAAACCCATTAAATTCATTTTTATTCATCCTTTTTTAATCTGATTTTTATCTTTGATCCTTTCTATCGTTATGTCTTCCTTTTTTTTAAAATCACCACCTAACAACATCCATGACAATACATAAACACAGACATCTATATTAAAAAATTTAAATTAAAGTGATAACCAAATTTTTCTACCATTTTTCTAACACCACAATGAAAAAAATACGAGATTTTCCATATGATTAAAAAAATGATGAAAATGGAATGAAAATTGTGTTGGAAATTTTTTTTTAACAGGCGAAAATTATCAAAGAAAATTATAGATAAAAAATAATACAGCAGCAGCATAATTTCTATATGCAAATATTAAAATGTGATCCCAATAATGTACTGGAACAATCCTATAATACTAAGAATGAAGAATAATAAAACGTATCTTTAGATACCATGTAGTTCAGATCTACATTTGAATAAATTCATTTAAAAAAATTCTGTGTCAAATAATCTTCTGTCACACATTGTCTGTATCAAGACTCAAGAGTTTGTTTAAATTGCTTGAAAAATTATAGAATAAAAAAGTGGAATGGAAAATTAATAGTTATTTTTGTATAATAATTTTATTGTGAATGATATTGAATGCTCTTGAAATAATTTCCAATTAAAAATAAAATAGAATTTATTATACAAAATGAAAAACTGAAATGAAATAAAATAAAATAAATTTTAATATAAAATAAAAACACGTATTTTAAAATAAAACGAGGAGAGAGTAGAGTAGAGACTGTGTCAACTCTAGGATATTCGTAAAAAAATAATATGTCATTAAAATTAACTTCTTTTCGAAAAGTTTCAGATACTCAGCCTCATTAGATACTAAATTAGGGTAATATTTAAAAAGGAGTTGTATGGGGCAGATCCTTGAATCCGTTGAGCAAGCTGAAAAACTAATTTTTGAACATTTAAGAATCTTTCATTTCTTAGTTTTTTGAGTTATAGTGTGGACAGACAGATTGGCTGATGGCTATACATGGCTAGATCGACCAACTTTTCGAATGCAATCCGATTCATACTTGAGTCTATATCTATTTAACCTCATTTACAACATCATAAACTTAATTGCAAATTTAGTATACTCTTAGAACTATAATCTTATGGTAATAAATGTAGGTGTATAAAGCAGCGGAGTACGGATCACCTTTTTTAAACACTTAAATGCTTCTGATCTGTGAAATGTTATTAAGCATGTGAATTTTAATAATTTAGAAATACAATCATCAATCGCATCTTTATTTTCTTCAATGCGAATTAAAGTATTCGTTTAGTCTAAGTAATTATTCATTGAGTTTTTTTTAAGAGCGTCTGAAAGACCACTTACATATCCTATGGCTTACAATTTTATTTATTGAATTTCACATGGAATTCTTTTAAGTATAATT
Source organism: Dolichopus griseipennis (assembly GCA_963082915.1). Taxonomy (NCBI): domain Eukaryota; kingdom Metazoa; phylum Arthropoda; class Insecta; order Diptera; family Dolichopodidae; genus Dolichopus; species Dolichopus griseipennis. The sequence goes on from OY720441.1 coordinate 366,634,594, forward strand.
TAAATAATCTACCATTGAGTTAAAATGGACTTGGTTCATCTACCATTGGGTTAAAATTGACATTTAAGCATTTGATTGGGATTAATATATCTATGTCAATATAAACAAATCGAAACACAAGTAAATAATTTAATTTCAAAATATAACTCACAGATACAGAAATAACTTATACATCAAGTACCGAAATCAAGTACAAAATTTATATATAAGTCAGTAAAATAGGATTGTATCAATTGGAATCTAGGACATCCTACATAAGACAAGCCCTGTACTTTCCTTTGATTACAGCAATTACTTTCGATAAACAAATTCTCTTGCCGTTTGGACAAATTGTACAATTTGAATAATTATTACATTGAAATAAAATTGAATATCAACGATCAACTAAGGCAGTTGTAGGTAGAACTTCTGTCACCACATTTCCTTGTCAATGATTTGGCAATACATTCTTCAATAATCTTTTAAAATAATGCATTTATAAAAAAACGAATGCAAAAAATTAATTTAATTAATTTTCATTTTTTTATAATATTTTATATACTTCCATTTTTGTTTCACAAATGTCATTGAATTAAAGCATCAAATTATTAAAAAAAAAAAGTAGAGAAGAATTTTTGTAAAAGTGATTATAATTAGATTTTTTATTCAAATTTTAATTTCGAATTCCAGTAGAACTGGATCGGAATTAGATTATTTGCATTTATAATTACAATTATTTCAATTAAAAATTTTTCTTTTTATTTATTATTAATTAAAGAAAAATTCAAAAAAAAACTTTTGAAAGAATATAAAATAATAATATTTATTTTTTAATTTAATAAAATATGCATATTGACAATTTATGACATTGAATTAGGAACATAGTTCATATCGTTTGCCTCAAACTTCTAAGGAAGTGCTTATTAAATTTTAAATGTATTAGGATTATTTATTCTTTCTTATTTAAAATCGTTGGTGAAGAACTAAGGGACAAATTGATATTTTATTTTGAACATGTGTTATATATGCTTGGGACAAGGTTAAAAAAATATTAAACTTCGAAAGCGGTTTGCTTTGACGGTTATCCATCCTGCTTTAATAATTTAATATATTGCGTTTTAATCCTTAAATATATGTGGTTTAACATGTACCTCTGGACAGAAGGTCTAGATCCGTTAGATGTCTCCATCATTGAGCCACAAACGCTTTTTAAACAGTTTATTGATTTTGCTTAAGATCGCATACCTGTGTGACTGAATGGTTTTAAATTTTGAAGATGACTTAACAGTACAGTTGAATTTTGAATTTGACTTGGGTTTTGTGAACCTCTTTTGATTGACGCTTATTAGATAATTTCTTTCTATTTCAACTTCTTACACCGTACTTTTGTTTTTTTTGGCCAAATATTTAATCATCTGGAAATAATTTTCGAAACTCTTAAAGTTTCTCTTATTTATTAAATAAAGTTTTTGGGTTTCCTACATAATCACAATTCTCAAGATCCAAAAGCCACAAAATACCAACATGAATTTTAATATACATAGACCCAAATGTGAGACTGCCTTTTGGTAGCAAAAGCCAATACTATGCTGTGTGGTCGAAATATGGATTTACAATTTGGTATTTTTTATTTGGTTACGAAATCATGACTATACGCCTTTAACAGAATAGATTTCGAATTTAAGATATTTGAATTTTGTGGTGCTTGGATCTTTTGATTCTTTAGATTGTATGAGTTGTAATTTTCACTAATAATTCAGTCTTTGAATGTTATCAGTGTGTTTAAGTGTTAATTTAGTAGGTTTTCGGATTCAGGATGAAATTAAAACTAGAAATGTGGTGAGTGGCTTTAATGCCAGAACACCAGTTCGTTATAATTAGTTTAAAGCTAAATTTAAGGAAGTAATATTTTTATTTATTGGTTTTCATCTATTTAATTAAGTTGGGTTTAATAATACACTTGATGTGAATTAAGCAAATATCAAAAGACAAAGGTACCCCAGAAAATCTTTTAATTAAGAATAAAAATGAATTGCTTATATTCAATCATAAAACGGCATTTAGAATAATAATTTCTTATTAACAGGTCTTTTTAAATCAATAATCAAATCTGAATCACTCCCATATTCAATTGTCAATCTAATATAATAAAAAATTCAAAAATGTTTTTTAATTTAAAATACTAACTGATTTATTCAAATATTTCTAATAAAAAACATTATAATAATATTATTAGGCAATATAAATGAATATTTAAGTTCTTAAGTTTGTCTTTAATAAATTCCATTAAATTTATACTTAAGATTTGATTATTTTCTAAGGAAACTTTTAAATTTTTAATTAAATTCCTTAATATACTGAAATAAATATGTCTTTCTATAAATTTTTGTATAATATATAAATTTGAATATTATCATATTAATTTAAATTAAAATAAATACATTTTTTTTATCTTAGATTTTAATTTATTTTTAAACTTTCTATAATAAAATTGTCATCATCATTTTTATTGTTTTTTTAAATAATTTTTGAAAATTTTAAAGTAAATTAATATGAATTATGTTATTTAATTTATGCAATAAAAATGTATGTACTACTAATATATATATGTACTACATAAAAACATATAAAACACTTAAATTTATTTAATAATAAAATATTTTGTTGCAATTTACAAAATAATTTTATACATTTTTGTTGTTATTATTTCCTTTCTTAAAATTAAGAAAATTTTGCAACTTGCCATAAGCCAAAAATATTTTATTTAAATTTATTGTATATATAATTAAGATATTTAGAAAATGTAATTTCAGATTTTAAATGAATTGAAATTTGAAAATCTATAAAGTTTAGATATTTAAAATTTTTTCTCATAATATAGCAATAATTGCATACTTTTAGGTAACTTATTTATGTATTTATATTATTTTTTTTCAGAAATTTCTATTAAAATCCGAATTCCCTCCGCTGATACGCCAAATACCAAATCATGGTACCACCGAGGCTTCAAATTTATTTATTTATTTATTTTTTATCTAATATTTCTACAATAAATTGTAATAACTCAAAAATTGTATAATTATTTAAAATACATATATAATTGCATACTTTTAGGTTACTAAAAATTAATATTAAAACTTAAAATTAAGAACTAAAATTAAATAGTAATATGTGATATATTTATGGCAAGAGACTTTTAAAATTATTATAGTTTCTTGTTATCCACGTATTTGAGTAACGTTTTCAAAAATAGTTCAGGATTTTTACAATTAGTTTTGATCAATCTCATAAGTCTTAAGTGAAAAGTTCGTAGAGGTACATTCAATGTCTTATAAAGCTGGATGTCTGAAACTATTCCAAAAATAGTTTAATTATATGGCAAAACTTACACAAAATTTGGATAGTCAGGTGCAATCTTAAAATTTCAAAAAAAAATTTGGAAAAGCTTTTTTTAAGCTTGAAGATAATTTATTAATACTTTAGTCTTCTCTTCCTATTTGATTAATACTATTATTTAAGACTTCTCCTACTTATATAAGGATTATACAACAATTCGCTGAAGAATATTGAATTTTTATCCTAAGTTTTTGTATTTGTATCTTTAGGATGAACGGTCCCATTTTTCCCACAATTCTCCAATTTTACAATATTGGTCTTATCTAAAGTCAGCAGAGAGAAAGACAATGTATTGACCCCAGTCCCGTGAAAAAAAATGTAATAATTATATAAAGACTGAGTGCGCAAGGAAATCATTTAAATTTAATAGAATCTCGTACTCAGTGCAGAAATTTTAAATGAAAATCTATTTTGCAAATATTTGAACCATTAATTCTGCCACTCATTCTGCCATTTTTTTACTGCCTGCCACTCAAATTATGTAATCCATTTATATTTTGAATAATTGATAATATATAATCACATTTTATCAGAATTAAGTAGTTTCATGTTAAAAATCTTGAATCTACTCCCACACAAACTCTTTAAAATCTTTTCCAGGACACAGAATCCTTTAAAATATTTTCTAATGATATTGTTTAATAAGACATTCCAAGCATATAGAATCGGTTCCTGTGTTTCACAATATATTATATTCAAAGATATCTTGTGTAAACCAAAAAAAAAATTAAAAATTTTTCCACTCTACTTATTTCTTAGAAAAAAAATTGCATGCAAACCTAAGAAAATTTTCATCCAACATAAAACGATTTCAGTTAAATTGATGTTGGGAAATTTTAACATATGGAAAATATTAATTATAAAAAAAAAATCATAATAAAAAAAAATTTTCTTTTATTTTCATATTTTAATTTTAGAATAGGATTTAACTAATTTTGATAATATGATTTTGATGTAATGAATTAATTACATACTAAGTATGTGTGTATAATGATGTAAAATTTAGAATTTATTTTAAGATAATTTCAGAATGGTGGCATTTATAACACCTAATTAATGAAATATTAATTTGAATTTGATTAATTTGAAGAGATTAGAAAATTATTTTGAATATAATATGATTAAAATATTAAAATAATTTAACATAATTACAATACGAGTTTTAATATGCATGAGTTATATGAAATTCTTATAAAATGAAGTAAGATCAAGTTTTTGATATTATGTAATAATTTCACTGTTTTCATAAATTGGTTTTCCACGATTAATTAGTGTTTGAAGGAGGTCTGGATTGAGTCCGAATTTTAAGTTTAAAATATTTAGTTTGCCTTCCCAATTAATTTTTTGCTCAGAGTATTTTAGGTTTGTTCTCAAATTACAACAATGTTCCTCACTTATGGAACTCGATTATGGAACTTTTCCAGATAATGAGGATTAGTGGAAGTATTAGAATATGTCCCTAAAAACTTTTAACTTATTTAACGTTAAATGACATAATAAACTTAATGAAATTATATTTTCAATAGATTCTATTTTAGGCCGGGATTTTACAGTATGGAATTGCCTTAGAACTTGTATGTATTCAAAAATGCAAGATTTTGATCTTAAAAAGGTTTGAAAGTTAGTAATGAAATCAGAATTCTTCAATAAGTATCCGTTTAATATGAATCATTAGGTTAATAATTATAAAAGTACGGTAGAGATTTGAATTGTGTGAAATCGGGCTATGGTTTCGGATCCTGGAAGATTTTGATCGAATCAAAGCCAGTCCAGAATATCTCGGAAGGTAATTAAGATAGGACCTTCAAATTTGATAAAAAATTGTCCAATTTTCCACGTGCTCCTGAAATTGGAGATAAATTAGAGTAGTGGTTCAGATACCTTCGCTCTCCTCCCATGAATCAAAACGTATTTTGCAAAATTAATATAGATAGTAACTTGAAATAAATATAGAAGCTTCAAATTAGGTACAAGTGAGTTTTTTTTTTCCGATATTTGGAATCAGTCACAGGTACAAGGATTATTTTTCCTATTTTCTATGTGTTCCTGAAATTGAAGATAAGGTACCTCTCACACTCCTCCCAATAATTAAAACTTATCTTCCAAATTAATAAAGGAAGTAACTTGAAACAAAAGTTGAACCTTAAAATTAGGTAGAAAAGAGTTTTTTTCCTATTTCCCTTGTGTTCTTGAAATTGAGGATCAAGCACCCAAGATGTATTAGGAGTATCTTCGGAATTAATAAAGATAGAAACTTCAAATTTTGAACAAGGTAGTTTTATGCTGCTTGCTTAATATTCCTGAGCTGAATTAAAGTGATGGCTCATTTCATTGTTAATTGAAGTTGTTAGGTGTAAGGTATTACTTATTACTAAGTGGGTTGCGCCGAATTACTGTGATTTCATTAATTGTTTATTATTAAAATATAATTTATATTATTAATAAAATATATACATGTTAAATAAAAAAAAAATTATGTATATAAGACATGGTGTTGATGCTATTATTTAAAATCAAACAAACTTAAATTTTTTTACAAAATAACGCACCACATCACGTCAATTTCACATTAAAACTCATCAACCAAATGCCAAACATATGTAATTTTCTAAAACACGAGCATTTTCAATGTACAATATTTCATATATAATATATTATTTTATATCACACGCACATATATATCCTATATACCTTATTAAAAGTATCTTTTAGATACAATATGTACAAGGATGTATTATATAATTCAAAAGTAATTTAATATAAGAAATTAATTGGATTTGGTTGGCATATGATGTGGTTTTGATAGTTTATATATTTTTTGCTCTATATTATAATATAATTTATTTATTTGTATGTATTTGTAATCTGTATTGTATTTACAAAAGCATGTAATAATTGTATTACAGTATTACAGTATTTGTAATTTTAATATTTGATAGAATGTAAAGAAATTAAATGACACATGAACTGCCTATTTGAAATGATAGAGTAGGTCTTTTTATTATTATTTAAAATATTTTCAATAGAGTTTTTGTAATTTAATTTTATTATGTTTAAGTTTTTAATTCTACTTTGTTTCAATTTTAATTAAAATTTATGTTGCCTTAAAACAAATTTAAACTTAAATTTAAACTCAACTCTGAATCAAGTGAAGTGAATGATGTATTTATTTACTTACTCCATCTATTGGTACTTGAGTATTAAAGTATTAAATAACCAAATAAAGTAATTTTTTATAATTTAAAATATCTATTTTAGAGTAATCAAATAATTGTGATTAGTTTTCATATTATAGAATTGATGATTAGTTTTCTACCTATTATTGAGTTATTTTTAATTATATGGGATTAATAAATTTTTGATTATTCTCACATAAAGGTATTAAATGGAAATTATTTAAAGAAGAATTGAGAGAATTATATACATATATAGTATAGAACTATAAAATATAACTATATATAAGAGAATTATATACATATATAGTATAGAACTATATATAATTTTAGATTGTACTGTATAAATTATCAAAGAATTATATCTGCTAAATTATAAATTATTACAAATATACTAACCATATGCTGTGTGTGTTTCTAAGTAAATAAAAAGTGGTTGAATTACATAAATTACTAAATTAATTACACAAAATAAATCTTAGATTTTAAATAAGTGCTATAAACTAATTGAATCTTTTATATTTGCAGTTCCATCGTAATACAACATTTGAATTCAAGGATGTAATAACACATTATCCAAAAGTTTTAATAATTTTTTAATTAAGAAATCAGATCTCTAAATCCTGGAAGGATTTATATTTTGCAGGAGTCGGTATCGAAATTTGTTCGAGTCAGTATTGAAGTTTGAAAAAAACGATGTGGATCACTCAAATATAAAAAAATTTTAATTTGTAATGTTGGCTACCTTTGTTTTAAAAATTTAAATGTCAAATGTTAAGTGTCAAATGTAAAAGCAGCATTTTAAATTTGTTTATAAAAAGGTTTTGCTTATCTAAAAAGTAAAATTTTTATTTTATATGTGTATAATATTTATATATATTAAGGATCTTTACGTTTTGTGACTTTTTAGCTTGACAAATTTCCTATCAATGAAATTGTTGTTGTTTTTTTCCCAATACCTTGATATAAATTTGTCAAACAATTTCCAATAGTTGTTTCCTAAACTTACTTCAGTCTATTGAAATTGTGTTTAATAAATTTCCTACTGTTTAAAATAAATGATTTTTTATATTTTTTATAAATGTCAATTTTTATGTTTTTATATTTTGACATTTTCAAAATTAAATTGATAATTTAGAAAAGACTTATTTTTCTTGTGTAAAATTAGTCTTTCCAAAACGTCGTTCACGTCATATCTAAATTTACAATGTTGGAAATTTATCACGTTGGAAAAAAGTCACAAGATATGAAGCCGGCTTTATTTTATTTTTATCAAAGACTATTTTTTTGCAATTATATGTAAATATTTTTATATGGATCCTGAGCCACATAAAGATATGGGTTCTGTTCTTCTTGTTTTTATGTGCTATAAAGCAAATCTTGAGCCTGACTAAATGCGAAAAAGCAGCTATTATTAAATTGAAAAGTGAAATCCTTAAATAATAAAATTTCCCTTTAAAATTTAATTTTGAAAGTGATATAGCAACTCTATTTAGCAATTTTTATATTAGCATCACCCTTAGCAACCCATCCGAATTCGGAATACTATTTGTATACTATTCAAAAATTCTCTTATCTTTTCTTGCTTACGTACTTTTGGATGATAGTTTTAATATAGTGCCTTTTTTTCTATTTATTCAATAAAATTATAATTTACTAACTATTTGATAAATATATTTTTCCCTGATTATCTGCTTGGAATTCTAAGAGCCTTATTCTTAAATTTTGTAAAATTAAATATCAATTAGTATTCAATTAGTTCTAACTCATATATATTCATTAGTTCGAATTTGCTTCAACTTTAAACTTTCCAATTTAAGTTTCTGCATCACAATTCTATATCCCCTCCTATTATTATAACTTTATTCTAACAACTAGAATACAATTATAATCAAAATATAATTTAATTTAGATTTAGATATGGTTTATACATAGTCAATTCGTATATTTATTTCCGACCAGTTAAATTTAATTCGCAAAAACAAACACAAAGTTTTCCTTCAGTTATTTTGCATTTTAAAAATTTTCCATGTTTTTCAATTGGAAATTCAAAAACATTGAAAAGAAACGGTTCTTTAATTTTAAAACTCCTGTAATTATGCAAAATTTATAAAAAATGATAGAATTAAAAAAAAAATTTGCAAATTCTGCAGAATAAAAATTATTTTAGTTGTGCTTCTTATCATTCTGTGTTACATACTCGTATATTCCTTCCATTTTAATTGACTTGGAAATTTTTTTTGCTATTTTGTTCTAACAACTTTTAAAAAAAGTTTTTAATATTCTGAATAGAAATGTGTTTTTTACATATTTTTTTCCTAGAAAATGTCAAAATAATGATAAAATTATTGCGCCAACTAAAAAGTTTTGAGTTGAGAAAATTTTTTTCAAAATGTCGTACTGTAGGGATATACTGTATAACAGGAGATTTTGTTGTTGCTCAATTTAAAATTAAAATTTTTAGTTATGAAATAGATATTGCAGGATAACAAGGAATTGCTGAAGATTTTGTAATGCACCTTTCTAGTACAGTCTTAAAACATGAACATCTATGGAAGATCTTGACATTATGTTAAGAAAATTCGTAATTTGTCGCATATATCTAAATTTCAGAGAGAAATAACACACTGCCCCCGAATATATGTTCTCGAATACTGAAAATGCAAGAGAGAAGAGAACTTATACCTTCTGGGCTTCCCACTTAAGTAAGCTTCTCAGTTATACCCAGAAGGCTCCCATTTCTTTCTGAGAAGACAACCTTGTAAGTTTCTCATTTAATTCGTGATGGACACTGTGTCTAATCGTTACTCTTCAGTCATTTTACTGCAGAAGTAGACTGGGACTTTACCCAGTATTTTGGCTACGGAAGGTGGTAATTTTTAATTGAGTTGAAAATTATAACTACGAGGGGGTTTAATATTCCAGATGCCGTTTGAATATTTTTCCTGCCTTAGTAATAAAAACAATATCTCCTTAGTTTCTTTAATTAGGCGATAGAAGTAGGCGATTTTAGAAAAAATCAAAGTATACAGTTCTTAGTTGGCTGAATTATTTAAATATTCTGAATTGCTAAGTCACCTGGCCTCTTTACCAAGAAATAACGGAAACCATTTGGCAAGCTGTCGAAATGAAATAAACATTACTAACTTTTAACCTTACATATTTTCAACAAATATACTTGAGAACAGCCAGCTAGAATCTTAGGTGGCTCAAAAATCAATCACGTGAATGTCATGATTATTATATCTAACACACAGCAGTACATTTATACCTTCAATTTGGGTCATAAAAATTCTTTTAGAGTTATTTTTAAATATTTTATTTTAAAAAGTGTTCTTTTTTTTACAGCACGCTACCTTTTAACGTGTATAAATTCGCCCCCTTCCAACTCAATCATGCACAGGGAGGCAGGGAAATTATGCTAATGAGAGTAAAAATGTTTTTTTATGTTATTTTGCATGAACGCGAATAATAAAAAATTTCAAAATATATTTTACAGGTGGAAAATTAAGTTTAGTGTGGTGGTGTTGGATTTAATGGTGAGAAGAGACTTTGAGGTGGAAAAAATTGCTTGGTGAATTTAATTTTGAGGAAAGTTTTTGTATTTTGTAAATGATCCTATGTTGCAAAATTAAGTATAATGTCCTTGAAATTCAGGAACGTTTTATCATGATTTTAATTGTCAAGGTAATAAAGGTATTAAGATGTTAGTTAAATATTTAATTTTTTTAAATATTTTAACTTGATGACAACTTAAGTTTGAGGAATTTTTTTAATACAATTAGAAATTAGATAATTTTTCACAAAGGGCTTGTTTTTAAACCATATGTGATTTGGTACATTCCATTGTATATGAAGAGTTTTGTATTTTGAAGTGTTATAAAGTGTCATCTGATTCTATTTGCTACGTAATAAATTAAAAAAAATCTGTAGAGGATGATTAATTCAAATAATATTATTTTGAATGGTTGCTATGGAAACACATATGATCTTACTTATTGGATTTGAATAACGATGACGGACATTAAAATGTAGGACGTTAATATGAATTTGTAAAATTTTCTGAATCCTAGATCTATTAATTTTTGTGTGGTTATCGTGAGGCGAGGAAGAAAAGGTGGGCGGCCAAACATAGCAAGATCTAACATTAACTTATTGATTCATTCCTTTGGGTCTATTTCTGTCTCTCCTCATTCATTGCATCACAAACGTAATAGAAAATTTAGTTATGAACTCTGATATGGTTATAATGAATAAAAATTTTGTAGAAATTTCCGAATTTGAATGTAAATTTTAAAAAGCTAATGAATTGCATGAAGCTTTACTCCTTTAAAAATTTAATTAAGTATAAAACATTTATGAAATCATTTCACTGGAAACTTTATTTCATTAAAACAAAACTTTTAATTTATTTTCATAGATGTCACATATAATTCAGAGAATTTTTATTCTTAAGAAAAAAACCCTCATTCTTTCGCAATGTCACGAAAGGATTGCTAATATTTGCTGTTTTTTTTTAATTTTAATCTAAAAAATAATAACAAAGTGAATTTGAAAAATTAAGAATAATTTTCTACGAAATATTTCTGGAATTTTTAGAAAAAGTTCCGAATATTTTACGGTGTTACAATAACAATAACAACAAGGAATAGAAGAAACTTCTAATTTTACTTTGAAATAAAAATAATTTGAATAACTGTGCGTGTCATTTGATTTAAGTTCTATGTTTTTTTGTCTCACTTTTTATTCTTCACTTTATTTTTTTGGAAATTTTCACCTGAATTTTGTATAATATATATGTATATTCTATATATATATACCTTATGTAGGAAAACAAAAGGATCAAGATTTCGCATGAAGTTTTCATTATGTCAAAAATTAAACATTTTTGAAGATGAAAACTTGAACAAATTATATTAATCGCTTTTTTTCTACATTTTATCTTGTGTGTCATTTTTATTTGCAAGACAGGAATCAAGGGCTATTTTCTATCTCCCAAAAATTTAGATAGAAAGAAGTTCTATTAAAAAAAATTGTGTTAAAACTACTGAACAAATATCGTTGTGAATTAAGAGTTATGGGTTTGCTAAAGTTGGTAACTCGTATGTGTAAGACTTAATTATATTTAAAAAGAATATTAACATCCTTCTGCTTAATATTACTATTAGTTTTTCCAATTTTTCATACATGATACATTATCCTAACCCCAATTTTTACAGTGTGTTAAAGTCACACACTACTCAAAAAAGGTATTAGGTTAAACATCTGCGTACAGTTTCAGTGAGTGGCTTTCGATGATATCGAGGACCCTCATAAAAAAAAAATCAGAGTTATAAAAGATATTGTTAGCAGTACAAAGTTAGTGTAAAAAATCTCAGATCTTATCCAATGCCATCCAATTTTCCTCATTCCACATAATCTCAGAATACTGTATTTCCCAAACTCTTATACAATATTCCCAAAAATTCTTATAATTAGTCAGAACACGCAAGAAATGTCGCAAGAACTCATTCTAGACTCAAAACTAAAAATACACTCAATTTAAATGAGTAAAAAAAAATCATTCTTAAAAACATATTTATCACCTCATAGCGAAAAGTGTAGCGCTCGATTAAATTTTCTACTGAACGATCTTTCTATCTAGCGTTACAGTGTAAATTATAAGATTAAAAAAAATCCAAATTTGATTAATTTTCAGAATTTATATTTAAATTAAAATTTGAGTATAAAATTTGAAAATGAAATTCAGAGACATATTCAATGGTATCCATAAGTAAAATAAAATAAGAATATACCAAAAGTCACTCCAAATCAAATGTCATTTAATTTTACTGCAAATCATTCAGTACAATAATGCAGTGCTGCTACAATCTTGTGCAACGCTAGTTACTATTGAACGCGACCATTGGTTTACTTAATTTTAAGAAACTTAAAAGACTCAAATGCAAAAACAATGCACTCAATGAATATGAGTACAAATATAATGACAATAAAAAAACGTTCTAGAAAAGTTCGTTTTAATTTAATACTGTAGCGCTAGATGCTACTGAACCCAATCATTGAGTCACTTAATCGTAAGAACCTCATATGCGATAAAAATCACTCAATGAATTGAGTAAAAAAAAATGATACTCAAAAATTGTTCATTTTAATTTAATAAAAAAATTCGCATGCCATACAAAAACAAAAAAAAATGTTTCTCTATATACACAGCGTTTTTGTTTAATTTTTGTCAACACGAAATGTAAAATATTTATAATGGCAATTATTAAAAAAAAACAAACAAACAAATGAACATACAAACAAACAAATAAAGAAAAAAACATGATAGATTCATTGTGTACGAGGTACCATTTAATCTCCATTCAACAAAATAAATTAATTCTTCGTCCCTTTTTTTCATAACAGTAAATTAATATGACGAACTGTTTGTTTACCTGCCCATCTATTTACTTTTTAATTTTTTTTTATTATTTATTTCATTTTTAATTGTAAGAATTTTCAAAAAAGTTTTTTAATATTTTTTCCTACTTTTGTAAAATAAAAAAAAATATTTAAATACAAATCCATAAATTAAAAAAGTTTTTTTTTTTGTTTTTCTAACATTGAACACATTTCATATGGGGAAAACATTTCATTTCATGTACTTATTTTTGGAAATCCATAATGAGTCCTTATAAAAATTTTGGGAAAACGAATTACGAAACTCAAAATCATGAATTGACAAAATCTTGAAGTAGAGAAAAATTTAGATTTGACAATTTCTAAATTTTCGAATGCTTTCGAGAATAATTAGTTAATGTTCACAATGTTTCTAGCTGTTTCTAGCTGAAATTTGTATATTAACCTTGCATATGATACTCTGAGGACTTTCCGACTTTTGAGGAATATATATTTGTCTAAAATTATGAATAAAATTAAAAAACCTCTAAATTATTATACCCATTCGTTAATCGGATTATTATATCCATTAACATATTATTATTTTTTTCAAGATTTTGACTTTTAAGATTTTGATATTGAAATTTAATTTTGAAATTTTAAGGTGTTTATATTTGTTCTTTTAAAGAGAATTTAATAATTAAATTAAACTCAGATTAAATCAGATGCCTCTCAAAACACTACTCTAACGGAATTTAAATTTTAAAATGAAAAAAAAATTAAAAAAAAAATTAAGAAAGTTTATTCCATGATTCATTTTTATTACTTTTACAATTCCTTTATTAAAAAAAAAAACAAAAACTTTCACTTAGGTTTAAAATAACAGTTAAGAATATTTTTTGAATTTACAGTTTTTTTTTTTTTTTTTTTTTTTTTTTTTAAGCGCTAACTGTTCAACTGTTAGGCTAATAAGCCTGTCTATACCATAGGTATATGTTGGAACAGGGGTTCATATTATATTCGTGTTATTAGAATTGGTCTTATTGAATTCCACATACAATTTAAACATGAGATAGTACTAGGCCTTATAACATGTAGAAACGTCTTAGATTTTCAATATTTACAATTCTATTTTTTGTTTATATTGTAATATTTTATATTTTACTTATATGGTATTCTATATCTGCGAATTATATTATTTTAATTAAATTATTTGTTTATATTTTGCATTTGTTTATATTTTTATATTAAAGTATTTTTTTTTTTATTAAAGATTTATAATTATTAATTATTGATTATGCCATTAATTTGAACCCAATGGCGAATGGTAGCTGAGTCGAGTCGAAAACCAGAAAAGTTTTTTCACTTTCACTAGAATTCGAACCCGGGCCCTTCTGCATGAAAGGTCGGCACTCAACCACTGTGCCACCCAGTTAATAAAAAAGTTCGACTATGAGAAATTGCATCAATAAAATATACATATATATACGTACATATATTTTTAAAATTTATTTAATTTTGACGACTTTATAACTTTTGATTGATTTTGTAATAAATTTAAAATTAACTTTGTTATTTTCAAAGCAAGTGGTCCGTTTTGAATAATAAAAATTTTTAGAGTGTCCCAACACTGTCGAAATAATTAATTTAAAATTTTTAATTATATACATAATTAATTTTTGTTGAGTAATTTAGACTAAATATTTAATTTAAAAAATTTCTATTTGTTTTTTCAAAAACTATTTAAAATATAATATTATCAAAAGTTATTAATGTTTAAATACTAACCTTAGGGGAAATTATTATGTTATTTAATAAATTATATTGTTTAGTTTGGTAATTGTATTTTAATGTTTTGATACCTAAGGTTATTTAGGGTTTTAACATTTTAGTAAGTATGAACTCATTATATGAATATTGAATAAATATGTAGTTCAAATGAAAAACAACATTATTTAAATTATGTAATTGCTTCCTCTTTTTAATTGACAAATATTAGGGTTACAATAAATTGGTTTTTAAGCATTTGTGTTAGTGAATATTTTTATAAATATAATTGAAGCAATAAATGAATACAATAATTTCGTAAAAGGAATTTGGAATTTGCTTTTAGGAATTTGCTTTTAGGAGTTAGGAATTTGCTTTTAGGAGTTAGGAATTTGCTTTTAGGAGTAGGACAGACATCTTGTAATATTAAAATTAAGGAAACAATCGAAATTTGCTTAAATTAAGAAAAATAAAACAATAATTTAGGTAATTAGTATGTGTTATACTAAATAACTATTTCAAGGAAGTAGTCCAATCCTATCAGCGGGGAAGTGGTATTAACGTGGCACTTTTATTTTAAGGACTTCGAGCTTAAAGCGGATTATATCTAATAAAAAAAAAATTAATCTTAAAATGTATATCAAATGTTTAAAAGTTATAAGTTTCGGACAAAAGTTTCGGACTATTAGTCAAAAAATCTGAAAATTCTTGTGTGTACGTGTGCGTGTGTAAGTATGTGTGTATGCATGAGTTGAGTTAAATTTATATTTGATGAAATTTGGTATAAATGCTTTATTCGTCAAAATTTAGGTTAAGTTCGTAGATGGTAGTTTATCGAACCATGGGATCGAGAAATTCACATACAAAAACAACAGTCCTTTCGAAAAATCTCGTTTTCTAACCGTCAAAATAAGCTTAAATTTGTAACATAGACTTTTGTTGGATACCTATGGAGAGTACTTTTCAAAAATTGATTCTAGTGTCATGGGGTCTAGAGCTTTCAGGAGCTTCGGGAATGTCAAATTCTAATAATTCATCAAAATCTCAACCAATCTTAATGAAATTTGGTGTAAACACTTTTTTTTGCCTTGCCAGATAGACCAAACTAGACCGGAGGAAGGAGGCTTGCAAGACATATTATGCAAGAAGAAGGCTTATATAATCGGTCTTTCATTTATTTCTGCGTTTTTCAATTTATAAAGCTTTATGGTAAAAATTGATAATTATTTTTATAAAATTAACAATGAAATGTTAATGTTGTAATACTTAACTTGTGGAAGTATGAAATTCAGTAAACATGTGTAATTCTTAAGGAAAATAGCTTTTCACTTTAAGTGAAATTATTTTCTTTCAGAATACAAGTTATTCTTGTCAAGTGCAAATTTTTTCTAACTTGAACTTAAAAAGGAAAAGTATATTTTAAAAGTTAATACTTGCACTTGAAAAGAAAAACTTGCAATTCGATTGAAAATTCTTCTTCTTGAAATTAAAAAGGCATATGTGTGATACCAATGTTAATTTTTACTAAACTTATATTTTAATTATTTTCTTTTTGTTTTATAACGACTTGCTAACTTCCTTCATTAATTTCTGCACATAACTTTTCCTACACGTTGCAAATTTTTGACAGTTCAATGAAAGTTTTTGACATATTTTGTGCTTTAAAAAACTTCAAACAATGTTAAAAAATGCCAACACCAATATGGTACTCAACAATTAAATTAATTTTACAAAAAGTAAGTAATCAATTACTTATTATTTTGATTGATACCTTTAATTTAATATGACATATATGTATATATATATATATATATATAGTTAAGACACCTGCACGCTTTTAAAGTTTCATTTTTATAATTATTAAAAATTTTGATCCCCTCACTAATAAAAAAAAAACAAGAGAGTAAAAAAATAAAAGTAATTTTAGTTTCAATTTCATAAAATGAACGATAATCGATTATTTAAAAATGATAAAAAGCTGAAAAAATTATAGTTATTATTTAAATGCGATAATAAAAGTTTCAGAAACATGTTGCATACAATATATAAAATTTGTTCTTTGTTGAATTTTTTTTGTTTGTTTTTTTTTTATTTAATTTCATTGTTGTTTATTACTGTGTTTATAACTTGGTTTTTGTAACAAAATTTGAATGGGCAATCCTTGTGACAAAGTATAAAATATTGTATGAGAAATTCGATTTTTGTTAAGTAGATTTTATGTAATGGGTTATTTAATTAATAATTCGCAAAAATATATTGAAATGATTATTTCTCTAAATTTAAAAATTGTTGAAGATTGGGACTCAATGTTATGTGTTTATTATGATTCGATTAATATTTGAGCAGGTATGCCAAATTAGTTCTAAAATATAACTGTAGTACTGTTGAAGTGCCTTATTAATCTAAATATTTATTAGCTCTTTTGCAGATTTAATTCGTTTTAATTATTGATTCACATGAGGCACGATAAGGGCAGTACCTAACTGCCGAAAGAATAATTAAATGGATTTGTCGAATTAAAACTATTTTATATATCCTTTTAAACCTATAATGAGTAGGTATTTAACTTGGTTAAAATTTGCGTCCTCTTCAAATTTTATATTGCCATGCAATATGAAAGATTCATTTAACTTTTCTGGCTTCCTAAACTTAATTCAAGCAAGAATCAGTAGAAAACATTCAAATGCCAGAAAGTCTTTAATGAGTACTAAAAGTGTATCAATAAATGTACACTTATTTAGTTCAGAGAATGTTGTGGAATTACCATGAAAAAAAAATGGTTTTTTATATAAAATTTTATTAATTTTCAAAATAAAATGTTATAAAACAATTTTTATTATTATTATTATTATTATTACTTTCATTTTTGAATAGTTAAACATGCTGTTTTTTTTATGAGTTTTGTTTTTTTTTTTTTATTTTATTTTCTCTCGTTTTTATGAAAGTTTCTTAAACTTTAATTGATTTTCTGCCTATAGTTTTTCTCAAACAGTGGTTTAATATTGTATTTGCATAAATTTAGAATTAGGGTTGTTTTCTAAATTTGTCTGTCAATTTCATCACTAAGGAATTGCTATTGTAAGTGCAGCAATGAAGACTCATAATGCCTCAAGGTATTATTGATTTAATTTCAATATTGTGTTTCAAGGTGCCTACAATGTATAATTGTAAGAGGCAGAGTGCTTCAAAATTGTGGGAAGTTAAAAGGGGAAAAGATTACCTAGATAGGGGTCGTCAATTATAACTCGTAGAACTCGGTTTTGAATTTCGACAAGATAAGGTAATTAAGTTTGGGAATGCAAGGGTTTTAGGTCAAATGCAAGCTTGGATTGGATTGGTCTATTGAAAAAGTCTTTTAGAATAGGTTTTTTGAAAATCAGCTTTGAAGAGGGAATAAAAACCCCAATAATAAATTACTTTTACATATTCCCAAGTTAACATTCTATTTAACATTCAAATTTTGTGAATGCTGAAACCCAGTAAGCTCTACAAATCCATAGAAGAAATCCGAATTACCAAACATTTAAAAATGTGCATCTTTAAAATCCTTAAATTCATATTGCACCTTGTAGCGTTTTTTAACTATTTACCCTAGTTTTTAAAATGTTTACTACCCCCATATCTACCCCCTTTCCATTTCACTCATAAAATACAAGTGAGTGGAAATAAATTGCGATTACATCTAATATTTTTTACCACCCTGTTTAATCCCTAGACCCCATCAATATAAATATAACATTTATGTATTTATTGTTTATATAGACAAAATAACAGTTATTACTTTATATAAAATAAAAGTTAGTTTTATTGTTTTTATAACTGTGTTTTTTTTTTCAACTTTTATTTCCCATTTTATGAATTTTTTTTTTTTGTGTTTTTTCTTTCACTTAATAGGATTTAGTGTTGTAGACAATTCAATGTTTTTTTATTGTTTTTATTGTTTTATAGTGATTGTAGTTGACTGTTGTAGTTGATTCCTTGTTTTTATTTTTATTGAATTTTTTATTTTATTGTAATTCAAGGTGAATTTTATTTGCATAGACTTAGGCGTCAAAAGTTGTCTACTATTAAAATTTGAATAATTAAAATTGAAAAAGCAAATAATTTCATTTGAATGAAGTGGGAATGGGAAGAAGGCGAGGAGATGGCAATAACCACAAAAATATATTGAAATGAATCCACTGGAAAAAGATAAGAAGATTTTTTTTGTGAATAAGAAAAAATGAAAAGAAGAAGATTAAAAACGGATTTAAATGGAATTTGATGAGTATAAAAATTTAATTAAACATATAGTGTTCTATTTTATAAGTGAACTATCTGCACTACACTCTTCCTCTTTTTATTTTGGTTTTAGTTTTTATTTTGCGGTATTTTATATAAGTTAATTAAAGGTAAATATACCTTAAAACCACTCTAAAATACCACTTGATTAATAAGTGGATTAGTGATTACTTGGATACAAATGTAAAAAAAAGTGGTATACCCCAAAGGTGGAGAGAAAATTGCAAGTATAGTACAATTTTTAAATAGATAATCATTCTTATTTTACAATTGATTATATAAAATTAATTTTGAATATCAAGTGTCGGTTTAAAACAAATAGAAGATAAACCAATAATAAATTTGAAATAAAATAACAAATAATTAACTAATAAGTTGATAAGTTTAACAAATGTGAGAATTAATAGTAAATCCAGCTCAATGAGACAAACAAAATAAACAAGTTATTGAATTGAATAAACTGTGCAATACAATATTTTTGGGTAAAAAAGTTACAATATGATTTGAAAGTTCAAGTGGGACTTTTGACTAAAAATTAAACCAAAAGATTCGGGAGAATTATAGCTCTAATGAGTGAACTAACATCCCTAAAAAATTAGACATACCTCTCCTTTATATTTTTAAACAAAGATTCTAACTGCATTTTGAAAACAAATAAAGCCAAGTTCAAATTTCCCTCAGGTACTTTAGACTCCGGAATTTTAGTCCCTACGTTATATATAATATATATTTGGCTTTAAATACTTAATATTAGGAAGCGTATTAAACTTGGTTACAAAATCAAAGTTGTCTGTGTAGTGTAGCTGTACCTTCGGAATTATAATAATTATAAGAGAACTCTAAAGTTTAATATGAATGGCGGTTGATTAGCTTTTCAAAAAATGAAGTGCGACTATTAACGAAAAATCGAGTGATACCACATTTTAAACTTTATCTTCTTATATTTCACAGACTTTTTAAGATGACTTGTTTAAAATCCGAAGACGATTATCTTATGCATCTAAATTATAATTTAATTTTATAACTTTAAAATTTAAATATTGTACTGCGTCATTTTTTTAAAATTTTTAAGTAAATTTTATTTAAATAACATAATTTCAATTCAGTTTTAATTTTCATAGAAATTGACCATTATATTTTCCATTTATTCTTATACTGTATTAAATTGTAATTTAAATTTTATAAGTCTTATTATCCTATTCTAAAAAAAAATTAATTCATTCATGTAAATGTAAAAAATTTTTTATATTTCCTTCATTTTACAAAAGAATATCTGCAAGGAAAATTGAATAAAAATTTTCTTATTATACCAAAATTTTAATTTCTTACGAAAATCTTTTCCAATTCAATTACTTTTCTTTTGAAATTAAACGTAAATCCATGAGATAATAGAAAATTGCACAAAAAATTTGGTTCTTGAAGATACAGTAGAAAAAAAAATTTAACATGAGACTTACATTTTTGTGCATATTATCTTGGTTTTGAGGGGGAAAAAATAAGGATTGCTTTTTTTTATTTAGAAATGTTTGGAAGTTTCTTTAAAAAATTAAAATTCGCAGTTTCTCAAAAGTTTTATTTCCATAGGAGGATTCAAGTTGTTTGAAACACTCCAATCATATTTCAAAATAACCTATTATAATAATGCAGATATTTACGAAAGAAAGTCATATAAATGCATATAACTCGTATGTTCAAAAGATTCTACTATTATTATATTCTTTAATATTTTTAAACTCATAACACTTAGGTTTATTATTAAAAACTTATTAGGAACAGTTCTCTTTCTTTCTTCCAAACTTTTGAATAAAAGAAATGTGAACGTTCAAAAAAATTCCTAAGTACGATGACTCGATGTCAGCCTTAGGTTAGGTAATCATACTTTCATAATATCTGTTATCCCCTTAAAAATGTCTATTAACTGATGTCTCATAAATTATTTTCAGGAAATTAGTAGGGGTTGCATTAAAAATGTAAAAACTTAAGTGCTAAGGTTTTTAGAACGTGTTTAACAAACAGAAAATAAAAGGAAAACTCCTTCCTTAATTCGGGCGACCTAAAAGTATGCAATCGATTACATTTCGCTAATGTGTAAAAGTTTTTTGATATCTATGTATGAAATAAAAAACGTGGAATAATTTGACAAATTTAACTGTAAAACCAATATATATATTTTATATATATCTAAAACATAAGTTAGAATTCAAAGAAAGTACATGTAGAATTAAATTGTATTTCAATTGAAGTGAAATTAATTTTACAAGGTAGTAGATAGGTATCATACGAAGCACTTCTAATTTCCTTGAAGATTGACTAAGTCTTTGACTGTTTTTGGATCATGTTATAATACATTATTTATGAGTCACTTTTACCTACTTCGTAATTATTTTCTAAAAAGTTAAATTTTTAAAACAGAAACACTAGAAATTGAAAAGCTCATGAAAAAAATTTTTAAAAATAGATTCTTTCTAAAAATTTTCCATTTCTTAACCTTATAAAGTTAAAAAAAATTTGTTTATTTAATAGAAAAAAGTTTTTTTATTCACTTCTATGGCAAAAAGTTTTCAAATATCGCGAATGCAAAGAAAAAACCTGGAAAATACATCAGAAAAACAAGTAAAAACCGGCATTAAAGGAAAAGAGAGAAGTTGAAAGAAAAAAGCAAACAAAGTTTTGTCTACGCGTATTTTCTTTTTTTGGATGATGAATGTAAAGCTCTAAAAGAAACAGCAGTGTAACAAGAATAGCTGCAGTTTAAGAAATGTTAGTACTACATGTATATATATATTGAATTAATAATTTGTTTAATGGTGTAACCGATATATTACATTACCACAGGGCGTTGTTTTTTTGAGCAACTTTTTTTTTTTTTTACTTTTCAAAGGAAATTTAATTTTTCCCTTGTTTTTAAAGGTTTTTCTGCTGGTTTTAAAAGTATGATGGTTTGGGTTCTACTGGTTTATTATATTAATGTTATTTTGAAAAAAAAAATTACATGTTTTTTATGTTAGAGAATTAAGCTTCAAAGATTTATTTGTAAAATTTGGTAGATATTTTTCTTTATTTACATATATGCAATTTTTAAAGATTTAAATTTAATTTTGAAATATTTCCAAAAAGTTTTTCTAGAAAATCTTTAAAAATATTACATTTAAAATATATATTTTGAGCTAAAAGGTTAACTCTGGGAAAATTTACTTATAACAATTAACTTGCATAACTTTAGGAGGACTCTTTTTCTAATCTGGAAAAGTTTTAAAAATAGCTTTAAAAATACTTGAACGAATGATCTTTCTGAGTCAGATATGGTATATCTGTACTAATTTTAAGTAAATTAAGATTTTATATAGGGTCTAGGGCACTAGTATGGTTTGACCAATTTTTCTAGTTGTTAATTGGAGTGAAACTTACAAATATTTTAAAGATAATTCGAACATTCATCAAAATCTTGTTGGAAATATTGTATAACCCATATCTCACAAGTTCTAGTGCTTATTCTATATCTCATAAGTTCAAATGCTAAACTGAAAGTCCTAAATTTTATTGAAGGGTGACATTTTTACTTAATCAAGCCACCTTTCATGGGTGCTTAGGTCATAAAGAGTTGAATATTTAAATTACTTAAGAAGTGTGATACCTTCCAGCTTGGATTAATTAAACATTTGAGTGCTTAATATAGTAGGTTGACTGTATTTCGACTGACAAATATCGATATTATATAAAAACCTATTATAGATCTCTCAAGTGCTTCAGAAGTAATACTATATGATACTAACTTCTAATTACTTTAATTAACTTTTGGAATACATATTATACTAAATATACAGCTTCGACAATTTTAAAAACTTACCTAAAAACCACATAGTGGCTCTAATATTCTAAATTCAATTTAAAAACATGCTTAAAGACAAAAGTGCCTTGAATTCAACTTATCGCAATGCGTAACAGTCGGAATTTTTAACTTATTTTGTATTTAAAAGTTTTCTTGAATATTTTTTTAATACAAATTATTTAGCCAACGTCGGGTACAAGTAAAAGGTCCAAGTAAAATTTACGTACTAACAAAGTTTGCTTGTCCAACTGGAAACAATTGACCAACAAAAACAACAAATGACAACAAAATTAATAATAAAACTGACCTACTATATACATTCTTCCTATTAAGTAATTTTTTTTTATTAACTGTCGGTCTCAGTTTATTAAAAATTAAAAAACGAAATAAAAATAATAAAAATAAAAGTAAATAATAAATAATAATAAAAAAAAAAATATAGGAAGGATAAAAGAATAAAGGACATCCTTTTCAACAAAAATATTACAAAAATCCACGTGTATCATTTTACTTTACAACAAAAATGATTCATTTATTTCTGGATATCTAAGATAACTACATATGGATATATTTTATAGTTGAATTGTACATATACTTTTATATTTAAAGTTATGGTAAATGTATATATGAATAAAAATATATTTTTATATTTCAAAAAAAAACATTATATTGCAAACTAAGTCATTTAAAATAAGTATTATAGACTCAACTAAAACATTTTGATGTAAATAATTGTATTAACAGGGATGTATTCAGATTTTTGTTTGAGGGTAGGTTATAGTTATTATTTATTTTTAATTAATACATTTGATGTCGTAATCACAAATTAATTTATGTTGTATTTAATGGAAAATCTTTAACCGAAAATATTATTATAGACTTATTGAATGATTAAAGTACGACTGAAGTCAAAGTTTGAAGTTGAATACTTCATATTTATTTATTCATAAAATTAATATCATCTTTTGTATATTTTATATTTTATGTAAATATTTAAAAATATATCAATTTTATTATTTTTCGGATTAATAATTATTATACAGTTGATTAGTATTTTGAATAATGAAACAAAATTGTTTCAATGACAGATGTTTCATTTCTTCCCGTTTCAGTTTGTCATTGAAAAAAATTCTGAAGCAATTACGGATATTATTTTATTATGAATTTTTAATTTAATTAGTTTACATATAAATTGCTTGAACCGATCATATGGAAGAAAATGTGTGTTTCGAATGAAAAATATTTTTGAAATCATTTTAAATTTAACTGTTGGGTGGGACTGTGGTTGTGTGCCGAACTTTCATGCAAAAGGCCCAGGTTCGACTCCTAGTGAAAGTGAAAAAACTTTCCGGGTTTTCGACTCGACTCAGCTATCATTCGCCATTGGGTTCAAATTAATGGCATAATAAATAATTAATAATTATATATCTTTAATAAAAAATACATTAATATAAGAATATAAACAAATGCAGTTGAACAGTTAGCGCTTAAAAAAAAAACAAAAAAAAAAATGAAAGCTACAACTAACGCCTTAATCAGTAATAAAAATTCGAATTATTGTTAGTTCTCGAAGTTGAGAATTTGGCACTCTATTTCTTTGTAAAACAGTCTAATTATTTATTGGATATCTATATATCTTCCGATAACTTGACTATCAGAGTTAGAATATTTTAATAATTTTTAATGAACAACGAATATTAGAACGTTACTATTTTCTAATAATAAATAACTTAAAATTATTCCATCATGTGCAATAAATGAAATATATGTTGACACCCCTGATCTAAAATACGCCCCTGATAATTTTTCAAATTAGATACCATATTAATGCTCAACATTTTTCTAAATGTACAGTATGAGAAGAATTATTCTATTCTCATCCATTTTATTTGAATAAATCTACATATATATATTTATATATGTTATTTATAATATCGTTACACATTTTTTATTTACATATTTTTTATACTTTTTTATTTTTTTGTTTTTTTTTTTATTTTCGTGTCAATATAAAACGCTTTTATTTTGTGTAATTTTATCTTGTCTAGCTTATTACTGTTACAAAGGAAATTGTTACTATTATATTATGTAAAATATATTATTATTTTATTATATTTTATATTTTATTTTTACTTATATACATTTGTAATTCGCATAGAATTTAAAATTTTACAGTGTGTTAACTTACAACAAATATGAATTGCTCAAGACTATGTCTTTTTTTGAATTTACGCGTTTTTGAGTTATAAATTGAAATTTTGACATATATTTTAATTTTGTATTTCTTTTTGAAGGGAATGACATTTCTATGAAGGAAATATGGTGTTAAATTAGTATATACTTATGTATAAATTAAATAAATATGATTTTTGATAATTTTATTTCATTTTTGTTTTTTCGTTGCAATGCAATAAATTAGATTTAAATTAAATAAAATTTATGAAACTTATTTTAGATGCGACTTGACATGTGAATATTTAAAACTATTAAAAATAAAATGAAAAATTTTGAAATTTAAGTTTAAATTATGTTTAATGATAATATTAAAATAAATTTGTTTGAATTTGAAAATTCGTATGAATTGACTGTAATATAACATGATATATTCGAATGTGAATTCATAATATAAAGTAAATTAGGTTCAATTTCTAAAATAAAAACAAGTTAAATTATATTTATAGTATTTTGTTGCAGACTTTTTTAAAAATATTCATAGTTATTCGGAAGCTTGTCATATGCTTGTATTTCATTTGGCCGTAGTATCATTTGACAGTATTTCTTAATTATTTGTCGCTATTTCGTTTTCTTGAATTTGATTTGCCTAAATTTGGTAAAAAAAGTATTACACCGTTTATGAAATATTTATATATATATATGTATATGTATATGTACAGAAGCAAATAAAATGCAGTCAAAAAATACAGACTTATAACACAGTAACATTTAACACAGTAACAGAATGGTGTCATAATTCCAAAAAAACAAATTCCAAAAATTAAAATTCCAAACAATAGAAAAAAATTATTCCAAAAAAAAAAATTCCAAAAATTGAAATTCCAAGCGTAAACTAAGAGGAATTTTAAAATTTGGTACAAAATTAGGATTGTACGCATTTTACAGAATATTTATATATATGTATATGTGAGATTCTCAATAAGGAGGGATTTTTGAGTTGGATTCAAAATCAGGATTGCCGCTTTTTCCAGAATATTTATTTCTCAATTAGAAGGAATGTTAAGAGTTTGTTAAGAGTTTTTGGAATTTTTTTTTTAGAAATTATGTAAATGGAATTTTGAAAATTGAATTTTTTTTTTTGGAATTTGATACCCAACACCACAGTAACTATTAGTCCGATTGTACATGCCTGTGTTTATTACTGTCTTGACTAAATTTTGTATCAAAAGTGGATAATCTTTGCCTCTAGTCTAGTGTCAAAAACCTAAAAACTAGGACGGTGAAAAAATTTTCAAGTCACAGTTCGGTTTTACTTTTGGAAAATATGTTAACGAGGCTGATCCACTTTACACTATTCGAAGTTTTATAATTATCGGAAAATATTTTTCGAATCTAAAGTGGAAAATTTTAAAAATTACTACTATAGTTTAATTTTTTTATTTCCGTGTGATCAATAGTAACGAAGCCTTACAAATTACTCTTCTGTAAAAGTGATATCTTCAAACAAAATGCTATATTTGAACTTAAGTGCATTGATCGGAATAATATCGGAATTAAAATGCTTAACTTGACTAGCAAGATATCCCTCAAAGTAATAAAATTTTAAAATTTGAACTATGATTTACCAAGTGAAGTTCTTTTATAAAGTTTCAATTAATAAGCTTCGCGAGGATATCTCAAAATTGCCAAGAGGAACTATAATCTTCCTCTTTTGGTACGAAATAACCACGTTTAAATCGGAAAACGGGATGTGACAGGAAAATTGTCATGGATAATAATGCCAAAGTTGAGCTCAAAATTAGAAACTGAAAATATGTCTAAGTTTTCTGTCTGCCAATAATTCACCAGACTTCTAAGAAAACTTAAATGACTCTCAAACCTAGAACCCCAATTTCCTTAAAACTAAACATTGTCTTCAGTAAAATAAAAGTTTTATAAAAATATTACCACATCTCAAAATTACTTCCATACATAGTATATTAAAATTAATTGAACATTACTATCATTTATAATAAATTATAAAAAAATATTTTCAAAAATATTTTTATGTAGGTGCATATATCACATTATGTGTAGGTCATGGATGATTAGTGAGAAGTAAAATTAGTAGTTTAAAAAAAATATGAGTTATGAAAGGTTTTATTATATTTATTTTGAAACGTGTATATATTGTTATATACCGTATATTATAACAAAACACACCCTCATTAGAATTATAAAATATAAGGAATTATAAAAATCCTAAAATCGATAATCAATTTAATTTTATGGTAAAGTTTTTTTTCTTTTTTGCCTAATAACTATTATAATGAATTTTGTAACTATGTTTTATTTAGGTGTGTAATCATGTGTTACAGGATTTATAATAAAAATAATATAAAATAGAAAAGATTTAAAATTAAATTAGTTTATAAAAATTCTTACTTTATATCTATTATGTAATAATTTAACAGTTTAGGGATTTAGTAACTTATTTTTGAAAAAGCACCTAAAAGTATGCAATTTTCCGTAAAAATTTTAAATCAAAATGTAGTTAGATTTTAAGTTGTTTTAATCAATTTTTGATTCTTCTGAAACTATTTAAAAGTATCATTACGCTTAAATACTATACAAACGTATTTTAAATGTAGTTTTAAAATTATTTAATGTATTTTAATTTGAAATAATTCTAGAAACTTAGCTTCTATCAAAAATACGAACATACATCTTTTTTGATATTAACAAAATTGCTAGATATATGTAAAATTCGGTTTCACCTCAAATAATATTTTAATGATAAATTAAAAAACTACATATTCTATAATAGTTTGGTTTTGTATCCTGCGGTTAAAATTTTATGCAATTAGAAACTTCATATCGGATTTTTTGGTTAAAATACCAAAATTGAAACCACATATCACAAAAAAAAAACATATTTAATTAGAGATATTTTAAATTACGATTATTTTAATTTATATTTTTTTCTATATTCATTTATTATTTGCAATTTGATTTAGATTAAAATTATTATTAATTATAAATTTTTATTTATTTATTATTTATTTATAAATAAATAAGTAAAAATAAATAGAAATAAGTAATTGGATTTTCCATCATATAAAATTTTAAAATAATGGTTTTATTAATGATACATATTAGGATTAAATATTTAGTTTTTGAACCTTTTTTGATTTGGTTTTAATAGTTTAAAATTTAAAATCAATATTACAGTATGAGAATTCATATGAATTGTCGTTATTGAATGGTAACTATCATATGAATTCGGTTAGTTAATTGAATGGTTTCAAAAACCGCGATTTTTTGGACTCTTCTTCGATCCCTTCCATTTTAGGTTGTCTAGAATTATGTACTCAGGGATTTTTTTAGAGTATCTTGAATTCTGAAATTATTATTTTTTTAAACTATTTTTCTTTTCAAGGGTTTTAGATTTTTTCAGTTAAAATTAGCACCTTTTCATGCCTCTTGAGCAAACAAATAATTTATATGTTTCATTCCATTTTTTTTAAATATGAAGGATTAATATAAATAATGCAATAAAATTGGAGTTTTTTTTTTAACTGCGGTTAAAATTGGGGAAATTATTTTGTTGTTTGATTTAATTGAGATTTAAATTGAATTTTATATGAAATATGGAATAAACTAATTATACTTTTGTTTAATTTCATGCGAAATATAAGTTATACTTTCAAAATAATTCCTTATTCTATAATTTTTGGATAAACGAACCCAACAACAAACTTGTTTTTATTTTTTTTTAAATCTTTAATTTTAATAATTTAGTTTTACCTAGGCCAAAAACTTGAAGGAATCGCCAGTTTTGTATAAAAATCTAATAATTCTGATTTCAAATACCAGTGTCGCCATTGGGTTCAAGTTATTGGTTTAATTAATAATTAATAATTATATATATTATAAATACATTAATATAATACATTATTATAACAATATAAACAAATGATTTAATTGAATAACATAACTCACAGATATAGAATACCATATAACTTAAATAAAAAATTATCACAATATAAACAAAAATAGAATTGTATCTATTGAAAAGACGTATCGAAGATGTTTCTACATGTTTTAAGACCTAGTACTATTTCATATTAAAATTGTATGTAGAATTTATTAAGATCAATTCTAATAACACGAATATAATATGACTCCCTCTTCCAACATGTACCTATGATATAGATAGGCTTATTAGCCTAACAGTTGAACAGTTAGCAGTTAAAAATCGCTCTTGTTGTTTAAATATTTACTCAAGAACATAATCGGGTATTCCCTATTTTCATATTTTGCTTATGTCATTAATTCGAAACTAAATTTTGTGTTCATTCCCTTAATGTAAAATTTTTATTTGGTTTTTTCTAAGTTGGCCGTATTATGAACTACTACAAAGGAGCTGTATTAAAGTCTTCTGGGAGCCGTCTAGAAGGCTTATGGTTTTCGATGTAAGTTTTTCGAATAGATAAACCATAGAGGAATGCTTATTGGGAAATTTTTTAAATGAACGACTGCTTTAAAAAAATTAACTACAATTAGTATAGGATATTTGTTAAGTGTACAAAACCGCTTTGATATAACGTATCTTATTTCATTGCATGACTGTAAACTTCCAAGTTACTCGGTTGTTTTAATGGGTTTCAGTTAACTATGGTAAAAAGAAGCTACAAACAGGTTACAGCCCATGCAAACTTTATAAGAACCTTCTATTTTAATTGAGTACTGGTACTAAAAAAAAAAGTTATTTATGACGGGAAAGATGATGTTCTAAATTTCATTGAATTCAGAATTTTTATTCTTCCACAGGACTGAATTATCTAAATGTTTTGAGACATAATCCATCTGATCTTCCTTATATATGGGCTAGTGTTTGATATCCTAAATTTTGTAAAATCATCGTTGCTATGGAAATAACTTCTATAAAAGTTAGTTGCACGGATGCTAGTGCATGTGACAGAATAAACTCCATTTGACAGAATCAAATTCATGTTTATCTACTTATTATCTACTTATCTACTATTAACCAAACATTAATTTTTATTAATTTCAACTTAAATGGGTATATTAAGGGATTATCAAAATTGAGTATATGATTTACTTATAATAATTTGATTATTTGATTAAGAATAATTAATCCTTTCTAATTTAATGTTCTTGAAACCTATAGTTTTCGGGCACAAAATAAAATTTTATTATTTATACATTTTTTCATTAATTAAAATTGTTTCATATTTTTTAATATTGAACTTAATATTTAATTACATTTTTAACTCGAAGGATTACAAAATTAAATTTTGAAAAAAGAAAACTAAAAATGTCCTGATTACAAAATTTAATATCAGTTGAATACTAACTACAAAAAAAATAAAAATTAAAATCCTTACAAATTCACAAGTATACAAATGTAATAAAAAAAAAAAATTGTTTTTGTAAAGGATGCACTTGATTGTAACATATAACTTTATATATATATATATGTATATTATGTGTGTATTTTTTTAATATAGAATATTATGTAAGTATCACATATATCCTTATAATATTACAGAGTATATTTATATTATTTTGTTATATTTTCAATTTTAAAATTTATATTTACCAATACAATTGAAAAAAAAATTAAATAGAAAAATTTTCTATTTCATTTTATTCTATTTTAATTTTGTTTTTATTTTTTTTTTCGGTTTTTCCTTTTTCGTGGTTTTTCTTTGCAAAGAAAAACGAAAAGAAAAATTTTGTACACAGAAAATTGCACAAAATTTTATTTCACTTGAATGTTATATTTTTTTTTGAATTTTGTATTTTATATTGAAATTAAATTTTTAATTATGGAATTTTTTTTGAAATTTATTTTAGTTTTTAAATATTCAAAGAAGAAATTTTATTTAAAAATTAATTAATGTTTTATATACACTTTATATATTATATACTTTGTATAATATATTTATTTAATTTTGTTTTTAATAATACTATATAAGTATCTTGTATAATTTTAAAAATTGTTTAAAGCGATTGTCTAAATACTATTTACTAATATTAAAAGTACCCGAGAGTAGGATTCTATTTTACAAAAACCAAAAAATTTGGAATTATCTGAACTATTCACAATTTTCCAGAGAAGACATAAAGAAAAACAGGACTTCTTGCATAACACGCTTATATTCAAAAGTTTTATTCAGAAAAAAAAGGATAAATTTTTTTTCTATTGTCCTTTAAAATTTTAAAAAAATTTAAATGCTCTTGCAATATTTAAAATATCCTTGTTGAATTCGTACTTTTATTGGATTTTTATGTTTGTGTTTGTGTTTTTTTTTTGGAATTAGTGTTTAAATATATTTTAATTATATTCTTAATTACTTTAAAATTTAAATGTTTTTTTTTTTTTAAATTAATAATAACTATGTATATATTTAACAATTTAAATATCTATGTATTGCTTTCAAATGTAATTTGCTATTTTAATTAATTGAATTGAATTTTTTTTTTTTTAATAATTATATATGTACATACATTTAAATATCACCGAATAAAGTTTGTTTATATTAAAATGAAAGGATTTTCATGAAAATACAAATTCCAATGAATAATCAAAAATATACAAAATGACAAACTCTGATTATTGACTAGAAATCAAAAGTAATTTTTGAAAATATATTGACATTTAAATTGACAATTTTGTATTTTATTTCCATAGAATAAAATATCAAATATATAATAATAATATCCTGTTTTTTTATTTTAATTTTAATTAACTTTTAGCGGTATATGTTAACAGTTTTAAATTCAAAAAAATTTTTGTAATTATTTTATCACAATCTAATTATATAATATTATATATGACATTTATTTGTATTTATATAATATCCTTGTTATTAAATATTAAATAACTATTAAATATGAATAAAAATTGGGATCCTTTTTTTTAAATTGTTTTGATTTTGATTTAATGTGAATGTATCTATTATAAAAAGGATATTTTCGCAAAAGGTCCTTTTATTTGTATTTACTTATATTGAAATATGAATATTAATTTAATTTTAATAAAATATAAAACTTATTATTTATGTGCGATTAGTATTTAAGAATAAAATTTTTCCCACTTTAATGAAAAAAACAATATTTTAACAGTGACTAGCGTCATTCAATACATCATCATACATATCAACATACAAAGTTTATTGAAACAAACATATGCTGCATTTTAATATAATTTTAATTACTTCTGTTGTTTTTTTTTTTATTGTCTATAATTTTTATACCATTTGTTTAGTCACTTTTAATATATATATATATGTAATAAATAACTTATGTTACATTAAAAAATTATATATATATATATATATGTTAATTTTAATAAAAGTTATTATTTTATTGGTTATGAAAGTTTTTTATAAATTTTACAACATATATCACTATTTAATTTTATATGTAATTTTATGTGAATTGAATATATTTTTTTTAATAAAAATATGAATACGCCCGTGTTTTGGTTTTTCCCAAAAATTATGTACAAGTTTTTTATTAATAATTAATAATAATAAGTTTTTATATTTTCAGATTTTAAAAGTACAAATTAA
Source organism: Dolichopus griseipennis (assembly GCA_963082915.1). Taxonomy (NCBI): domain Eukaryota; kingdom Metazoa; phylum Arthropoda; class Insecta; order Diptera; family Dolichopodidae; genus Dolichopus; species Dolichopus griseipennis. Next base: position 366,667,158 of record OY720441.1, read on the forward strand.
AAATTTTTTCTTTGGTTAAATAACAATAACAACAAACAACGTTTTTTTCTTTTTCTATTTAATATTTAATGAAATAACAACGTTAACTATTTTCTATATATATACATATATATATGTTATATATAACTACATACAATTCAATTTTGTAAATGGATAACAGGTTATATATGTTAAATTTTATTTTACCTATTTCAAAAATAAATACGAAAAAAACCTCTTGGGGGAGGAAAACTTATTGAAAAAACACGATGAAAAAAACAATGATTGAACTTTTAGTTTTTCCTGTTTTTTTTATCGAAAACTTGAAAAAAAAGGACTTAAGCGATTTTTTAATTTAATTATTTTATAACAGTTATTTTTGCGTAATATTATTCTAACAACATAATTATTTCCTTTTCTATATATATATATATAAAAAAAAATAAAAACAACAACAATATACACTTATTTTTAAATATATATAATATATTATATCACACAATTTGGAAATAATTGATTTGTATATTGTGACGACGGTATTACTTTGTTTTATATTATAATTTTTTTTCAACAAAAAAATTGGTTTGTTTTTTTTTTCAAGGAGGAAAAAAATATTTTATTTTTTTTCCAAATTTTTTTTTTTTTCTTTATTATTTCCTACTCTTTTTTTTTTTTTTTTTTTATTTTATTTTCTTAAGAATGTCTTTCAACATTTAAGTACACCGGCATACTTAACGATTTCGGTAACTAGAATGTCCTTTTTTTATACATATTCTAGTTTTGATTCTTTATGGTAAAAAGTAAAATCATTTGTATATATATATATATTCATATACCTATATACGTAAATATATGTATATACTACATAGCTCAGTTGTAGATTGAAAAAGAAAAGTTAAAAAAAAAAATATAAAACGAATTGTAATAATAATAACAACAACAATAAAATAAAAACAACATATAACGGTAAAAGCAATTTAACTACAAAAACAACAACAACAACAACAAAAACAATAATAAGAAAAAGCAAAAGCAATAACAAATCAACATTGATAACAAACATAACGGAATTGCCAACACAGAGAGAGAGAGAGAGAGAAAAATAGGGTAAAAGAAATGTTTAAAAGAATGAAGGAATGAATTATATAAAATTTTTTATATACGCATCTGTATATAGATATAGTATATATGTATATGTATATGTATATACAATACTTGTATTTTATTCCATTTACTTTCGTTTTTTTTTTTGTTTTTTTTTGGAATATTTCACATATGCGTTACCTACTTTGTAAATGGGGTTAATGTAGAAAATAGAGCGAAACAAATGAAAATGAAACATTTAAAAATGAAATATATGCAATTTGATAAATACACCTTCTTTAGAAAAATAAACAGAGAAAAATACAGACTAAACAGAGATAGAGAATATGAAAAAAAAACGAAATGGAATGGGAAATATACGAATTTTAAATGGAAAATAATAAGAGAAGAAACGTATGTAAATAGTGTAAATTATGAATGTATTAGTTCTCGCCATTTTCAATCACAAAAATTTTGTTTTTATAATAAAGGAACAAATTCCTGTGCCAGATGTTCAATATTTTACGAATATTGAGGAAAGAAAAAGTTTTTTTTTTTGGAAAATAAGTAGAAAAGAAAACAAGGAACGTATAAGGAAGGAAAAATTGAAGAATTGAAAGTGAAAAAGAGGAATTGAAGAAAACGTTGTGAAAAGTTGAGAGTAACAGTATATACTGTTATCAGATTGGTTTGTTTGTTTGTTTATTCAAATGTTTGTATGGGAAAATTTTTCAATATTCGCTTGTGCTTTTGATATTTGTGTTTGGTCTTGATATTGGCGTATTTTTAAAAAAAAATAAATTTATATAGGGTTTGAGTGATGGGGCTTCAAAGAAAAGTTTAAACAGAAATAATAAAAAGAATAATAGACAAAATTCATTTTATACAATTTAAACCGGGTGTGTTACATAATTGAGTAAAAAAGTTTTGCTTTGATGTTTTAACTCTTATATAAAGTACAATTTCTTTTTATTATTTGATAACAAAATACAATTGTAATTGAATGAGACAATGTATTTGTTAGTACAATTTGATTATATTTGTTTATGTATGAAAGGGTGATTCTATTGTTTTAGTTACATTGCTTGTCTAGGAAATTACAATTGGTTATGAGGATTTCTTTTCCTGTAAGTTTTTCAGAATGCTTTTGAATTTTTTTTACAAGGCTTTTTAAACTTTAAAATCAATTGCAAAATTATTCCTATAGCTTCTGGAGGAACGATTTAAAAGATCAAGGTTTACCACAGAATTTTTTTCCTAATAAAAGTTTAGATCCTGGCTAGGATAATGATATTTGCAGGGTAATTTCGAAACATTGAATATTAGGAGTCTAAATTCTCATTATTTAAATAATATTATTAAATTTCTATAGGAACTGAAAATATGAAGGTCGTTAGTGTGAATTTAATTTTACCATCTACTTACAAAATGGCATATCAACCATTAACAATTAGATGAATATAAAATGTTAATGATCCTTTGATTTTGTGCTGGAAAATGGATGATCCATGAATAAAAGTTTTCACTTACCTAAAAGTAAAAAAAAAGTAATTAGTAAAAGTTAAATAATTATTTTCCGTAATAAACTTTATTTAGAATTATTTAATATTAATTTAATTTATACACCCTAATTCTATTTTTTCCTCGATTTTGTTTTACAGAATTTGAAATAACGGTATTTGCTTTTATACTTTCTACACAATCGAATTTAAAATAACGTGATTTAAAAAAAATGATGAAATCTTTTTACGCAAAGTTTCGCGGAACTTATCTATGATATAAAAAAAAGAATTAGATGTATTTTATCTGACCGATAGCTCAGCGGTAAAATTGCGGCTTTTAAATCGGAAAGTTTCGGTTCAAACCCTGGTCGGATCAATAAAATATATTGTATATTACAATAGTTTAATAATAAGTATGGTACTCTTACAATAAAAAGTAAGATACTAAAGAAGTAAAATTAACTGACATTTTAATAGGATCACCTAGTATTACCCTTTCAACTTAGTAAGATTCACAGAAATTATATTTATATCATTCAAAATAATTATCGATTAAATCCACAACTTAAATGTAGGAGCTGCTGGCTCATTCTTCTATTATATCTACTATATGTTGCCCCTCCCAGTGAATTACGAATTTTATTTAGGCCTTCAAGAGTTTGGAATACTTACATAATTACATACACCTACGAAATTGGGAGATTTTAAGAGTTAATCCTTAACCTAATTGGTATACTTATCAGAATGACTTTTGCCGATTTCGACGTTCCCTAAAAAATAGTTCTAAATTAAGTAAGTCTTAAAAATATTAATCTTTTGTAAAAATCCAAGTTTCACATAAATAACATTAAAAAATCTTTGGAAATCCTTAATATTATGAAAATTTTAATCAGAATATAGCAATACAAAAGAATTTGTAATTTTGCAAAAAACTATTGATCCTTAAGGAAAGATTTTTTAAAAAAAATCGTTAACAATTGGTATCGATAATTATTTACAAGTTTTTTCCAATTTTGTACAAAAATTTAAGAAAGAAAACATATTTTCATCATAACTTTTGGAAACTCTTTTCTTATCTTTTCAATAACAGACCTTAAAAATTTTATAAAAATTTTCTTATTTTATTTAAACTTTAATTTACAAAAATTAATTATAGAAATTCTGTAAAATAAAATCTAATAAAAAATAAATGATGTAAAACATAATAATAATAACAAAGTTTTTACATCTTTTGATCCTGGAAACTTTTTTTTAAAAAATAAAAGAAAAATAAAAAAAAAAAATTGATTAGAAGTAAACTGCTGATTTTAATGTTTCATATGTGTTATCGTTCATAGAACAATGTTTCATTATATAAGTTTTCAATATTTGTTACATTGTTATTTTTTTAAAATTTTCAATTGAATGTTTCCAATATTCTTTTTAAATAATATATAAATAGCTATGTGTACATGGATCTATGTATCTATAGAATACAATATTTGTATCTACAGTATATATGATTTTATTCAAGAAAATTTCAATTTTTCATATTCAATTCGCTCTTTTTCTCTATTTTATGTACATACATTTTTCTATTTTATATGTATGTGTTAGTGTACATGTGCAACACAACATATTTATGTTTTTTATTCGTAGGTAAGTTTTATCAGTTTCTTTTCATTATCACATTCAATTTTTTTTTGGTTTTTTTGAATACTTTGTCCTACTTCTATTACTTTTACATTGTGAATGGTTCTTTAAAATGGTATTAAAAAAATTCACAAAAAAAAAGCACTGAAAAAGCTTTTTGTTAATATTTTCGCGCATTGTTTACATATTTTACACATTCCCATATCTATTATTTTGTTGCTTTCCATTGCATTGCTTTCCTTCCTGTTTATCATAAGTTTTTCCTTCTTTTTTTCTAATTTCCGATGTATGAAGTAAATTGAAGAAAAAAGCTTTCAAGTTTTTTATTTTTATTTTTTTTTTTTACAAATCTAATTTGTTATTACAACTGCAATTTATACAATTTATTTGTGTGGGTGTTGGTATTATGTATACACCAACAACTAAGGAAATAAGAGTGAGTTATTTAGGAATTTGCTTAAGGGAGCTGAAAGTATTTAAAAAGTTCAATATATTTATTCTTCCTTATCCGTATATAATGTAAGTCTTAAAAGTTTTTCTTTTTCATCAATTGCTCTTCAACTTTTGCAGCAGCTTTTCAATGGAACTCTCAAAATCGAACAAGTCAATTTGATTTTGGATGTGAAAATTCTTTTTCCGCAACATATTAACAAAAAAAATAACATTTTCTGTTAAATGTAATAATTTTTATCAATATAACTTCAAATATATGTATGTATATATGTAAATTTGAACTGAGATTGTAACTGAAAGAATCAAGTGCAATGTACACAAAAAACAAATATTTTTAATGTGAAATATAATTTTATTCTAGAATTTTTCATTTTACAGAATTAAAAAAATTTAATAAATGCAATTGCATACTTTTAGGCAACTGTATTTTATAAAAGGATTTTAATGTGTGTTCCAATGTTTGAATCCTATTTACAATTGCCATTATAAAATAAAATTAATTGTTTCAATCCTTCTTAGTTGGAAATAAAAAAGCTCACACATTTATATATGTCAGTATATTTTAAGGATATTGTATTATATTTTGTATCAAATTTTGGTCACGAAATTCAAAATTTATTGTTGTTTTTTTTTGTTTTTTTTTTGTTTAGAAAGAAACTTCAAAAGATAAATGGAAAATTTTGTTTTTTTTTAAATGGAATGGAAATAGAAATTAAGGAATAAAAGGATATTCTACTTAAAGTATGTAGAATATAACTGACAACCGACATGGATATCCAGTATATACAAGTATATATATAAAGTCCAGTTTTTTTTTCATTATTTATTTCTTTTGTCCCTATTTTCAATCCTCAGACATAACGGATAATATATTAGAGAGAATTTAATGATAAAAATAGAAAATGAAACAAAATATATGTATATATATATATGTATAAATAAAATGAAAGAAAATTAAAGATGAAAAAGTAAAAAAAAAAAAAATTTCCTTATACAATAGTTATGTAATTGAACTGTTTTGATTTTTCGGAAAAAAAAAATACAAGAAGGACGAAAAAAACAGGATATCAAATAGGTCTTTAAAGTGTTGTTAGATTTAGTGTTTTTGTTTTTGGTTTTTTTTGTTAGAGATTTAAAGTAACATTAAAGTCATGTTCATTTAAATTTTATATATGTATATAATATATATATATATATATCTAGAGGGACCGTTTAGATAAGAAAACCTAGGAATTATAATATTAAATAAATTCATGTGTATTTTGTTTTTTTTTATTTAATTTAAAGAACTATAACACGTTTAAATATTATGGCACACCCTTACCAATTACTTTTGATGTTTTTTTATTATGTTACTTTTGTAAATTTTTTTTATGATTTTGAATTTGATTGTTTTTTTTTTAATAGTTTTAGGTGATCAATCGATAAAAAAATTGAGAGCATGTTATCAGAGATTAGGTTTCTAAAAAAAAGTATTTATTTGATTTTATTCTTTAATTAAAGTTTATTTATATAAGTTTATTATATTAATTTATTTTATTTATTTATTTATTTTTAACAATTCTAAAAGGCATTGGGGACTTAGCGTAGTGGTTAAGACATCAATCTTTCATTGAGGAGGTCTCGGGTTCAAAACCCGGTCGGATTACATCTAATAAAAAAAATATCGTAAAAATTGTTAAAGTGTATGGTAAAATAAGATTATTTAAAAATAATACATATACTATACATATGGTAAACTTTATTTAAGATAATAAATGGCTGAAGTAATAAAGATGGTTGATGAAACTAAAGCTTTGTCTAAAGACTTGAAGAATGTCTTATACTTTTTGTAGAAGTGAAAAGGGAATAAAATGAAAAAATGCGTTAGGTATAAAATTCCAAAGTAAAAATTAACAAATCATTGAAACCCTGATTTTGTATTCAACTTTGAAACCCCATCTTTTCATAAGAAATGCATTTATTTTGTCCCTGGAAATCTATTTTGTGCTAGATTTGTCTACAGTCAAGTGAATTAAGCTCCAAAAATTAGTTATTTATTGTATAAAGCTGGATGTATTTAAGTTCCCTTTGGTTTTTTCTAATATTCATTTAAACTGTAATTTTTAGGTATTTTATTAGAGGTGTATTAGTTTGATGCGGCTTTGATTGCACAAATCTTAATTTCCACGATAACTTAAAAAAGGTCCAGGGAGATATCTGATCAAATTTTTTCGTGATTTTTAATTTGTAGTCATTTAGAATTTTAGTTAGAGTCATTAAACGTTTCCTTATAAATTATATTTTAAATAAAACTGTAGGTTGTAATAATTTGCTTTCACAATGTTCTTTAATTCAATTTAATTGTTGCTTTTCTTTCTATTAACAAGATTGTTGCAGCAAACAATAATTACAAATCCTCTTCATCTTTTAACGGAGAAAATTTTTCTCAGTGATAGGCTTTATTGTGTTACTTTAGTCCTTAAAAATTTTTTAATATCCGACCTTGAAATTTGAAAATATATATTAAAATATTTCATTATTAGGTTAGTAAGTATGTAAATGTAAACGATCCAAACATATCGTTCTTGTTAGAAAAGTGCAAGAAGATTTGTCCTTACTTGAATATATCTTAATGCCCTTAATGCAGATTTCCTTTTTCCAGTGAGGAAAACTATTTTATTTAAATTTTTTTAAAATTTTCCTGAGACAACAAAAAAACTACAAAAACAAACAAAAAGTAAAATAATAATTATATAAAACGCTTTAAAATGTTTTAAACATTTAAAAAAGTCAATGAGCCTGTGCTTAATGAAGTTTAAACTGAATTGTATACATTTCAACTTTTTCAATTGCATGTGATATAAGTTTATACTTAATATCAAAACAGTAAATGAATGTACATATAAATATATATATATATATATATATATATATATATATATATATATATATATATTTATATGTACAAACATATAGTATAACCAATTGAAAAGTGTTACATAATAAGAGGAAAACTTATGACTTGAGAGTGAAATACAAAAATTTTTTAAATCATAACACAATAAAAAAAAAACGCATTTTTATTCTCTGTTGCACAATTTTTCATCTTATCTCAATAAATTCACCTTGCCACCCCACCCTCCCATTCCACCTCTTTTTTCTATTTTGGAAATTTAATTTTTTTTATATTTTTTTTTTGTATTACATAACGCATCCATTACCCCACATATATACATTTTATTTTGCACAAAAGTATTTTGTATTTGTATGGGTGTGTGCAGTTATGAAAACAAAAAACAAGGATAAAATGAAAGGATAACATAAAAATTTAAAAAAAAAAAAACCATACCATATATAGAAGGAAAAAAAATTTTAAAAAGTTAAATTATTTTTGTTTCGTAAAGTCATGTATGGTTTTTATTTTAGTTTTCACAAAAAAATTAGTTTTTTTTTTGTATTGCAAGGATTCATTCAGGATTTTATGGGAGAGAAGAATGAAAAGGAAGGAGCAAGGATGAAAGTAAGGTAAACATGAATCTCCTGTTTAATTTTGGTTTTTTTTTTTTTTTTTATTATTTTCTAAAAAGGTTTAAAAATTCGTTTATTTTTATATTTTGGGACTTATTTATACAGTTATATTTTACTAAGGATTTTTGAGTTAGTTTCATTTAAAAATATCAAAAAAAAAAAAAGGATAAAGGATAACATTGGAACAAAAGGAGAACAAAAAATAAAAATAATGGAGAAAACGAAATAAAATTATAAAATTTGAACAGAGAAATGTTGATTATATTTTTAAGTTATAAAAATGAAATTTAAAATGAAAAACGTTTTAATTTTGATTAGAAAGTGTATTGTGAATTTGTATTTTGTATTCAGAAAGCAACACATTGAAAATTTTGTGGAAATGAAACCCATTGAACTGCATTTACACAGTGTATATTTGGAAATTTTTTGATTTTTTTTATTTTTGGATAATTTCTAAAGAAAATATTTATATTAGTAAGTCGTTATAGTTACGGACCATTGAATGGGAGCATATTTAGAATTTTTAACTTTTTAAAGCAATGTGGTGTAATGGTGGTGAGCAGTGGTTGCAATGTTAAAATCGAATTTTTAATTCTTTTGTGATTACCAACTAAAAATGATTATCACAAGAATCTAGGAACAATTTGTGTTATATATAGCCGAAGTTATAAAAATCTTTGAAGTGTTTGAAGGATCTTGTATAAAATCCTTTTCCAAGATTGACTGGTATTTTTGTAGAATGATAGAACTTGAAAGTGAAATAAAACTTATTTCAGATAAGATTTAAGCCAAATTTTTTATTTCATTTTTTATTTCAGAAAGCATTGAAAAATTATAATAGAAATGCTCACACTACAACAACTTTACAAAATTGTGTTTAGTGATGAGGATTGTCATTTCTGGCTGAACCGCTACGTAAACAAGGAAAATCCCTCTAACATAGACCGAAAACAATCCTTAAGAAATTGAACAGGTTCCATGCATTCTGAAAAATGCACCACGTGTGATCTTCACGCTAGAACCACTATCGGTTGATATTTCTTTAAGAACGGCGATGGAGCTAATGATGAGTGCTGTAATGTTTAAGATCGATTATCAATAATTTTTTGAGTTTGGAAGTGTTTTATTTTTTACCAAGATGATGCTTTACATTTGATTTATTGGAATAAAGATTTGGTGATAAGATAACATTGCGAGAAATGTCTCAAATAATTTGCTTCCATGCGCAAATGACTCCACTTGATTATTTTTGTTAGAGTTAAGTGGAGTTGTTGGTTAATGCCGAAAAACCAGAAATAATAGACGGTTTAGACTCGAGATAGCCGAAACTCGAAAAAGTGGGTAAAAATTGGATCTGAACGAATACAGTTCCTCAGAGCGGAAATTATTTTAAAACCTATAATTATCATAAAATTATCTTTTAACCTGTTACTTCAATAAAAGAAGTGGTTTTTTAAAAATCATTTAAATTCTTATTTTAATCAATAGAGGATCATTATGTACTTCCATTAGTAATGTTGTAATTAATGATAAACTCTATGCACAACAACAAAAATCCACACTCTTAAATTTTAAAAAGCAAACTGATAAGTTAAATGTACTTTAAAATATATTTCAATTTTGACATTATAATAATACTGTCACCTTGACATTTTAAACAATACCTACTAAAAATAATTTTTAAATCAAAATTTTTAATTCATTTTAAAAACTTCTAATAAAACATTTAAAGGGTGTAGAAATTTGAAAAAACGAGTCTTTCTTAAAATGTTTTTCATCAATAGTCTTAAGCAGCTCACAATAGGAAGCAAAAAAGATTTTAATAACGAACTCATTCGTAGCGCGGTATATTCAAATGAGTAAAAAAGTAATTTAAATGTTTACTACAAAATTTAAAAGGTTTTTGTTTTCTAAATAAATTAAAGTTTAAAGTTTTTATAATATAAACTGAACTATTTCCGGTAAAGTTTAAAAATAAGTATTGTTAGTTGAAGCACTTCCTTTAGAATATTTCACTATTTAATACTTTTGTAAAAAGTAATTATTCAGAGTTGCAAGATAACTAATATTATTTATTTATTTATTTATGTACAGTCCCTTATCACAGATAAGTGAGTGAATGTGTCTTCCTTTTCAGATGCGGCAGTTAATTTTATTTTATATTATGATATAAACTATTACGATATCAATTATAAATTAGCACCAGGATGATGACCAGGATTTAAATCCAAGAATTTTTCGATTGAAAAGCCGCCACTCTAACCACTGAGCTATAACTCAGATAATAACTAATATTGATTACGAAAATTTAAGGAATGAAAAATTTTGTTCAAGAGCTTCGTTAGAGACACGCATTGAGTAAAACCAATTTAAACTTCACTTTGATTGAACACTCATTGTAATTACTTTGTTCAATCAATCCAATATCTAGTAGTAAATTTTATAATTACCTAAATCTACAATTTGATTATTTAAAAAAAAATTTTTTAAAGTGATGGTGCAACACTTTGTAAATTGCATACCTTTATTACCGATTACTCTATTAAAATTCCTTTTGTTCGTATGTTCATATAATGATCTAATGACACGCAATTTTTGATGTTAATTTGCAAATGGGTAATTTTTTAAAGAACATGAATGCATGTGTTAAAAATAGAAAGACAAGGTAAAATTTGAATATTATGTGCGTCAATTACTGATATTTTGTTGCACACTTCAATTTGATGTTAAAGAATTTAACATTTTGTATTCATGTGTAATATAACACATGTTCAACGATTATTACTATTATTTTACTTTGAATTAATTAGTATTTAAAAATTGTTAGATTTTTATCATTACATTTCATCACGTAGAGTTTAAGGCATTTTTTGGTAAAGTATTAAGTACTTTTTAAGATTTCCTAGGACTTAAGTGTTGGTACTTTTATTTTGTTATCAAATAATATCATTTTGTTATCAAAATTATGAACATAAAAGAACAATATTAAGAAATATGTTGTGGGTTTTAAATTGTTATTACTTAATGTTAAAATGTCATAGTCATATTTATAAGTTTCCAGATTAAAAAAGAAATTTAAAATCAAATTTGTTTTTAATTTTAAACTTTATTCACAAAACAACTATCAAAAATCAAATTAGAAAATTTTATTTAAAAAATTTTACTCAAAACAAAGCAAGGGTTGTGAAAAATTTTGTTAACAATCAATACAAAAATTGAAGTATCAGGTTTGAAATACTTAATTTAAAATTGATATTTTCAATATTAAGTTAAAGCATGTTGAAAAATAGAATGAACTGTCAAATAATCAAAATCATTTTCTAAAATTAAGTACTTAATGATTTGACATATTTATTGAGTAGATAATAATTGTATCAGAATTTAAATTATAATTTTTAATAGTTCAGTCATATTTAATTTTTAGAAATTAATTTGATTTATACGTTTTATATGAGAAAATGACAAATAAAATATAAAAGCAAAGTCAGGGTTGTGAAAAACGTTTTTAATATCAATATATAATCGTAAAATTAAAATAAAATTCGGAATTGGATGGACAATGGACTTAGGCTGGGTCCGAAATTATATCACTTCGCACTAAAAACGATCTAATCGTAATAAATTTATTTCGCAAAACTTGAATAGTATCAATTTTTATTCGGAAATTATCGCGCTAATACTAAATTATCTGGCATATATTTATTGTGCTAATAACCGCACTAAATCGACTTAGTTCGCACTATAAATTGACAGCTTATATTATTGAATGTTTTTTGAAATTGTTGAAAAGAAAATAAAGTGATTAAGAGTAAATAAAGTTAGAAATATGATATTTTCATAAAAGACAAATTAGAATATGAATTTTCTATTATTTTTCATGCCATTATAAAAATTTTGGTAAATTTGATATAACTTCAATTAAAATGCATCCAAAATAGCCATAATTATCATAAATGTAACTGGATAATGTTAAAATGAAGTATATATTTGACGTTTTCCAAATATATTTGACAAAATATATTAAAATATGCATTAAGGAAATACTTCTCATTATACTATAAATTTATTAACTGTCATAAATTTTAAGCCGAAAAATACTTAATTTGGGAAAATAGTGTGTATAGCTAGTGTAAAGTGTTATTGCGATACTTTCGGAAATAACAATATATACTGATATGATACTAGCAATATGACCTTAAGTTTGACAGATAAATTTTTGAAAAATGTATGGAAGAAACTATATAAACATTGTTTTCAATATTAACATTATTATCTCAATATTAAAATAATTTAAATTAACTTTTATGGTTACTTTTTTATTTAAAATATTAAAATATAGAATTATATAAATTTTTGTTGTAAATAATTCAATCCTTTATCTAACAGCATAATAATTAATGAACTTATTATAAAAAAAAACAACATTGAAACTTAATACCAAAAAAAAATCTTGGCAGACATTTTTTATTTAAAAAAGATTAAAATTTAAATTATGAACATTGGGTTAATTAAGTTATTCATAATATTATCATTTTCTTTTTTTTTTGTTTTTTGGCACAAAATCTGACCACTTAAACTTGCCACAATTTTTCTTCTCTTCTTTACCTTAATCTCAAAAAAAACAAAAACAAAAACAAAAAAAATGTAAGATAGAGAAAGCAAAATTAACCTAAATCTTTTTTAACCTTGATGAAATTTTTTTAATCCTCTAATGACATTAGATATTTTTGGATTCTTTCATTGGATCCTTTTTAAGTCTGAAGCCAACTATTTTTTTTTTTGTGTAATTTTTGTGTTCTTTTGTTATGTCCAAAAAATTTTTAGTCTCACTTTTTGTAAAAAACAAAAAAAAAAAAACAAAATGTCAAACTTGTGGGTGACAAAATGTTGTTGTTGTAGAAATTTTGTCACCCAGGCAGTGCATGTAGACCACAATAATCACATTTTAAAGGAATATTTTTTACGTAATTGTCTCAAAAGACAATAATTTGTCTTTTTTTGAATTCAATTCTGAAACTTTAGTTTGTAATAAAAAAATTTGAATCTAAAATCAGTAAAATAGAAAGAGATGGAAATAGATGGTTAAAAAAATACTTCAATGAAATTTTCAGAGTCAATTGATGGTTTCGAGTATTTCGTTTCTTTTATCGATTAAAGAAAAAAAGTTTTCAGAATTTTTTGTCAGTTGTTCTGTTTTTTTTTTTTTTTTTTTTATGTTTTGGAAAACTCCGACGTATTGAAACTAAATTGCAATTTACATTATGGATGAATGAATAAAGTATTGAAAAGGACAATTTTTTGGATTTTAAATGTTTTTGAATTTGTTGTTATTGGGGTTGTTTTTTTTTTTGTATTGACTTTTTGTTTTACACAATAAATCACAAGAAAATAGACGCCATCAAGGCGTTATGGTTTAAAAACTTTGATACTTTTTTGTTTCTTTGTTGTTGTTATCTTTGTTTTAAATATTTTATTTCTTTGTAGATGTATTGGGAAAGTCTGTTTTTTTTTTGTTTTTCAAAAATTTGGTGTACATTAATTCAAAAGTTGTCAATTGCACAAAATAATGGATGCTTATTTTATCCAGATGGTATTTTAATTTAAAAAAAAAATATTAAAGAGAAAGAAAACTTGTTTTAATTTTGTATAATAAGAGTTTTTAAATTAATAACGAAGCTTTTAAATTAATAAGGGCTTTTGGAATATTTTTTAAAATATTCGAAATTTTACTATGGAATTATAATTTAAGATAATTTAAAGATAAAGATTAATTTAAGAATTTATGTTATGTATTTTTAAGAATTCAAGTTATGGATGTCTTAAGAACTACAACTTGGTAGAATTTTAAAACGTAGAAAGGGTTGAAAGTGATCCTCAAATGAAATATTTTAATTTGCTCAATTAACTGTAAAGTCTCAGAAAAGCATATTCAGGGTGAATAGAAATTTTGTTCTTGATTATTTGGGTGGTCTTTTTGAATTACAGAAAACCACAGTACAAGGGAGCGACAATTCATATTTCGCTTACATGAATTCCTCCATCTTGTAGTTAGAGATCTGCTTATTAAAAGTTAATAATTTAAACGACAAGTTTATAATAGTATCAGAATATTTTTTCCTATCCAAAACTGAGTATATACCAAAAGATACATAATATCAAGGAAACTTTTAATGGTTCTTCAAATAATTTTAAAAACTTATTTAATAGTGAATTATTAACATGTTTTTTCCCTCTTTTTAATCCAATTGTAAGCAAAGGGCTCTGACAAAGCTTTCACAAATATTCTACTTTGGTATTGTGTTTGATTTTAATCCTAAATGCGTTTATTTAACTTTTTTTTTTGGACAAGAATCTAGGATGATTTCTCGGTAATTGTATTTTTTTTTTTCAGGATCCCATTTTTAAAAAAAAAACTTGAAGGCAAATTTCGAATTTTTATTTATTATTAATTTCTCTACTGTATCCAAAGTGGTAAGCGTCTTCCCATCGTCTTTCTTCTTCAGGTGTGCCATCCATTTTATTTTATATTGTGATATAAGCTATGATATAAATATTATAAATCATAAATTCTATTTTTTAATTAGATATGATCTGATGAGGTTTTGAACCCTAGACTGTTTGATTCAGAGGCTGACTTAAAGATAAATAAAATTTTGAAAGTTTCTAACTTTAAATTTACTTCTATTCTTAGAATTAAAAATTCAATTTTTTACAAATTCTCCTCAATAATTTAAAACATTTTAGATATTCATAAATTTAAAAATTAATTTTTTTTGGAAGCTCTTTAAATCATAGGAAAATTCAACTACACTAAAATCAATTTTAAGTGAATCCATACGTGATACCTGAGTTTGTAACTTTAAATTGAATGCCTGTGTACTTTTCTAATATTCAATTGAAGTCCAATTTTAATTCAAATTTTAAGTGGAAGTGCATTTTATTTCACTTATCTAAATCTCATAACTGCAATCCAATAAAGTGTACATCAAATACAATGATTTTAGTTGAACAAATGTGTAAAAACAAAACAAATCTTCCTATCCGTGTACAACATTTGAAATACGGTGAACATTTTTAATATTTACTTGCTTTGTTAGTTTTTTTTTAAATTTTGCTGATTCTAATAAAAGAAATTTTTTACTTCGAATTTTTTAAAAACTTAATCATGTATTAGAAATGAGTTTTTCAACGTGCTTGAAGTTTTGCACTGATTTTCCGTTTATTTTAGATATTACGAAATTGAAATTATGGAGTGAAATGCAATTTTTTGGATTAAAATGCAATTTTTTGGACTAAAATAAACATTTTCCATCTATTAAATTTTATATTTTGTTTATGTAAGTGTATTTTATAGACCAATAGTTGAAATTGAGTTGCTGAAAAGTAAAACAGGCATTCTAATAATAAGAGTGAAAAAATTAAATGAAAAGTTTTGAAAACGTAAACATATTCAAAAAATGTGTGTGAGATTAATTCGGATCTTACAATTTTAATTAGCTTTTTTTAACAGATGCACTTTTTAAATTTAAATGTTTCCAGAAATTAAAGGATTTTACCTACACTTTCTTAAGTGTATTAAAGTGAATTAAAATAATTAGTTGAACTGCTTTAAATAGGAAATTTGATACAAACAGTTTGAATAAAAAAACACATAGGTAATGTATATTTTTGAAATGGAGCTTTATGCCCCAGTTCTTCTGGAAAATATGGGTAAATGCAATAAGGCCAAATGAAAAAAAGCCAATTGACCTTATTTCATTATCATATTTGAAATGAAGCCAAAGAAACGAATTTTTAAATTTTGGTCTTATTTCAATATGAAAAATTGAAATAAATCCAATTTGATTATATTTCAAATCGCTAATTTATTTTTAATGTGCAAATAATTGAATTATTATTTTTCAGAAATTTTGTGAAATTTTTTTTATATTTATATGTGAACGAGAGATTCTGAATTAGGATGGATTTTAGAGTTGAATTCAAAATCAGAGTGTTGCCTTTTTCCAGAATATTTATAAATATACAGACTTGGATTCAAAATCAGGATTACTGATTTCCCAGAATATTCATATATGTGTATATGTAGAATTCTGAATTAAGAGAGATTGTAGAGTTGGATTCAAAATCAGGGTATTCCCTTTTGCCAAAATATTTGCGTACCATAAAATAACTTTTGATTTAGAATCTGGTATATTCACTATATACATGTGATAAAATATAAATATATATATTCTGGAAAAGGCGGTAACACTAATTTTGATTATCAAATGTTTAAAATAATTTTGGCTTTATTTCTATTTTAAAAATTTTTAAAAATGAAATAAAGCCGAAAATTAAGAAAATATCATTTTGATTTTATTTCAAATGTGGTATTGAAGTAAAGGCAAAAAAGTGCAATTTGGTTTTATTTTATTTGGCCTTATTGCATGTAAGGGTGTACCCGAAAATACTAGTAAAAAATATTTAGGCAAAAAAAGACTTTGTTTTATAGTATTCTATTTAGTTTCATAATGGTATTCTCATGATAGTTTTAACCGCCCCATCCAAATAATCTTAATTAAAATGTATTTTTTAGATTGATTTGTAAGAAATGGATATATGACAAAATTCTTTCGGGGTATTTTAAATTAGCCAAAAATTCCCTTTGCTTTTGAGACAATTTTTATTTATAAAATTTTTTGAAGTTGGAAGACTGGGTTAAGATTAACGAACTAGGTTCTTCACATATGGCAGAGAGGGTAATTTTTCTAGATTATATAATAGTACAAGTCCCTTATTAAAGTTTCAAAATCTTGAGTCTTCATTTTCGGGAAGCTGCCATACAAAGTTGTCAATTCGATAGCTATGAATCTATTGAAACTACGAGGTTAAAATTTAAATTGGCAAGTTATTTGGCAAAGTAGGACGTTACTCAGACCATTTTTTATGGTGGATAAATTTTTTTTTTTAACTTAATTAAAAGTACGAGAATCTAAAAGTTGACAAGAACAACTATAATCTTCCTATTTTTTTTTTAAAATTGAAAAACTTTTATTTATACTTTGAATATTTGAAAGGTATTAGAACTGTCATGTCTTTTAATACATTCTTTGGATTATTATTCTAAGAATCAGATAACTTATTTTTAATTTTAAAAAAATTAATTGTCTGTCACAAATTATAAGATAATAATAAATAGATAGCTATGATAACTATCTAAAAGAATTACATTTATAATAAAAAGTTTTAAAGAACTTATCTGAGATCTTAAAAATTAGTTTGACACAATAATAATGGGAGGAATAGGAATTCTTAAAAAAAAAAACACAGTTTATTTACTTTCAACTTTATTTTAATTGTAAAAAAAAAATTTACTTTAAAGTTTTCAATGAATTCATTAAAGGGATTTTAGTTTTGAAAACTTTTTGAAATAAGTTTTATTTTACATCTATTAAAGTAGTTTACTTAAAGTAAATAAGTATTTCCTTTACTTGTAATAAGTTTGTTTTTTAAAATCAAACAAATTTGGCAGATTTACAACAATATTAAACTTAAAATATTAATCCTTTTTTTATTTATTTGGCAATTTGTTCTGGTTTTTATTATCTTTGTAAATGTAAGTGTGGGAGCGAGAGAGAAAAATTCGATGAAAAAACCGAACAAATGTTTGCCTATTACTTAATATAAAAAAGAAAATGGAAGTATTTACCTATTGTTTTAAGTCTTAATTTGAAATAAAAGTAAAAAATTAAAAAAAAGTTATTGAAATAAGTTTTCTTTGTTCTAAAAACAAATATATGTAGAGTATATATTTATATTTTTGGTATATAATTAGGTATATATAAGTTTTAAATGTATTTGCTGTATTTGATTACCAAATGTTTACAATTATGATTAGAATAGATATGGTTTGGTATAACATCCCATTTTAGTTGATTTTGCTTTGTGCAATATGCTAATTGTTCAACGGCAAGGCTTAGCAGGCTCTCTGTACTATAGGAACATGTAAGAACAAGAAAAATTAGGCATATAATATATTTTTTACAAGGATTGGACATACAAAATCAATAAAATTTAGGCTGGGTGATACAGTTACGATGTTGGTTTAACATTCAAAACGTTTAGTATCGAATCCCATCAAAATCGAAAAAATTTTGAATAAAATTCAGTCACCATACGTCATGAGGTTCAGAATATTGTAAAAGAAATTATGAATATTTCAGTATCATTAACACAAAACATACTAAAGAGAAGTGTTAAACAAATATTTTGATTAATACTTATAACTCACATATGGAGAAATTACTATTAGACATCTTACATTATTACTATTAATTCGATTATAAAATTACATTAAATAAATTAAAAGAACTGTGTCTTCTCGAAATAAAGATATTCTACGTGTGATTAAATCTGTAAAATGTTCTACTTTTTATACTGGTGTCCCTTTAACTTCATTAGGCCCTGGACTTAATACCGTGGGTATATCTAGTTTCTATTATATCTAAATTAAAAATAAACTTTTAATAATTTATCTTAGATTTGACAATTTTGATATAAGGAGTTCTTAAAAAAAATTCTTGGGTTTTACTGAAAATTTTTTAAAAAATATTCCTATTAAAATTGTAAGAAATATTCCTAGCAAAATTATTTTAGTAAATTTTAAAGAAGTTTCTAACATTTGGAATCTCTATTACTTTGATATATATCTTTCTCTTTCTTTCTTTTGATGTCAATGAAAATTTTTGTATAAATTTCGAGCATAAAAATGAATTATGCCCACCATAAATATTTTCCTAATATATTTCATGTTTGAAGGCTTAATAAATATTTTAAATGTAAAGGAATAAACAGTATTAGTATATAGTCTTTTCACGTGAACGTGGTTCTTTTTCATATGAAATTAGTCTATTTTTAAATTAATTTGGGTTTTTTTTTTCAAATGCAAAATAGTGTTAAATTTTAAAATTAAATTAGTTTATTTTTAATCAGCCCCATTTATTGGGGCCCAGCGCTCGGTTCGAAATATTGGAAAAAAGTAGTCACAGATTTTATAGTACAAATTAAATACATTTTAATTAGCTTTTTCTTTTTTCAGTTTCTAATACTAGGATGTATTTCTACTACTAGTTTAAGGGACCAGGATTTCCAAATTATGTTACTTCGATTTCTGGTCTCAAGGTATGAAGGTGCTTTCAAATGGGAACCCTTGATCCTGGAGTCCAATTTAGTTCATCTGCGAATCCGTTCATTATTTTGGAAAAAAAAAAATTTTCGTAACAAATTTTATTGACATCGGTTGAGTTTTTGACGAATTATTAGAACTTGAAATTCCCAAAATTTCTAGAATCGCTATACTCCTTCATACCAGAATCAATTTGTGAAAACCACTCTTCATGGGTGCACACCTATAGTTTAAGTAGCAAAATTTAAAACATTCCGACAGTAAGAGTTCGACTTTTTCTCGAAAAGTCTGTTGTTTTTGTGTCGAAGCTTCCGGATCACATATTA
Organism: Dolichopus griseipennis; assembly: GCA_963082915.1. NCBI lineage: Eukaryota > Metazoa > Arthropoda > Insecta > Diptera > Dolichopodidae > Dolichopus > Dolichopus griseipennis. Next base: position 366,686,807 of record OY720441.1, read on the forward strand.
TGATTTGGCCCATCTACGAATTAAACATTATTTTTGACGAAGAAAGAATTTGTGGCAAAATTCATCGAAATCGATTGAAATTTACGTTACAGACACACATACATATACATGAACACACAAAACAATTTTCGTATATACGCTTGCCGATAAAATGGCAGCACAACACCGAGGAACTAATAATCTTTTCTTCTATAGTATATATACTGAAGAAAAGGACCGAATTCATGTGAAAAGCGTATATAACGGTAAATAACGTATTAGACATACTTTTTTTTTTATCCTTCAAGGATAATAGAAAATTTTTTTTAACTTTAACTCTATCAAATTTTCTTTGGTGAAAAATTTTAAATTGTATAAATTGATTGGAAGGGGATTACGACGTTTTCTTTGTCAATGGAACTGATTGATTAGGTTTTGGCTAACAAAATAATACCATACCAAAATATAATCTATAATTTTCTTTTCTTAGTCATTTGCACCCTATTTCAAAAATTTTTCATATTTTCGATTTTGATTAGTTACACGCTGATTTTTGTTTTTTTTTTCGTTTTTCTTTTGTAGTTGTAAATTGTGAGAATGTATTTTTGTTTGGTTTTGATTTTCGAGTTTTTACTGTTATTTTGTAACCTTTAAGCTATTTAACATTTTTCTTTGTTCTTTGTTTCTATTTTTATTTTTTTTTTTTTCATTTTAATGTCCTTGAAATGTTTAAGGTAAACTTTAAAGGTATTTTTTTTTTTTTGAAGAATTGATGATGCAATTGCAAAATTTTCGTTTTTTTAGGCACTGTTTTAAAAATTTTTTTGAAAATATTACGCGAAAAATTGAGTAAAAAAAGTTATCAAAAAAGACTGACACAATGTGACATGAAGAAAAACATGAACAAGTGATTGTTTGATAAAAAAAAAAGAAAATTTATGAAAAACGATAGGACGTGATTTATTTTAGTTAATATAATATTATGAAATTTGAAGTGTTTTTTTAAATTGTTAATTGTGAAACGAACAAAGTTCAAAACGATTTTAAAGAAGGTCATCAAAGAATTTGGATAATTATTAAAATTAACTGATATTATAAAAAAAATTTTATTTGGAAAAGTGAAATTGAGTCATAGAAATTATGTGTTGGTATTAAAATTGGGAAAATTTCATTTGTCATTAATCACTTAATAGATTAGTAAAGTATTTACGTAGTCAAATTAGTTTATCTTGGAAATAATTGCCATGACTTTGGTGCCAAACACTTTTATTAGAACGATTAATACTTAACAATAATTTAATTCGATTTAAAAGATTTAACGGCTGGGTGGCACAGTGGTTAGAGTGCCGACTTTGATGCGAGAGGCCGCGGGTTCGAATCCCAGTGAAAGTGAAAAAACTTTTATCTGGTATTCAACTCGACTCAGCTACCATTCGCTATTGGGTTCAAATTAATGTATTAATCAATAATTAATATTTATATATCTTTAATAAAAAATATACATTAATATAAAAATATAAACAAATAATTTAATTGAATAATATAACTCACAGATAAAGAATCTATATATATAAAAGCGAAAGTTTGTTTATTTGTTTGTTTGTTTGTTTATTTGTATGTTTGTATGTTTGTTTGTTTGTTTGTAGCGAATAGACTCCTAAACTGCCAAGCCGATTTTCATGAAAATTTGTATATAGGGGTTTTTGGGTACGGAAAGAAATCGTGGCCCAAAAATTTTGCTCTAACGGACCGCCAAGTTGGGGCTGTGGTGCAAGTATTTAAACTTCTTTGTTCTAAAATGAAAACGGTTTGACCGATTAACTACAAATTTTGTATACGTGATGCTCTTTGAGAATTGAGTAGACGCTATTAACAGTTTTGGAATTTGTTAACCCATGTCGGGCCGACGGGTGGTCAAAAAAAATGTTGGGTCCAAATTTTGTCCGATTTTATGAAATTCAGCTTTGGCTTAAAAGCAAACCCCAAAAAAAATTTTGTTGAGTTCCATTAACCCATTGCGGCCCAACAGCTTTTTATAGGGTTTTTTAATACTTTACTCTAAATTCGAAACGGTTTGACCGATTAACTTCAAATTTTGTATACGTGATGTTCTTTGAGAATTGAGTAAACACCATTAACAGATTTGGAATTTGTTAACCCATGTCGGCCCGACGGTTGGTCAAAATAATTTTGGAAGATAATATTGTCAAAATTTGCGAAGTACTGCTTTGGCTAAAAAGAAAGCCTCAAAAAATTTTGTTGAGTGATTTGGAAGCAACTTACGTCCAATTTTGCGCAATACTGCTTTGCCCAAAGAGAAAGTGTAGTTCCGTTAACTCAGTGGGGCACAGTGGCTTTTAATAGATTTTTGCGTTACTTAACTCTAAATTAGAAACGATTTGACCGGTTTACCTCAAATTTTATATGTGTGAAGCAACTTGAAAATAGAGTTGAGTCTGTTAACAGTCGGTCCTACGATTTTTCAAAAAAAATTTTTGGAAGTAAATTACGTAAAAATTTGGAAAGTAGTTTGTACTGCTTTGAATTACAGAAAGTTTCAAAAATTACTAGAACAATCCTAGAAAAATGGTTTTAAAAAGATTGCTTTCATACATTTTAAAATTTACATGTGTAAACCGAGTGTAATTTTTGTGTTAACTTTTTGCAGTAACATCAACTTCAATTAAATCTCCATTGAGAGGCGCAGCAACGCGCACCGGGTATTATCTAGTATAATATAATAAGATAAAGAATATAATATAACAAGTACAAAATTATTACAATATAAACAAAAATAGAACTGTATTTATTGAAAATCTAAGACATTTATACATGTTATAAGGCGTAGTACTATCTCATGTTTAAATTGTATGTGGAATTCATTTGATCAGTTCTATTATATGAATATATATCTAGAGGTGTCGGCAAAAAAAAAACCAGGGAAAAATATACATTTAAAATATTCAAATTATTAAGGCTTGCCACCCCATAATGCCTGTCAAATAAATTAGGTATTGGAACTTTGAGGTTGAAAGCAATGTTTTTTTTTTTAATATAAGGAATTTTAAAAAAATGTCTAACTGTCCCCAAACCCTTTCTAAGCTATATTTTTAAATCCTGATTTTTATTTCAATTCACAATATTTTAAATCTTCCGGAAAAGGGAGAAGCCCTAATTTTATAACTAACTACAAAATCTCGCCTAGTTCAAAATCACTCTGGTGTACGATCATTTATAGATATTATGGAAAAAGTTCCCCAGAAATTCTTATTTTTAAGAGTTGGGTACAAAATCGGGGTGTTTCCCTTTTCTACTTTTAATGTCTGTTATGTCAATAAACTTTTGTGCTATTAATATAAAAATGTTTAATGTCAAGAGATGAAATTATAAATTATCAAAAACATTGAAGTTGAACTCAAAATCGTTATATTCGGTTTTTCCCACAGTATTTTTACGAGATATGTAATTAAGGGACATATAAGAATTATATTCAAAATTAGTTGCTCCTTTTCTGTTTAAATATAATGGTCGCTTTGATTTTATTTCCATTTTTTAACATTCGCCTTAATTTTTGGATAATTTTTTTATTGGAAATAAGAAAGATTGGCTAATTTGACTCCATTTCCAGTGTTTAATGGTTTTGGTAACTCAATGCAAAGTAAAATTTATTTAATGGTTAATTATAATGAGTTTAATTCTTCCTTTTTGTACATTTAAATCAATCAATCAATCGTTTTAAAATTTTGAGGTTTTGATATGCAAAAAACTATGTTATGAAAGTATTTCAGTAGATCTTCATGATCTAAATGGGAGAACTTAAATTTACACTTAACTAACACACTTGTGACTCATTAGTTTAAGTGTTTAAGTTAACACAGTTCAAATTTCAGATATGTTGGCTCATAACCTATTATTCAATAACTTAGGGGTTTGTATTCCGTCTGTTTGATGGTCTAACAGTTTTTAAAAAAAATACAATATAAACTTCTGGAGACTGTTAGGCTCATGAATAATTAAGACTATTTAATTTTGGTCAATTAAATTCAATAATACTTAAAAATTAAAATTCTGGTAATTGTAAAATTTATTAGTATTCCATAAGATTCTAAAATTATTTAAAGTATTTATCAATTGAAAGAAATTGCTTTTATTTAAACATTGTTGCCAACTGAATTCAATCGTGCGTAATATCAAAAGTAAAAACCTAAATTTTGTTTGTTATATTTTTCATTTATTTGATGGTAAATAAATTTTTAAAATTTCTTTAGAACCCTTACTCAGAGATAAATAATATTATGTAGAATTATTATTTACAAAACGTATATAAATATTTATTGCTATAAACCATATCCTCCCAAAACCATGTGTACATATTAAAGATTTATTTGGAAAGAAAAGCGACAAAAAAGAAAATTACAATGAGGTTTTCCATTTAATACTTTGTATAGTGTATACTTCTGATTCTCAAAAATTTGTTAAGAGATTTCTCATATTTGATATATCATACCACAGATGAATCTCATATGAATCATTTCAATTTTATGCGAATTTAATCGATTTTTGGTTCTCCACATTTAAATCCGATCACATTTGATAATTCATTTTTTTTTTAAGGAAGTTTAAAAACGTATTAAATTTGAGTTGAAAACTAAATAGTTTGAAGAATTATATGAAAGTATTTTGAATGCATTTTGTTATGTTCAAGGATCGAATATCATGCTCTTATTATAGTTGTTTGTTATCAGAGAATGTTTTCCAAATTTTGAAATTAAAAAATTTTCTAATTAAAATATTGTTTCAAAAATTCCCTTACGAGTTCAACATGTGTCACATAATCATATTGCTGTTACTCGAAAGCTCACTGAAGGAAATAGACTGATTAAGGATGTTTAATTATTGTAGCTTTGATATCTTTAGAAGCATAAGCCAAGACTCTTATATGACTCTTATAACATGATAGCGACTACCAGGGGAAAATACCTTTATCATACTTTGTCAATAACTTTCAATCGCCGTTTGTAACAATAATATTTTTCATTCTGAATCCCGTATTCCTAAATGAAACCGTATATATATAAACTGAAGGGTCATACTCGGGGTTTATTTAAATTATATGTTTCGTACTAAAGTTGCACTTTTACACGGTTTAGGTTAGGCACAACCAAAATAAACCTGATTTGCTCATTTTAAGTATAGATTAAAAGTAACATGATGTGCTCGGTTTAAATTCAACACAATCAAACTAAATACTTTTGATTTATTCATTCTGAAGTAGTTTTGGAAGTGATAATGCAAAAACTTTATCTGGAGGCAAAGAAGAAGGAACGTTAGACGCAGAAATATATCATATTCATAGTTCAGTTTAGTTCTAAATTTTTAAAAATATTGACTTATACTAATAATTAAAAGTCAAACAATATTATATACCGCTATTTTATACTTAACAACTTTCGGAATTTGACCACAACATATTCAAGTAATATTAATATAACTTTCATTCACTATAACTATGTTAGCTAAAAATTTTCAAATAATATTTGATTGCATTCGGTTTATGTTTTTTTCATTTTTTAGATTTTAGATATTAGAAATTAATTTTAACTGTATAATATAGAAATAAATATTGTGTGTATTTGTAAGTATTTGTAAATATTGGTGAGCCCTAAGGAAGAGCACAAAAGAAAAATAAAACATTTTCCTAAATTAGTTTTACTTTCAGATTATGGTAAGAATTAGGATCAAAAAAATTTTTATTTATATTTTTTTTTTACAGTTTTTTTTTTTATGTGAAAATTGCATTGAATGAAAAATTTAATAAAATGTTAGTGGGAATTTTGAAAATGATTCAATTGATCGTATGTAAATTTATAGGGTTTTTTATTTTATTTGATTATTTTTAAGCTCCAATTGGGTGCATATTGGTTGTTTTTTTTTTGTTTTTTTTTTATTGAATGGGTTTTAAATAAAATATGAATGAAAATTTTTATTTCGTATACTTTATATATGTATATCCGATATAAATGGCATAATATTAAATGAATTTCTTTAAAATTCATTTATTTCTGTTTTAAAGTCATAAATAAATAACTTATCGAAAAATATTTTTATTAGTTTTTACTTGTTATTTCATTTGATTTATATTCCGATAAAATAAAAAAAATGAAGAAGATTGGAAATATTGTATTTCGAAAAAGAATGAAAGTGTCGGTTATTCAATGTTATACAATTTAAATTGATGTTTCTTAAATATACAAATTGTTAAAATATGCTTTAAAAAATTTTGAATTCAGATATCTTGGAAACTTGAATTGAAAAAATCAATTATTAATTAATAGAAGACATAAAATATTTCGAGGGTTAGTCTTCACTTTATTTTTACCAAACCTATTTTTTAATATTTTGTATTTGTAACATTTAAAATACCAGCGATTCTGAAGTACTTCTTGTAACTGAACAGAACCAAATGATTGTATCTTAAAGATAGATGGTAATGCCAGCTTACAAAAATATACATATATCATAAATGGAGCATATTATCCTTTTAAAACGCAAAAATGGTCACATAATTCTAATCCAAAAAGCCTTATATCTGGCGATCTAAGGCTTTTTGGATTAGGTAAATATATTAAAATCTACCAACAATTAATGTAAGTTTGAGAAATATTTTAATGTTAACTTTATGACTATAAGTGTTGCCGTGTTGATGATATTGTATAAAAAAAAGGAAAATGCTTAACAGCTTTCTGTAAAAATCAAATGTCTCAAAATTTGACGTTTTCATTAAAATTTAAATAAATTTCTAGTAAGCTTGTCAAAATGTCTCTACAGTTCCTTAATAAGTAGGTGAAAATGTTTTATATATTTCTATAAAACTGGAAATGAAGTATTCGAGTATTCGGAACACTTAATCTGAACAGCAAAAAAGTTAAAAATTTGTATGGGCTGAATATGATTGAAGAATTGATTAATACGAGATTCCTTTTTGTTTCTTAAACCAGTATGTAGCTTTGGCTGTTGGTTCATAGAAAATTTTTGCGAAATTTACGACAGATGAAACGCATTAATGATTTGTAACCAAATTCCTTTCTCGAAAAAATCGATTAATATCTTATTGATTAAGCTATAAAATGTGAATTAAATATGGCAGTACCTAAAGTCCAATGTCCAGCTTTCTGATCGTTAAATCATCCAGCATAATAGAGAAAATGCAATTCCATTAATATAGTTTCAGTAAATCAAAGGTTTAGACAACCAAATTAACAATTTAAGGTAAGGTACCAAGGTAACAATTTTCAAGTTTTTAATAGATTTAGTACTATAAACATGAAAATTGTTAACTCATGCCAGCCCGATAATTAGTAGTAGATTTCATACTAATAAAAACTTGAAAATTGTTAACTAATGCCAGCCCGATAGTTAGTAAAAAAAATTTTGAACGTTCTCAAGGAGAATAGAATAGTAAATCTCAAGTCACACCCAGTGAAACCTTTTTTATTTTAGAACAAAAACGTTTAATTACTTGCATCACAGTCCTAAATTGCGGGTTTATTAGAGCAAAATTTTAGAACCAGGATTTCTTTTGGTACCAAAAACTTCTATTTAAAAATTTTCGTGATAATCGACTGAGTAGCCTAGGAGTCTATTCGCTACATACAAACAAACAAACAAACTTTCGCTTTTATATATAAAGATAAGTTTAATATGTTAGACTACTTACAAACCATATAAACAAATGGTTAAAAAATATCTGATAATATTTGTATTTTCTGGTAAAATTTATAATAAAATAAATAAATAAATAAATTAAATAAAAAAAATGAATATAACATAAAAAATAAATATGACTCCACTATTTGGCAAATTACAAATTATATATTATTCCTAAATTCCAAAAACTAATATGTTTTTAAAAATAAAATATAATTTAATACATTTAATTTCGTCATTCTATGACGGTTAAAACCCTAGTTAAGTATATTTTCCCAGTACATAATTTTTAAAATTCTATTAATTTAACGGTTAAATTTAGCTTTTCTTTTTTTTAACGGTTTATATTTAAATTTTATTATTTAAACTTTAAACTTTGAAAACTTTATATTTCTAACGAATAAATTTTTAAAAATTGCAATAAATTTTAAAAATTAAAAACTTTTATATTTCACAAGGATATTTTACAAAAAAGCTTTATCTAAACTTTTTTCGGTAAATAAAACTTTTTCTTACATAATTTTTATCTTATCTAAAAACCAGTAAGCTTTTTGTATAACAGAACAGAATGTGCTGAAAAGAAAAATAGTTTAAACAAAAATCAATTGCATTAAAAAGCTCTTTCTTTCATTAAAGCTTTACGTTTCAATCAGTTTACACTGTAAGATTAATAAGATTAAACATAGGTTATTGTCAACTTTCTAAATTATAATAATAAAAATCTGATATGTGGTAATTTGTAAAAATATACTTGACATTTTTTTCTGTGTTTTTCTGTGTTATCGTAAGGATATTAAGGATATTAGGTATAATATCCTTTAGTTGTTCATTACATCAACAGAATCAAAATTGTGTCAGGATCCAAATTAGATGAAGATTAAAAGATATAATAATTTACTGCAATCATTTTGTTGTTGTTTATTTTATTTTGAAATGCTGATAGTGTTATTTTAATTCAAAAGTTTAAGTATAACATGGTAATAATAAGTTTGCTAACTGTTAAGCTTTATTACAAAAATCAAACTAAAGAATTTAAAAAGAATTATAGAAGAATTTTTTTAACTATTAGAATCGCAATTTAAAGAGGAGTTGCTTAGGCGTCTTTTTAAATGATCATATTTGTATTTTTGATTAGTTTTATTTGGTTTAAGGAGCAATAAATGGCATAGCGATTACAACTTGAGAGAAAGTGACCTCGAATTCAAGACAGACCAAAATAATTTTTTACAAGCAAAATTACTGGAAAAAGTGGTCTAACGTCTTAATAAAGATGCTTTATGAAAAAATGCTTAAATATAAGATTTTATGACATTTGCATATAAAAATGCATATTTTTTCATTAAAATTGGAATCAAATGAAGAATGTGTATTCAAATACAATATCCATATGTAATGAAAAATTCTAATTAAATTCAATATCTCTAATAATTATTATTAATTTATTATAATTAATATATTTGTCAAAATAATGAGGTGCAAAAAACGCATTCAATTAAATGTGTTTTGTTGGATTTGTTCAATTATAAAAAAAAAAATAAAATATTAATGTTTTTTTGGGTGTGTTTTGTTTTATATCATAAATTATCATAAGCAGGCCAAAAAATATTTTATTAATTTTTAATAAAAAAAAGTTTGGATATTTTCTGGAAATTTTATATAAAAAGTAAAACACTTTGGTATTAAAAATTAAGACTCTGCTTCACAGAAATATTTCTGTATTTATTTTCAGTGAAAATCTGAAATAGCGGTGAAAGCCCAATGCATGCTTTGTTGCTTTGCTTGCTTTTAAGCAAATAAACCAAGCAATGTAATCAAAGCAATTTCAAAGTTTCCTCATCCCTGAAATAAAGTCAAATAGAATGCACAATAGAAATTTAACAAAATATATTTTTTTTTAACTTAATTAGGTATAATAAAAATAATGAAAAAATGAAATTTATAATTTGCATTATTTTGATAATGCAAAACTCAATTCAAAACTCAACATTTATTTAATACAATTTAATGTACATATAAATAGGTACATGTACATATGTAGTATTTCGATTTGAATCTAAGCAAAGGTTGTGAAAAGGTTGTGTGATGGAGAATAGATCATCTTTTACTAACAAACAAATTTATCGAATTTAATTTTAAAAAGTTCGTAATTGAATAAAAAAAAAATATTAATTGGAATTAAAAAAAAATTTTACCAAGTATTTTAAAAATTATACAAATCTTATGAAATAAAAAGAGAAAGGGTTAAAATAATTTACATATGAAGGGATATTTAATCTCTTTAATTTTGTTAAGGTTAAATTTTAATTTCGATTAATTTTAATTTTAAGTACAACTTTACAATCCAATCCATTTAGACACCAGAAATAACATAAACATAGCCTAGTTTTTTAAGGTAAAATTCTTAGATAAAACTTTAAGAATTATATTTAAGATTAAGACGTTGCCCATCTCTTAAGACTTTGTTTATAATAATAGTAAAATTTTGACATAAAAAAATTAGACAAAATTTACTACTGCTTGGAATTTATGAATTATGAATATTCACTATTTTATACTTAATTAACAATATGCATGTACTTATAATTATCGCTATTTTAAATTTTAACAATAACTATAATAGAAGTTATTTTAATATTTTAAAAACGTTTTTCTATTTTTTATTACAATATTATTTAAAATATAAAAATTATTTTAGATTATTTAATTAATGTATTATTTTTGTAATATTTAAAATATTTATATTCAAAAATTTATAAAACAAAGAACTTTCTAATGTTAGCAATGTAATTACTGAAAATAAAAAATCTTATAAATACATTTTTTGATAAGAAACAACAAAAGGTTTAATATTTGAATTTATTATTATTTTAAATACGTACATGTTTACTTAAAAATTAATATAACTAATTTAATTACTGTATACTAATTAAAAATTTATTTTTTTTAATCAAGAATCTCAAAAACTTGAGTTACAAATTAGGTAAAAAATATATTATAGAATTCATTACAACTCAAAATAAAACAAAAGTATTGAACTTAAAGTTTTGAGAAACAAACAAAAGTCGGAAAAAGATTTATATTCAAATTGTTATAACAAGAGTTCTGTTATGTTCAATTTACTAAATTTTTGGCCTATGGTATTGGTATGTAATTTAAAGGTCCGTTTAACATTGTGTATCTCCCTTGCTTGAATCTTTATCATTTGTCATTTTAGTTGTGAACTCATTTCAAATAATGAAGAGAGAGTGTTTACGACACAAAAATAACAAATTCAAATAAAAATTTAAGGATGATTTAAATTTATAACTAACAGATAAACATTTTTAAGCCATAATCCCAAAATTTAATTAATTTATAACTTTAAAACTCACACAAATGAATTTGAAAAATTTATTAAAGCTATTTAGGCCTTGTGTTACATGGCTTTATTTCATGATGCCTACAATCTCTATAAAATTTTTTATAGTGCAATGAATTTTAATATCAATAACTAAATATAATCAAAACTATGTTTTAATATGTATTTTACAAATGTTATGATCTGGTCAAGAATAATAAAAACAATATTGTAAAATATTAATACAGGTGAAACAGATGTATTATTGAATATCTAAAAATGGAATATTGAAAAATTTAAAAATATTAAATTTTATTAAAATAATATAATATAAATATTTTGCGATAACACGAGTATTTATAAAATATAAAAAGGTAAAGATCATAAAATATTTTTAGTATTCTTTTATTTTCCCGTGTTCTCACTTCTATTTATTTTAAATCAGCCAAGGTGAGTAGTTAAGTAATTAGTTTTTTTTTTAATTTAATTTAAAAAAAAAAGGTTTTTTATATATTAATCTAAAATTTATATTAAAATAAAATAATAAATATATGTATAATAACAGCATAATATATTTTCAAATAAATAAAAAAGTGTATTAATTTAAAATTTTATTTGAATAAAGAATATAAATATATATTAAAATTTAATAAATAAATTATGTTTAAAATATTTCTCTTGTTAGAAAAATTATTCGATTTAAAATTATTTTTCATTCGATATCCTGAAATCATTTAAATTCTAATCGGCAATATAAAAAATTGTGATGCAAATTCAAATAAATTGATAATATCTTAAGATTCAGTAGCTAAAAATGTTAGAACTGCAACTAAGTTAGAATATTGGAATATTTCGAATATCTTTAAAATATTCGAAATACTCGGTGTATTTCGTGCTATTTATTGAATAATGCAATCCAAAAATAAAACAAAGAGAAAAAAGCTTTTTTACTATATTGCAAAGTAAAAAATAATAAAATGATCGTTAGTGATGACGTATTTGTTTAGGGAGTTGTAAAAAATGTATTAATATGTGTAATTTAAAGTGTTTCATCTCATAGTAATAGATAATCTTTGGTTTTAATTAATTTTAAAAGTTCATTTAAGATACTATAATTGAATTAGATAGACTAGAAATTGAGCAGTGTTATAATTAAAAGTATATAAGTTTAAAATATTGTTTGAAATTGGATTTAAAATAAGTTTTATGTACCTATATTATTTATTATATAAAAAATTCTTGTGTAAGATAATAGATGGCGCACAAAGTTAACATTTTTGCATTCATATTACATAACCTTATACAATAGCTACAGCCAAGTAATCAACGGCTTAGTGAATATTATGATTAAAGAAACTGAAGCCAAGTTTAAATAAACTTGGTGAATGACCTATACTCCTTAAAGGAGTGGAAAAGGAATAAAACAAAAATATTGTTTAATAATAAAATATATATGTTTAATAAATTGAAGTGAAAATGAGAAAACAATTGACATTTCGTCAGATGGAGAAGATGTTGATGAATAATTAAAAAAAATATGTGAAATGTATTTAAAATGTCATTTACAATAAATATTTAATTAAAATAATAAAAAATATTAAAAATTAAACAAGTGATGAAAAAAAAACCAAGGGTTTTTAAAAAAGCACATTTTCAAAATTATATTGTATTACATACTGAGTTTAACTTTGGAAATATTTACTGGGAAATAGTTACAGCTTACTTATAAAATTTACTGCTAACAGTAAAGTTTTTATTTTAAAGTTGTTATAGGCCTTCAATGGGGAAGGTTGCCAAGTTTCTCAAGGATCTTACTTTCATCTAACTCTCCCCCCCTCCTCCGTCCCCCTCCATCTTTCAGGTTCTAGGAATTAAATTGTGAAAACAAATTTGGAATTTTACTTAGAATTATACAATCTAAGAAAAAATGGGTAAAACTGAGAGACACTTTCTTCAATTTAAGGAACCGCTTTTAAATTTAAGAAAAACCTTTAACATATGTTAAAATATATTGTTGGGCCTTTAAATTTTGTATATTAATAAAAAAAAAATTGGACAGGTATTCAAGTTACAGGTGCTTAAAAATAGCAAAATTTAAATTTTTGAGCCCTTATAGCTCCTAAACAGGGGGCTTGACAAAAAAATTTTATTAACCGGCTTCTACTAATATTTGAGGATCTAACTTCTCCCAAAATTTCAGGATCCTATCTTAAACTGTTTAGGAGATATATGGGACCAAAAATTTTGCAAAAATTGAGTTATATATAATGGTAAATTTTAGTACCGTATGGCAATCCTATACATTTAAGCGACATATTTTTGTAAAGTCTATAAAAGCAGCTCTCTTTTACCGTTTTTTTATTCAAAATAAACCTAACAGAACTTTTGTTACATCAATTTAAATATAGGGCTTTTTAGGAATTTGCAGGGGCTGTAGCTTTGTCACCCTTCAAAATTAAGAAAAACCTTTGACACATGTTGAAATATAATTACATATAGAGCTTTTAATTTTGTATATCACTAAAAAAAAATTTGGACAGGTATTCAAGTTGCAGGTGTTTAAAAATAGCAAAATTTCAATTTTCGAGCCCTTATAGCTCCTAAATAGGGGGCTTGACAAAAAAATTTTGTAGACCGACTCCTACTAGTTTCTTAGTATCTAACTTCTCCCAAAATTTCAAGACCCTAGCTTGAACCGTTCAGAAGATATGTGTGGCCTAAAATTTAGCAAAAATTGAGTTTTGTGTAATGTTAAATTTTAGTACCGTATGGCAACCCTAGATATTTGCCTTTTAAATATTTATAAAGTTTATGAAACCAGCTATCGTTTACCGTTTCCAGATTGAAAATATATGTAACAGAACTCTTGTAATAACAATTTAAATATAGGGCTTTTTCCAACTTTGGGGGGCTGTACCCCCTTAACAGGTGGAGCTACAGAAAAAAATTCTTCTACGAAATTATTTTTTTTGCGAAAACTACCCATGGTTAAAATTTCTTTACTTTATTTCAAACGATGTAAAAGTTTTTGTAAACATACGGACAGACGGACGGACGGACGGTCGGACAGAGTGAAACTATATAGGCACATTTTTACAAAATTTTTTGAAAATGTGCTAAAAAGGGTTTTTTCCTTGTTAATGTTTTAAAATGTAATATTTAATCTCAACATTTTATTGACTAAATGTAATAAACCAAAAGAAAAATTTATTCGGTAGTTGGAAATTAGTAATTATTTTATTATTTTTTTTTGCAGTTTTTTTAACCCAAATACCTAATTAAATAAGAAGAATAACATTAATTTTAACAGCAAAAAAAAAGATTTTGATAAGCCATAAAAAATTGCAATACATAATATAGTATAGTTTAAATTTAAAACCATTAAAATATATAATCCTATATATGTGATACTATCATAAATTAATATTTCTTTCGAATGAAAATTAGAATCAAAGATAATACGAGGATAGTAATTGTAATACTTATTTTTAAAGGAAGTGCTCAGAATTTCATATCATAAATATAAAAGATGTGAATTAGTCAATGCTGCATGTGTGTAAAATTTTATTAAATTGTATAAAACTTTTAAGTCTGTAATTTTGTAATTGCATTTTATAAATAAATTTATTTCAAGTTCTTTTGTTTTTTAATATTTTGAAATAGACAAATTAGTAAGAACTTTTAATATATTTGAATAGATAAATTAATTAGAAAATGTTTTTAGCAGTATAAAATTAATTTCATTAGCAATGTCTTAAGATCGAACTAATAAAATGATTTATGGTTTCAAAATGATTTACGGACTTTTAATTAAATTTGAACCAATCTTGAACCCTACACCTAGGGTATTTCTAAGTCGATGCAACTGTTTCATTACTTGTTTTAAATTTTAATTAATTGTCATACATTGTTTTGTAGAATTTGAAGCTAGAGAGACACTCACGGCGAAAAAATTAATAACATCTTGAAGAATTGGCATGATAAATAAAAAAATGATATTAACTTTTAATTTACTGTTTGGATTAATTGGTTTAACTTTGGCTAGTTATCAATTTGATTTTGGCAATGTATTTGAAACAGCTGTAAATGTGTCTGGAGGAATTATTAAAACAATTCCAAACTACATTCCAACAGCAGATGACGTATTTATGACCAGTAAAGATATAATTGCCGGTTATCCTTTTGAAGTATTAATCAGTGCAATTAATAAAGTTTGTAAGTAAAATGGTTCACAAAACAAAGAATATAATATAAAATATTGTTTTAAATTTAGGTTCTACTGTTAATGCAGTTGATGCTATTCAACCGAAAACAACTCCAGATATTGACAAAATGGCATTACGATTATTAACCAAGTGTGAAAATTTTTCTTTTCCGATTTTAGAAGCTGACAAAATGAGTGAAAGTCCATATTTCAATGCCTCACGAAAGGTGGTTATAATTATTTCAGGTTGGGGAAGTGACATCAATGAAAGTCCTATGATTTATAAAATCAGTAGAGCATTCTTATGTCGTGGTGATTATAATGTTGTGGTAAGTGTTTTCGTAGGATAAAAAGTGCGGAGTATACAAGAAAAAATTTAACTGACACTTAATCCATTTTATATATGCTCAAGGCATGGCATATTTACATGTGATCTACATTTATTCTCTTTTTATACCCTACACCTATAGAATAGGTAAAGGGGTATATTAACTTTGGTATGGTGTTTGTAACCACCTAAACAAAGCGAGCTAGATATGGAAAAGTATATATATTTGTGATCAGCGTGACCGCCTTAGTCGATATAGCCATGTCTGTCCGTCCGTCTGTCCGTCCGTCCGTCCGTCCGTAGGCACGATAACTCAAAAAATAATGGAGCTATATTGATGAAATTTTAACTGTAGGTTACTAGGACTGAAAGTACGGCGGGGATTGCATATGGGCGAAATCGGCCCATTGGTTTGGATTCTGGACCTTTTAATCGATCGAAGGGCTAACGAACATATATAAAAAATCACGATAACTCAACAACTAATGACGCTATCTTCATCAAATTTGTGCTGTAGGTTACTAGTAATAAAACTACTTCGGGGATTGCGTAAGGTCGGGATTGGACCATGGGTTCGGAACCTAGAACTTTTTGATCGAATTTAGGCCAAACGAGCATAATTCCGAAACCAATGAAGATAGAACCTCCAAATTTGGTATCAGGGTGTCCCTTGCTATTTCCTAAGTGTCTTGGGAATTTGGGTCCCATTGGAGTACTGGGTCGGGGACCAGCCACACATTTTCGAAGACCTTAAAGCATATCTTTAAAATTAATAAAGATAACAACTTGAAAAAATGTAGAAGCTTCCAATTTGCCACAAGGGTGCTCTTTACTATGTCTTGCGTGGTCCCCTAATTTGGGATCAATTGGAGAGGTGGTTCAGTACCCCTCTCAGACCTCCCAAGTTTTAAAAGCTTATAATCGAAATTACTAAAAATAGTTACTTAAAATTAAGATAGACCGTTCAAATTATGTACAAGGGTTAACTAGTACTATAAGTACGGCGCGGGCTGTATAAGGGCGAAATCAGCCCATGGGTTCGGATTCTAGACCTTTTAGTCGGTGTCAGGGATAACGAACATATATAAAAAATCACGATAACTCAACAACTAATGACCCTATCTTCATGAAATTTGTGCTTTAGGTTATTGGTAATGAAACAACGGCGGTGATTACGTACAGTAAGGATTGGACAATGGGTTCGGAACTGAGAACTTTTTGATCGAATTTAGGCCAAACTAGCGTAATTCCGAAACCAATGAAGATATAACCTCCAAATTTGGTATCAGGGTGTCCCTTCCTATTTCGTAAGTGTCTTTGAAATTTGGGCCCCATTGGACTAGTGGGTCGGGGACCAGCCACTCAGTTCCAAGGTCCTTAAAGCATATTTTCGAAATTAATATAAATAGTAACTTGAAACAAATGTAGAAGCATCAAATTTGGCCCAGGGTGTTCTTTACTATTTCTTCCGTGCCCCCCTAATTTGGGATCAATTGGAGTGGTGGTTCAGGACCTCTCTTAGACCCCCCAATGTGTAAAAGCTTATCATCGAAATTAATAAAACTAGTAACTTAAAATTAAGATAGAACGTTCCAATTGTATACAAGGGTTAACTAGTATTGAAAGTATGACGGGACTGCATATGGGCGAAATCGTACCATTGTTTCGGGTTCTGGAACCCTTGACAAGTTCAAGGACTAACAAACATATATCTTAAAAACACCATAACTCAAAAAATAATGCCGGTATTTTGATGAAATTTAAACTCTAGGTTACTAATAATGAAAGTACCATGGGAATTGGTTGTGGTCGAGTTTTATTTCAAAGCCAAAGAATATATTTCCTATGTCCTATGTGTCTCCGAAATTTAGACTTAATTGTAGTGGTTCAGCTATGTTCAAAGGTACTTGCTGCATTTATGTAAAATTTATTTTTATATTTAAATGAATTGTATGAAAAGGTGTAAATTTTTAATTGTATTTTAGAAGTACATTTATTGCATATTTTGCGTTTACAAGCTTTTCTATTAGGTATATAAACTAACCATTTAAAATAATTGCAATTTTTAAAAATTTGGATTATTAAAAATATTATGCTTTGATTATCTTTTTATCACAAAATTTAATAATTAGAATTTTTTCATTTTGTAATTGAATTGGAATAAATATATTTTCATTTATTTCTAGTTTGTTTGTTTTTTAATATTTTTGAATAGATAAATTAGTAAGAATTTGTAATATTTTTTAATAGATAGTGTAATTAGAAAATGTTTTTTGTATTATAAAGTTAATTTGGTTAGCTATGTCTTACGATCAAATTAATAACAGCTTTTATGGTGTTAAAATGACTTATGGATATGTCCTTAAATTTGAACCAAATAGGTGTAGGGTATTTCTAAGTCGGTTGCACCGACTGACTGTTTCTTTACTTGTTTTTTTTTTTTTTTACTTAGTTTGATATGTTTACGAGTTGCAATTGTAATATGTATTAGTAGTAATTATTACTTTTATTATACCCGTGCATACATAGATATAGTGCCAAGGGAACGTATCGGATCAGTATCAAAAATTAATCGATCTAGCTATTTTTGTCTGTCCGTCCGTCCTTGTGTCAGCACCATAACTCAAAAATTAGGGCTAGAGTTTTAAAATTCACACAAAGTCATTTTTAGACAATTTCTAGGTTTCATATTGCTTTGGTTAAAGTCGGACCAAGGCTTCGGGAAGCTGCCACGCAACTTTTTTGCACCAATATGAATTCCTTCAAAACTAATTATACTAGGAGGATGAAAATTACACACGGTTAGTTATATAATGAATTGAGCATTAAGCACAATGAATTGAGCAAAACGTAATTTAAAATAATCAAAGTATTAACAAATTGTCTAAAGTAACTAGGTTTTGCAAAATATTTAAAAATGATAGTGTGAATGATGGAAGGCATAAAAAACCATATCAAAAATGCCTAAAAATTGTGCAATTGCACAGGGGTCTTAGTACTATTCTTGATTACAATAACAAGATTAACATTAAATTAAATATTGACATATGCAATTAATATAAATGACATAGGTGATGAAAAGTGAAAGGAAATGCCAGAATAATGTCCTTCTTTTATCTCCGTCTACTTTATAGAATTTTTATATTACTATTTTTAGCTTCCAATGGTGTTGTAATAAATAGAAAATAAATAACAGAAATAAATAAATAAATAAGTCTAATAAAATATGATTATATATTTTTAATTTATTAAAATTCAATATCGGATTAGGATTGAATAGCTTAATACAACAGAATAAAATAGAACGTATTTCTGAACTCGTTATTATTATAACACAAATTATAAATTAAATTTTTGTAAAATTTTTTTTCAAAACAGGGTCTGGATGCTGATAACTTTATTCAAACGCTTTATACTTGATCAGCTCTTAACGTTGAAGAAATTGGAAGAATTCTTGCACAAGGTATAGTTGAATTACGGAGACAGGTACCACTTGAAAATATTCATCTAATTGGTAACAATATTTTTCCCAGTTCAAAAAATTATTAATTTTTACATTGCATCATTTAAGGACACAGTTTAGGTGCAAATATTGCTAGTTATGCTGGTAAATATTTTCAACAAGAAACTGGTGAACTTTTACCTCACATCACAGGTTTAGATCCAGCTAGACCATGTTTTAATGAAGGTGAAAGATTATCGGGATTAAATAGAGGTGATGCTGAATTCGTTGATGTTGTTCATAGTAACTCTGGAGTATTGGGTAAAAGAGATCCAATTGGTGATGTCGATTATTATCCGGGTGGATTGGGTCCAATACGAAGAGGTTGTTTAGACATTGTATGTTCCCATCAACGTGCCTATTTATATTACGCTGAAAGCATATATCCAGGTTATGAAGGTAATTATATGGCAACACGTTGCAGTTCTTTATTAGGTGTTAAACAAGATTTATGTATCGGAACACCGGAACTTATGGGTTTAAGTATTTCGAAAAAATTAAAAGGAAACTTTTTCTCTGATATTGGAAGTGATTTTCCATATGGTCCAACAAAATCAGAAAATTTAGAAGATGTTTCATGGTGTGGCTTGTGTGAAGCGAAAACGTAAAAAAATAGAAAGTTCTACAACAGAGGCTCTGGTAAAAACTAAAGTTTAGATTTTTCGATGAAGATATTTGTTATGAGTTCATTTTTTATTGTAATTTCTAATGAAATATAAAATTTTTATTATTTTCTTATGTTTTTAATTCAAAAAATTATATTTTGAATGTGTTGTTTTGCAATTTTAAAATAATCCGTGAATGGGAGATGAAGCAGTACATTTGCAATGATATTATAATATCATTCAGAAATTTTATTGAAAATGGAAATTACATAATTTACATTTTAATGTGATTTAATTATCTCTTGCTTTTGAGTGATATAATAAAATATGGTTACAATAATAACTCATATTAATAAATGTCCCATAACTCTTCTATCCCGCTCTTAATCAACTTAGGTTGAGTGTATACTATTTTGTGGTATAAAAAACAAAATACTTCACAGATGCGAGATAATCTTAAAAATTTCCATGTAATAATACTAGGAGATTTTTTCAATATTCAGGAAAATATAAATCATTTGGGAATCTATTGAATTTTCCATATGTTTTTGGTTACTTTAAGGAAAATTTAATGATAATAAAATTGATTTTGCATAACAGAGTCGAAAGTTAATAAGTCATTTCTTAACATTTTTCGTAAATATTTTAAAGATTGGATTGAATGTTATAAATTAAAGGTAAAAATATAGTACTTCAATTGATTTAAATGTTTTTATAATGTTTATTTAAGCTGAGGGGACAAATTTTACAATCCCAGATTTTTTATTAATTGAATGAGTCGATTGGCGAATTTAACTGAGGAAAGGCGACAATAGAATCGTGATGATTTATTAGAAAAATTTAGGGCTTTATAACTTTCTACTTTCATATACTTCAAACACTGTTTAAGCATCCATCTACATGATTCATGATTGCTCCAAGATTCTATTTTAATCCCTATCCTAAGAAACTGTTCAAAGCTTTTATCCTTAATTTCTTCCAATAATATTTCAAGGAGTTTAATTTAGTTTTTAGGGTGTGTTTGACATTTACCATCCCCTCTCGTAAAAAAAAATATTCTTTGATTTTAATTTCATGAAAGTCATGATAGAGAAAGTAGCATTTATATCTTTATAAGTCCAAAATAATAAAGTGCATGTTATACATATTATATATATAAATAAATTTATTTAGCTACTTATTACTCTTACTTCCACCATTGACAACAATAGCGGTTGTACTTATCTTAAACCTAAGAATTTTCAAATCTAAAAACATTAATGTATATTTAATTGCATGTACAGCAAAAAAGGAAGGACATGTAAAGAAAAAGGAAGGAAGATCCTGTAAAAAAAGTGTATATAATGATTTGAAATATATAAAATTTAAAAAAAAACTTGTTAGGAAAAAAATTTATCACAGCGAATGTAGTCTCTCCACTTTCTACTCTTGGAATAAAAATATTGGAATTGAAATCTTGTTGGGTTTCACAAAATTGCGAAGAATATTATGTATTGTAAAAGTTCTTCAAAATTTGTTTTACAAATACAAAAAAAATGTTTAGTACTTTTGTAAAAAAAAAAAAAAAATAATAATAATACATCTTTTTTATGCCTCCATTTCAATGAAAAATTTTTAAAAAATATGCCATTAGCTAAAAAATACTCCAACTCTATAAGAATAGAAAAATCTGTAAATTTTTTTTATTTATTTTTTCCTCTGAACAAAAACTTCTTTATTGGAGTGTGTGGGTTTATGTACATTTTTGTGTAACATATTTATCAACATATATTAATGAATGTTTCTAAACATAAAATCTAATGTTTGTATACATTTATTATTTTCTTAAAGTATGATGTGCCAACATGATAGTAAAAAATCCAATATGTATTTGTAAATTTTGATATATGTATATTTACATAATATATATAAATACATAAATATAATAAGTTTGTTTTGCTTCTAAATGATGGTGTGTAAATAAAAAAACAAAAACAAATTTTAACTTTTGACGATAGTAACAATTTTATAACATAATTGAAATACAAACAGTGGGGCTATACCTTTTGAGATACTTTTCTGTTATCTTCTTTTGAGATATTAATATTCACAATCGGAGTGACTGTTCTTAAGAGTGACTCATCGTGTCGGAACGTAGGTATGATTCCCTAACGTAAGTACTTCTATTTAGTGTATTAATTTCTTTAGTACGCGCTTTTATCTTAGACGTGTTCTTAATTGTTTGAACATTTTGTCCCGTTTCACTTCAAAGGATCTGTATAAATTCTATAAAGCTTTAATTCAGCCAAAGCCGGAATACACATCCGACATCTGAGATACTGAGAGATAAACTTCTTTAAGTTTCTCCGATAAAACCAAACTGCATCTAATGTCTGAAGAGGGCTCTGTAATTAAAAATAAGTTAATGGAAACTGGGATTTTCACTTTAGTCAATTATACTTCTTCTTAGATTATGTTAAAAACTAATCACTACTGATTCAGCAACTGATCATTCCTATTCTGTGAAAATTACTAGATGGTTCAAATGAAACTGGCTATGGGATGGAGTCTGATGCAATGGAGTACATGTTTCAATCAAACGGGTTCTCTTCTGTCAATATTTCGTATTTATAAACAAATCCTTTGCCAGAGTTACACCATAATTTTTAAAAAAAATTTGAAAAAAAAGAGGCTTCCAACGTTCTTTTTTTGTACACATGTATACTTATCATTGTATAGGAGACAATATAAATTTTACTTAAATTCTTTTTTTTTTGAGTCCTTCAATAATGTTTGTATTGGAAATTGAAAATTATCATTTCAAAAGAAAATGATAAAAAATTAAATAATTTTTTTTTTTTTTTATAAAATTTTGAATTTCAAATGTCTAAGAAAATACAAAAATCGTTTTCTTTTAAATGACTTCTATTCTCTTCTGCTAAAAAAAGTTGTAAATATAAAATATTTGTGTAACAAATGGTTGATTTACTTCAAGATCTTATTTAAAGAACTCCATAAGAGTTATTTTAGTTCAAACAAATTTAAAAAACGATTCTTTGAGGCTAAATAATTCAATATTATAGTTATTTGCCTAAAGATATGCAATATAAAAGTTTAAGTATAATTCTTTTAAAATAAATGTTGTAATAAATGTTTGGAATTAAATTATTTTTAAAAATTTTTATAATAATATTTAAGTTTTTCAAATACATAAGGTGAATTTTGACGGGGAGTTTAAAAATAATAATAATATTCATATTTAAAATTAATTTAAATTTACAGTAAAATTACAATATTTTTCACATTTGAATTAAAATTTAATTGATTTTTTTTTTTTTTTTTTTTAATTCAATATTTTTATTTTGGTTTTTAATATACAATAAAATTACATTGTAGTACAAAATTTTTAATAATAAAAATAGTTACCTACCATTCTTTTGCAAAAGAAGAGACAAGTATGGAATGGCGCATCATACAAATCATTAACTAAATATAAATTTACTTACTTTAATATGTTTTCCAAATTATCAAAAAATTTTTATTTTAATTTAAACATTAGTGGGGAAAAGCAAAAAAATAAAATAAAATGAAAATAAAAAATGTAGAAAACAACATAAAAAATAATAATTAATTTTATCTTAAAAAAAGCGAAGAAACTTTACTCATTTAGTTAATAACCTTTAGTAGGTCTTCACAAATTACAAAGTTAATTTCTAAAAGCCAAGATTTCAAAAGTTTTAAAAACTTAGTTAAAATTCTAGTAAGTCTAATATAATCAGGTAGTTTGTTAAATATTCTGGGAGCTACTATAAAATAGAAATGACAAAAATGTAATTTACGGAAACGCGGAACTTTAACAATATTTCTAGAATTAATTCTTAAATTGTAATTATTAATATACCTTAAAGCTGAATAGCCTGATTGAATATATACCATTTAATGAGCACTTCATCTTTTTAGATCAAAAAGGTTACATCCAAAACCAAAACCATGTCTCTCTATTATATTAGTATAATAGAAGGGCTACATGCAAGGTTATAGATTTTCACCCACGCAATATTAACGGAGTACATTGAAAATATGATATGTCTATACCAGAAAGAGACAAATCGTTAAACAAAAACTATTGGAGATTCGAGAACTACAAATAATTAGTATTAATTAGTATATACAAAATATTTTTAGCTAGGTTAAGTATTTTAAGTAAGATTAAGTTAGGCTAAGGTTTTATCTAAACAAAAAAAGCTGTAGGTTTGTTTTAATGCTCTGAATTTTTCCAAAATTGAAAATTAAAAAAAATTGCTAAATTGCAATACTACTTAAATGTTTAGGAATAAAATAATTAACAAAATTATCAATAAAAACGATAGGATTAGTTTAAATGAATTAAATTATATAAAAATAAGCTATTTTTCTAAACTTTTGTAGGCTAAGGTACTTTAAGAATGCTTAAAAGAATAAAATAAAGTAAAAAAAAAAAATAGAAACAAAAAAATTGAAATGTTTAATGAACAGTTTTTGAAATTTTATTTATAATAATAATATTTCAGTGGATATAAATATTCTATTTTAAAACTAGTCTAAAACTTATCTAAAGATATTAGACCCCAAATTTCCTGCTTCTAGGCATATCAAATAATGTCTTTTAAACTAGTAAAAAGAGAGGAACATATCAATTACATTTACATTTAGAATTCATTTGAAATTTCGAAGATAAATAAAATCTTCAAATAAAATTTTAAATTGTACGCATAGTACACTAGTACAGTTTTTGCCTTTAAAATTTTTGAAATGAACCGGCGTTGCTCTTAAGTTGGGTATAAATTCTAGGTATTTACCTGTGTACACAATTTGCTTTTAGGTAATTTTCCTTGGATTTTGTCTTTTACTGCAGATTTTGTATAAACAACAAAAATTTGAAATCATAAGGGGGTTTAAAGGATAACTGGATGAAATGCGGAATTTGCTTTTGTTTTACATTCTTGCATAGTTTTTCTAATTAATTTAATAATCACCGTTATAGAAAACCATTACTTTAAATTGTTTTGGAAATTTATAACCATTTTTGGTGTTTTTGTAGTTTGATTAAAAACCAAAATAGTGTTTGAAAACTTGGAGCAATTCATAATTTTCAAAATAAGTTAGAATTGAATATATCTTAATATCTGTTTCAGTGTGAATTTATAAAACATTTTATTGAGTCTCGCTGTTTTAGTATATAAGTACTTTTTTAATAACCTGGGTAGTGAGAGTTCCATTCCCATCCAATTCCTAAATTTTTAATTCTAAAATTTTAATTAGAAGATAAATGCAATAATTTTTTTTTAGAAAGTCCTGTTGGTGGCAAAATAAATATATTTTTAAAACTTACGGAATATTTGTTGGAAATATTATATAAATAGTAAAACATTATGATATTAAAAATTAATACTATGCTTCACAGGATAATTTCTATAGTAAGTCTTCATTATTTTCAGAGAAAATCTGAATTGAAGGTGAAAGCCCAATTCACGCTTTGCTTGCTTTGCTTTTAAAAGCAAATAAACCAAGCAAAGTAATTAAAGTAATTTGAAAGTTTCCCTGAAATAAAGTCGAAATGCACTTTTTTGCCTTCATTTGAATGTTGCATTTGAAATAAAGTAAAAAATTATGAAATTTTATTTTAACTTTATTTCATTTTTTAAAAACGAAATAATGCCAAAATAAAATGAAGTAAAACCAAAAATATTTTTTAACTGGTACCTTTAAAAACAAATTCTATAAATAAAAATATAAAAATTTGAAATATTGGTTTTGTAACCATCTTTAATATCTTTGAATTATTTTTTCTATATATATATATATATATATAGTTTGGCAACAATTAACTTAAAATAGTGGAAGCTGCTGTCTTCAAACTCCCGCTAAACAAATATTAGAAACTCTGATTTTGAAACTGAGTCTAGTTTTTAGTGAAAGTGAAAGTAAAAAATTTTTAAAAATTTGTTAAAAATTAAAAACTTTTATATTTCACAAGGATATTTTACAAAAAAGCTTTATCTAAACTTTTTTCGGAAAATTAAACTTTTTCTTACATATAATTTTTATCTTATCTAAAAACCAAGAAGCTTTTTGTATAACAGAATGTGCTGAAAAGAAAAATAATTTAAACAAAAATCAATTCCATTAAAAAGCTCTTTCTTTCATTAAAGCTTTAAGTTTCAATCAGTTTACACTGTAAGATTAATAAGATTAAACTAGGTTATTGTCAACTTTCTAAATTATTATAATAAAATTCTGATATGTGGTAATTTGTAACAATATACTTGACGTCTTTTTTTGTGTTTTTTTATCCTAAGGATATTAAGGATATTAGGTATAATATCCCTTAGTTGTTCATTACATCAACAGGATCAAAATTGTGTCAGGATCAAAATTAGATGAAGATTGAAAGATATAACAATTTACTGCAATGATTTTGTTGTTGTTTGTTTTATTTTGAAATGGTGATAGTGTTATTTTAATACAAAAGTTTAAGTATAACATGGTAATAATAAGTTTTCTAACAGTTAAGCTTTATTACAAAAATCAAACCAAAGAATTCTTTTTTTAATTAAAACAAATCGCAATTTAAACAGGAGTTGTCTAGGCGTCTTTAAAAATGACCATATTTGTATTTTGCGAAATTTCCCATATCCAAACAAACTTTTTATTAGATAATAGATAAGATGCTATATCTTTCATTTGACGATGTTCCGATTAGTTGTTTGTTCATATGTGTAGTACAAAAACTTTTGCACCTTCCTTTTTAGTAACTCTTTGAATTAGATATCCAAAGACTTTCAATTGGCAAGGTAGTTTAAAAACAGACAACTCAGTAGTTTAAAAGACACATATTCGATAGTTTACAATGCCCATTCAATTACCTTTTATTGGAAATTTCTACAACCAAACATTTAATTATTGCCATATTTATAAATAATTGTAATTCTAAAGTTTTAACACTTTTTTATCGAATCACTGTTCAAATATTTATGGCTTCAAAAGTAACTTATTAAATTTGCAACGAAATAGTGCTTCTATGAATTTTAAATTGTATTTTACTGATAATTAAAGTTTAAATTCTTAAGTTAATGTTAAATAACTAATCTTTTATTCTATACACAATTTTATTAAACATGGGCTTGCTTTAATGCATTAATTAGTTTACTTGTTATTTACTTAATTAAAATCTTAATTTATTAATGACAGATATTGATCAGATCTGAGCTTATATAATATATGAATCATTAACTAACTATAAATTATAATTTAAATATACAAAAAAAAAAATGTTTTGCTTACTTCATCGCAAAATAAAAAGCTTCATTAATTAAAATAATTTTCCATGTTTGGAGACAAACAAATTACATATAAATCATTTACATATTGAAACTGTTTATACAGCTTTTGTTTACCAAGTTCTGGACGAAATAAAAAACAAAACAAACATCAACAGAACTCCAAAACTTATGTTTTACAAAACATATTATTCCATGCCAATCAAGATACACATGTATGACTGTTGCCTTGAAAAAAATGTTTAATACATGGATGTACATGGATGCAAATTTAATAATTGTTTAAGATGGACTTGATTAAATGTTAATATTGGATTTTAATAGTTAATAGTCCGTAAATTTTTTTAATATCTATTAACAAAGCAGCCGTAAACTCTTCTTTCTAAGTGGTTAATTTTCACAAAAAGAAAAAGGAATTTGTTATGTTATAACTTTGACAGATATTAACTCATATAATTTACGTCTTTTTATATTTTAGGAACGATGTTATAAATTTTGTGAATTTGGGTTAAAATCGGAAATTAAATTGAATGCAAAAAATTATTTAATAAAGAAATTTAGTTTTAAAGCAAATTTTTGTAGAATGAAATTTAAAGTTCAATATTCAGGAAATAATCAAAAAAAATTGAATGTAAAAAAATGTAAAAAAATTGCATTCGAAAATTAAACAAGTGATGAAAAAA
This sequence comes from Dolichopus griseipennis, assembly GCA_963082915.1. Taxonomy (NCBI): domain Eukaryota; kingdom Metazoa; phylum Arthropoda; class Insecta; order Diptera; family Dolichopodidae; genus Dolichopus; species Dolichopus griseipennis. The sequence continues at coordinate 366,714,450 of OY720441.1, forward strand.
ACCAAGGATTTTTAAAAAGCACATTTTCAAAATTATATAGGGTTTCTTACTGAGTATTTTATCATTTATTTTTATAAAAATATATATAAAAATAAATGATAATATTATAAATTAGTTATTTCAACTAATATTGAAATTAGTCAATTTAAAAATATAACAAATAATTAATTAGTCAATTTATTAATTATGACAAATAGTGAAATCAATACTTAGAATATATAATCCAAATGCACTCAAGAAAATCGGTTAAAAAGTTCGAAATATAATGTTGGAGTTTCAATGTTAACGTTTAATTTTGGAAAAACATACACTGGTGAATAAGTTACTGTTTTATAAAAACATAAAAGTTGTAATTTTTAAGACCTAGTAGCATTTCAATGGGGAAGGTCCCCAAATTTTTGCTTAGCAAACTTATAATGGATCTGCTTGTCTCGCTCCTGTCCCCACTCTTTCCTTTTTTTATGTTCTAGGAAATCAATTGTAAACTTCACTAAAATATATGTGGGGTTAAAAATTGAGTTTTGCATTATGGAAAATTTTAGAACCGTATGACAACCCTAAACATTTGTCTTTGTAAAAATGATAAATTTTCAGATTTTTTCAAATCGTTTTCAGATTGAAAATACACCTACTAGAACTTATGTTATAACAATTTAAAAATAAGGATTTTTTCAACTTTGTGGGGCTGTAGCTCCGTGACGGGAAGGTTCTTATACGAAATTATTTTTTTTGCAATATCTACTCTTGGTTAAAATTTCTTTACTCTATTTCAAACGGTGTAAAAGTTTTGTATACGGACGGGCGGACAGAGTGAAGCTATATAGGCACATTTTTACAAAATTTTTTGAAAATGTGCTAAAAAGCAGTTAAGTACAATTACATAATAAATAATTGTATTTGATCCCGGAAAATCAGTTATTTTCAAATTAGCAATTAAACATTGTTAACAAATTTGTAACTAAAAATTTTACTAAATATACAAAATTTGTTTGAAAAATTCGCTCCAATTTTGTGTATATAAATAAATTTGTCACAAATTGTTCTTTATTAATATTCAATTTTACTACAAATGTCTAATAAAATTAAAATTAATTGGATGAATTTTAATTATTGACATTTTTGATAAAAGCTTTTATTTAAACATAAATTGTGAGTAATTAAAAACTACTTTATTAAAAATGATCATTTATAACTTTTTTTGGAAGTAAATTAAAAACTTGATCACGTTGTTTTGTTTTCTTTATTTGTTAAGTACAGTATATACTAATTGTCTGTCCGGTTATTAAATTCCATTCGAATTTCAAAGCTTGAACTAAACTTTGCTGTATTTACTTGGTTAAGCAACATTAAAAATGTTTATTTTTAATTAAAGTTTGAAGAAGAAGTAATATTCTATATGCATTAATATGCATAAGGGTTTCTATTATATTTCAGATCGACTTGAAAACAATGGAAAATGAATTGAATACAAGCTTTTTTTCCCACAATGTAGAATTATATATTCAATTTTTTTTTTTTTAAATTTCATATTGTATTACAAACAATTGAAGCATAATTAAAAATGGCAATAGATAAAATTGCGTGAAATATAGTAAAAACGAGGAAGAGTGTAGTAGAGTAGACTGTGTCAACTCTGGGATACCCGTATGACCGTAACATATACATTATATCATCCGGTTAATTAATTTTGGCAAAATTTCAAACATTCAGCTTTATTAGGTGCAGAGTAATGCTCATATAAAAGAAGAAGTTGTATGGCAGCTACTCGAACTCTTTGCAGTAGACCAACCAAATTTTGCAGTAACTTTGGCCATTACACTAAACTATTTTTGGCAAAATTTCAGACACCCAGCTTCATCAGGTGTAGTGTAAAGCTCATATAAACCAAATTTTGCAGTAACTTTGGCCATTATACTAAACTACTTTTGGCAAAATTTTAGACACGCAGCTTCCATGGGTATAGAGTAATGCTCATATAAAATTAGAAGTTGTATGGCAGGTACTCGAACCCGTGGACCAAAATGGCTTAATTTAAAACTCGATTCCGTTTTTTGCATAAAAACTAATTTGTGAAAATTTCATAATCCTAGCTCCTTTACTTTTTGAGTTATCGTGATGACGGACGGACGGAAGGACGGACGGACGGACGGACGGACGGACATACATAGCTAAATCGATTTATTTTTCGATTCTGATCCGATCCATACACTTGAGTCTATATCTACCCCCCCCTCCTTCTCTGCGTTACAAACGTAATGGCAAATTTATTATACCCTTGGACTATATAGTCATACGGGTATAAAAATAAAAGAGTTTATTACCTAGGAAAATTGTATTTAAAACAATCAAAATTGTAATATTCGGAAATAGTCTACGAATAACTTAACACTTTTGAATGAATTTATTTGTGGACTGATCAGACAGACTTGAACCATTTTACATACCTGTAAATTTAACTATCCTATTATTATGACAACGTTTTAAATTATAATATTTTTCAAAAGCAGATTAGTTTATTATACAACAAATGACCTAAAATAAAACCAAAAATGATAATACTATACGATGATGACTGAAATAAGGCCATAACAATTATTGTTAGGAAAGGTTTATCCTTAAAACAAGCTATATCCTGATTATAAGTCTACTTTATTTCTATATAATGTGGTATGTGATTTATAAACCCGCTTAACATTTTGTATCCAGAACCTTCATCATACGTGTCATTTGTCACTTTGGGGAACTCATTTCAAATAATATAGAAAAAGTGTTTACTACACAAAAATAATAACAAATTTAAATAAAAATTTAAGGATGATTTAAATTTATAACTCGCAGACAAACATTTTTAAGCCATAATCCCAAAATTTAATTAACTATAATTTTATAATAACTATAAAACTCACACAAATGAATTTTAAATATTTATTAAAGCAATTTAGGCCTTATGTTACATGGCTATTTTTCACGATGCCTGAAAATACAAATAAAACTAGAACTATCTATATAAAATTTTTTATAATGCAACGAATTTTAATATCAATAACTAAGTAAATATAATCTAAATTATATTTTTATTTTCTATTGTACAAATGTTATGATCTGGTCAAGAATAACAAACACAATATTATAAAATTGTAAAATATTAGTACAGGTGAAACAGGTGTAATATAGAATATCTAAAAATGGAAAATTAAAAAAAATAATAAAAATAAAAATAAAATTTTATTAAAATAATATAAGACAATTATTTTGCGATAATACGAGTATTTAAAAATATAAAAAGGTAATAATTGTAAAATCTTTTTAGTATTCTTTCATAACGTTTCGGAGTGATAACACTTCTTATTTTTCCGGTGTTCTTAGTGATATTTATTTTAAAAGTGAGTTTTTAATAAAACAATTTTTTTTAATTTAATTAAAATAAAGTATATTTTTTATATTATAATTTTAAAATTTTAAATTAAATCAAAATAATAAATATATGTATAAATTACTGCATAATATACTTAAATAAAAAAAGTGGATTAATTTAAAATTTGATTTGAATACAAAATATAAATATATTTATTCTATAAGTGCATAAATTAAAATTTAATAAATAAATTATAAAATATTTTTCATGTTAGAAACACGATTCGATTTAAAATTATTTTTCATTTGATATTCTAAAATAATTTAAATTCTAATCGGCAATATAAAAAAATTGTGATGCAAATTCAAATAAATTGATAATATCTTAAAATTCAGTAGTTAAAAAGTGTTAGAACTGAAAATAAGTTAACACAAGAGTTGGCGAGACCTTGCCACCATGTAAAATAAATATTTTACATCTCGAATTATTATAATTGCTTCACATACTAAATAATGGTGACCATACTCATACCTTTACATTCATTTTATTCAATATTAAAGAATTGAATAGAAATATTTATCTGACCGATAGCTCACTGTTAGAGTGGCGGCTTTTCAATCAAAGTTTTAGATTGAAATCCTGGTCGGATCATATTTAATAAAAACAAGAAAGAGAGTATTAGAGTAGACTGAGTAAACTCTGGGATACCCGTATGTCCGTAATATAAGCATTATATCATTGTATGACATCTACTCGAACCCTCGGCACTAGATCAACCAAATTTTGCATTAACTTTGGCCATTACACTAAACTATTTTTGACACCCAGATTCAGACACCCAGATTAAATAATTACAGAGTAATACTCATATAAACAAGTGATGAAAAAAACCAAGGGTTTTTAAAAAAGTACATTTTCAAAATTATATTGTGTTAAAAACTCAGTTTAATTTTGGAAATATATACTATGGTGGAATAAGTCACTGCTTACTTGTAAAAATAGTAATTTTTTAATTTGTAAGTCCTAATAGCTCTTCAATGGGGAAGGTTACCAAATTTCTCAAGGATCTAGTCTCACTCACCACCCCCTTCCTCCCTCCATTTTTTTAGGTTCTAGAAATTAAACTAAAATTTGGAATTTTACTTAGAATTTTACTATCTAAGCAAAAATGGATAAAACTGAGAGACACTTTCTTCAATTTAAAGAACCGCTTTTGAATTTAAGAAAAACACCTAACATATGTTAAAATGTAATGTTGGACCTTTAAATTTTGTGTATTAATAGAAAAAAATTTGGACAGGTATTCAAGTTACAGGTGCTTAAAAAAAGCCAAATTTCAATTTTGGACCCCTTACAGCTCTTAAAAGGGGGGCGCAACAAAAAAATTTTCTTAACCGACTCCTACTAATTTTTGAGGATCTAACATCTCCCAAAATTTCAAGTTTCTAGCTTGAGTCGTTTAGAAGTTATGTGGGGCCGAAAATTTTGCAAAAACTGAGTATTGGATAACGGTAAATTTTAGTACCGATGGCAACCCAATGAATAAGTTTTTTAACAGTTTGTAAACTTTATAAAAGCAGCTATCTTTCGACGTTTCCAGATTGAAAAAATACCTCATAGAACTTTTGTTATAACGTTTTAAATAAAGGGTTTCTTCCAAATTTGAGGGGCTGTAGCTTCGTAACGGGTGGGGCTATAGAAAAAAGTTCTTCCATGAAATTATTTTTTTTGCAATACCTACTCGTAGTAAAAATTTCTTCTCTCTATTTCAAACGGTGTAAAAGTTTGTGTAAACATACGGACAGACGGACAGACAGACGGACGGACGGACAAAGTTAAAATTAAGAAAAACCTTTGACACTGGCTGAAGCTTCCGTTTTGTAGCTTTCAATTTTGTATATAAATAAAAAAAAATATTGACAGGTGTTCAAGCTATAGGTGTTTAAAAGCTAAATTTATAGTAAAATTTAAGGTTTTGGACCCCTTACAACTCCTAAACAGGGGGCGTAACAAAAAAAAATTTTTAACTAACTCCTACTTATTTCTAAGGATCTAGCTTTTCCTAAAATTTCAAGTTTCTAGATGGAGCCGTTCAGAAGTTATGAAGAGCCAAAAATTTTGCAAAACTTAGTATTAGATAACGGTAAATTTTAATACCGAATGGTAACCCTATACATTTGGCTTTTAAAAATTCGTAAAGTTTATAAAAGCAGCTGTCTTTTACCGTTTTCAGGTTGAAAATATACCTTATAGAACTCCTTAAATAACTATTTAAATATAGGGCTTTTTCCGACTTTGAGGGGCTGTAGCTCCGTAACGGGAGGGGTAGTAGAAAAAAGTTTTAACATTAAATTATTTTTATTGCAATACCTACCCGTTGCTGATATTTTTTTGTCAATCCTACGTGAAAAAGGGACGGACGGACGGACAGAGTGAAACTATATAGGTACATTTTTACAAAATTTTTTGAAAATGTACTAAAAAGGAAGTTGTATGGTAGGTCCTCGAACCCGTGGACCAAAATGCCTGGATTTAAATAGCGATGACGGCTATTGCATAAAAACGAATTTGTGAAAATTTCAAAATCCTAGCTATATCTACCCTCCCTCCTTCTTTGCGTCACAAACGTAATGGCAAATTTAGTATACCCTTTTTACTAATAGTCATACGGGTATAAAAATATAGTGTATATTACAATAATTTAATAAGAAGTCCAAATGTCAAATCGGCAAAGGCTTAATATTATCAGGCAATATTTACTATTGCTTGGTACTACTAATAAATAAATTAGAAATATGTTTATTTTTGTTATTGTTCTAAAACAAAATTTTTAGAAATAGAGGAATATAGAACCATGGAGAAATTGATCTATTTTTATTTATTAATCGAATTTCGAAAATTAAAGATTGCTTTGATTTTTTTTATAAACATTTTTTGCATTAAAAAAGTGTTCAAATTTATTTACCTACAAAAAAAAATACTAAGTACATAAAAAAAATCTTTTCAAAATTCGGATGTCAGTGCAATGGTCTTTTATGAATGTTTCGTATTGTAGACAGTTGTTAATACATATTTTTAATAAAGTACATAGTTTGATATTTTTAGTAGTATTAATAGTAGTATTATGTGATAGTAGTGTAGTGGTACTTAATTAGTAGTAATTATGTTTTTTATTTATTACAATTTTATAAGTAACAGCCTTTCCAAAATGATGGTACATTTAATAAGGGTGTTTCGGAGTCGGCAATAGTACCTAAACAAAATAGATAATGTTACTTATAACTTAATAGAAAGTATTAGGAATCGGTTCAATGTGACCTTTGTGTTAGACAAGCTTTATCCTATATAAATAATCCCCGATTCAAGCCAAAAACAACAATTGGCTTAAGTTATCAGACCTATTTATAAAGTCCAACTTTATGATACCGTTAACTTTTTTATCGTGATTTTAAGAAAATTATTTGAATGAAGTTGCAATGAACTTTTAAAAGAACTATTTTAAAATTAAATACTTAATTCCTTTATTGCAAATTATAACTAAGCTTAAAATTTTAAAACAAATAAAATTCAAAGAAATAAAAGGCAAGTACCTATAGCTCAAAATTTAAAAAACTATGTAAAAGCAATAAACTGACAAAACAAAATATGTATATATACATTTTATTTTAATTCATTTTTCGTTTTTTTTTTTTAGTTTTATTAAAAGTTATATTTAAAAATTAATATAAAGTACGTAAAATTTTAATATTCAGATCCAGTAATCACGACTTAAATATATAATTAGTTTAGTTAATATTTTATAATATTTTATTTGTTTGTTTTAACTTCACTTTAAATTAAAATGTTAAACAATGACGTTCAAGCTCCTATTGAAATAAAGTAAAAAGTTTTTTTTTAGCTTAAAAAGCAAAAACGTGAATTAATACATTTACTATGTAGAATTAACCTTTAGTAATTGTCGCTATAAATTATAACTATCATGTGTACAAACATGTTTGGTGCAACATAAAAACTATAAACAAAACAAAATAAAAAAAAAACTAGTTTTAACATAACATACAACAGTGAATGAGAATATTCATTTAATTAAACTCGCTTTCATTTATCAAAAGTAATTTAATGCAATTAAATTGTGTTGACCGTGATGTAATGACGATTTAAGAATGCCTCTTCATTGAAATAATTGATTTAGTTTGATGACGTTATAGGAAGCGAATTTTTTTTAAAATTCACCGGCAATATTTAACCTTATCTTAATAATTGCACCTAATAATATGACAAATATAAAATGTAAGAGATTGTCCTATCTACTGTAGGATAGAAAAATTTAATTAAAATACTATTAAGGGCTTCAAAATATAATATACTAGCTAATACCCGGTGCGCGTTGCTGCGCCTCTCAATGGAGGTTTAATTGAATTTGATGTTACTGCAAAAAGTTAACACAAAACTTCACACGGTTTACACATGTAAATTTTAAAATGTGTGAAAGCAATCTTTTTAAAACGATTTTTCTAGGATTATTCTAGTAATTTTTGAAACTTTCTGTAATTCAAAGCAGTACGGACTACTTTCCAAATTTTGACGTAATTTACTTCCAAAAAATTTTTTTGAAAAATCGCAAGACCGACTGTTAACAGACTCAACTCCATTTTCAAGTTGCTTCACACATATAAAATTTGAGGTAAACCGGTCAAATCGTTTCTACTTTAGAGTTAAGTAACGCAAAAATCTATTAAAAGCCACTGTGCCCCACTGGGTTAACGGAACTACACTTTCACTTTGGGCAAAGCAGTATTGCGCAAAATTGGACGTAATTTGCTTCCAAATAACTGAACAAAATTTTTTTGGGGCTTTCTTTTTAGCCAAAGCAGTACTTCGCAAATTTTGACAATATTAGCTTCCAAAATTATTTTGACCAACCGTCGGGCCGATATGGGTTAACAAATTCCATATCTGTTAATAGTGTCAACTCAATTCTCACAGGGGAGCACGTATACAAAATTTAAAGAAAATCGGTTAAACCGTTTGTAATTTAGAGTTAAGTATTGAAAAAAGCTATAAAAAGCTGTTGGCCCCAATGGGTTAATGCAAGTCAATAAAATTATTTTCTGGGTTTTCTTTTTAGCCAAAGCAGAATTTCATAAAATCGGACAAAATTCGGACCCAACATTTTTTTTGACACCCCGTCGGCCTAACATGGGTTAATAAATTCCAAAACTGTTAATAGTGTCAACTCAATTCTCAAGGAGCATCACGTATACAAAATTTGAAGTCAATTGGTCGAACTGTTTCGAATTTAGAGTAAAGTATTGAAAAAACCTATAAAAAGCTTTTGGGTCGCAATGGGTTAATGGAACTCAACAAAATTTTTTTTGGGGATTTCTTTAAAGGTAAAGCAGAATTTCGTAAAATCGGACAAAATTTGGACCCAAAATTTTTTTTGACCACCCATCGGCCCGACATGGGTTAACAAATTCCAAAACTGTTAATAGTGTCAACTCAACTCTCAAGGAGAATTACGTATACAAAGTTTGAAGTCAATCGGTCAAACCGTTTCGAATTTAGAGTAAAATATTGAAAAAAGCTATAAAAAGCTGTTGGGCCGCAATGGGTTAATGGAACTCAACAAAATTTTTTTTGGGGCTTTCTTTTAAGCCAAAGCAGAATTTCGTAAAATCGGACAAAATTTGGACCCAAAATTTTTTTTGACCACCCGTCGGCCCGACATGGGTTAACAAATTCCAAAACTGCCAATAGTGTCTACTCAATTCTCAAAGAGCATCACGTATACAAAATTTAAAGTCAATCGGTCAAACCGTTTCGAAGTTAGAGTAAAGTATTGAAAAAACCTATAAAAAGCTGTTGGGCCGCAATGGGTTAATGGAACTCAACAAAATTTTTTTTGGGGCTTTCTTTTAAACCAAAGCAGAATTTCGTAAAATCGGACAAAGTTTGGACCCAAAATTTTTTTTGACCACCCGTCGGCCCGACATGGGTTAACAAATTCCAAAACTGTTAATAGTGTCTAATCAATTCTCAAAGAACATCACGTATACAAAATTTGAAGTCAATCGGTCAAACCGTTTTCATTTTAGAACAAAGAAGTTTAAATACTTGCACCACTTGCAACTTGGCGGTCCGTTAGAACAAAATTTTTGGGCCACGATTTCTTTCCGTACCCAAAAACCCCTATATACAAATTTTCATGAAAATCGGCTGGGCAGTTTAGAAGTCTATTCGCTACATACAAACAAACAAACAAACAAACAAACAAACATACAAACAAACATTCCCTTTTATATATATAGATAGATAGATATGTTCTGAAATTGAAATAGTGTTGACTTAAATAACCTTGTATCAATTAAATTACATAGTTCGATATTGAATTAAGATTAATAATTGTGTAGTAAGTTCAGATTGATATTGACTCAATTATGTATGTATGGAATCCGGATTGAAAAAGGCTATACATATCTCAAATTTTGTCAAAAGTAGATTAATGGCCTAAGTTCGCACTGTCATTTTAATTCGATAAATTTTCAATATTTATTATATTTCAACATTAAAAGCGATGACCCAATTGATGCTTCGCTTCTATAGTTGCTTCTTGCGTGGCGTTCTAAATAAAATGAAGCCCAAATGTTGGCGTCGCTTTGTTATTGTTTATCTTTTAAACTGAATTATTTAGTTATTAAAAATATTTTAAGTAGGTTGAAGATAAATTATAAAACAAACAAAGTTTTTCAATATTAAAATACAATTTTTTAAATACACCAAAAGAATTAATGTTAATGTAGGCAAAAGTGAAAAATTTCCCTACTATAGCGTCGCTTTTCTATTTGGTCAGGTTGCATTTAAATCAATTTATTTTACTAATGCGTCAAAGCGACGCTAGAAACGACGCGAGCATTGAATTATTGTCTTGAATAAAACTCAATATAAAATTGCATATCACAAACGTTTATTTAATAATTAATTAATTATAAAAATTAAAGTCTAAATTGAAACACTGACGTTATTATTATTAATTTTTTTTAGTACTTCACTTTTCTTATTTTCGTTTTGTTTGTTACATGTATGGGCAGGTTATTTATAATAACATCGAGAGTAAGTGAGAGAGTTTTATATCCATATTAATATAAAGAATAACAAAAAAGAAATATCTTCACTTTCATTAGTTTCATTGTGTTCCGATACAACACTTCGGTCATTTTAATTCGAGCTTATTCCATTCTGTTTTATGTTGTTTTAATTCTCTTTAAAAGGAAAATGTGATCGGAATTTAAATGTTTTTTTTTTGTTTATTTGTTTGTTTATTTTTAACTGAATATGTATTTTATTTTCATCGTAAAATTTACAAACAAAGTTAATAAAGTTTAAAAAGTATCAGGCATGGTATTGAGAGGGAAACGAGGAAATAGATGAGAAAATCTGTTTAAAATAAAATATTTAATGAAAAAATAATTTCTGACCTGTAGCGAATAATTATAACTGACATTGAAATAATGAATGCGGAATGCCCTAATTAGCTGAAAACTTCATACTAACAATTAATAAATAAATATATTGACATTGACAAATTTCTCATGTGGTTATCTAAAAGACGGAAAAGACAGGAAAATTCATCAGATCATGTACCTAATTATTAGTAATTGTAGTTTGGGTACTTCTTTATTTATTAATGGGGATTATAAAACACTATAACAGTGTATTATATGTACCGTCTTTGAGAGTTTTTGATTCATGATCGTATTTTAACCTAAGTGAACAAAATATATCGCAAATTATGATATGTTTGTACGATTATGTTTAATAATTAGAGTTTCACAGCCCCTGATATGTCAAATTAAGCCTTTTTTAGCCTATATTTTTCCATGTAAAATATAAGAAAACATTCAGCATTCAGAGCTGGTTGCAAAATCAGAATATTGCCTTTTCCAGAATAATTATATAATTTATAAGATTCTGAATTAGAAGGAATTTCAAAAGAAGAGAAATGAATGATTAAAAAAAAACCGCGATTTTTGAGATTTTAAAAACCCAACCTCTACAGTCAATTGACACTGTCTACCGCATTTGATGTAGGCCTAAAATAAAATGAACTACAGGCATTGAATGGAGCCCTCTTGATTTGATATAAACTAATATTGAGAAATGATTGTGCAGTAGCGAATATATATATTTATATATTTGTCCAAGAGATGAGGTGTAAAAAACGCATTCAATCATATGTGTTTTGTTAGATGTGTTCAATTATAAAAAAATAAAATATTAATTAGAAAGTAATATAATATCATAAATTATCATGAGCATGCCAAAAAATATTTTATTTATTTAAAAAAAAAAAAAAAATTACAAAAAACATTTTTTTATGAATTTAAATTATTTTAAATGTTTATGAATTAGTTCATTTCAGTTTTTAAAACTCACAGTATTTTCTGGTAATTTTATATAAATAGTAAAACATTTTGATATTAAAAGATTAAGACAATGCTTCACAGGAACATTTCTGTAGTAAGTAACTCTTCATAATTTTTTGTCAAAATCTGAAATAAAGGCGAAGGCCCAATGTACACTTTGTTGTGTTGCTTGCTTTGATTTGAAAGGCAAACAAAACTCAATTCAAAACTCAACATTTATTTAATACAATTTTATTTACATATAAATAGGTACATGATTAAGCAAGTTGAGTAGGTTCATTGTAGAATGTTGGCAACAAATAAGCATTTCAATTTGAATCTAAACAAAGCTTGTGAAACAATATACACATCTTATAAATTTTTAAAAATATGAATACATAAAGTTAAAAGATGGAGAAAAAGATCATTATTGAAACAAAATAAATCTATAAAAATAATTTCACATCTTTTATTAACAAACAAATTTATTGAATTTAATTTTAAAAATTTCAAATTTAAACAAGTACGTAATTAAATAAAAAAAAAATATTAATTGAAATTAAAAAAAAATTTATACATTTAAAAAGGTAGAAAAATAACTTATTCATCGTTAAATTTTTAAAATTCAATAAGAAATTTTATGAGTCATTTGTTTTTTTTTTGTGTATCTATGATAGACAATATATGTTTAACGCATATAATGAAATTAGAAATAGTTCTTAATTAAAAAAGATTTTCTTTCAATTCACCTTCCGTTGTTCCCTGAACGGCCAACAGCTAGTATAATATATATTGTTTAAAATATTTATTTAATTAATTATTTTATATTTATTTAATTAATTGCAGACTTCGAAACTAAAGAAACACTTACGGCGAAAATATTAATTACACTTTGAAGAATTGGCAGAATAAATAAAAATGATATTAAAATTTAATTTACTGTTTGGATTAATTGGTTTAACTTTGGCTAGTCCTCAATATAATTTTGGCAATGTATTTGGAACAGCTAAAAATGTTACTGGAGGTATTATTCAAAAACTTCCAAAATATATTCCATCACCAGATGATGTATTTATGACTAGTAAAGATATAGTTGCCGGCTATCCATTTGAGGTACTATTCAATGCAATTAATAAAGTTTGTAAGTAAAATGGTTCACAAAATGAACAATGTGATATAAAATATTGTTTTAAATTTAGGCTCTGGTGTTAATTCAGTTGATGCTATTTCACCAAAAATCACCCCGGATATTGAAAAAATGGCGTTACGATTAATAACAAAATGTCAAAATTATTCTTTTCCAATTTTAGAAGCTGATAAAATGTGGCAAAGTCCACATTTCAATGTATCACAAAAAGTTGTTATTATTATATCAGGTTGGACAAGTGACATCAATGAAAGTCCTATGATTTATGAAATCAGTAAAGGTTACTTATGTCGTGGTGGTTATAATGTAGTGGTAAGTATTTTGTTTTCGTAGGATAAAAAGTTGGGTGTACGTTCATATAAAATGTGATCTAATTGATGGAAAAGAAAAGAAATTCCACAATAATGCCCTTCGTTTATCTCCATCTACTTAATAGAATTTTTATTATTATTTTTAAATTCAACAGTGTTGTAATATCGAATCAATTATTTAAATTCTGTTCTAAATAAAATTTATATATTCTCAATTTATTAAAATTCAATATTGTTTTAGGATTTAATAGCAAAATACAGCGGAATAATATAGAACGTATTTCTACACTCGGATATTATTATAAAACAAATTATAATTTTTTTTTTTAACGTATTTTTCAAACAGGGTCTGGATACTGATAAATTTATTCAAACTCTTTATACTTGGTCAGCTCTTAATGTCGAAGAAATTGGAAAAATTCTTGCAAAAGGCATAATTGAACTACGAAAACTGGTACCACTTGAAAATATTCACCTAATTGGTAACACTATCATTTCTTGCACAGTTAATTGTCAATTTTAAAATTGGATCATTTTAGGCCACAGTTTAGGTGGAAATATTGCTGGTTATGTTGGTAAATATTTCCAACAGGAAACTGATGAACTTTTACCTCACATCACAGGTTTAGATCCAGCTAGACCATGTTTTAACGAAGGTGAAAAATTAACGGGATTAAATAGAGGTGATGCTGAATTTGTTGATGTTATACATAGCAATTCTGGAGTATTGGGTAAAAGAGATCCAATTGGTGATGTTGATTATTATCCGGGTGGATTGGGTCCATTACAAAGAGGTTGTTTAGACATTATATGTTCCCATCAACGTGCCTATTTATATTACGCTGAAAGCATATATCCAGGTTATGAAGGTAATTATATGGCAACACGTTGCAGTTCTTTATCTGGTGTTAAACGTGATTTATGTATTGGAAAACCACAACATATGGGTTATGGTATTTCGAAAAAATTAAAAGGAAACTTCTTCTCTGATACTAAAGGTGAATTCCCATTTGGTCCAACACAACCAGAAAATTTAGAAGATATTTCTAAATGTGGGTTATGTGAAAATCCTACGAAAAATATTGAAAGTTCTACAACAGAGGCTCCGGTAAAAACTAAAGTTTAGATTTTTCGATGAAGATATTTGTTATGAGTTCATTTTTTATTATAATTTCTAATGAAATATAAAATTTTTATTATTTTCTTATGTTATTAATTCAAAAAATTATATTTTGAATGTGTTGTTTTGCAATTTTAAAATAATCCGTGAATAGGAGATGAAGCAGTACATTTGCAATGATATTATAATATCATTCAGAAATTCTATTGAAAATGGTAATTACATAATTTACATTTTAATGTGATTTAGCTATCTCTTGCTTTTGAGTTATTGGTTTTTTCGTAACAAATTTCTTATAATAATTTAGAATTCGGTTAGACACCTTTGTCAGGGACGTATAATATATGTGATGTATTATTGCTAGAAATCTATAAAATGCTAATCTCCGCTAATTGAAAATATAGTGCTAAAATTTTGGAATACATGTAAATAAGATAATCCCAAATTCTATAGCAATTAAAGCTTAAGATATAAGAGAATTATAGAATCCTAAGTGAGCAGTATCTGATTATGAATTTATATATAAAAAAAGTCAAATAAATTCTATTATAGTCTTTGGATTACATCATATCTATCAATTCTCACATTAATCTTATTGAATATCATCATAACGAATTAACTAAATCTGTTTCCAAGGATAAATAAACACAAAGGATAAACTGAATTTTTTGCTCTATTAATCCTTGTTAGCATATCCCTAAAATATTTTGTAAAAGTTTTGTTATTAGTTAAGTTCTGGCTGTATGGGTATAGAAAGCTCTTGTATCACACAAAATACCAAATTTTTTGAATAATTAGATAGCCGAAAGGCGCTGATAGAAGAACCTTCAAGTACATTCATAGCAAACTAAGCAAAGCAAGATCGGGTTCCGTTCTACAAAAAAAATTCTCGATCAATTATGAAGTTAAATTTGATCTGATTTAAGTGAGCGCAGCCTGTCTCCAACTATTAAACCGCTTAGGAAAACAAAATTCAGGCTAATCCAGAAACAACTGGAAAAGAAATATATTGAAATAAATAATTCAATACAGTAGTCGTAAAGGTAAAGTTTCAAATTGAACCAGATATAAAGATTTAGGGGTTTCCCTAAGCTTTCTGGGGAAGTTGTAATGAAGAACAAAATAAAGATTACTAAAACATACTTTAGACATAGCACAATTTCCCAAGCCTCAAAAGTTCAACTATAACTTACCAAGCTATTTTTTGGAATTTTTTTGTGTTCTATAGGCAAGCCCTCAATTTTAATTCTGCCTCGATTTTTGACAAATAGTTTTTCATCATATATATCACGAATAATAACGATAAATAGTAGATAACAAGAGCGTCCCTTAAAGCATTTTCAAAGAGTAAAAGTAAAAGTAGAACAAAAAAAAGTTACAAAGTTGAAAAAAATTGACGTTTTTTTTTTGTGGTGCTGTTCAACTGTTGGAAAACTTTTGAAAAAATTCTCATAGAAATTCAGAAAAAAAAAAGTTGTTCAGAAAAAAGTTTCTTTGTTTAATAACAAATCGATTTCAGGATTTCTTGTCCATTTGCTTTTGCAACAAGAGAATTTTTGTTAGAGTTGAATAAAATCCCCAATGGATATAATTTGATTTATCATGTGAATCCAGTTGTGACATGGTAGAATTTAAGGAATTGATGGTTAAAGTAATGATTCACTTTTATTTTAAAAGTAAAATTCTATAGAAATCATTCGAGAATTTTATTAAATTAATTTCGTCTTCAAATGTTAAAATTAAAAGTGTAGAGATTAGCAAGATTGGAATATAATGTCATTTTTAATAAAAACTTTTATTTTAATTAAATAAATTGGAAAATTTAAGCAGTTTTGATAATATTCTATTACATTATAAAATATTGAAAATTTTAATGCATAGGAAATATTGAATTACCTTGAGACAATTAAAAAATTTTATTAAAGTTGGGGATCAATATATAAAGCTCATAGATAGTTTGGAAATGAATGCCAATGGTATTAGTAAGTAATCTTTAGTTGTTAAGAAAGACTAGAAAACTGAAGGAACTATATCTGAAAAATACTAATGTCTGAAAGTTAAATTTTTTTTGGATTCCTGGCGGCGTTGGATCGTTTCTCATGATCTAAAATTAAAAAAAAAATTTGAAATAATCTCTGTATTTTCAAACGGCTTATATTCCTTACGCTCTATACTTCTAACGTCTTCTACTCCGTACGCTTTATATTTCTTACTCTTTAGGTATTTAATAAATCGAAGTATTTCTTTATATTAGAATTTCGATGAATTATTTTTTTTATACAAAATATTTGAATATCAAGTGTTATATTAAAGGGTTCATAGCTGCTAACTGACTGACGAAACATGTGGATATCTAGTTAGAATGAACACCTACTTTAAAGAACTAAAACAACAGCTCGGACTTAAGAAATTACCATTTGAAACAAATAGTCTAAGAGGTGCTCATCTTTAGAGTGTATAATTGATGATAATGTAAGGAAATATGACATACTGATTTGAATTTATCTTATGAGTATGTGTCCCTTTTGCAAAAAACGAATGTTGTCCCTTAATTTATTTGTATTATCCCCCCAAATGTTAACCTATATATATAATAATTCCCAAACCCCTATTCCGCGAGCTTCCTTTCCTTATTTTGATACCCAAAAAAATTTTATATTGGTCCTGCAGAATTTTTCTTAATTTAATTCGAAAAAGGCGGGAAATTTAAGTTGGATAAATTTCAGTATTACCCCGTAGAGAAAGCTCCGTTCTAGAATTTTTGTTCTGAACTTTTCGTTTGTTAGAACTGCAGAACTAATATTTGCCATTGGTATTATTGTTATACAGACTTATCTTTACTAAGTCTAATATTCAGACCATAAGAAGTCCTTAACTAAAAATTCTGCTCTAACGGATCGCTAGCACTTTAAACAGATTTGGAATTTGTTAACCCATGTCAGACCGATGGTACGTAAAAAACGTAGGATCGCGCACCTGGTATTAGCTAGTTTGTTTATAAAATTTACGATATAATGTAAAATTCAGTGTTAATAAACGCGCATGGTGTTGGCGAAACTTTATGATTTAATAATAAAATACATTAAACCCATTAAATAACTAATAAATTACAATTTAACTCAATATACCAATGGTGTTTCTCTTTTACTTTTAAACCTAAAACATTTTCGTATATTTCGCAAAAATTCGTTGCATTATATTGTAAAAAATTTGCAGATTCATTGAGAACCACTCCTCACTAAAAGAGAATTATTGCAATAAAAAATTATAAATTAGAGTGGTGTCATAAATTGCATTATTTAATATTTCTATCATTTCTATTCAAGAATACTTTCTATATATGTATATGTATTTTAATATTTTCTTGAATAAACTTAGAATTGTCTTACGGTTTTATTTGTACTTTCCACGTCTCTGCAAAAACGAAAAAAAAAAAAGTTATAACTGGCATTTTTAATTGCACGAAGGAATAGGAGGTTATTAGAACGTCTAAAAGTCATTATTTTTGCAATTATCATTTAAAAATGTTTTTAGAAAAAAAAAAGTTTTCTTTTTGAAATTAATGACTTGCCCTCTTTTAAAGAGTTCTAATTGGATTAATGTACTTTCTGTTATTCAAAATGGAGGTGATTTTAAATTGATTTAAAAAATAATAATTATAATAATAATAATAATTTTGCAAAAATTTTCAACTTTGAACTACAATATCTCCAAAACGGCAGCACCTGTCGTCATCAAATAAACGATAAAATATTCTCCAGACCGTCATCTTAATTACTAGCTTGAATTAAATACATATATATTGAACAGATTGCTAGTTATAACGGTTTTTGTAAAATAGACTAAAATAACAAGGATACTTTTAAATGTCCTTTTCGTCCTTAAAGGATAATATGCGCCATTAAAGCTATATATTTTTTGAAAGCTGGCAATACCAGCTATCTTTTATATATAGTCATTTGGTCCTACGCGGATACTAGTTAAACCTTAGAATCCCCAAGATATATAATTATTCATTATTTATTAAGCCATTTATTTACACCCAATGACGTATGGTAGCTGCGTCTAGTCGAAAAGCAGATAAAATTATTTTCACTATCACTGACCGGCTTTTTTTTAGTTAGGTTAGGTTGGCAGCCTAACTACTGTGTCATCGAGTCGTTTTAAGTAATAATACCATTTACATTTTAATTTAATATTTTTTTCAAATTTTTAAATTTATATTTTAGAGCTTGTGAAGTTTAAAACTAATAATAATTTATCACTGTACATACTGAAGTTTGAGATGACAAAATGTTATAAGTAAATAAAAGAAAAACTATTAAAATTATCTGTAACAGGATTAAATTTAATATTGTTCCAAAAATCCGTTTATCATTATCTAAAGAAAATTATCGTAAGAAGAAAGAAATAATGCATTGCATACTTAATGCATTCATGACACTTCAATGACAAGTTAACAATTTGATCCCTTTTCAAAATGTGGTAACAAACACTTTTTGACACATTAAAAATTGAAAAATTTATTTCAATTTTATTTTGAGAAACATGACATAACAGTTTTTCATAATTGATAGTTTTGAAAAATAATATAAAAACGAGGAAGAGTGTAGTAGAGTAGACTGTGTCAACTCTGGGATACCCGTATGACTGTAACATATACATTATATCATCCGGTTAATTACTTTTGGCAAAATTTCAGACATTCAGCTTTATTAGGTGTAGAGAAATGCTCATATAAAAGAAGGAGTTGTATGGCAGCTACTCGAACCCTTTGCAGTAGACCTACCAAATTTTGCAGTAACTTTGGCCATTACACTAAACTATTTTTGGCAAAATTTCAGACACCCAGCTTCATTTGGTGTAGTGTAATCCTCATATAAAAGAAGGAGTTGTATGGCAGCTACTCGAACCCTCTGCAGTAGACCAACCAAATTATGTAGTAACTTTGGCCATTATACTAAACTACTTTTGGCAAAATTTCAGACACGCAGCTTCCATAGGTATAGAGTAATGCTTATATAAAATTAGAAGTTGTATGGCAGGTACTCGAACCCGTGGACCAAAATGGCTGAATTTAAAACTCGATTCCGTTTTTTGCATAAAAACGAATTTGTGAAAATTTCATAATCCTAGCTCCTTTACTTTTTGAGTTATCGTGATGACGGACGGACGGACGAACGGACAAACGGACAGACGGACAGACGGACAGACGGACAGACGGACAGACGGACAGACGGACAGACGGACAGACGGACGGACGGACATACATAGCTAAATCGATTTATTTTTCGATTCTGATCCGATCCATACACTTGAGTCTATATCTACCCCCCCTCCTTCTCTGCGTCACAAACGTAATGGCAAATTTATTATACCCTTGGACTATATAGTCATACGGGTATAATGAGAATATATAGAACAAGTAATGAAATTAAACAAGGTTTTTTAAAAACACATTTTTTAAATTAAGTTTTGGATAAAGAGTATATAAAGACACCTTCTTCTAGTTTAAGCATGCTCTGTACATTAAATAATATAGGAAGGCTGTTAATATATGTTTAAATATAATTTTTCCCCCCCTGTTACGGAGCTACAGCCCCACAAAGTCGAAAAAAGCCCTATATTTAAACAGTTGTAATTAGAGTTCTATAAGGTATATTTCCAACCTGAAAACGGTAACAGACAGCTGTTTTTATAAGCTTTACAAATTTTTAAAAACCAATTGTATAGGGTTACCATACGGTACTAAAATTTACCGTTATTCAAAACCAAGTTTTACAAAATTTTTGGTCCGTCATAACTTCGGAACGTCTAAATCTAGAAACTTGAAATTTTGGAAGAAGTTAGATCCTTAGAAATAAATAAGAGTCAGTTTTTTTTTTATTTGTGTACAAAATTGAAAGCTCCAAAACGAAAGTTTCAAAAAGTGTCAAAGGTTTTTCTTAATTTTGACTTTGTCCGTCCGTCCGTATGTTTACAAAAACTTTTACACCGTTTCAAATAGAGTAAAGAAATTTTAACCACGGGTATAGAATTTTTTTCTGCAGCCCCACTCGTTACGGAGCTACAGCCTCCCAAAGTTGGAAAAAGCCCTATTTTTAAATTATTATAACAAGAGTTTTGTTAAGTGTATTTTCAATCTGAAAACGGCAAAAGATAGCTGGTTTTATAGGCTTCACAAAAATATAAAATTAAAATGTATAGGGTTACCGTATGGTACTAAAATTTACCATTAAGCTAAACTCAACTTTTGCAAAATTTTTGGCCCCATATATATTCTAAACGGTTCATCCTAGGGTCTTGAAATTTTGGGAGAAGTTAGGTCCTCCGAAATTAGTAGGAGTCGGTTAACAAAATTTTTTTGTCACGCCCCCTGTTTAGGAGCTATAAGGGCTCGAAAATTGAAATTTTGCTATTTTCAACCACCTGTAACTTTAACACCTGTTCAAATTTTTTTTTACAGATATGCAAAATTTACAGCTGCAGCATTATATTTCAACATAAGTAAAATGTTTTTCTTAAATTTGAAAGTGTCTCTTTAAATTGAAGAAATTGTTTCTTAGTCTTAACCATTTTTGGTTAGATAATAATATTCTAGGTAAAATTCCAAAAAATGATTTCCTAGAACCGGAAAAAAGTGGAAGAGTGAATACAGGAGGGGGTGAGCAGATTCATCATAAGTTTGCCAAGCAAAAATTTGGGAACCTTCCCCATTGAAGGACTACTAGGTCTTCAAAATTAAAACTTTTATGTTCTTATAAAACAGTAACTTATTCACCAGTGTAAGTTTTTCCAAAATTAAACGTTAACATTGAAGCTCCAACATTATATTTTGCACTTATTAAAAGGTTTTCTTGAGTGCATTGGGGTTATATTCTAAGTATTTCACTATTAGTCATATAATTAATTATTAATGAAATAACCAAATTATAATATTATCATAATATATATTTTTATAAAAATAAATGATAAAATACTCAGTAAGAAACCGTATATAATTTTGAAAATGTGCTTTTTGAAAACCCTTGGTTTTTTCCCTTACTTGTTTTTCGATAGAATCGGTTTTTGCCGTTTAGATTATTATAATAAATTTTTCTATAATTACTTTTTTCTTTAATTTTTTCTATAGTACTTCAGTTTCAGTTCATAAATTCAAACTAATTACTATTCACATTTTAAAATAATGACAGATGAAAAAAAAAACTGTTATTATTATTATTTATATATTTGTCCAGAAAATGAGGTGTAACAATTCAATTAAATGTGTTTTGTTAGATGTGAATATGTGTATATTAATGTTTTGTTGAATTTGTTTTATTTTAGAAAATAAAATATCATAAATTATCAAAAGCAGGCCAAAAAATATTTTATTTATTTTAAAAATAAACAAAAAAAAATTTTTTTTAAGAATTTAAATTATTTTAAATGTTTATGAATTAGTTCATTTCAGTTTTTAAAACTTACAGTACATTTTCTGGAAATATTATATAAATAGTAAAACTTTTTGATATTAAAAATTAAGACTATGCTTCACAGGAACATTTAAATAGTAAGTCTTTATTATTTTCAGTGAAAATCTGAAATTACGGCGAAGGACAATGTACATTTTGTTGCGTTGCTTTCTTTGCTTTTAAAAGCAAATACACCAAACAATGTAATCAAAGCAATTTCAAAGTTTAGGGATGAGGGAAATAAAGCCAAATGAAATGTACCATAGAAATCAAACAAAATATTTTTTTTTTAAGCTTAATTAGGTATAATAAAAATAATGAAAAAATGAAATTTATAATTTGCATTTGATAATGCAAAACTTATTTCAAAACTCAACATTTATTTAATACAATTTTATGTACATATAAATAGGTACATGATTAAGCATGTTGAGTAGGTTCATTGTAGAATGTTGGCAACAAATAAGTACATATTTCGATTTGAATCTAAACGAAGCTTGTGAAGCAATATACATAGCTTAGCAAAATTTTTTAAAAATATGAATACATAAAGCTAACAGATGGAGAAATAGATCATTATTGAAACAAAATAAACATATAAAAATATTTCAAATCTTTTATTAACACAGAAATTATAGAATTTAATTTTAACAATTTTAAATTTAAACAAGTACGTAATTGAAATTAAAAAAAAATTTCACCAAGAAGGGATTGAAGTTAACGACCTTAACATTTTATCAAATTCAAAACATAAAAAGGGTAGACTATATAACTTATTCATCTTCAAATTTTTAAGATGCAAGAAGAAATTATATAAGTCACTGGTTTTTTTTTTGTGCATCTATTACTAGAATCGAAGCATAATCTGCGTAAAAAAATGTAATTGATATAAAATATATGAATAATGAAATTAGAAGCTATTGTTCTTAATTAGAAACAGTTTTTCTTTCAATTGACCTTCCGTCTGACTAAAAGCTAGTTTTAAAGATTCTAAATATAAAGGTGGTTTCTTTTTAATATCAAGATTCTAGTAGTCAATACTTTCTAATTCGAAATTTAAGTATGCTAATTAAATTTTATTTGATTTAATTTAATTTAATTTATATTCAATTTAAGTTGTAAATGAAATAAAATTAAGACTTTACTTCTTTCACATAATTTTAAAAACATTGTTTACATTTTTATAAACACTAATCAAATTTTAAACCGTTAAATAGATTTATAAAAAGATAAAATAATAAAAATGTAAGACTAAACTTGTTTTTGTCATTTGAAAATAAAAATAAAATATTAAAGTTCGACCTCAAATATTACGTAAAAGCCATTTAAATTTTATTGATTATTTTCTAAAAAAAACAAATGTTTTTGTCTGGTGTTATTTTGTTGACAGAATAATTTAGTACAATGCTGCAATCTGTAATATGTGTATAAGTGAATGAACATATGTACCTATAAACACATTCTGTAGATATTGTAGTGTTTGATTATTAAAAGGAAATCATTGAAAAGTAGACTTATATAAAAGAAATATTTTGAATTATTCCTCATAAATCTTTTTTATTTGTTTTCAGTGAACACTTTATTAAACCGGTAGAGTGACCATTTGTTTTTTAGCAACTTATAATTCCAAATTACTATTTCAGAAAGGACCTTTGCAGCATTCAACGGACTTCATTTTAGACAGAACGTTAAACTTGACATTATCTTAGTGTAATCATATTTTTGGTACAGCTCAGTTTTGGGCGGGTATTGCGTCCCAACTAAACCGGGTTTCTTATGAACTAGATACGGTTTTATCACAATCCATTTTTAAAAAAATACAAAGTTTCCAAATACAATGTCGGCCTAACATATTTTGCAAAATAACTTTCGGTAAACTGTAAAGATTCCGAAACACGACAACTCTTAAGAGTACCTTCATTATATAAAATTCATCTGGTCACCCTTAACTTTGAACAAAATTCCATTGTCATTTACATATTTTTTACTGTCACTATTGTTGTTATTTTCAAAGAATAGAAAAAACAGACATTTTTATAGGAAATAGTTTTAAAAATTTAACAAAACAAAATAATCCAATGGGCATGAAGGTCTATAATCAGTTGTTGCTAGTGGTGTTGCTCCAGTTTTTTTTTTTATTTTCATTTCTATTAAAAACCTTTTTTCCTTATAGATTCCATATTCAGTGTTAAATTCATCAGTTTCTTAACATAACGGTATTTATGTAGCACTTCTATATGTAGTTGAGGTTCTACTCTTTACAAACTTTTAACTTGATTGATAATTTTTTTGTTCTCCTTCCCTTTTGTTATCCTTTTGTTGAAGAGTTAAAGAAAGAGAAAATGGGTGGACAAGGAAAAGGAAGAATAAAAAAATGTAAATAAATATGTATTCACTAGAAATAACTGTTCTTTATGCAAATTATTACATTTTACTTCTAGTTGTTGCTATTGTTGGTTATGGCATTTTAACATTTTGAGTTTTGAATGTTGAATAGGATAATAATAAACAAAATATTCCTCATGTTGTTCTAGGTTTCTTTAGATTTCTTTGGTGCCATCCCTATATTTTTTTTTATTTATATTGTTATTGTAAGTTCTCGTTTAGGTTAAGGTTTGGATTAAGTTTGTTTTTATTATTTACTTGTGTTTTTAATAGAAAACTGTACAGAATTTATTACAAATTATCACGAAATTGATTTTTTCCTTATAGTTGTGAATTAAAGGACGATGAATCAAAATGAGGGTGGAATGTAAAAAATATCTAGGTATAATAAAGAACATTGCAAGGATTACATAGTAAATGTATGGATTCTTGCTTTTATTGAGTATTTTGCTGCGTTAGTTTAAATGAAAAACAATTAAAGAATAAAACGAGACTTTGAATACTTTTGTAAAGAAATTGTAAACAAGAAATGATAACAGCTAAGGGTTCTCAAAGAAGCACATTTCAAAATATACAATGTTCCTTTGTAAGTTTTGGGTAAATGATATATTTAAAAATAAATTTATAAGAATTTCTTAAAACTTGTCTTGGAGTTTTTTGGTATTAGCAAAAATTGTGAAAACCAAGAGACACTTTCTTAGATTTGAATTAAGTCTTAGTGAAGAAAATCTGTTTCGACACTTTAAAATATAATATTGGAGCTTTAATTACTCTTACGTAGGGCATCCAACACAGCAGATCTATAAAAACTTTTAAAATTCGACTCTACAAATGTCAAGTTCCTAACTCCTAATGTTTGGAAGACATAACAATTCAAGAATCTAGATTGTCTGGATTGGAAAAAAGCAATTTAGATAAAGGGTTTCCTGCATTTTTGGAGGCTGTAACTGCGAAATGGATTGGGCTACAGAAAACATATTGTCGATAAAACTAATTTTGCAATATCTACCCGCAGTTAAAATTTCATTTCTATTTTTCAAATTTTGTAGAAGTTTTGTAAACACACGGACGGACCAAGTTAATCTATGAAGTCAATTTATTTTTTAAAGTTTTTTAAGAAGTTGCAAAAAAAATGGAAGAAGAAGGTGGCACAGTTTTTCTCTAGTTTGGTAACAACTAGAACATACTTTGGATTTGGTAGGAAATTCAATTTGTTGCAAAAAAAAAAATTGGTGTAAAATGTTAAGTGGTGATTAAGATGAATGGGTAGGATTTTTTTCAGAATTCTTTTTAATGTTTAAAATTGAAAATCTATTTAAAAGTTGGGTTCAGTTTGATTTTTTGTTGGACTAAAATTATGATTTTAGCTTTAAAATAAAAATCGAATTTCAAACAAGGACAGTTTTAACAATTGATATATTTCGGCCTTAAATTAAAATTAAAGTCGGTAAACAATCTAACTGAATAAGTGGAAGAAGCCCAAGTTTAATTTATAAAAGGAGTAGAGAAGTGTTAACTGATATTTAATACATAGATGTTGACTTTGAAAATGAAAAGTATTGTGTTTTTAACTTGATTGATTTATATTGTAAAGACCAGCGTCTTAAACACTGGACAACTTTGGTCAACTTTTTAGTAATACATTTAATGTAATTTTATTTTTTGTTTTTGTTTCCTTATTGCACCTCCTGTAAGCATAGGATATCTACTAGGCATCTCCATCTGACTCTATTTGGTGCAGTTATTTTTCCTTTTTCTAATGTTTTTTCCAGTTTAGGCCAGTTTTTATAATATAGTTCGCATGTAGGTGTTATTTGGCCTCGTCTTCCTTGTGGTTCCATTTTTTTGCTTCCTTTACTATGCATTCTTGCGGCTTTCTAAGTGTGTGTCCTATTCATTTTCAATTTTTTCATTTGATTTCTTGTTAAATCGATTTTACGTTGGAAAGCTTCAATAGGTCATTGTTACTTACAAGTACAATAAGTAGCCAAAATACTCTGCATATGATTCTTGAGCAAATATTTATAATAGTGTATTTAATGTTGGTATTATATAGATTCATGGGTTGAGTGGTACTTTAAAAATCTTAGGATTTGGTTTTTTGATCTTTAGTAGTTCCAGTAATACTTTAATGGGTTTACAAGATGTTTAAACACTCACATAAAGTTTTATTGAACTTAAAAACATGTTAACTAAGGTTATTTACTTATTTCCTTATTTTCTTTCTAATTTATAATTCTTTACCTACTTAAACATCAAGTCAATTTTTGTTTTGATCCTATGTTAATACTTATTTTACATACAATTGCATTTACAGTTACAAATAATGAAATAAATTAAAATGTCCCTACAATATACCGCATGTGAATATAATAAAAATATGGTTGCAAAATTGTAACAAACTTTGCAATTTTTCTATTGATTTAGTAGAAAAGTTTTTGCTTGTATATATTTTTTGTGCACTAGAAGGAGTTGCACCTTATATGTAATTGATAGGAAGTTTCGCAGATCAGTTTCAACTCAGATATTCACCAGATCAGTGTAATATTTGAATCAAATAAAAACATTATATCAGGGAACACTTATCTGACTTGGTTCCAAAGCTTTTTTTTCAGAGCCTTAACTCGTTTTCGCATAACAACTTTTAAATTTTAAAGTTCTCCTCAACAAGTTCTTAATTTTACAGTTCTTCTGGTTTGATGATTTAAACTATTCCTACCTAGAATTAGACTTCAAATTTTCTAATTATTTGGTTCCTAGTCATACAACAAATATCCGACTTTCGGACAAAGTATTTGAGATCATTAATAAGTTTCGGTTAAAATTTTAGATATGGGTTGCTTCGACAGTGACTTTGCCTGGGATTACCGGCTTTGATAACATCTGAATTTGTAAGTCCGTTTCAGCACGATGTTTGGTAGCAACGGTTTTTGAGCGAATATTATTAAATTGTGGAAAAGTCAAGTTTGAGTTCTGACCCAAATGAAAATCTAGAAAAATGTTTCGTCAACCCATACAACGCCGACAGTTTCTAACTGCTGCTTTATCAAATAATTTGTATATAAAAAATAAGTTTTTTATTTCAATTTAATTTTTATTTTTTATTTACTTATTGTCCTAATGGAATATTTTAATTTATTTAATCCTTTGGGAACATAAACATATAGAACAACTAAAAAAACCATTTCAATTTATACCTAAACCACTTTTCTCCATATAAAACATAAAAATTAAGCAAATAAGAAAAAAAAAAACTGGTAAAAGTGAAGAAAATGAAGGAAAATTAAAGAAAATATAAACACAAAGTGATGAAATAAATGTAAATAATCAACAAATAGAAAAAAAAATGGACTTTAACATGGTTTATTTTTTTCCTCAAAATAAATTAACATATTTTCCTATTAAATAACACACAAACAAACACAGTTACAAACTCTATTCCCTTTCTTATTCTTTTTATATAGGTTCCATTAAGGAATCAAACTTTAATAGAAATCCTTTACATACTTTTCAGGTTTTTAATTGCTATGGTTTTTTGTTTTATTCGTAGTTCGAAATTTTAATAAAATACGTGTTCGAAAATAATAGATGAAAATAAAAAACTTCGATATTAAAAACTTATGATAAGAAATTAAAAGGAAATATCTTAAGATTGATTTGTTGGGATTCCCTTTTAAATGGTTTCTTTATTTGTATTTAATTTCCGATTTCTTGCAATTAAAAATAAAATTGCTTTTTTAATTTTAATTTTGTAAAATAATGGCGTAAGCTTTAATTTAATCTTTAAAAGTAATTCATAACCACGCGCAATTTTTTCTATAATTCCTTAGCACGCGGAGAGGCAATTACTAATACTATCAATTAAAAATGACCAATTCCATTATTTTCTCTAATTGATTTGTAATATTGAATTTTAAGAATTTGTTCTAAAAAAATATTGGAAAATTGGATACGGACAATCTCCCACAAAAAAAAAAAAATCACCGAGAACTAAATCCCCAAATACAAAAGCTTTAAAAATTAAATGCACAATGCTAAAATCTTCTGAAACCACTGCCCTTATCTGCAACGCATATATACTTTTTTAAATGATATTTATACTAAACCGAGTCCCAATCTCTCTGTTGGGGATTTTGTCTGCAAGGATTTTGTTTTTGCTGATTTTTGTTTTGGAATTTTGTCTTTTGGGATTGGGGAAATAACACCCACAAACGAGTATTTTAGTGAAAAATAGTATAGAAATGAATAGTCCCCTTGAGGCTATGTGTAATCGTGTGTAAAAATAAAACCATGACTATGGGTAACTGAACGCAAAAATGAAACAGATCAGGACAGAATCTCAGATTTTCTAAGTTTAAAAAAATTTTCAGTTGGGAAAGTTTAAAGATAAAGAACTTATTAGTGCGCTTAAATAATCAAATTAATTAAGATCTAAAGGCACTGTGAATTTAAGCATTGTTTTATTAAAATCCCCTAATAGCCTGGGGGCTATTAAATCTCACTGAAAATTGAAAAAATGATACTCTAAAATATGATGGATGTAATTCTCTTTCAAGTTCTTTAAAAATCATAGGAATAGGATCCTATCATAGGAAGTGAAGCCAGTTAATATGTACTACAAAATATTAAATCTAAAATATGTTTGCATATGAATGCAATTTTACGCATACATTGAAAAGTCTTAGTTAAGAATATACACTCGTAAGGTTCTGAATAAAATACACATATTAAGTTGATATATGAATGATTACTTAAAAAATTTGGTTTTGTTGTTAGTCAAGAACTCTAACAAAATTTTACATTAGATTTGGGGTATATTAAATAATTTTATGTTTCCTTGTTGTGATCCTTTATGAAATAATAGGATTTGTTGCTCGGTTGTTATAAGATATTAATTCTATTCTAATGCAATATTTGATAATATGTATTATATTAATTCCAGGGAATTTTGTTTAATTTTAATAAATAATTTCTATAATTGAATTAAAACTAAATATTAATTAAACATATTGTCCTACCTGTAGAATTCAATAAATTTGTGTTGTTCAGAATAATATAAAATATTCTTGGATTTTAATTTATTTGTATAAAAATTTTGAATTTTTATAAATAGAATTTGCATATAAAAATGAGAACTGAATAATAATTCTTTGCTCACAATTTAATTTCATGTCATGAGTTCTAAAATTCTGGTTAATTATTTCATATTGTGCAACTAAGTTTTAATACTCGTATGACTATAACTGCAAAGGGTATACAAAATTTGCAATTACGTTTGTGACGCAGAGAAGCAGGGGGAGGCTCCTTTATTTTTATAACTCAAAAAATAAAGGAGCTAGGATTTTGAAATTTTTACAAACTCGTTTTTATGAAATAACTGTCATCGCTATTGAAATCCAGCCATTCTGGTCCACAGGTTGAGGACCTGCCATACCACTCCTTCTTTTATATGAGCATTACACTACACCTACTGAAGCTGGGTGTCCGAAATTTTGCCAAAAATAGTTTAGTATAATGGCCAAAGTTACTGCAAAATTTGGTTAGTCTACTGTAGAGGGTTCGAGTAATTGCCATACAGCTCCTATTTTTAAATAATCATTACCTTATACATAATAAAGCAGTATGTTTGAAATTTTGTCGGGTATCCGAGAGTTGACACAGTCTACTCTACAAAACTCTTCCTCGTTTTTCTAAAGTGCAATTTTAATTTCAAAAATTTGTATCAAACCCCTTTTATTGTACCTAAATATATTTGTGGCCCAAAATTGTAAGCTCAAACGGTAGTATATAAAAAATTCGCCCAAAAATACTGTTCGGAAATAAACAGATACCAAAATATAAAAATATAATTAAATGTGAATAAGGTTTAAAAGTCAAGTAATTGATTTAACTTTTATTGAATGTAATTGGGTATTTTTAAAATTCTACTTTTAAATACCAATTGAATACAATAATTAAAGGATTATATACTTTTGTTAAATATATAACAATATTTTATTTATTGCTTCCAGTTTTAATTGTATTAAAGATTATAATATAAAACTTAAATTCCTCTTTCTTATGTGTATTTTAAGCACATTTTTAAATAATTTTGCCCCACTGTCCGAGTATAAACCAAACTTCTTCAAGTAATAAGTAACAAACTTATTATTGAGTCCCATGCTTAAATTTGTTAATATAAATTCTGTATACCTTGAATCTGCTAACGAGCGGAATTTAACGGGTAGACGGGGCTAAATTTTCATATCTAACGTTTTGAAGAATGGAAACATTTACAATTTTCAACTTATATACTTACTAAAAAACAGTTTTTTTTTTATGTTTTTGCAGCCCTAACAAATTTAAATATGATATAGCAAATTTAAATATGGCAAGATAACAAATTTAAATATGGCAAGCAAGCCAATTTCGCATTACGCGTTTCGTGTAATAGCCGTCGCTTTTGTTGTGGACACAGCTGCAAGGTTTTTGATTATTAGGATTTGATTAAATTATTAATTTCAAATATGTAAATTATGCGAAATTATATAATTTACCAATATTATATCAATACTCTTTAACTAAAACTAAGCGTGCAACCTTCTTTAATTTTGGAAATGTGCTTTTTTAAAAACCGTTGATTTTTTGCATTACTAGTTCACAAAATTCTTCCCATTCTTAAGCAGGTATATATACGAGCATAAGACATGCATAAATATGTGTAAAAGATAAGTTGTATATGTATTAATCTTACATAACATCTTTCCATTCTTCAGAAAAAAAGTAATAAAGTTTTGATGCAATTCAGATTCATTCTTGAATTTAATTAAATGACGTAATAAAAACTTTCAATAATCAATATAAGTGTCACCAACATATTTCTATTCTTAATTCTGTTAGATATTAAAGAAATTTTTTATAAATAAATATTTTGTAACAGCTTAATTTTATTTTTATTAAAAGTTTAAAAAATCAATATAAGTAAGAAATAATTTTAATAAAATAAAAAAGGTTTTTCAACCCTGACTGCTAATCCATCTTATTTAAATAAAATATTCCATGCGTATATACAAACATAAGAATATAGTAGAAAGAGATTATATTAATGTTATTAACTTTCTTTTAATAAAGTTTGACAGGATATCATCAAAATATGGATATTTCTTATTCACTTCCTCCCATTTGGTTTAATATAATTTTATTTCATTCATTCATTGATTTTAAATTCATTCACATTTTTTAATAAACTTTTCTCATACATATAAATAAAATTTTTATTTTAGGAATTTATTTTATATTTCTATCTCTGTCTTTATCACTGTACGTTTATTAATGTTACAATTTTTTTTGAGTTTTTGGATAAAGATCATAACAATGATCAAAAGTAATATTAAATTTGACAGATATGTTAAATTGATGCATATTATACCAATTTAAATAATTAAAAATATTTAATAAAATATCTTGAGATTCTTTTGAAGCTAATAAAAATGTTTACAAGTCTAATTGATCAACAGTGGCTGCTTTGTCTAATTGATTATAAATCAAAGTTGATGTCAACTTCATTTTAAATGTCATTTAAATGTCAATGTCACATTGTTTCGAAAGAGTAACAATTGGAAAGTAAGCTAAATCCTGTTTATTAGTTAATTGTTATGTAATTTTATGCAGTTTTTAATATTCGCAAGTTAGTAAGCCATAAATTTTTCGGTAATTTTATATTTATAATTAGTTACTATTTTCAGATATAATTGAAGAACTGACATTGTAATAACGGTAATATTTTTGTCTAAAATTGACAATTTTTCCTGATTTTTAAAGTTAAAGTTTAAACAGACATCAGAACCATATTGGTGTTTGATTCATTTGTACCAAAAGATCATGAATATGAAATAGAATAAAGAAGATGGAGGAGTGTATACAATGAACCTCAGAATAAAAGTTTTGTTTGTCTTTTGAATTTTTAGATATCAATATGTTGCCGAAAGAATTTTTTTGGTACCAAATAATATTCTTGTATTAATTTAATTTTAAATAAGGTCGGGACAAAAATACAAAACGATTTCAGTAGTTCTTTTTAAATTACTTATTCTATAGACCTGCTTGAACGTATGTAAGCTTTCACGAATAGAACATTAAAATATCCTTTAAGTATTTTCTGTCATACAAATAAATAACTGTCATAATATAGATGATGTCTCCATATCAGGTTCCATATCAGGAGATCGTACACAATTAGTGATAGGTATAAATTTAAAGCCTTTATATCATCAAAGCACAGTGCAATTTAAATATTTTGTTCTAGAAGCCTGTTTTTTTTGGCGATTTCTATAGCTATAAGGGAGATTTATCTGATTCATGGCGTAGTGATTGAAATGACAACATTGCTATGTGATTGTGATTTGATTGAGATACCGATGCCAAAAATATCGTAAAAATTGTATATATTGTATAGAATTGTATAGTTATATCGTAATAATTAATATCGTAATAAAAACTAAGTTTATATAAAAATGTATATAACTCTTGTGTAATATAATAGATGGCGCAAAAAATTTAACAATTGTGTATTCATAATCTTATACAATAGCAGCAGTCGAGCAATAAACGGCTTAGTGAATATAGCGACTAAAAGGAACCGAAGCCTGATTCCAAATGACTTGGTGGATGCACTATATTCTTCCATAAGTGGAAAAGGGATTAAAAAAAATACTGAAGATCTGAAGTGTTAATTAATGATCTTAAACATACCTTGCTAAATTAGATTGTATTCAAACTGTTGCTTTTGCTGTAAATCTTTTAAAGAAGCGCGATGTACCCTCATTTTAAACAAAGTTCATTTCATCTTTGAAAATTGGTTTTTACTTACCTAGAAAGAAAAAAAAAGTTTAAATGTAATTTAAATATATTAAAACTTATGGTAAAATATGGTTATAATAATAACTTATATTAATAAAATATCCCATAACTCTTTTAAATGTGTGTAATTTGTCCCGCTCTTAATCAAATTTTAGTGGTATCTTAATTCAACTTATGTTGGGTATATCCTATTTTGTGGTAAAAAAAAAACCAAAATAATTCACAGATGCGAGACAATCTTAAAGATTTGCATATGGTATAAAAAAATTTTCCTAGAATTTGGTGTTTTTTTCTCATCTTAGAGATTTATATTAGATTGTAAAGGATACGTTGCATTGTAATGAAAATGTAATAATACTATAGGGGATTTTTCAATATTCGGGAAAATATAAATCATTTGGGAATCTATTGAATTTTCCATGTGTTTTTGGTTATTTTAAGAAAAAGATAATAACAATAAAATAGATTTGCATAAAAGAGTCGAAAGTTAATAAGTCATTTCTTAACATTTTTCGTAAATATTTTAAAGATTGGATTGAATGTTATAATTTAAAGCTAAAAATATAGTATTTTAATTGATTTAAATGTTTTTATAATGTTTATAATGTTGAGGGGACAAGTTTTACAATACCCAGATTTTTTATTAATCGACTGAATCCATTGGCAAATTAAACTGAGAAAAGGCGACAATAGAATCTTCTGAAATGTACAACTTAAGGGCCAATATACATACTAGATAGTAAGACTAGAAGGAGTTTATAATCAGATAGGTAGAATTTCGAAATACGAATTACTCGGTTTTTGTTTTTGTATTGGTAGGAAATAGCGTATGCTATACAATTTGCCTCTGACCTAGGCTTTGCGACTTTCTATGCATTTGTAATGTACAGCTGCACAAACGGAACCATATTTTATTACTTCGGTCTTTTCAAAGGAATGAAAAAAGTTGTAAACAACATACTTTTGAAGTACGTAGATCGCAGGGGTCAGAGGCAAACGTTCAACAGGTGATATCATGACCTTTCTTTGTGAGTAGCTAAAGATCTGTCTCCAGCATTCTGGTGACTCTAATAATTTCTAATGCTTTTAAACGACTTTGTAGTGATGATTTGCTTGAAAAGTGCAGGGCTTAATAACTCCTACTTTCATATCCTTCAAAACTGTTTAGTAATCCATCTAATGTTATGCGCTTTATCCCGGGCTTTTCAACTTTTCATAAAAATCATGATAGAGAAGTAACATTCAGATCTCTTCAAATCCAAAATAATAAAGTGCATATTATCTGCTAGTAGGATAATTTTTATGGTATAATATTGTATACATGAAATTCGAATTAACTTCTTATAAATATGTATAAGTTAATGTATATAGTAAATTATAACTCATACTGATAACAATAGCAGTTGTTCTTATCTTAAACCTAAGAATTTTTGAATCTAAAAATTTTAATGCACATTAAATAGCATGCACGGCAAAAAAGGAAGGACATGTAAAGAAAAAGGAAGGAAGATCCTGTAAAAAAAGTGTATATAATGTTTTGAAATATATGATATATAAAAAAAAGTTGTTAGGAATAAAATTTATCAAAGCCAATGTAGTCTCTCCACTTTCTACTTTTGGAATTAAAATCTCGAAATTGGAATCATGTTGGGTTTCACGAAATTGGGAAGATTATTATGTATTGTAAAGGTTCTTGGAAATTTCTATTGCAAAAAAAAAAATAAAGTAAAAAATAAATCATAATAATACATATTTTTTTATGCCTCCATTTCAATGAAAAATTTTTAAAAAATATGCCATTAGCTAAAAAATACTCCAACTCTATAAGAATAGAAAAATCTGTAAATTTTTTTTATTTATTTTTTCCTCTGAACAAAAACTTTTTTATTGCAATGTGTGGGTTTATGTACATTTTTGTGTTAATATATTTATCAACATATAATAATAAATGTTTCTAAACATAAAATCTGATTTTTGTATACATTTATTATTTTCTTAAAGTATAGCACATCATACTTTAAGAAAATAATAAATGTATGTAACATGATAGTAAAAATGCAAATTTAAAATTTAAAAGTAAATTTTTGTGTAATTTAAACAAAAACAAATTTTAACTATTGACGATTTATGACATAGTTAAAATACAAACTATGGGGATATACTTTTCAGATATTTTTCTATTATCTCTTTGTGAGATATTAATAAAAAAAAACAATCGGAGTGACTGTTATGCACTGTGACTGATTGTGTCGAATCGTAGTTACGATTCCATAACGCAAGTACTTTCATTTACTGTAACCTTCACTTCCATTTAATGATCACATTTCATTAGCACGCGCTTTTATATATCTTAGACGTGTTCTTAATTGTTTGAACATTTTGTCCCGTTTCACTTCAAAGGATCTGTATAAATTCTATAAAGCTTTAATTCAGATTTTTTTACTTAAATCATAACAAAATTACTTAGATCATAACATCAGATACTTATAGGTCCAATAACTTATAACAATAATTTCAAAAGTTTTAATTTCATCAAAAGCATATTTGACAGCAAATCTATTATAATTGGTTTGTAAAAAACACTCACTTACATGACACTCAAAAACATGACTATTTGATTATTGGTGAAACAAGACCCAGTTACATTGGAGAAAAATCTCTATTTTATAGATTTTTTCGTAGGTAATGGCAACTGTATTTAACTTTAGTCAATTAAACGTCTTCTTAGATTATGTTCAAAACCAATCACTACGTAACACTACTGGGTCAGCAACAGCACATTTCTATTCTGTGAAAATTCCTAAATGGTTCAAATGAAACTGGCTATGGGATGAATACTGTTGTAATTGAATATATGATTCAATCAAACAGGTTCTCTTCTGTCATCTGAGTTCGTATGTATAAACAAATTCTTTGCCAGAGTTACACCATAAAGTTTAAAAAAACTTCAAAAATAAAAAGGCTTTCAACGTTCTTTTTTTGTACTCATATATACTTATCATTGTATAGGAGATAATATAAATAATTTTACTCAAATTCTTTTTTTTTTGAGTCCTTCAATAATGTTTGTATTTGAAATTGAAAATTATCATTTCAAAAGAAAATGATTAAAAATTAAATATCTTTTTTTTATATTTAGAAATTTTGAATTTAAAATTTTTTAGAAAATATAAAAATCGTTTTCCTTTACAATGACTTTTATTTTTTTCTGCTAAAAGACGTTGTAAATATAATATTTTTGTATAAATTGTTGATTTACTTCAAGATTTTATTTAAAGAACTCCTTAAGAGTTATTTTGGTTCAAATAAATTGAAAAAACGATTCTTTAAGGCTAAATAATTCAATATAATAGTTATTTGCCTAAAGATATGCAATATAAAAGTTTAAGTATGATTCTTTTAAAATAAATGTTGTAATAAATGTTGGGAATTAAATTATTTTTAAAAATTTTTAAAATAATATTTAAGTTTTTTAAATATGTAAGGTGAATTTTGACGGAGAGTTTAAAAATAATAATAATATTCACATTTAAAATTAATTTTACTTAAAAATTACAATATTTTTCATTATACAATTTATTAAGATTTAATTGAAGTTTTATTTACAATATTAATTTGTCCAGTGGTTATATAAAATATTCAATTTAAAAGTAATCTGAAACTTATCTAAAGATATTAAACCCCAATTGCCTGCTTTTAATAGAATGTTAACTGCATCAAAGATAATTTTTCAAAATAGAAATTTGATAGAAAATTGTTTTCATAATAAACTAAAACCAAAGGAAATTAACAAACAGAATTTGATCTTAGGAAAATATGTTATGGTCAGGATATTTAAAGAAGTCAGGATATTTTAAGAACTAAATTATTTTGCTTCTAGGTTTATCAAATGATGTCTTTTAAACTTATGAAAAGAGAAGAACATATCAATTACATTTACATTTAGGATTCATATGAAATTTCAAAGAAACAAAATCTTCAAATAAAATTCTAAATTGTAAGCATTGTACACTAGTACCTACAGTTTTTGTCCTTAAAATTTTTGAAATGTACCGATATGTCGGAAATTTAAGTGTCTCAGTAATTATAATTTTTTTAGATTTGTTATTAAGTTGGGTACAAAGTCTTTTTTTTTTGAGGACTTTGTTGCTGAAGATTTGGTTTTTGAGGGTTACATGATCAATGCCTTTCTTTTAAGTCAATGAGAGCAAATACTATAAAGGATATTGGAAATCTAAAATTTTTGAAATTGCAGTTAATATAAGATATTATATTAAGATCATTAAACGAATAGTTTCTATATTAGAAATATTGATTGTGTTTTATATACATAGAAACAATAAGAAAACCGCAACAATTCGAAATCATAAGGGTATTTACAGGATAACTGAATGCAATGCGGAAATTGCTTTTATTTTACGTTCTTAAATATTGTTTTTTATTTGTTTGTTCATTTAATAACTACCATTATAGAAAACCATTAATTTAAAATATTGCGGGAATTTTTATAATGGTATTTTTGTTGTTTGTTGTTTAAAAAATCAAAATAGTTTTGGAAAACTTGGAGTTATTTGTAATTTTCAGAATAAATTAGAATTGAATATTCAAAGGAAGTGAAAAGATTACATGAAAATTGTGTTTTTATTAATTTTATACAGACTCGCAGTTTTAATATATAAGCACTTTGTTAATATCCTAGGTATTGCGAGTTCCATTCCCATCCAAGAAGGGTTTTTTAAGTAGAAGGTGAATGTAATAATTTTCTTTTAGAAAATCCTTTTAGTGGCAAAATATGTATGTAAAGTTAAATATAAATATATTTATGATATTAAAAAAATGAATAATGCTATGTACTTTTAAATTAATAGAAAGTATTGGAAATAGGATTTTTATGTAATGATGTAGAAGGAGCCAAATATGCTTATAACTCCAAAATGTCTTGGTCTTCGTTTAATGAAGTATTCAGTTTGGATTGGAACCCACGGGGTAGGAGAAATGTGGGAAGACCAAGAACAACCTGGAGCAGATCAGTCCAGAGAGAATGTGATCTATCGGGAAAAACATGGTCCGCTAAACAGAGACAGTTGGAGAGGCTATGTGAAAAAACCATGTTCCCAAGGGGAATAATAAGGAAACCAAAAAAAAAAAAATAAAAAAAAAAAAGAGTAGTCCTGCAAAAAAAAGGTTTGAATTCCCTTCATAATATTTTTTATTAACAAAACTAACATAGTCACGTAGTTCTGTAATTTCCTTTAATAGTGTATCTGATTTTTTAAAATATTAACTCAAAGTGATTTTCTTCGGATTGAAGTTTTTAGGGGTCTGCATGTTTGCTCTTGCGATTCTTATGAAAATTTGGCAAGCAAATATGTCAACGAAAGAAGCTTTATCAACACCAATTAAGCATCATAAGTTTTTGCTATTATCATTTAAAGTTCTCAAATGTACCTACAGTTATCACACTGTATCACACTAGAGTCTTCATCATCACTTGATATGACATCTAATGAACAAAGTTACTCGATGACCTTTTTTAGCTAATTAAAACAATAGTGACAACTGAACTGACAACAGTTAGCAACGATCTTTTAACTGTCTTTTAACTGACAACTGTCTCTTTGAAGGATATTTAAAAATTTGGTTGCTAGTTTTATTGTTTCTTTGCTGTATGTGTTGTACGAACACACAATTCGAGGACGCTCTCCTTGCGTACTGAGAAAGCTTTAAAACCCTTTTTATAATCTATTACTATCTAAATCTAATATAATTTCAACTAATTTTTAATATATCGTTATTAATGAAATGGTTTTGTTCACATTTTTAATTTACAACTTTTTTCACATATCACGTCAAGGACTGTGATCTCCAATAAAAAAATTGGATTGCCCTTAAAACTATAAAGTTAATTAAAGTTTTGTGTGTTTATTTTTCAAATTTTTTTACTACATTACAAAACTTAAAGCTAGTTAAAATGTATTCTAGACGAATTACAAAAAAAAAAGAAAAAAATTTGGAAAACTTTTATGTTAAAAAAAAAGTTTAATGTAAAAAGTTTTGTTTTTGTGTGTGTGTTTGTGAAAAAACTTTTCGTTTTTATTTGTGTTTGTTTTTTGTATTTCTTTTCATTTACTTTAAAATCTACTTAGTTATAAGATAAATCTACGCAATTTTGATACATACATACATATATATATGTATATATATATATGTGATATATATACATGGCTTAATTAATACACACTTACATACAAAACTGTAATATATATTAGTGTTTAAGTGTGGTTAATTCAAAAGATAACGGAATAAGAAAGGGAAATTAAAACCTCAACAATATTAAGAAATTTTCAAGCTGATTGGATACAATTAAGGAATATAATGGTTCTGTGTGTATGTGCGTGTGTAATTAAATGAAAATGAAAGTGTGGTTAAGATGCAAGAAAATAAAAAAAAAAAAACAAATAAAACAAAAAAATTAATTTTCAAAAGAAAAACCGCATATCTGCCTACTTTCAAAACCATAATGAAGTTGAAGAGGAAGCATACAGGAAAACCACAAAGAAAGCTTTATTGTAATTATTAAAGTGTCGTTGTTTTTTTATACTTCTTGTGTTTTATGTGTTTACTTTTGAAATTAATGTTACAAAAGAATGTTGTAAATGGCAATACAGATGTTTCGTACAGAAACAAAAGTATACAATATAAATATTTTAAATGCTAATTTTTATTACCAATGATTTTATGATTTACTCAAGTTTTGGACATTTAGAAAAAAAATAAATCAGAAAAATTATAAATATTGTGGTTATTATTTGTGTAATAACATTGAATGGATGAAATTCTTTATTAAAGTATTGTTCTTTGAAATGATTTTTTAATCCTGGGAGATTAACAAAATTAACTCCGGTGGTAGTCGGAGGATTTGAATTTTTATAATTCTTTGAAGCTTAAATGATAGAGTGGACGCCTATAACTTTTATCAAAAAATATATTCGATTAAAGTTTCCATTTTAAAGCAATATCCAGTAATTTTTAAAGAAGGTAAAAAGGAAGTCAACAATCCATATAAACAGCCTAGTATTATTGCGTAAACAAGTTTTAACAATAGAGAGGAAGATTACATTATTTAGAACTCTAATTGATCAGAACTGAATTAACATTTGTAATGGTTCTAATCATTATTAAATTATTGTTTAAATTTTTCTTTTGTAAATTATTGAAAAATTTTTGAGATTTTTTAATTTGATTTTCTGAAATAATTATATTTAAAAAATAACTGAAATATTTAAAACTTTTTTTTTTCTTAAATTTACAGTTGTTTCGTAATAAATTTTAGTAAGATAGAAAGAGTTAGTGCGAGTTCATAGTCGCAGTACTTGCGCAGCAAAAGATGTTTTTTTTCATAGAATCTTATCTTCAAAGAATATGTTAAGGTAAAAAGCAGGATTTATAGGTGGGAAATTGTAATTTTAAACCCTATTTATAATTTTTCAAACTTAAGGGATTTTTTGAATGTAGGATTCTATGAACAAAAAAGTGTTTTGTTGCGCAGATACTGCGACTATGAACTCGAACTTATTGAAATTAAATAGACCATTCTTTAGATGTCTACCCCAACTCCAATAACTTGATAAAAATCAATTACACACAAGTCAATAATAAAGTCAAACGAACCGACTAAAAATGCTTCATATTAATTTATATCTTGTACCTTTTTAAATATTTTAAAACATAAACTTAAAAATTATAATAATAAAAATCTAAAGTATTAAATAATTATTTCAGAATTAAGATCTAATCTTATAAAAAAAAATTTTTTTTTCATTTAAATTGAAAATTTTTACTATATTTTCAGCCTAATTCAGCTGCCTTTCATCATTAGACTCAAATTATACCAAAATAATAATTTAATTAGTTTGAACATTGGATTCATAGTTAATAACTCTTGGGAATGAAAATATTTAAATATAAATCAAATTTAAAATATTAAAGTTCATAAAACTGAACATTCCATAATCGGGAAAAAAGAATTGAAATTTGAAATTTAAATGAATTATAATTTGTTTTTGAACTGGCAACACTTCTTTATTTTGACATTTGTACTGTGGTTTTTCTGTATTAGTATTTTTAGTTTTAAGTAAAAACAATTATTGTAAAAGAGTTAGTGAAGTTTAAATTATTAAAGTAAAATTATTAAATTCTATACCAAATGTGAAATATGTTTAATAGAATTATTTAACAGCAATTCGAGTGATGAAGATGTGGGTAGAAATTTGGCGTTAGAACACCGGTTCATGAGGAATAGGTCGAATTCATTAGAATTAAGTATTTGCATATAAGTATTTATAAACACATATATTATTTAGGAATATTACTAAATTGAATAAAACTATTAATGCAGTGTTAAAAACAACTTCCTTTTATATAAGACCGCATTTTTATTTATTTTTATCTTGTTTGAACAAACCCACATTTATCTCTAAGAGTCCACTAGAGAATTATGGCTTATTGATATGAGTCCCTAATGGGCCTGGGAGTTTTGACCCTACATCATTCTAACCATAAATAAACCGGTTTAAATGTATGAATAAATGTTTGATGTATGAATGGGTTCTATATATTATTCTAATTAATCAATTTTTATAACATGTGAAATTTACTGTACAAGTACTCACATAAATTTTCGTGACTATAAAATAAATACTGAAATAATTTTAGGCACTTAAATTTTATACTTGAAACTTTGCTTTTGGTTTAATTTTCGAATATGTCTGGGAATTTAAATAATAAAAGGTTTTAATTTGAAATTGTTTTTTAACACGACTAAAAAATATTAATTAAAAAAAAAATAAACTAACAATATTTGTACAATGTCAAATAAAACTAATTTAAAGTGTATTATACTAAAATTTTATGAATTAAGTTTATGAAATAAAATTGTGGGTACTTAATTTTGGTTTTACAAATCATGTCCAAAATTTATTCACAAATAGAAGAATAAATAAAATTTGTTAAGTTTAGTATTTTAATTTCTTTATGAAAATAATAATTTTAGAAATAGTATTATAGATATTGTTATTTTCATAAAATATAATTTTAAACTCTTCGTTTATCCGTCTGTCGCATGATTAACTTGTGATTAATTATAAACAATGTTCGTCTTTGCCATAAAAATTAAAGTAGTCTGTTCAGGGTTTTTGAGTTGCTTTTTAATAACTTATTGCATTTTATAAGTATAATTCTATATTAATTAAAGCTAAACGCCAAAGCCTGCACCAAAATTTGGTGTTTTTAGTGGAAGGAGTTCGACGTATCACATTATTATCTCAAATGCATAAGTTAGAGTCAAATTAATTTTTTTAGATAAAATTATAACAAAATTGGTGAACCTTTATGACAACTTTTGGAAAATTAGACAATTTTGTGAAGCTGTCATTAATAGGTACTGAAAGAATCATCTTTTTATAATTAACCAAGGCACCTGAAATTTGTTTAAAGTAATTAATTTTTTAGAGCAAAAGCTTCTATAGAGTTTGGTCTGGGAAAACAGTTTGCAGTAGCTGCCGAATGATATGAAAATTGTGCGAGTATATTCCAAAGTATATCCTAAAGTTGACATATTCAGTTACAATCTCTTTCTTGTTGTCTATGAAACTTTGGTTTTTGAATAATTTTTCTATTCTTTATCAGGGTTGAACATTACAAAATTGGGTTTTAATACAAATATAAGTAGGTTGTCATCTCTAAAAATTTCATTCCTCAGAAATTCATTGATTAAATTGAAAGAAAACGCCTTAAAACCCTGCTTTTAAAGTCCTTTTATCCAATTAGCTATAAAAAGAAATGCTCAGCATTTCGCTATTCTTCATATCTAAAAACAACACATTGGGACCTTTATTTTGCGTATTCATGATCCTCGTTGCCATGGTTTTGATATTATAATTACATCTAACATCAATATTGGTTCAACGGGGTTCGCAGCAATAATGAAGCAAAACTAGAAAAGTTGCATATGAAGTTGCTTATTTACATTTGCTTATCTGTCAAATAAAACTGACATGCAAATTTAATTTAATACCTGATGAAACTCTTAGAAAATAAAAAATATACCTGATATGCAAAACAAACCTAACGAAATGTACATTCAATATCATTTATTAAATGAATTCTTTCCAATTTCCTTTTAATACTGAAAGCATGAAATAATAAATTATATTAAAATAAAATTGTTTTTGTATATTATATTATAAAATATCTATATATGTAGCCATTACTATATTGTCAGAATTAAGCACTTAACACCACAATTAAATGGTGCTTATTTCCTTTTTCCGGTTTTATTCTGACTTGAACTTCCTGCAAAAATTAAATAAAATAATTTTTTTTTCTGCGGTTGAATGAATGGGTTCCATGAGGAAGAGGGGGCACATTTCATATCAACTTTTACATCGATTTTATAAAACAGAAATAGAAACCCCACAAATATACTTAAAAAAAATTTGTACTAAAAATAAAAAAATTTATTTTTAATATTATTGTAATATTTTTTTTTTTTAAACATGTTTAAGAGGTTCTAAGAATTCTTGAAACTTTTAATTTCAATGGAAAGTTTTTTTTGTTAAAGTTTTGTTGCTTTTTAGAGGTTTATTCTTTTTAAGTTTATGGAAGATTAAAAAACAAATGCATTGTTTTGTATCAGCTCTCCTGAAAACTCTTCTGTCTGTACATTGAAAATATTTTTAAATTTTTTGAATGGAACTTTAAATAGTAACAAAAGAAAATAAATATAAAAAGTATAAAAAGTTTTATTGGTTAGATTTAATATTGAACATTAAGTCTTTATCTAGAAGATATAAAGACAGATCTTCTAGATAAAGATTGATATAAATTCATGATCTTAAGAAAATCTTCAATAAAATGATATTTGTTTCATTTTATTCTTAAAATTAATTTATTTTTTGAATTTTATTTCAGTTTTATTTAAAGTATTTAACAGAGGATTTTTTTAGAAAGTTTTAAAACAGATTGGAGAAAATAATGTTTGATATAAGTTTAAGTATCGTACAGAAAAATCTAATTTAAATGAGATCAATAGCCTGTAACTTCTAATCCAATCCATAGTGGGGCAGATATCAGTACCCTTGTGGCTTCCTATGAATTTCATAGACGCTGTAAGTTCAGGTGAGATAAACAATAATTTAGTCTAATAAAAGGTTCCAACGTTACCCATTGCTTCCAATTCTTGATTTTCAACTTCTAATCCAATCCATAGTGGGGCAGGTATCAGTACCCTTGTGGCTTCCAATGAATTTCATAGACGCTGTAAGTTCAGGTGAAATAAACAATAATTTAGTCTAATAAAAGGTTCCAACGTTACCCATTGCTTCCAATTCAGATTTTAGGAAACTAATGGGAAACAAGGAAGGCAGATTCTCATTCCAAGTTTTAGAAGAATACTAATATTTTTACTCAATATTTCTCATTCAAAATTTGGGAATAATCCCAGACTTTTATA
This sequence comes from Dolichopus griseipennis, assembly GCA_963082915.1. NCBI lineage: Eukaryota > Metazoa > Arthropoda > Insecta > Diptera > Dolichopodidae > Dolichopus > Dolichopus griseipennis. The sequence goes on from OY720441.1 coordinate 366,758,977, forward strand.
TGTCTTAAAAATAATTTCATACCCGAAGATAAATCTGCAGTCAAGTTGTACATTTGTATCACAGATCTGATTTTCAAGTTTTGATCAATGAGGAGTTTTGAAGTGTTAAAGTTCCACACTTCTTTAACGAATGAACTCTATAAGCATTTTTCAATGCTCTACGTGTCTCGAAAAGTTAAAACGTTTGTTTTTTTAAATATTTAAAAGCATCTAGTTTATTGTAAAAACATTTTATGTTAATAAACGGAGGAAAAAGGATAGCCCTTAGGTAAAAACTTTACGAAAGTATGGAGTGTCATAACGGATGGTATAGAAGAAAAAATTATACCCACCTTGCTCCATGTCCCACAAAAATAATAAAAACAAAAGAATATCGAATCTATGAAAATCATGCATACAGGTTTGCATGTTTGCATACCAAACAAAAGAATCAAAAAATAAAACATAGAACCTATTCAACGGTCATATACCTTTTTAACTAATAAAATACTTTTTTACCATTCCATACCATCTAATGCACCAAATTCAATGTCAAAATAAGAAAACGACAACCAAAAAAAGTAAAAACCATACTAAAATTGGTTTTGTTTTTGTTGTTAGATCTCTCACTCTATTGAATTTAATATTCATTAGAATTTTTTTCTTAATCTTTGAACCTGCGATAAAAACAAAAGAAATTGGTATAAAAAGGAAACTTGTATAAAAAAAAAACAAAAGAAAAATATGGTAACTGGTGGTTTGAATGTTTGGTAAGTGTAAATTTCATCCAGACATAAACGCAAATGGAAAGGCAAAAGTTGCGAAAAAACATAGAAAGAAAAAAATAATGCCATAGCGATAAAAATTACGAAATGTGTAAAAAATATCAGATCCTTTGTTATCCTTTATTTTGTCCTTAAAAACAGTTACTCTTGATATTGATATTTTGATAATTTTTTTTTGTTTTGGCAACTACAACCAATTCAATAAAAGTCAATTTCTTTTTTTGGAGGGGACAAAAACAAATAAACAATTTAACGAAATTTGGAAGGTCATCAACAGGTCATATATGCCAGATGGATTGATATGGGATTGACATTGAATACGAATTAAAATTGTGAGAATATTTTTAATATAAATATTGTAAATATATAATGTAAGTGCAGAAAGCCCCGTCGATTGAAATAATAAATATATTTGACACTTTCGGTAATAGTAATTGTATTTAAAAATTGATTTTGAAATGTAAATAATTTAGCATCCTAAAAATATGCAATGAGAAATAATATGCATATCTATTTACATATATAAAAGCGATAAGTTTTTTTGTTTGTATGTAGCGAATAGACTCCTAAATTACTCAGCCGATTATCATGAAAATTTTTATATAAAGCCTATTGGTAAGGACGAAGTTGCTGCACTAACAATTTTGTACTAACAGACCGGTGGACCATCTTTTTTGCTTTAAAATTAAAGCGGTTTGACAGCTTTCGAATTCTGTTCACGTGTTACTCTTTGACAATCGAGTTTACTCTATTAACAGGTTTTGGAATTTTTTAGGGACGACAATTGATCAAAAAATTTTTTTCGTCTAATTTTTGGAATTATTGTTTTAATCCAAAAAAAGTTATATAAAACATTTGAGTTCTGTTAACCTATTGTGGCACAACAGCTTTTTAAAGAGTTTTTTGTTTCGTGGCTCGAAATTAGAAATGTTTGGACCGATTGACTTCAAACTTTGTATACGTCTTGCTATTGGACAATGAAGCAGACTCTTTTAGCAGACTTGGGATTTACTCACCCTTTATTATTTACTACGTTTGATTGTATTTTATATGATGTTCATATTTTCCGATAACATCAACTCAAATTGAAAACCCATTGAGAGATGCAGCAACGCAATTTTTTTTTATGACAATCTATTACTGATTATTCTTTATGGAATAATTCATTTTATATTTTTGACGTTGCACCCTTTCTTTTTGTGGAAGAATCAAATTCAAAGGGACTTCTGTGTTGTACATTGAAATTCCACAAAAGAATATAATATATTCAATGACTTGTTTATTTAACTCGAACTTTTTTAAAATTCTCGATTCATATTGTACAATTATTCTTAAGTAAGACAAACCGAGTCTAACCAATGGCGTATTGGTAAAGACGTCGCCTGGCATGTGAAAATCTAGCGTTCAAATCCCAATCAAACTATATCTAATAAAAAAATATCGTAGAAAAGTTTAATTATATCAAAATAGTTGATACTTAATATCATAATTAAAGATAACATTAAATATAAATATATAAATAAATCTTGTGTAGGATAATAGATAGTGCACAAAAATAATATTTGTGTGTTGATAATCTTATACAGTAGCTACAGCTGAGTAATCAACGGCTTAGTGAATATAACTATTAAAAAACCCAAAGCCTTAGACTAGACTTACTAGACTTGATGAATGCCCTATACTCCTTAACGAGATTGGAAAAAGGAATATAAAAACAAAGGCAAACCGAGTTAAGATACCTTTCCGAAGATAAAAGTCCCTGTGACGAAGTAGTTTAGACAATAGCTTGCTAACTGAACGATTTGTTATTGAAATGCTCTACAGATAGTAAGAGTTTTATTTTTATCAAAACCCTCTTGCAACAAAATATAATAAAATTATAATAAAAATTTATAAATTAATGCTGTATTGCATCTATTTTGGTCCTAGCAGCGGAGAATGTTAGTATCTAATACTGCTTAATCTAATATTAACTTAAAACAATATTTCTTCATTTCATAGTAAGTATTTAAAACAAAATAAATTTACGCATTATTCCATTTCTGCAGACTTAAATTTTAAATAATGACTACTTGTATTGTTTTACAAAAAACTTTTAATAAACTTTTCACAAAAAAATATACAAAAAAATATTATATGACAAATGTCAACATAACCCCAATTCTTATTCAACCAAACATTTTTTCAAAAATTTGATTTCCTGACTTTTTGTAGCATTTCATTCGGTTGAATTCTTTGGTTTTTTTTAAAAACAGAAAGGAGTAGAATAACCGTTTTACTTTTCACCATCAGTTTCCATCCCATTCACCAAACAAAAAAAAAAGCTGGTGACTTTTTGGTGATGGTTTTACCTCTCAGAATTAAATTTTTTTTTTTGTTTTAATTATTTATATTACAAAAAAAATTTTTTTTTTGTAAAATGGGTGGTTAAATTTTTGAAAGGATCATAAGGATTAAAAATTTTTTTGCAGAACAAAAACAAAAATATACAATAAAAATTTTTTTAAACAGCATTCCTGTTACACCGCACCCATATGGTAGTGTTGGAAAATTTTTTTTGCGTGTTTTCTTGCGTTAAAATAAAGCCAGCAGTTATTCAGTCCAAAAATGAAACAAGTAATGAAGGAACTAAGGATTTTGAGAATAGGTACATTTCCAAAATTAAGCAATGTTCCTATATATATACATAAGTTCACAATATACGAATACATAAAGCAAATATATTAAGCTAAAATTAAATTTATTCTTAGAGATTATAAGTTAGAATACCTCATACCATATAATGTTGGAGCCTTAGCATTTGAATTTGTATTCAAGTTACAGGTGTTTAAAAAAAATAGGAAATTTTCAATCCCGTGGCGGACGAACCAAACAAATTTCTTAAATAAATCATACTTATTTCCCAGGATTTAAACACTCTTCTTCATGTTTTCAATTTAATTTCTATTTACGGTCTTAAGTCGTTTGGAAGTAATGAATCTATTAAAATACTTATAAAGCTTTTGGTTTTTTTTAAAAAATGTGAGTATATAGACCTTATAGATCATTTGTTATAATAAATTTTATATATATAACTATTTCGAAATTTGTGGGGCTGTAGCCTCTTTAGGGCTGGGGTTTAAAAATTTTTGCCTAAAATGAATTTTGTAATTCAATTCTAATTTCACTATCTATATCAAAAGGTGTAAAAGTTTACTTAACACACAGACAGACGGACTGAGTGAAATTATAAAGGCACATTTTTCAAAATTCCTTAATTGGGATAAAATGGTCATATTTATACCCGTGCATACATATATGACATCGGGTATATTAGATTTGCTCCTCCGTTTGTAACGCATCGATCTAGACGAGCTAGATATAGTGTCAAGGGTACGTATCGGCTCAGAATCGAAAAATTAGTCGATCTAGCTATGTGTGTCTGTCCGTCCATCCGTCCATCTGTGTGTCAGCACGATAACTCAAAAACTAAAAGAGCTACAGTTTTGAAATTTTCACAAAATATTTTTCAATAAATTTCTAGGTTCCCTATTTTTTTTGGTTAAGATCGGACCAAAACTTCGGGTAGCTCTCGAACAGCTAACTTTTTTAACTCCAATATTTTCATACAAAAATTTGAAAATTAGCTATGCACCTTGTAACATGAAATTATATGAATTTTGTTTGTTTTTGTTTTTTTGTTTATTTTTTTTTTGTATTTTTTTTTTGTACGATTTCGAGTTAGAATTTCATATGATTTAAATGATGCGTAGTTTATTTAAGATAAGCAAAAAAGAACACAAAGATTTTTTTTAAGTAAATGGCTTATTGATATTGATAGATATTTATGAATATATATGATGAATCATCATGATGATTATTATATGAATAATGATCATATGAAGTTGATTTGGCTTAAGTTTAATATATTCGTTAATTAAAAATTAATTATAAGAGATGGAATTGAAAAATTAGAGCAAGAGTTTTGAAATTCACACAAAACATTTTTGGGACATTTTTGAGGTTCCCTATTCTTTTTGGTTAAGACCAGATCAAGGTTTTGGGGAGCTGCCACACAACTTCTTTGCACCAATAAGAATTTCTAAGAAACTGATTATACTACGAGGATGAAAATTACACACTGTTAGTTATATAATGAATCGAGCACTTATATGAAGTTTCAAAATGTTACGGCCCCATTTTCGGGGGGCTGCTATACAACTTCTTTGCACCAATATGAATTTCTTGGAAACTGATTATACTACGAGGATGAAAATTACACACTGTTAGTTATATAATGGATCGAGCACTTATATGAAGTTTCAAAATGTTACGGCCCCATTTTCGGGGGGCTGCTATACAACTTCTTTGCACCAATATGAATTTCTTGGAAACTGATAATACTACGAGGATAAAAATTACACACTGTTAGTTATATAATGAATCGAGCACTTATATGAAGTTTCAAAATGTTACGGACCCGTTTTCGGGCAGCTGCCATACAAAGTAATCAATTCGATAACTGTGAATCTAATGAAGCTACGAGGTTAAAATCAAAACTGGACAGATAAAGTAATAGGACAAGTTAGTTGGCAAAGTTGGACATCACTCGGACCAACTTTTAGGGTGGGCTATTTTTTTTTTTTTTATGGGATAATAAGTTAATCAAAAATTATGGGATACCTAATAAGTTAAATATTTTTTAAACTATTTTACTTTCTTATATTTTTTTTGTAATATTTATAATAGCATAGGGGAAATAAATAACGGTTAGTGGGTATGCACGGGTATCTAAAAGTTGACAAGGGCAACTATAATCTTCCTCGTTTTTTTTAAATTTTTGTGGATGAATAAATTTTTTTCGGATTCAACGATTTAATTATCATCAAAATTGGATACTGTAAAACTTTAAGAAGAAAGAAATTTCCGGTTCACTTTCATCAAAATTTTTAATTTTTTGCGTTGTTTTTTTTAATTTTCTTGGAGAAAAAAAGTACTTAATCAAATTTTGGTAAAAATTTTTCATTAAAAAATTTTGTAAACAATTAGAAATAAATTTATTTTATAATTTTATTTAAATTGATAAAGTTTTAACATTTTTTTTTAAAGTAAAATAACTCATTTATTTTGTTCATTTATATTTAAAATATTTTAATTAGTGATTTATATTATACTACAAAATTATTGCGATTTTTAAGTTAATTATCAAAATTTTCAATGATTAATTAATTAATGGAATCGTTCAAATTACATTTTCTGTGGTCAAATTTATAAACGAGTATTATTTATTATTATTATTATTAATATATTTGTCTAGAATGAGGTGTAACAAACGCATTCAATTAAATGTGTTTTGTTGGATGTGTTCAATTATTAAAAAATAAAATATTAATGTTTTGTTGAATGTGTTTTATTTTAGAAAATAAAATATCATAAATTATCATAAGCAGGCCAAAAAATATTTTATTAATTTTTAATAAAAAAAAATAAACAAAAAAAAATTTTTTTAGTTTATGGAAAAATTGATTTCAGTTTTAAAAATCACAGAAGATTTTCTGGGAATTTTAAATAAATAGTAAATCATTTTAGTATTAAAAACTAAGACTATGATTCACATGAACAGTTTTGTAGTAAGTCTTCATTAGTTTCAGTTAAAAACTGAAATAATGGCGAAAGCCAAATGTACGCTTTGTTGCGTTGCTTGCTTTTTGCTTTGGAAAGTAAATAAAGCAAGCAATGTTTCAAAGCAATTTCAAAGCTTCCTTCATCTCATCCCTGATATAAAGCCAAATGAACTGCACCTTTGTAATCAAAGCAAATAATTTTTTTTTACTTAATTAGGTAGGTATAATAAAAAAAATCAAAAAATTAATTTGCATTTGATAATGCAAAAATCAATTCATAGTTCAATTTTATGTCCATAAAAATAGGTACATAATTAAACATGTTGAATAGGTACATTGATTTGAATCTAAACAATTTGAATCTTTGATTTCGATTTGAATCTAAACAAAGGTTATGAAACTATTTACAAGGCTTAGCAACATTTTAAAAATATGTCTACATAGATAAAAGATGGAGAAATAGATCATTATTGAAACAAAATAAACCTATAAAGAAATTTCAAATCTTTTAACAAACAATTTTATCGAATTTAAATTTAAAAATTTAAAATTTAAACAAGTACGTAATTGAATAAAAAAAAAATTAATTGAAATTAAAAAAAAAAATCACCAAGAAGGGATTTGAACTAAAGACCCCGAAATTTTATCAAATTTAAAACATACAAAAGGTAGACTACATAACTTATTATTCATCTTCAAATTTTTAAGAAACAACAAGAAGTTATATAAGTCATTTTCTTTTGTGTATCAATTACTAGAATCGAAATATAATCTACGTATTACAAAATGTAACAGTTTCGACTTTATTTAAGAAAATAATATTGATATACAATTTATGTACATGTATATAATGAAATTAAAAATTATTCTTATTAGAAAAAGTTTTTCTTTCAATTGACATTCAATTTGATATACAATTTATGTACATGTATATAATGAAATTAAAAATTATTCTTATTAGAAAAAGTTTTTCTTTCAATTGACATTCCGTCATTCTGTGACGGGCCAACAGCTAGTTTACTATATTTGAGCTAAATCAACAAGTATTTGATAAACAATTTCAGATTTTTTTTAAAATTCAGAGTTCCCAAATTGTTTTAGGCTTTTTTTTTATATCCAGAATTTTCCTAAGTAGATTTTTTTTTCATATTCAGAATTTTTCTGATTAAATTCAGATATAATTTTTTCCAGAAATTTGTTTTGGTATTGGCTTTGTTGTTGCCCTAAGAAAGGATGTATTTAAAATAATTTCGTATATTGGGAACCAGAAGTCCAAACGACATGATATCATCATATTTATACAAATTTTTCATAATGTTATGAAATTACATTTAAACTCGTATCACATGATCTTATACATATTTATACAAGAAATAGCCCTTAAAATACTATTTTGCCGCATCTTTAACTCTTACATGGTTCTCAAAAAAAGAATTTATCTGAAATCATATAGAAAAATTCTGAATTTAAAAAAAACATCTGAATTTATTTTGTAAATTATACCTTAATATTACTACTTATTAAATATAAGCATGTTTAATATATAAATACATAAATTTGGCTGGAAAATGTTATATAAGTTCAATTTTCCTATGAATATTACTTTAAATTTTAACCCATTATGGTATAAAATCTTGCCTTTAATTGGTTTTGTATACCGCCTTGTTTTGAATAGAAAATTTATTCTGATTTTACAATTTGTAATCAACTATATGCTATTTGCGTGTTATAGAATCTATTAGACTTGCATCCTTTGAACAATGTTAGAAGTAAATAAAATTTTTTATTAATTAACTTAAACGATATATAAATGTATTCCCAAGATATATGCAATTTAACATTATTTACAATTTGTATTCGCAATGGATTAGAAATTGTACAATGGATTATATTAATTTTATAATATGTTTTAAATAAGTTTTAATTTTCGTTAAATGATTGAGTTTAAGAGTTGGGAATGTTGATGTTTTCGTAATTTAAATTCATTTTTAACTATTAATTTATTATTTTAAAAGTTTTCGAGTGTCGCGCCCTTTAAAAGTTTGCATTCATCAGTGGACTTGTGGTGTTATATTGCCTGGATAAAAACCTCATTAATCCTTGACGTATTTTTATAATTTATAGGAAATTTTAAGAAAATCTTGTGAACAAGACAGACGATAGATCACATTTCTCTGATTAGTAAATGATTTATTCTATTCAATATCTCTACAAAAAAATATGATGTGTCCACCACAGAACCTACCGCTCTTACAATAAAATCATAATGTGAAACATTTTTCAAAGTTTGTTTACTATTGCATACATATAATAATTTTTATCAAAGCAATTGAGGTTTGACAATGATAAATTTTTTTTTTTATTATACATAACATTATCTAACGGTATTTATTTCTTTAAATCCCTTATTGTGTTAATAAATTTCAATAAAATTTTTGAAAGGTTCCTATACATGCCCATAAAAATTTGTCTATCTAGCAAAGGTTAATATTTTTCCAGTTTTTATTTTGCAATGCGTCATCATCAGAGCTTATCAATTCAAGAAATTAACATCATTTGACATATAAAATTTTAAGATATTCCGCTTAGCCGTTAAGGCTGTACGTAACGTATATACGTTCAAACAGACCAACATCATAAAAAAAACATGTTTAATAGGTTTCTGTGCGAAATTTTTGGTTCGAAAACAATACCTACCTTATTATATTTCATATAAGCGGTAAATCATAAAGATATTTCATAGTGTCATAGTAAAATTTTCAATAGGTTTCTGCACACCAGAGTAATGCAAATGTGCAAAAATCTCAGGCTCCAATTTTTGGTGCGAAAACAATACCTACCGCTAATTCTATTTCATATAAGCGGAAAATCATATTCATATAGTGTCATAGTATCTTTAGCACAAATTTTATAATAATATCTTTGATATAATTTTTCATATTTATATAATATATTATTTCAATTTTGAAAACAATTGTTTTGTAATTGGCCAGAAGGAAATTTGATCAAAATTATTTCAAAATATGGATGGAATTGGTCAGGAATTTCTTTTCTTATTTATTAGAAGGAATTTTTCATAATAATTTTTCAATATTCAACGTCATATATTTAGTTCATAAATTATATACAATATTTATATATCCAGAGGGATATATATTTTCATATCATTTCTATATATAAGTATGTACTTGTATGATTAGAAATAGATGATATATGTATATGAATGTATATTTATATATTACAAATAATTTCATCTTGAATAATTTTGAAGAACCTTTTCTTGAAATCAAATATTCAAGTGAAAAATTCAATAAAGATATATCTTTCCTTTTCTTTTTTTTGTCTTGTTTTTTTTTTTGTTTTTCAAGATGATATGAATTGAAATTGAAATTGAAGTATTGAAGTATTACAACATGTTAAATTACAATCTTATAGATAAAACAGTTTAAAATTAAAAAAAAAAAGGAATTGAAAAAAGATTTTTAAGGATGTCTCAAAATTCGATTACTTCTTATGAATCTCTTTAAGATTTTTGTGCTAAAGTTTTTTTTTTTAATTTTTTTTTTATTATAAGAACTACGAACTACGTTTAATTTCGAAAATTAATAAATATCAAGTTTCATGTCATAAAAGTAGTTTAGGTTATGTTCGGACTATTGTATTTAACCAGTTGGATACAAGAAACTGCGCTGTAGGAATTAATAGATTTAAATAGTTAAATTAAGTTTGACAACTCTTTTTTATTTCAACCTTCTGTTCAGAGCACAACTACATGAATGTAGTTTAACAACTAAGTATCAATAAAAAGTGCTGCTCTGAAAATTAAAAAAGAGTTTTGGCCCGTCAAAGAATGACGGAAGGTCAATTGGAAGAAAAACTTTTTTCTAAAAAACAACTACATATTTCCAATTTCATTATTATCATATAAATATATTGAATACCAATACCATTTTCTTAAATAAAATCAAAACCGTTACATTTTCAATTACGCAGATATTTTAAAGCATAGTCTCGATTTTTAATACCAAAATGTTTTACTATTTATTTAAAATTTACAGAAAATCTTCTGTGATTTTTAAAACTGAAATGAACATTCATAAACATTTGAAATAATTTAAATTCATAAAGACATATTAAAAATAAATAAAATATTTTTTTGCCTGGTTATGATAATTTTGGATATTTTATTTTCTAAAATAAAACACATTCAACAAAACATTAATCTTTTATTTTTTTTATAATGAAATTTTTAATGATGAAAACATCCAACAAAACACATTTAATTGAATGCGTTTCTTACACCTCATTTTCTACACAAATATATTAATAATAATTAGGCTTTGGCTAAGCAGTTACTTAATAGTATCAAAATTAATGAAAATATCACTTAGACAAAACTCGGGGTGACTTAAGTCTATTAAGTTTATTATTTAAACTTAGCACTACATCGCCATCATTTATAGAGTTAGTGTACTGGGAAGGAGTAAAAATGATGTAAAATATCAAAATACAGTTAACAGTTACAAAAAATTACATAACTACACAACTATATATACAAAATTTTTATTAGAGTTCAAAGAACTTTATAATAATTTTGATTGATTACTATAGTAATCGAATTAGAGAGTCTGGCGAAGTTTAATTTTTACTGTAGACTTTCTACAAATGAGAGTTAATTTTTACATGAACTCATTATGATTACATTCAATTAATTAATTGCATCGATTACCTAATAAAATTTCATTGAGTTTTTATCAAATATGGTTATGATGAATCAAAAACTAATTAAAGGGTTTGTTTATATTTTGATTACTGCAATAGAGCTTTGATAACGAAAATATCCAAGTTTTAACATCTTTCACCAAATTTATTTAATTTATAATCTTTTAAAGATTAGAATACCCTTTTATAACTTGCAATTGAATTTTTCGAAGGAAGTTTAAGTTCTCATTTCGTGTTGCGTTAAGTTATATTACATTTATTATTTTCCGAATGACAGTGACAGTTAAACAAACTGTCATTATTAAAGAATTTTTACTTACTAAGAATTTCTTAAAATGTATATAAGAAAACTCTCTTATCTTTACATTACAGAAATGTCCTTATCACAAAGTTACATGAATCTTAAAACAAAAACAAAAATTGAAAAAAACCAAAATACAAAAAAAAAAAAAAAAAAAAAATAATTTTTTAAATTTTGATAAAGGACATGTCAATTTAAAATAAATTTTAATCAATAACAGGTCGACCATCTTTACATTTTTTATTTTTCTATATTTACATTTCCAAATATATATATATATAAAAATCTTTACTAACATAATATTTTCACACATATATGTATATTTATATAAAAACATATGTAGTCATAACCATCAATACATGAATAAATAATAATAAATAAATAAAAAATAAAATACAAACCCTATGTACAATAAAACAAATTGATTTGAAATGCAATTAAATAATTGTATTATATTTTTATAGTATATATATATATATATGTATATATATATATATATGGATTTCCTTTCGAACCCTTGTCTTAAATTTAATTTCAAAAGAAAATGAATCCTGAATTTGTGTTAATAGTTGATGATGGTTTTTGTATATACACTGATGATATATTGGTAATGATAATGGTTAAAAAAAAAATGGGTAATATAATGATAACTGAGATTTTAATTTTGATGAGTATAACATGGATTCTAAGTTTTTGAAAACCAAATATATATTTGTAGTTATTTTTATAAAATGGTTGCATGCTCATCAGATGTCCTTGTTTTGTTTTGCTTCTTTGGTTTTGTTGTTGTAAATTTTGTCAGTGATGGAAAAGTTTCGTTGGTTTATAGATTATAGAAAAACCAAAGTTTTGATTCTAATTTCAGTTATTCAGAGAAAAAATATATATATATATATTTCTATATTTATATGAAGTAATTATAATTGACGTGATAATAAATGAGAAAAGGATTGACAATGTATAATTGTAGAGAATTTGAAACTATATAATCGATTCTTCCACTTTGTATTTTGAAAGATGTTTGCATTTTTTTTGGCAATTTTTGAAGGAACAACCTTGGAACTATATACGTTCAATTCAGTGGACAGTATTTTTTAGAAAAAATTCCAAAATTATTAGGTCAATAGATGAAGATTAGAAAAGCATTGTGTACCGTATTAAAATTAATAAAATGAAGTTTATTGTGGACTGTGGTTATTTTATTTAAATAATTTTTGATAAAAGCTTAAAAATATTACGAGAATGGCATAGCTGGCATAGTAGTTAGAGTGCCGACCTTTAATGCGAAAGACCCTGATTCGAATGCTATTGAAAGTGAAAAAACTTTTCTGGTTTTCGATTCGACGCAGCTATCATTCGTCATTGAGTTCAAATGAATGGCTTAATCAATAATTAATAATTATTTATTTTAAATAAAAAATACATTAATATTACAATATGAACAAATAATTTAGTTAAATAATATAGCTCACAGATAAAGAATACTATAAAACTCAAATACAAAATATTTAAATATAAACTAAAATATAATTGTATCTATTGAAAATCTAGGATATTTCCACTTATTATAAGGCCTAGTACTATTTCATGTAAAATTTTTTTGTGGAATTTATTAAGATCAATTATAATAAATACGATCCCCTGTTCCAACATGTACCTAAAAAAAAAAATATGAATTTAAAAGATTGATTGTTAGATTTTCTTGGGCAGAGGGACTCTAAAGAGCCTCTGTATCTAACTCTATTTTGTTTTCGCACTTTATTTTGTGTTCAGGGTCTTCCTGCTTCTTTGATAGTTTTTCTACAGTTCCTCTTCACGTAATTCAAACCATCCCACAATCTTTTATTTAAGGCATTCCAACCAAGGGATTTTCGTCTTAGGCCATGAATTGTTCACCTTTATATTCTTCATTATTATTTGTTCTATGGTTTGTGACTTTGAGATATTTCACATCTGTAGGTTTGATATTCTCTTAAAAATTATTACTTGTACGGAATTCAATAAGGGGAAAATTTTTAATTAAAATATTTACGCATATATTTATCTGATATATAAGATAAAATTATAATTTTGATATAAATCTACCTATTCCTTAATAACCAATTTAATAAGTATAAACACATATACATATATGTAAAGATTCGATATTATGAATCCAACTTATTTTTAAAAAATTTTCCTAAAATTATCCACATATCTTCTACTTTTAATAACAGTATATACATATAAATGTTCATAATAACACCGCACAATTGACATAAAAAAAGATATATATCTAAGTCTTAACTACCATTCCTAAGTACAATTGCTTTACGCTCATTCATCATTTTTCTTATAACTGCGATAACAAAAATATCATTTGAAAATTTTCATGTATCTTTTCTAGTCATCACTTTCACGTGAATCATTTTAAATTTCAACTCCTACATACAAACCATGAATAAATTTTCCAAATATAAAAAACAAAAGGAAAAGAAAAGGTTTACATCACCATCACCATTACTATGACTATTGCACTGGTATCATAATTTATCTTTCTATTATTTTTAATTTTTTGTATCATTTTTAGAATCTTATAGATACAAACGTGGTAATATATCAAACAATTTTGCCTTTCCTTGTTATAAGAAGATACAGAATAATAAATTTTTTGAATAATTGAAAATTATGAATGATAAACTATGAAAAAAACATGGCAGAAAAAATTGAAATAAAACAAGAACAAAAACAAAACAAATTATAAGAGTAAATCGAGTTAAACAATACCGATAGAGTTGGAAAGAAAACATTGGATATTAATATTAATGAGATTTCTATATTGAGTTGGATTAAAATAGATTGTGTTCTTTTTATAGTAATACCCATTCACATATTTAAGTATGATTTTGGGATTAGGGAATGGAGAATTTTCTTTTTTAGAAAAATGATTTATATTTTAATTAGAATTTAACATAATTTTGAAAAATTACCATTAAGATTAAGATACTTTTTAGTACATTTCAAAAAATTTTGTAAAAATGTATATAGTTTCACTCTGTCCGTCCGTCCCTTTTTACGTACGATTGACAAAAAAAATATCAGCAATGGGTACGTATTGCAATAAAAATAATTTAATGTTAAAACTTTTTTCTATTACCCCTCCCGTTACGGAGCTACAGCCCCTCAAAGTCGGAAAAAGCCCTATATTTATATAGTTATAACAAGAGTTATATAAGGTATATTTTCAATCTGAAAACGGTAAAAGACAGTTGCTTTTATAAGCTTTACGAACTTTTAAAAGCCAAATGTATAGGCTTACCATTCGGTATTAAAATTTACCGTTATCTAATACTAAGTTTTGCAAAATTTTTGGCTCTTCATAACTTCTGAACGGCTCAATCTAGAAAAATTTTAGGAGAAGCTAGATCCTTAGAAATAAGTAGGAGTCAGTTAAGAATTTTTTTTTGTTACGCCCCCTGTTTAGGAGATGTAAGGGGTCCAAAACCTTAAATTTTACTATAAATTTAGCTTTTAAACACTTATAGCTTGAACACCTGTCAATATTTTTTTATTTATATACAAAATTGAAAGCTCCAAAACGGAAGTTTCAACCAGTGTCAAAGCTTTTTCTTAACCCTCGGTTACTGTCCATGGGGTGTAATCCACCCCAATCAAGTTTACAAGACAAAATACATACGAAAAATTGTAGTAGTTGATCTCAAACCAATATGTAATCTCGTTTTGGATATTTTTTTTTAATTTTGTGCAAGTTAAATGTGGGCTTTGATAAAAAAAGACCTCGAAAAATGCAATCCAAAATGGGTCTGGGTGGATTACACCCCAGACAGTAATCTTGACACAAAATTTTTTTACAAAATGGGGTAGATTACACCCCCAACAGTAATCTTGACACAAATTTTTTTTACAAAATGGGGTATATTACACCCCCGACAGTAATCTTGACATAAAATTTATCCATAATAACGAAATTTTGTATTATGGTAGATATTTGAGTTATAATTGGGAACTTTTTTCGATTAGCACTTTGATCAACATAATGTTATTATATTATATAAAAATAATTAATATTTGAATTGCCATAGCTACAAAAGCGAACAAAATTAATTTGTGTGAATTGCTACAATTTGGAGGCAATATCACAAATTGTTTTTTGGAATTTTTTTTTTAATACTGAAAACTGGTGAGATAAATTACATTAATTTAATAAAATTTATCTCTAAAAACTTGTTCCTGTTGAAAAAAATTTTGTTAATAAACTTTTATTTGTTATATTTCTGCTTTCAAAAACAACCAAATGCAAGAACGTGGCATGAAAATTATAGATATTGTGATAATTTAAAAAGTATTTAATTTTAATTTTTTTTATTTTCTTATTAAATGGAGTATTTTTTGTTTTAATTATATATTTATTTATTTAGTTTTTAATAAAATGAAATTTGTAGAATTTTTACTGATTTAATCTGGAAAAAAATGCCTTAAGATATTTATGTTATAGCAGTTCAAATACGCATTTGAATGTATGGGGTGTTTTCCACCCCTGGATAGTAACTACGTAACGTAAATAGAGGACAGTAACCGAGGGTTAATTTTAACTTTGTCCGTCCGTCTGTCTGTCCGTATGTTTACACAAAGTTTTACACCGCTTAAAATAGAGAGAAGAAATTAGATTAGATCCATGAGAAATTTGGTAACCTTCCCAATTAAAGAGCTATTCGGACTTAAAAATTAAAAATTTACTATTTTTACAAGTAAGCAGTGACTTATTCCTCCATAGTATATATTTCCAAAATTAAACTGAGTTTTTAACACAATATAATTTTGAAAATGTGCTTTTTTAAAAACCCTTGGTTTTTTTTCATCACTTGTTGTTTTAGATTTCGCTCAAATAATTTTATAGACAATTGGAATTTAAGAAAGTAACACTTTTAATAAGACTAATTTATATATTGAAGTAAATTTTATTATATAAGAAGTTTATATTACTTGCATAAGTGCATTTGTGTGAACTATTGAAAGGAACTAACAATGGTTGTAACAAAATTTACTTCAATATTTTAACGGAACCCCAGGGAAGAAGAAATATGATCAGGACAAAAACCACCTTGAAAAGAACGGTTCAAAGGAAATGTGAACTCTCTCGAAAGTCATGGTCAGAAATTAAAATTTAATTATATATACATCTCAGGTAGATTGAAAGATTCTTTTAGTTACATAGTTCCGAAACCTTGTTTAGTTGTAGAACACTCCACATTGGTTTTATTTATAAAGCCTCACCGATTAGGTCTATGCAATGGCATTTGGTAAACGCCATTTACAGACAATAAAACAATTAATCAAATTTCAATATGAAAATCAAGTAAAATGCATGGTAAATCCAAATTTGTTAGTCCGTTGGAGATATCGGTAAATTATATTTGTAAGTAAAAAAAAGAATTGACTTATGTTGACTTAAAATTACAAGAAAAAGGTTTAAGAAAAGGCAGACAAGCAAGTTTTAGAGAATTAGCGCTCAATTTCTTAAATGAAATCTTAATTCAAAAGAAATATTTAAAGTAGGGTACACATTATCAGTTCAGTCGTTAGTTTGCAATGAACTGATAACGCTACTTAATAAAAGTTAATAAAATTTATCCACTTAATCAAACTTTATTCAAGAAAAAAATTTTCTATAAGATTTTATTCTATATTAAATCATAAACAAATGCTATTTACTAAACTTTAAATTTCCATTTCTTTTATTAAATTATCAACAAACAAATTTTAGCTCATTCTCATTTAAAAGCAAGTTTAATTCACCATAACCTAAAAAGAAAGCCATATAAAGTAAATCATTTATTTTTTTTTAAATTAAAAGTAAAAGCAATAAAACCATTCTTTACCTACTTTATTATATTTCAGCTCAATTACAAACAGAAAATTTATTTTTCATTTCAAAAATCAGCCATACTCTAAAAAACACATTATTTGAATTTTAAAAATTATACCATAGTAAATTTTATGTCTCTACATATTTCAATATTACATAAATTATATATATACATTTTAAAAAGTCATAATTTATGGTCCTCTTTAAACATACTATTATATTTTCTAATCATTTCACTCATATGTGATATATTTTATGTGAGTCGCTACGATATATACACTCCTAATAACCTTAAATTCAAATAAATTTGAAAAAGAATGTTTTTTTTTTCCTTTTTATCAACTTAAAAGCATTAACTCACACCCCTGCTATTTTTGTTGTTGTTCTTGTCTAGAAAATGTTTCTTCTGTCAAAGTTAGAAACGGAAATGAAAGCGTTTCAAAGAATTCATCAGTGAAACATTTATTATGAAATTATATTCTGTATATCAACTGTAATGCAAGTACAGCAGACAAATTTTTCAATTGTACAAATTATAAAAAAATATTCGTTGATTTTGTTTCTTCATTATCATTTTATGCTTTGGGCATTTTCTTTTTTTTTTACTTTCTCTACTTTCATTTCCTCCTTTCTCCATTGTCGAAATAACTGAAAATTCTTATTTTTATATATTCAAAGAACTATGACGTTTTCATACCCGTGAATACAAATAAGGGCGGGTATATTAAAATTGCTCCTCAGTTTGTAAAGCATCGTATAGTGTCAAAGGTTCATATCTGATCAGCATCGAAATGTAAAACGGTCGTCCGTCCGTGTGACAGCACGATAACTCGAAAACTAAAAGTGCTAGAGTACTGCCATACAACTTCTTTGCCACAATATGAATTTCTTCAAAACTAATAACACTGGGAGGATGAAAATTACACACGGTTAATTATATAATAGAATAAGCACCTTATGAATTTTCAAAATGTTAAGGCTTCAATTTCAGGGAGTTGCCATACAAAGTTGTCAATTCGAAAACTGTGAATCTAATGAAGCTAAGAGGTTAAACTAAAAACTTTTTAAATAAAGTAATGGGACAAGTTACTTGGCAAAGTTGAAAATTAGTCGGACCAAGTTTTAGTATGGGCTACATGTTTTTTTCTGTTGATGGGTCAAATTTTTTTTATTATTTTATTTTGTATTATTTTTTAATTTTTTTTATTTTAAACCTATAAAGTGGTATGCACGGGTATCTGAAAGTTGACAAGAGCAATTATAATCTGCCTCGTCTTTTTTAAAGTTGCCATGATTTTTCTAGTGACAGTAACAAATCTATTATAAAAAGAAAAATATGAAGCAAAGAAATCTAGGCATATACTTTTATGGTATCTGTTTTTGTTTTTCGTTGATTCTTTTGTTTCGTCCTGACACCGAAATATAAAAGAAAATTTTATATAACCTATAGGTATTATATTTATTATAAAAACATTTTTATTTAAATACGTTACAATTAATGCTGAAAATTACGTTAGTGATAAATAAGCTTGTTAATTTCTATGAGCTTTCCAATTTTTCCAGCTAGATGACACATTGATTGGAATGCTCTCTCATCTTAGAAGTCCTCCTTATTGATACGAACTATAATATTAATTTTTGGTGTACCACTATGATGATACCATTTTATATTATCATAATCATGGAAAAATTAGTCTTACGTGTTATTGATCACATTATGTACTATCAAGATTAAATTATATACTTTTTTGTACTGCTGTTTTTGTATGCCTAACAATATGTTGAAGCATTGGATTAATGAATTTGTTTTGTACTTTCCTGATTTGATTTTAGAATATTATTTTAGTTGGATATTTATAGCACAGAAAAATAGTTCCTACATTTTGGCAGTAGTTAAAAGATGTTAAGCTTTTTGGGGCATTATTATTACTGATGATAAGAATATAGCTTTTTTTGTATCTTTTCCTGATATTGAAGAGAAGAGCTTGGATATGAGAGAATTATATTCAAGGTTGAATAAAGTTTTGGTGTATATTTGAAAACGATTTGGAAATGTAAAGCATTTTCTACTTCTGCTTAAAAATTCGAGGCAAATTTACTCTCTTCATATTTCTCCACTCTGAATTATTAAAAGTTGGTTAGGATTGAAATTTTAGTTTGTTCTTTACTTACCGAAGGTAAGGTGACGTATCAGCTGATCTTCCATCAGCTAAATAATTAATTTTGTTATAAGTCAGGGAAAGAAGAATATTGATAAATATTAAAATAAAGTTCATCAAAAGACAGATCCTTGAACTACTTCAGTATTAATTAAAATATTTTAGTCTCCTGTTAAAATGTGTACCTATGGGATGGAAGCTTGTTAGAACAACTATTCAATAATCACATAATTTTATTGCATAAAATTAAAAATTAGTTTAAGCCCCGCTAAATATAAAAAATTCTTTCTAATTCCAGGAAAAACTATAATTTTTTCGAGAACCGTTAGATAAAAAAGAAAACTATATGGTGGAAAGTTAGTCACACTCTTTCATTTTTAACACTCGCCTAAGTTTTCTGAAAATTCGATTAATAGATTCGAACGTTAAGTACCTGAATTATGTAAAATTGTTATTTTTTCAATCTTAATTTATTTCATTCACAATCTGTAACTTGTTTAATAAAAATATTTCAATTTTTTAAATTTTGCTTTTGTTAGTGGTTTCCATTCTCAGTTCCTTAATTTAATGATACTTTTCCGTTTCCACTTTCATGACTTTTTGTCTTTTCTATTATTATTCATTTTCTAAAGTGATTTTTTTTTTTGAGTAATTGTTTAGTTAAAATTATAATTTTTCTTCCTCTGTATCAATTCTTATTATCAATGTCCCATTCTATTAAAGTTACTTTTACTTGGTAAAAAATGTTCTTTGAAAGCAGGAGGAGTATTTATTTTACTCTTCAAAGTAAGTTCAGGTTTTTTTTTGGTATATATTTTAAATTTTAATGAATTATTGTACGAATAGAGAATGCACTTAAATACATTTAAAAAGGATTCATTTTTCAAGTTAAAATGTTTATTTGAGGTGCGATTGGATGAACGAGTGGGTCGATGCAGTTCAGTTTTTAATAATCTTTCCAGTTTAAATAGGAATTAATATTATTTAAATGCTTAATGAAAATAGTAAATATAAAATGATTCTGAACATCTACTAGGGACACAAATCTAAAACCTTGAATGGTAGTTTGTGATAAAATTTTAGCTAATTCACGTACAGTAACCGTGGTCTGCTTTGCAGCTTTATTTGTAAATTTTCTAAAAACTGTCATATTTGAAAGCTCAACTATTTGCCAGTATTTTATAAAGAGAAGTCCTTCTAACATTACGATTGTGTTCTTGCAAGGTGGAGTTTTAATTAAAAAACTCTCTGTTATAATATTAATTTTAAACATTTGTTTGTTTGGAATTAACCTTAAAGCAAGCTGAAAGACGACTGTTCGCCGTTTATTTTAGAAACTGTGATAAGCACTTTAATTGATATGTAAATAACATAAGTAGGCAATCTCGACGACATTCTATACTCACACAGAGTTGTTCCATTGAAAAAGTGAAGTTAAACAGTGTTTTACTTTAACGGCGTCAAATAATATTTTTGACTTATAGACTGTCAAATATCAAATGTCATAGACAGAATTAGTAAGTGTTTGGAAAATTGAGGGTAACAAAGTAAGTGTTACCAAATTGATTGGTCAAAATTTATTTTTATAAGGAGTTTTGGGTATTCACCAAGTTATTTAGACTAAGCTTCAGTTCTGTTAATCATTATTTTTATTAAACCGTTGATTATTTGGCTGTAGCTATTGTATAAAATTATTAATACTAAATGCCATCTATCATTTCACAAAACAGAAATTTTTATATTATGATATAAGCTATTACGACATGCATAATGTACAATTTTACGATGTGTATCTTAGATATTGTCTGATCTGGCTTTGAGTCCAAAACCTTCTACTTGAAAGGTCGACAACTCTAGTTTCCTGGTCAGATTAATTTAACGGATTTCAAGTTGTAATTTCCAAAGTATAAAGTACCGTTTCACTTCACTTAGATTTGCTCACGTTTAAAATACGAAGTTCCAGTTGAATAAAGTTTCATGTTTGCTCATCACTTCTTTGATACTTTACCATGTGATAAGTTTATTCCCAAATGCATTTAAATCAAAATTTTCAAATTAATTTTAAATATTACTAAAAGTTTATAACTTTCAAATTTAAATAATAATTTGTTATATTTTTCTAAACGACATAACTACAACATTTTAAGTCAAACTAGCAACAAAAACTATTAAAAAAATTAATTATTTTAATTATTCCCATTACATTACAAGAGATTTTTAATTGTCCCAAGCAATTTTTACTACAACAATTAAAAAAAAAAGAAAAATAATAACAAAAAAAAAACAGAATAAAATTTTTTTGTATTACCCTTTATTACAAACAGTCATGAAATTCTTTGCCTCATCATGTATGGGAAAATTACAAAATTTACTATAGGGAAGGTTCTTTACCTTTGTTAAAGTGTTTGTGGTGTGGTATATAAGTACATATATCATTTAATGTTAGATTGCTTGTAGTATAGGTTGTTTTAGAAGAGTAACAATTATTTATTCAAATACTATACAGTTTTACACTGAAACTTTATGTTGTAATTTCACATTTATACAAGTATGAGAGCCATCTATTATCTGCTAAACATGGTTAATTTTTGTACTATTTTTGGGGTTTAAATTGCAGTATAAGTATTTTTTGCTTAAAAGTAAATTATAAATTTAGATTTAGTAAAATAATAATTATTATTATTAATTAGAATTGAATAGAAATAAAATTACTGGGGATTAGATCAAAGGATTAAATAAAATTGAGGGTTGTAATTTGAAAGTGTGCGGTAGATTGTTTAAATATTGATATTATTAAAAAATTTTAATAAAATTAACAAAAAAAACTATTTTAAAATATATATAAAGACTTATGAGAGTTTTGGGAATTAGATCAGAGGATTTTTAAATTATTTGGAAATTTTTTAATTTGATTATTCATTCCAATAGAACGGATATTGAATTTAGAAGAGTAAATTGTTATGAAATCTTTTTGTAGGTTTAGTAAAGGTGTAAAAGATTTTCAATTTTTAACATAGAACGATTTAGCGATTTTCGTAATAAATATGTTTCTATGACTAGTTTAAAACTTGCAACCTTTTTAGTGTTGCAATACCTTTTTTATCATATACCATATATGATTCTATCAACGAGTTAAGATTTACAAGATATAACATTCGTTTCGATATCTCGACTTGTGCTAAATGGAGTTTAAGCTCTGAATTTGGTGGGATCCGATCCGATTTAGGAATAAAATAAGCTAATTAAGTTAGAGATTCCCCAATCAAAAGCTTTATAGATTTTTTAAAAATGAGAATAAAATGAAGAGTACACGGTAAAAGTAAACTGTAGGATACTAGCACAAACATGATATCAATATTGTAAACTCTGGTTAACAACTTTTAACAAAATTTCAAATACACAATTTATTAGACTTTGAGCTAAGTGTTAAATGCCATGTGTATTAATCGTATGGCAGTTACTCGAGGCTCTTGCACTGGACTAACTTTATTCTCTGCATGGCGTTGGCTATTATACTTTATAACTTTTCACACAATTTCATATATAATTAGCTGCATTATATTAAATCAAGTTATGTTCATTTTAAAAAAGAAGTTGTATGGCAGCTCCTTGAACGCACTGCACAAGACTAACCAAATTTTGGTCAAAGCAAATCAACTGCTTTTTGTGAAAAATTAAGATATTTTAAACCTAATAAATAGTTAAACAAATTGGGCATAAAATCTAATTTATGGAAATTTCTGAATGTGAATAGCCCTTTAAGTTTTTGATATATTGTGCTAACAATTAAGTCGTCGGATGGTCACACATATTTAAATCACCCCATTCCAATTTTGATTCGGTCCATATACTAAGGATTAAATCAATTCTCCTTCCGTTACTGTATGACAAACGTAAAAGCAAATTCAGTATACTCTTCGTTGAATTTGTATTAAAATTTGACCTGCTTATTCTATAATCAATTTACTCGTATAATGCAATTGTTTTGTTAGATCTTAAATGTTCTAAATAAACGTAAAATTTCAATAACGAAATATTTTAAAGAAATTGTAAAACCAATTTTAAAAATAAATATGTTTAATTTTGCACTCTCATTTATTTTTAAAATTTGTATTAAATTGTTAGTACTACATCTTTCATTTTATTTTGATAACTGATCATTTATTAAAAATTTATGGATTTCTATTTTCAGTTTCTATTCATGCATTAAGTCTTTATAGTATGTATGCGTCCACTTTATTTTCATATCATTGTATATTAATGGTATACATACACATACATTGCAATGCGAGTATATGAGAATAGACTGCCCACAAATCATTCTAACATTTATGAATTCTATCTAATTCTACTTCTAATTCTATCTTAAGATACTTTTCTTTAAGAACAATGAATCTTTAACATTAAAGTATATAAGTAAATATGTATTTAGGTAAAATTATATACCCTTATGTACACATATAAGTACAACAATAAAGATACAGTTAAATTCCATTATTATTATTATTATTACTAATATCGTACAGGTTCATATCATCATACTGGAATTATATTTTTGTTTTGTTTATTGTGTTTTTTTGTGAATTTTTGAATTTTTCCATGCATAAAATATTGCCATAAGATCGAAATTTTCAAGTTGAAAAAAACAAAGAAAAAGAAAACAAAAAATGAAATTACTTTCAAAAAAGCAATAATAAAAATATTAAATTGTAAATTCATTCTTGTTATAAGAAGGTTCTTATTTTTTTTAATATCTTGTATCCATAGTAAAAAAAAATATTTTACAAAAATTAAAGAAGAAATCAATATAAGAGCAAAAGAGGTGGAATTATATGAAAAAAAAAAATAAAAAGAGAGAGAAAGTAAAAATGCTTGACATTTACAAGAAGTACGAGCAAGCAAAGAAACGAAATTGAATGATGTATGTACTGTCAGACCAAATTCTTCATAGTAAATTGTTTATGTAAGGTGGGACAAGGTGATTAATGTTTTTAAATAAATAATAATAATACAATTGAGTTTTTAACTCAATTGTTATATTTTAAAATTAATAATAATTCTATTTTAAGTTTGAATTCTTCTTCGCTTCCATTACTTATTCACCAAAGGAGTGTCCACAACGAAATGTACATGACAGCGTTTTTTGACATTGTTTTGTTGAAAAAAATATTTTTCAAAGTTCAATTATTTGACACTTGAATACATAGAGAAAGCGAAAAAGTTAAAAGTTAAACAATATTTTTAATGACTGTGTAATGGCTGCGACATGGCTGCGTCTATTGTTGACACTTTCATATAATTCAATATATATAACTTAGTTTGACAAATAGCTACGTGTAGAGAGCGGAACGAGAGCGTTCATTGTAGATAGGCTATAAAGAGTTAAGTTTTATAAATAACTTTATAACTTTGCAAACAAAAACAAATTTAGTTTGTATATATACACATATTTTTAATAATGCAGAGTATTTTAATTATTTTTATATTCTATTTGTTGAAGTTTCTTCGACTATACTATACGTCCATATATAGTGCAAAAGAAGGTACTAGATGTATTATATTTTATTAAATATATTATTTATAGTATTGACTTTTACATACGTTTACTACATTGGAGTATGGGACATGACATAATTGGCCTTGAAATAGATAAGACTTTTGAGGCTCCATTTATTGTTAATAATGAATTTTACTTGAACCTAATAATGAATAGTAGCTGAATCGGATAAAATACCAGATAGATAGAAGTACTTTCACTTCTACTGATTTTGATCCAAGCTCGTCTCTTGATGGTCGACATTCTAACCACTGGAGCTTTCGAACGTTAATGCTTTGTTAGTACCAAGTATAAACTTAAATTGGAGGATGATAAATGTAAAAGTTGTTAAAAGCTAACTTACAACAAATTTGATACGCAAATATTAATTAACTAATGCCTATAATCCCAAGTCAAATTTGCTAATAGTAATACTCTAGAAAATTTGGAGTAAATTTCAGAAGGCGTTACGACATAATTATCTCATGCTACTAATTATATATTTTATATATTGAATTTTTAATCAGAATTTTCCTAAATACTAAGAATCCAAAAACAGTACATCAAAAGTCAATTCTTTTAAAAAGATCACTCTGTACAGAAACTCAATATAAATTACGACATTTTTAAGAGAGATTCTATATTTCTTTTTCTTTCGAACCCAGTAAAATATTTTTTTATTTCAATACGATATTCATTTTGAATAAATAAAGAAAAACCAACCGACCTTTAAATATACCATTTTATAAATAATATTTAGTTGCATATTGTATTATTTCTACCAGTATCAGTTGAGTTTAACACTTAAGTAATGCATAAATACAACTGGGTTTGAAAAAGAATAATAAAATTGTTTTTAAATATTTAAAAAAAAAAAAATAACTTGCAATTGTTTGATTTATTCATTTTTTTTCTGTAAGTTACCTACTTTCAAGTTACTATTAAAATTGAAACAATTATTTAAATTATTTTCATTTAATTGACTAATTAAATAATTGTTTGAAGCTTAATTCTAACTCTAATTTAAATCTAATAAAATGGTTCAAAAAAATTAATTTAGATGGTCTGTCATTTAAAACGAGGCACGTGAAGAATTTTGCTAATTTTTAATTAATTAATGAAACCTTTTTAAAGTTAAATTTAAATGGAGTGATGGACAAGATAAAGGAAATGTCATCAATGACATTTTAATTATTTTTAATAATACGACCATTTTGTCTAATTATAAATTTTTTTGATTCTTAGATTACCTTATTCCTCCTGTACTTTCTACCATTTTTGTTTTAAAAATAGAATAGAATCAGTAAAACAAAATAAAATAATTATTTGCGCCAAAATTTGTTCATGTGAAAATTTAAAAAAAAGGGAACCCATCCCTTTTTCCATTTTTCTTTTTTCGTACATTGTACCATTATTTTTTCAATTCGATGAGCAAAAGAAATAAAAGAAACAATAAATAATAATAATATTGCGACAAAGAAATTTTTGACTAAATGTTATAAAATATGCTGGTTCTATATATTTGACATTGTGTCCAACTCCTTCTTTTAGTACTGATACTTGAGATACATTACTTTTCTATAGTCTTCTTCCCACGATTTACTTACCAAGCACTCTATACATGTGTATAGAGTGTATGTGTGAAATTTCGAAGATCAAAACATAAAAATAAATCCAAGATGGATTGTAAAAGTTTTTCTTCTTGCATAAAGTGTTTTATACTGTATAGTCTAATTATTTTATATGGGAGCCCCTTCCGCCTGGTTCAATTTGGCCCAGCTGCAAAACTTTTTGATTCTGGATTCTGGAAAATTCTTGATTCTGGCAAATAAAATAGCATTCACACCAAATTTTAATAAAATCGGATTAGAACTTGATATTCCCTAAAATCCTGGAAGCTCCAGACCCTATGATACTGGATCAATTTGTGACAGCTACTCTTCATGGGTATCCACCAATAATCTATGTACACAATTTGAGCTCATTCCGATGTTTAGAATACGAGATTTCTTGAAAAGTCTGGTGTTTTGGAATTGGAGCTTCTAAATCCCGTGGTCCAATTTAGGTTATCTACGAGCTTAACCTTACTTTTGACCAATATAGCATTAATACCAAATTTCATCTAATACATACTCACATATAAACACACACGAACACACATCAGCTGACCAGACGAACGTTATTAAGCCCCATTTTAATTTCAATACAAAAGGATAATAACGATACAAGAGGACTGCTTTGTAGAAAAGCAAATGTATTCAATCTTCTAATAAAGGATTATAGCGATTGCTTAGTATTAATTTGCCTGGGCTTTCGAAGGTACGGTAAATCTTTTGTTAATTCTACCATTATCTTGTGCTGATCTCTTGTAGATTTGGGATGTGGTCATGTTTCTAGCACTTTTCAAATAAATATTTAAAAAAAATCGAGTATAAATTTCGTCGATTCCTTACGAACTATAAATAAATTTGTTAGTGGGAAATTATAGAAAAGCTTTTTTAAAGTTCAAAATTTAAAATAGAGCAATAAAAAAGTTTGATCATATTAAGAAAAGCTCGTTTTAACAATTATACTACGAAACTATAATTTTTTAAGTCACTGTATCTTTTTGTATATTTTTTTATAATAAGTTAACAGCATTTAATACATTCTGCAACAAAATTGAAAAGTTGATGTGAGTGTATGTGTTTAATTTTAAAGATTAGATTTTCATTTTATTTTTCATAACTCTACTGTTAAATTTTCCAAAACTCTCTTTTAATAAGTTATGAAATCCTATCATATAAATGTGAAAGTTCAAGTCTTATATTACATATAATCCAGTAGCTCCTTGTGTTTTATATAGTAAGGATTCGTTTTATCGATTGCAGGTTTAATATCTATGTGTAGACACACATATTGAAAGAGTGAGATAATAGAGGTAATTCTACGCCCTCGTAAGAAAAGCACAACAGGCATTTACTGTTACAGCAGCAAAAACAGCATAAATCAAAATTGGAAATTTTGAA
This sequence comes from Dolichopus griseipennis, assembly GCA_963082915.1. NCBI lineage: Eukaryota > Metazoa > Arthropoda > Insecta > Diptera > Dolichopodidae > Dolichopus > Dolichopus griseipennis. The sequence goes on from OY720441.1 coordinate 366,786,936, forward strand.
GATGTTTTAGTTCCAAATTTTTTAGATATTATTATTAACAATTATTTTATATTAAAACGTAGAAACATAGAATATAATATTAAAATTTTATCTCCCTTTAATTGTAATATCGGAAAAAATATTCTTTAATAATGACTGGTGCTCTGCTTTAGTTCGGATACTAACAATTAGACATTCCATCAGAATGTCTACTTTCAAAACGGTTGATAGTCGATACTATAAAATTATATTAAATTTAATTTCAAAGACTGCTGGATATAATCTTAATATTCTCCCATTCAAAATTTTAATTAAAAATCAATAAGATATCAAAGTTTCATTTCATCACAAGTTTATCATCACCTAGCAGTTTTCATACCTGTGTTTAATTGAATAGAGAGTTAAATCTTGCTGTGAGTTGTAATTTAAATTAATTAAAAAGGAAAAATGAAGGAAGGTTTCAAAGACTTGAAAACGGTGTAATAAACTTTGTAATTCGATTTTTTTAGTTATAAATAATTAATCATCCATTTTTTTAAATAAATTAAATTTAAAATTATGGTATTCTTTTTTGGTATATTTAAAAGTTGCAATTCCATTTTGCCTTTAGTGCAATTTAAAATTGACAACAAACGAACGACTATGTCTACTCTGGGATATACGTATGATCGTTATATAGACATTATATAATCCGGTTAATTTCTTTTGGCAAAATTTTAAACACACCCCTTATTAGGCTTCCAGTTATAAACAAAAGAAAATATAAGTTGAAGGACCGCTCTTCGAACTTCTTCCACTACACCTAACTACTATTGACATATAGTAATGCTCAAGTAAAAAAAAAAGTTGTATGACAGCAACTCGAACCCATTACTTTTGTTAACTTAACAAAAGTTTCAAACAGGGTTTGAATTTTTGAAAAAGTGCTACTTTTGAATGAAGAGCAAGGTGAATGCAACACCAGAGGTTTGAAAGAAATCGGAAGTTTAATGCAAGTAACTTAAGGTAAAACTTCATCATAAATTGTCAAGCCAAAATAGAGGGGCATTTTGTGATTTTAGGTACTTTTAAAGTGCAATTACAATTGAATTCTCAAATTATTGTGAATCAGCCTTTTAAATGAACAATTTTCGTACAAGCTTTGCTTATCTAAGCTTCGTAGATTGATAAAATATTTAGGAGATGGTTGTTGCATTTGATATTTCAAATTTAGATGATTACAGATGAATACGGAGGATGCTAGATGAATACAGGGACAAACCAATATGCATAATATAATTTTATTTTAATTATCTTGGAAATGCACTAAAAGGCTAAATTAATAAAATTTAAAAAAAAATACTTATTTTTTACAGTTAATTTAATTCATTTCAAGGTATACAAGTATTTGAGTTGCTTTTAAAATAATGAGTTTCTTTAATAATAAGTTTCACAATTATTTTTAATTAATTGGAAAAGGATTTAAAAGTCTAGTCGAAGTAATCGTAATTTAAAAAGGATTGCAAATAATAAAATTGGAAAAATTTCTTAAAACTTCACAAATTGAAATCAAATAAAATAATTTAAATTTTTAATTAGTTTTACTGAAGAGGTGTTTGCACTTTTATTTCTCAATTCTAGTAACTAAAATCTGGCTTCTTTGTTCATCAATTATATTTTATAGGTTGAAGTCTGTTAATGTATAGAATTATAATGGATTTTTAATTCATTATTATAGCTCACAGATATTTGTATTTTCTATGTATGTATACAAAAGCGAATGTGTGCTGTAGATTTCTATTATCATGGGAATTTGCGTATAAATGTTTTTGGGAATGAAAAATATTTCTGGGCTAACCATTTAGCTCGATGCAGAGCTAAACTATAACCTAGTTAACTAACTATAACCTAGTTAACTATAAATTTTAAGATTAATCAAGGTTTGAATCGGGAGTTGTTTAAATCTAGGAAATGTAAAACTACAGTATAGCAGTTTTATTAAATCAACTACCTCTAATTTAAAATCAAAATAGACTCTATAAGTAATCATTAATCAATTATATTTAAATGTTTTCTAATAAACAATAACAGAACAATGATTTTATAGATATTTTGTAGGTATTGACGCTTGCTCTATTGAATTAAAATCAATAATGCTTCCCTTTAAAAAGTTCGAACGCAACATCAGGGAGGCCTAAAATGCTCACTTCTACACAGTGGAAATCCCTGGGAGGCTCAAAACTGGTTATGGAATCTCATTTATTGTGAGAACTGCTAGAATATTGAACATGTTTTCATCCAATGTGTTTCCCCCTGATAGAAATGGACCATTATACAATTAACAACGTTTTAAAAAGAATTTAAGAAAGTTAGTTTCTAACCTACCGCCCAAATCTCCTCTTCTATCCTATTTTCCTTCTAACTTCTTAGCCCCATAACCAAGCCTACATATCTATATTTTAGGTATTAGCTATGTATAAAGCAATTCGGTCCTAGAGTTTGTCAAAAAAACAAAAAATGACCAAGTGGTTTTTTAGCTCTCGATAATTACAAAATTGGTCAATTCTACATTTTTGCATATTGATTTGTTTAATATTTTACTAAAATATATTTCACTTAATTAAATGTATCTGTCTATTTTTATAATTCCTTCAAATTGTATATTTCCCTTTAAACTTAAAGATTACAATCCGATTTAGTAACAGTCCATAAAGTAATTAACAAACCTAATAAATTGTTTTAAAGTAAACGATGCGAAGCAAAAAAATAAAAATGAAGGAACTGTCAAAAATCTTATGATATTTATTTGTATAATAAAGTTAAAAGCATTTCAATTCCATCCCCAAAATTTTAGGTTTTGGATCAATTTTATTCGTATTTGTCTTTTTTATTTATATTCCAAAAAAAAAAAAAAAAATTGTTTGAAATTTTCCTGCGTCTTGCTCAACGGAAAAAGATAAGAAATTTTTTTTTACTTTAGATTTTTCACAAAGAAACACTAAGTTAGTAAATCCAAACCCCCTTTAAAGAAAAATAAAACTTATTCTGTTCTTTTTCAATCATTTGTTTGTTTTGGTTCTCCTCCCGAGTCCCGAATGATTCACATAAATAAATTTTCGAATTGTTTAAAAATCAAAGTTAAATCCATTCAGTAGATCCTGTCAATCGATTTACACTATAATTCCATACAAAATTGTATATAATATAATTTATGAATTAATATACAGTAGTGATCAAAATAAAAGTACCACCTTAAAACAAATTTTGATTTTTTGTTCATATTTTGGATAAAAGGTTCTATCAAATTTTTACACTTATGATATGATAGTTACTTTAAAACTTCAACTGGTCGGGTGTAGTAACCGCAATGATTGCTCTGAATTTGTGTTTCAAAGAACCTCCTTACAACTGAACCAAACTGCCTATAAAAATATTTTTGGGTACTTTTTCCATATGAGAAAAGTCCTCCAAAATACAATTTTTATAAGAGTTCTTAAATTAAGGCAAATATAAAAAATAAGAATTCCCAAGGTTTTGTTCAAAAAAGGAGACTTTTCAAAAAGCCTTCTTCAGCAACTCCCCTATTTCAACGACTCTGAATTTTGTATTTGTCATTTTCACTTTTCCTTTCATTTTCAATAAATTTTAAAGGAAATATCTGCGTTCGTTCTTTTATTAATCAAAAATCCATTCATATTCCACAGCACTGCTTTACACTGTAAAAAACTCCAACACCCAAAAATGAAAACTCCTGGCAGAATTTTTATTAAAAATGCAGATAATAATAAAGAAGTAAGTTTCAAAAAAAAGAAGCAGGAGTTTCCAAAAGTTAAATATTTTCCAAAAATTTCATCTTTCTTCCAAGAACTATTAAGGCTTGAATTTATAATGGAGAAGGAGAGTCCTCGAACATCGATTCAAGACATTTAAAATTTTATCTTTAAAATCGAAGTAAAAAATTTTTCATTCACAATCACAAGCAAACAATCAGAAAAAAAAAAAATGTTAAAGGAAGAGAAATATATATATTATTTATTATTTATAGAATTATCAATGTCCTTTGGGAATTTTTAAGGAATTTATCTGTTTTGAATATTTTTTTGTTTTATTTTATTATTAGTTTTTCTCTGTGTTTTTTTTGTTTTTTTTTCATTTTTCAAAGGTAAATGAAAATTGAAAATATTGAGGAAAAATTCTGAATGTTTTTCAATTGAATTATTAAAAAAAAATTCTTGATGATATTATTAATTTTTCCTTTTTTCATTTTTATTAAATTGTTATTCTTCTGTTTTTTTTTTCTTTTGAAAAGGATTCTTTATATTATAAAGGACATGATAAATAACAGAAGCATCTATCTCTTTCTTTTCGAAGGATAAAAAAAAATTAATAAGAAAAATAAAGATATAAAATTCTGTTTAAAGTCAAACTTAAATTAATTGTTTGATTAAAATCGAAAGAATCGATAAAAAATTTCAAATGAAAATGTCAAAAATAATAAAAACAATTTATTAGCAAGGACATTTCTAGTTAGTAGTTATGAATTAAAAATAAATTGATAATTTCGAACTTATTGGAAGATTTTGACATAAATATGAAATGCATAATATATGTGATGTGTATTAATTTTGTTAATTAGTTAAATTTAACTGACTTCTGTGACTATTAAATGTCTAATAGTCATTTAGACTGACTATGATTTTGTATTCAATTTAGTCAATTAATAATAATAAAATCTGAAATTAAATTGATTCTTCAATTTTCAAATAGAATTGTAATTGTCAAACTTTTTTTTTGTGTAGTGATTTTAATTATTTTTGACAAATCTTTTAAATTCCTTATGTTAAGATATTCTTTTAACCCATTGACGGCCAATGACATAATTTTTGATTTATAATTAAGCCATCTAATAATTGATTTAAAAATTATTTTGATTCATGATGTATTTCATAAGTTTGTTGTGAGAGTGATTTCTTGTAGGGCTATTTCCGTGTTAATTAATTTTTGACCGAACCGCTGTTACAATAAAAGCGTAATGCGAAATTTCTTTTGTTTATGAGTCAACTCATTATTCTGTTAATAATTTCTTGAATTTTTAAACGCATGTCACATAAAAATTTTATTATTTAAATACAGATTTAACGTTCTTATTAGATTTTGTATTCACGGCAGGAACGCATATCTGAAAAAATCTCAAGTTTCAATTATTGAAATGAAAGTCATTGCTAACTTACTAAATTTAATATGCATGTGTTCTTTAATTACTAATTGGATTAGAGATTTCCTTATAGTGGCAGTTGCTAAATACAAACTTTAGACCTAATGAATTAAAATATTAAGTTAATAATTTTAAATTAATTAATCCTTGGCTGCAATTTGAGTAAAACCAAGCTAAAACTTAGTATTCCAAAATTTTAAAATGTCAACATGCCACACTTTGCAAAAAAAAAACCAATAAAATATCAGAAAGTTTAAAAAGTTATTAGTAAAAGACAAATATATTTTGTCTTAAATGGAATTTTTCAAAATAAAGTTTTGTAATTTTTTATTCAGGTTTTGTTTTTTTTTTTTGTTGCAAAATAAAGTTTTGAAAAATTTTTAAATCAAATCTCTCGTAATTTCTGAAAGGGGATCAAAGCAACTTGCATATTACTTTTATTTAAGATTTTTTTTTTTTATTTTCAAAAAAAGTGACATTCTATATTTTTCAAGAGATCTGAAGGACATGGTTTCATTTTATGTAAATATTATTAAAAGTTCAACATCTTTTTCAAGTTATTGAATTAACCAAAACTTTGTTTTTTTGTTTCACAAAAATTTTGTTAAAAGTTTACAATTTTTTCTTTGCTCTTTTTTTATTTATTAAAAATTTTTCATTCTATATATCTATCTCTTTCCTTCCGGGTTTTATATAGAAGTTTTTTTAATATATACAATATTTTTTCTTTTTTTTTTGGTAGAATTCAAAATAAAATTTCAAAAGAACTGCAAAACTCTATTAACTAAAGTAAAGAAAAGTTAAATGAAAATTTCATACGTGAAAACCGCAAAAATATATTCGTAAATTTATATTTGCCTTTTATATCAGGCCGGGAAGAGAATAAAAAACCAAAGAAAATCTTTAAACTTTTTACACACGCAAAAAGGAAAATTAGAAAATTTTGATTTTGACGGAATAGGTTTATAAATTCATTGAATAAAAAATTTCATGGTATGCAAGGTTTGGGTTGCAATTTGGTTTGTAATTTTAAAACTGAGCCGAATTGTTTTAATACAAATTCTATTCAGTGCCTTAAAGACGAAACACATTTGTATAAAGACAATGCTATTTATAGAAGGATCGCTTTTAATGCTGTAGTTAGAAGGGTCGCTTTTATTACTTTTGTTTAATTACTTTTTTAAGAATTGGAAAAACGTATACAACTTGCTATAGGATGAATACCCGAAGAAAAGTGGAAAAATCAAAATGGTTGTGCAGAGGTTTTGAAACGGATATGTAGGTATTTTTAAGGACGGGAGCAGTAATACAGTCAGCTCCGACTGGTTTTTTTGTATCGAGATTTTTAAAAATTTGTATTACCGCTCTAAGCTATATATAGTATTCTAAAATTTTTCAATTCTAGTACATGCTATCAAAGTAGCATCTAACTTCTGGAATCAATGATTGTCCTTAAATTGACTGAGGCAGTGAAGAGCTGGAAGTAAAATGCTTCCAAACAAATTCACTTTCTGATACGATTTGATGGAAAGAAGACATTAATCTTTTTTCAAATGTCCAAAAGGAACTTTTATTTTTTGGAATGTGTATTAGACATTAAAGTATTATATCCAAACTTTAAACATCCAAACTTTGAACAAATTTTGAGGCAGGTTTTAGTACAAAATGCAACATATTACACCTCTGCATTATTTGACAACGCGTAAACTTTTTATGAATTAAATATAATTTTTTGAATACTTTTTATGAATTGAATGCCACACTTTTTATGAACGCCTTCTAGTTGAAAAGTTGACCGGATAATTTGAAATGTAAAAATACTTTTATTATACTATGTATGCAAGAAAAAAGTATTATTTACGAAAATGAAATTTTATTTTGTTTTTGTAATTTCTGGCAAAACTTCACGAGGCATTCACATAAAATGGAAGTAAACCATTTTATTTGTAGTAAGAATGTTTTATGTTTTTATCAATGCATTTTTATTAAGAAAAAATGTTTTAAAATATGTTTGTATTTGTTTTTTTCTTTAATTAAACATTTATAACAGACATTTTTTGAATGACAAGAGGGATAATGAATATTAGAGACCGTTAGACTTTGACATTAGATCAGCAGCTGGCTTCTTTTTAGCACATTTTCAAACAATTTTGCTATATAGCTTCACTCTGTCCGTCCGTCCGTCCGTCCGTATGTTTACAAAAATTTTTACACCGTTTGAAATAGAGTAAAGAAATTTTAACCATGGGTAGTTTTTGCAAAAAAAATAATTTCGTAGAAGAATTTTAAAATAAAAAATTTACTGTTTTTATAAGTAAGCAGTAACTTAGTCACTTTAGTCAAAGCTTGAACATTATATATTCCGATAAAATACTTAGTATGAAACACTATTTTGAAAATTTCCTTTTTTAAAAACCCTTGGTTTTTTATCATCACTTGTTTAAATGTTATTTTTATTAGTGGTTAAATAGGCAGATTAAGAAATTTTATTTTCAAACCTTGGTTTTCTTGCAAAAGCATTTACGAATTTCAGAAGTTTTTTGTATTTGAAAAGATTGCAAAGAATTTGTTATACAGTTTAATAGTTTTATACTTGAGTAATAACGTATTTATGTATCTGTGAGTTATATTATTCAATTAAATTTTTTGTGTATATTATTATGTTATATTGTTATGTTAATATATTTTTGATTATTAATATTGAATTAAGTATTTATTATTTTTTAAAACATTAATTTGTAACCAATGGCCATATGGGTGGCAGCAAGGTCGAGTTGAAAATCAATGAGAGGCTGAAACTTTGGTATGTGCACCCATTGTGACTCTTAGCTGTAAATTTCATTAAAAATGATTTGGTGTAATTATCTTATACTCGTTCAGTATTAAAGTAATTCTATAGAAGAAAATTTAAAAAATAGGTACTTAGTCTTAAATTTAAAAAATAGGTACTTTTTATTTAAAAAATAGGTACACAAAGTCATAGGAGTACTTATAACCTATTTCACCTTCTCTAAATCCATTATGTCTGTTTTTTGCACGCATTTTGAAAAATAAATTAAAAATTTTTCTACATTATTTTTCGTATAAGTATAACTCAATTCTTATAAGTACCTACTCATATGTGTAGTTTTCTTCCTTTTTGTACTCATAACGGTAAAAGTTTTATTATTTTGTTTTAACACGTCTTTTTATATTAAGTGTAAAAATAGTTAGTAGTGTGTAAAGGAATTCTTATTCTCATTCAGGAAAATTGACAATAAAATTAATGGAATTTGAAAATTGTATAATAATTTCTTGTATTAAATCGGAACTCCCACATTGAATAGTTGGACAGGATTGTAAATACATGACCAAGCAATTTTAAAATATGACAAGTTATAAATTATTTTGAAAACTTAATGAAGTGTTGCGATGTTAGTTGAATTGAAGTTTATTACAGTTTGTACCAAATGTAAAAGGTTTAAGTAACGGTTTTCACTGAAAATTTTTTATGAGACAAAGATAATCCAGAACAAAAGATATTCGTTCGGATAAGTTGAGTAATGAAAAATTTTGGCTTCGGAAATCAATTTGAGTTAAAAAAAGATATCAATTTGAAGAAAACTCCCACGAATGTTAATGAAGAACATATAAAAAAGTGCTTTAACAAATATCTGATTTAAGGTCCAGAGATAATCTTCAGCTTTTCAGGAAACAATTGAATATTAATCTGGATTTTCCTCTAGTACACTGCCTAAATTTTTTGGATCTGCGGATTTTTAAATTAACTTGCATTGGCATTTTTCAGGCTAATGCTCACAGGGTCTAGAGCCTTGACAAAATTTTCTAGTTTCTTGGAAGGGTAGTGGCTCCCTCCATCGATGATTTGATGTAGACAATCATATGATAGCTCTTTTTCTACAATAATAAAACATAATGTGTGAAAGATGATTTTTACTTGTGATTTTCATTATTAAAAGTAAAGACTATCTAAAAAGTATTGAGTATACAACAAATAAACTGATTTTACAACTAGCACTCCATTTGTATTTCTTAAACATTGTGTTAATACTTACAGTGTTTCCTACCTTTTTGAAAACTAAATGACAATTCAATTTTGTACACAAATGAAACCATATGGACACTAAAAAATTAGAAGACAATCCAATAGTTCAAGTGCTTAAAAAAGGGGGAAATTTAACCTCCAAAACCAAATTATTGTAATGTAATGAAAAAGCAAATTCTCGTGTAAAATGTCAATCAAGATTGCCTTCTTTAATAGCTTTTTAATTGGGTAAATTTTTTTTTTAATTTTTATTTGATTCTTTAAGAGACACAATTTTTTTTTATTTATTTCTTAAATTACTTTTACATTATAAAAAAAAAATGGACACAATGTTGCTTTATTTTTAGTATTTTCTATAAAAATAAAAATTTTCTGCACCTACCGCAAAATGAAATGAAAGAAAAATCGAAAGAAAATGACATATAAATGAAGGGAGTGTACACTGTATACTTTAAGATTTTTTTTTTAATTTGTTTTTTTATTCCCCAGCAGCCAGCGGTAATTGAAGATTTATTAGAGGACAATTTGAGGGTGGCTTGAAATGTACATGTACTTTATGTGCAATTTTTTATTTTCTTTCTAGATACTTTTAGGTGGGCGCTTTTTATATTCCAAGTCCATTAAATAAAAAAGTAACTCACGTAATCATAAAAATTGGAGCAAAGGAAAATTAGTTTTATTTTTATTAGATGAATTAAAAAAAAAATTTTTCATTAAAAAAAAATTAATATTATTTATAGACTTAAAATTTTTTAATAGTTTTTTTTTAATTTTAATTTATTTTACAATTTTTTTTAATTACTTTTTATTTAATTGGTATTTTGTGGCATGACCATAGTAACTTGGCACAGCTTGTGAAATGATAACAACTAAAGGTTTCGTTGAAATATGAGGTGACTGGGAGAATTGGAAGATGAAGAACCGTAATGGAACGTTTTCATTATTTATTATATTCAATATTAGCGAATTACAACAGGATAGTAAGATAAAATATTGTGTATTCAAAATACTAATAGTTCTCTAAATACTTCATTAATAGAGTAGCAGAGACTAGAAAAATAAATGATTTTATTATGCAAGTGCTAAACGAAAATTGTAAATTGTATCTACCCGCAATGATATTTCAACAATAACAGTAAGTGAATGCAACCAACTTAGAAATACAATACACGCCGACAAATTCAACACCATTTTACACGAACCTCCACGACGTTTAAGATTTCAGGAACATTGCAAAAAGGGCGGAACTACCTTGTACCTTGTACTACCCCGTAATTTTCTAACTTTGTTAAATCCTGGTTAGGTCAAAGGAAGCGTACGGCAGCTAGCTGATGCGATCTCGCGAGGCATGTGGAAGGTGCCTAAATCACCAATTAAATTTATTTTAAAATTAGAGAACATAAAAAAAACATGCACCTTGTACTAAATTTCAGATTTCTAGCGTTATTATTTTGAAACTATGCTTCTTAGATCTTGGAAGGCTTGCAGGAGTGGGCATCCGCTCAAAATAATCGGCAAATTTAGGAACAAGTTTTCATTTTCATTAATTTAGAAGATATATAAATAAATTAGATGAAAGGATTAAGTTCTTATATTTTTGTCTTACAGGAAAACTATAACGGTTTATTACTACAAAATGTTAGAAAAATTTTGTAATGCATATTTAGACCACTAGATGGCGGTATTGCCACTAGTAATTTATATATTCGGAAACTATGAGATATAAAGTTCCGTTATGTAATGACGTCATATTGATAGGTCGTAAACCATCTGCGGAAGTTTATCCGAATTAAGAACGTTTTTCTTAATAATTTAAACAATATTTTTAACTATATTTTGGAACTATAAGGAAGCCCTTGAACCAATTTTCTTGAGCGCACCCAAGATCGTACCTCACATCTGATTATTAAAGAAGGCCCAAAAATAACATGTATAAATTTTCAAAAAATTTTTTTTCTTTAAACATTTTTATATCTAGATTTGAAAATCATCGACATCGTCTCAATCGGATCTCTGATTTTTAAAAGAATTAAAAAAATCATTTTATTAATTTATGAAATTTATATTTATTTTAAGTATTAATTGATTCTTTACAGACTGACGTTCTTTTACAGACAACTTGAAATGATTAAAAATTTATTATTTGAAGCACTTTTCAAATGACACTTAGTCTTCCGGTGGTGCGCCAATTCTTAAAGATGAAATAATAATATTAAAATTTAATTTATAATTTCGCAATAAGAATTTTGCCTAGAGATATAATAAAATCAAATTAATTCTTCTAATTTCCTTTATAAACTTCCTCAAAATATAATTAGAAATAACATACGTGTGTTATATGTAATAAAGAAGATTATATTCATTAGGAATCTTCTTTTAGATTTTATATTAGAATTAAATGGTGACTCATAATCATAATTATATTGACAAATAATAATATTTTTATGATTTTATTACTGTACAATATGCCATAATCCAAAGTAAAATGTTTATTACCAACTTTTTTTCATTTCATAATGATCCAAAAACAAAAAAATTACATTACAAATCTATTCCTTATTTAAATATTGGATTACATATCAGAATAAAGGACACGTGCCAATTTGGTATACAAATGTATTCACTCGTATTCTTGTCATTGGTTCAAAATCGGTTAAAATTAAATAAAATGAAAAGTGGACTTGATTAGAAATGAAGACTTTCATTTGAAAAATATTTAATTATCGTTTTAATAGGAATAATAAAATTTGAGAACAATGGAAGATGTGAAAAGCTGCTGGGAAATTAAATGTAACTTTGAAAAAAATTTAATAATACATTATGTAAGTTATCTCTAATATTTGTAACAGAATGTTACAACAAACTTTTACTTTCTAGCCCAACTCATAGCTTAGATAAAGAGATTCTTCCAATTTTTATTTATTTTTTTTTTAGCTTTCTCTAAGTTCCATCTACTTTTAGCAGATTCTGTCAACCTCTTTCGACTTATTTCATTAGATCTATTCGAAATTTGATTCGAAAAATTTTTAAAACATTAGCTTGGTTAGACCTAAATTAGAATTGTTTCTTTTAATTGTAGAGAAACAGATTATAACAAATTTTGAGTATTTTTGTAGAATCCTTTTGGACTTTTGCAAACAACTGTAAAGAAGACAATAGCGGGTTTTCGTTTCCTCCACTTGTTGATATAAACAACCACATTGTGTCAGATTCGAAAGAAAAAGCAAGTTTTTTTTGGCAAACGGTTCGCTTCTAACTCGTCACTGCCTCAGTCAACTCAAAGACCACCATCTGTTCCAGAAGTTGGCTGCTCCTTTGGTAGAATATTCTTTAGGACGCCAGCAGGGATAAAAATCTTGAAAAATCTTGATACAGACTTGAACATTTTGGGGATTGAGCTAAACCAAAAATTGACTTGGTCAAATTATATTTCTGGAGTAAAGCTTACTTCTCCTCCTCCGATTTCCTTAACATCTATAAAACTTATATTAGGCCGAAAATGGAGTATAATGCACACATCTGGTGCTCCCATTACGGCGCTGAGATATCTTGATAAAGTGCAAAATAGAGCTATTCGTCTTATAAATGATCTCAGTGTTACCTCAACGCTCACTCCACTCTGCCATCGTCGCACTGTTTTATAGATATCTTTTAGGGACTAACACCTGTTCTAAAAAAATCAAATAACTTATGTCTCCACTCACGATTTCCCAACGGGAAACAAGGAGGGTAACAGATGCTCATTCTTACACAGTCGAGCTAACCAGATGGCGTAACACGGCTTATGGAAATTCGTTTGTCATGCGCTCATCACGTCTGTGGAACCATATTCCACCAAATGTGTTCCCCAAAGTTGATAATGTATATGTGTACGATTTAGCTAAATTTAAGAAGAACATTAACATCTTTCTTCTAAATATTCCATCCAATTTTCCCCATTCCCCATAATCCACTAATCCCAAATAACTTCCACCATAATACCAATTCCCTCCATATCCCCATCTCACTAGCCAAACTGTTCATTTGTATCACAGGTTCCCTCCTAAAGTTTGGCTCAAAATAGGTGTGGTTTTGGTGTGTTAAAAAAAAAAAAAAACAAGAAAACTTAGGTCTTGATTTCTGCAATACTAGGAAATATTTCAAAAATTAGAAAAATAATAAAATTCATTAAGGAAGTTAAACGATTAGTAAATTAAATATTTTTTGGAGCATAGGGCAAACCCAAAATATTAGAAATTAGGCCAAGATGATTAGTACTGCTAACTTCAGAGTTAGTCACAATTACTATGTACTTTAAATAAAAACTTATGCGAGAAAAAACATTAAAGAGCTTATCAAAAAGTAAAAATTTGTTCTACATTTCCCTAAAAATTCTTTGCAGAGGAATATAATTTTAAGCGTTAATTAAATTTGCAGTTTACGTCTCCGTTAAGGAGGGCGGTAGATATGGAATCAAATCCTATTGAATCAAATCGAAGGTTTTAATCAAATTAGATTGGTTCAAAATCGAGAAGTAAATCGATTTAAATGTGCATGTAATAACGCGGGGTCGCTCTAATTTTTACAAAGCTAGTTGAGTTTCTTCGTAAAAACCAAATGTAGTGTAATAGCCCCCTCATTTCTTTTATTATGAAGATAACTTAGTATTTGATAAAGCTTGGTTTCTGGAATTTTGTGGAAGTATTTAAGTTTCATGGCCAACGTCTTCAAAAGTGCACGAGGTTCGAATAGCTGCCCTAAATTTACATTTTCGCTTATATTTTGTATATATAACTTATCTTAACCAGTTATATATTTGAATTTGTCTAGAAATATTAAACTGGATCATACTACGTTTTTTACGAGGATTACTTTTTTTTTTAATTTTTATATTAAAATATTATTTAAAGGAAACTCACAGGTAACTTGAATTCATTTAAGAATCGTAAAATAATTTAATCTTGAAAAATAAGCGGTTTTAATATCCATAAACTTTGTTCATTAGTTTGTTTTTTGGCAACTAAACTCTTTAACTTCCTCATAAAAAAGTCTTTTATTAACATCAAGAGGTTAATAAAAGTATAAAATGATGTTATTATGTACTAAATTTAATTTAATTAAACAATTTCTCAGTTATATTCAAATTATGCATTTAAGAATCTAAAAATAATTGTTTAATTATGTGTATGTACGACTTTAGACTGTTAAAATCTATTTTAAAATATTTTAAGAGTTTAAGAATTTTTTAAAAGTTGCTTAAGAAATGAATTAAAAAAAATTCAATTAACTTTTATTAATATCTATAAAAAAATTTGTAGCTATTAAATCTTAAATGTGAATGTTACTGTAAGGGTGTTTCTAAAAGAACTTATGCATATATTTCTGATCGAACAAAGTGTACGCACAATTCACTATTTTAAAGCCTAGTTGACACTATACTAATTATTAGCTGCTAGCTTACCATCAACATGTATATGCAATTTATCTACAATCTAAACTAGTAAGGACTATGCAGAATACTTGAATAAGGTACGCTAGGCATAAAGAAGTTAATTTGGTACATTTAAGTTTCAAACAAATTTAACCTCAGCAGGGAGGTAATGGCTATTTTACGTTTTCTAACAAGAGTGGAGTTCAAAGTGTGCTCAAAACGCAATCTGGGACCTAACTATATTTTCCTAGATCTCACATAGTTTTCAAAAAATAAAAAGTCAAAACCATATGAAAATTGACAATTCCATCTCTGCGGCGTCAGAGTTCGGATATGAGCAAATATCTAATTCCAAAAAGGAATAATATTTGGTTAAAACTACTAATCGTAACGTAAACTTTTATCTTTTATTATGGTCTTTCTACGTTCGTTCCAAGTGCATATAAGGTCTTTAAATTATAATTTTTATATAAATATCTAAACTTTACTTTGATAGTTAGACATTTAGCATACGATCAGCAATTAGATTGTGTTTAACTATCAAATTATATGCATAAATGTCAAAACTCATAAATTTCCAATGCTTTAAAACTAATTAAATTGATTTTTTCATAAATAAAATTTAAATAAATTAAATAATTTGTCGTCATCATGTATTTAGTGCTGTAAAAAGCATGATTATTAAAAATGAAGGTAACCTTCATTTAATTCCAATTTAACTTTATAACCCTTTAACATTTTGATTTTAACAAGTTTTTTATTTTATTTCTTTTTATTTACGCACTTCCGTAACCGCACAACATTTTAAAGAGAGAAACGCTTAACCAAAATATAACCAAAATATTCAAAGAAAAAAACGAACAAAAATTTTTCAATCTACCCTCGTAATTTTGAGGTTTTTGGATTTCCCTTTTGATTTTTTCTTTACTTTTAACACAGAAATAAACGTGTGTTGTATGAGACATTGGGTCGTATGCATAAAACTGAGCTTGAACTCAAATCTCATTTTTTTAAGCAAAAACTAGGTTTCGCATGCAAAAAACTTGAGCTTGAGCTCATACTTGTATCATTTTCTCAGAGAGTGAGATCTTGCTTAATAATTAAAATTTCCCTTAGCTTAAGCTTAATTTGGTATGCAAAAAAATTAAGTTTTTATTATTTTCTTAGTTTTTGAGTCGAAGGTTATGAGTTAGCTATTTAGTTGCTCGAATTCGAAATGGCAGAGTTTATAATAATTGATTCATCAAAAAAAACTTACAATGAAGGAAAATTTCATGGATATAATTGTAAAAATTTGTATAGATTTGAAGAAGAAAATATAAAATTTTTAGTTCAGTCATTTTTGGAAGAAAATGATGAAACCAGAGGCGGTGCACTAACAAATTTCGACAAAATGCTTACATTTTTAAGATATATTGGTGATCCTGGTTTTCAAATTGGTGTAGGCATTGACGTAGGAATTCATCAGTCAACAGTTTCCAGAACAATTGAAGAAATATCGTCAAAAATTGTCGAAAAAGGAAGTCAATGGATTAGTTTTCCTTTGACATCACATGATTTTGAGGCGGCTAAAATTTTTATGGAGCAATAAATTTAAGTTTCCTGATGCAATAGGAGCGATTGACTGTACTCACGTACGTATCAAAAAACCTGTTGAGCATCCTGATGAATATATTAACAGAAAAGGGTATCATTCTATTAATATACAAGCTATTTGCGATGCCGAAGAAAAATTTATGCATGTAGATATCCGCTGGCCAGGATCAGTTCATGATTCTCGTATCCTTAAGAATTCAGAGATTGTTAATTTTATGCAAACTGATACAACATCATCTATTCTTCTTGGAGATGAGGGTTATGGTATTACGCCATGGTTAATGACACCTTTTAAAAATGCTAATTGTCCTACACAGCTTAACTTTAATAAAGTGCATACACGTATATATTATAGAACGTTGTTTCGGTCAATTAAAACAAAGATTTCCAATTTTACAGTCTAAAATTAGATTGGGTGAAAGAAGCTTGATAAATACAATTGGATCTTGTTTCGTTTTACATAACGTGGCTAAATATTTGCGAGATCCTAATAATTTTTCTAATGAAATTCATGAACCAACAATTTTTTCAACCAATACTAATGAAAATAATTTAGAAGATTTGTTGGACATTAATCCAATTCGAATAAGAAATGCAGGTCAATCTAAAAGGAATTCGATTGCTAACACTTTAATAGAACAAAACCAGTTTTATTACATTTTATTACAATTAATATATTTATTAAAAACTCTATATTTATAAAAAATAATATATTTCTTAAAATTTAAATAAAACATAACTTAAACATAATTCTGAAATATAAATAAACTGAAATAAATAAATTTAAATAGCTATAAAAACAAAAAACATTTAAAATTAATTTTGTAAAAATATATACTCCAGTTGAACAAGACATGTTTTTTTAAATATAGTATTCAATACAAGTACAACAAATATCAAAGTATACTTAAAAATTTAAGTAACCAAAAATTTCCCTTTGAGTTTAAGCAAACGAGCTTTACCTTATTTTTTTGCATACGGAATCGAGTTCAAGCAATTGCTCTTATCTAGAACTCAATCACGAGTTTGAACTCTTTTGCTTAAACTTTGAGCTTAAGCTCATTTTTATGCATACGACCCATTGTATGAGAAAATTGCGTCTTAATTTATTCCTTCCTTATATTTCTGTTTTTTTGTTGGTCGATACATAAATATATGTTTAAATAATACATATATATATATATATATATATATAAATATACAAATATACCAGATCGTAAAAATTATTTTTATGACTTATAAAGTCTTCACATATCGTATATTATGTTTACCTTGAAAAGTAAAATACGCAAAATATAATTTTTAACGAATTTATTTGGGTTCAGTACATACTATACTCGTATATACATATAAATTATATTGTAAATATATACATTAGTATTTCTATAAAAATATTATATCATCAGAAATTTATAATAATATATTGTTATCCTGTTTTGAGGATTTTTTTGCCTTCATTTTTTTTGTATCTAAAATGAGTGCGAACAACAAACAAACAAACACTCATAAAGTGATAACATTATAGGCATCCTTTTGTATTAGGATAATAAAATAATTTTAAATACAGTTGTATAATATATATATATATATATATATATATATATGGTATATTTACATATTTTATTAGACATTTCTATAAACAAAAAATAAGATAATGAAAGAAAAGGATAGAAATATTTTTTAAGTCTACCGAAAATTTTTAAATATAAGTACTTGTATTTTTTGCATATGTATTAAAATACGCACTCGAATGCATACGTTCAAGCTAGAATATACAATACTCCATTTCATTCAGGCATCCAACTTAATTTTATTTTGTCACGCCTTGCCAACATGCTAAAGTAAAGAGTTAACACGAATTGAAGGAACAGGATCCAAAAAAAACCCAGAACCAAAAAATTTAATAAAAATTTAAGTATAAATTCTAGAGTCATGAGCTTGGATCGGATCATTTGTTCTAACAAAAGTTACGAGAAATCAAGCTGTTCATAATATTGATATTTCAACGTAGAACTCTTCATCCATATTAGGCTTAGCAGTTCCACATTTTAATAGTCCAAATCACAAAAAATTATTGATTTGTCCGGAATTATACCATGATTAATTGATAAACGAAATTTGTCTGTTATGAATGCTGTCTTTGGGTGGAGGGTCGTTGGTAATATGAAATGCAAAATAATTCAAAATAATGCATTTTGTTAGATAGTATGCGGTTTCTGGAATATGTTTCTTAATACCATTTTTATTGAATTGTAACTCGACTACCCCCAAGAAACGTTTGTTTGCCCTATTTAGCAATAGTTTTAAACTCTTAGGCCTTAATATATATATCAAATAGAAATGTTGCAGAAAAAGTTCATTACTGCAACCCCTTCCTGGTTAGCTTCTTGTTTATCTATTGTACAACGTCATAAAGGACGATATAACAAAAGTCCCGAAATCATTAGTATCCCTAGAACTTCTAGCTCAAAAAAGAAGCCCTTGTATATTATATTAACTTGGAGATTATGACTTTGATAATAGAGCCAAAAATCCAAATGAATATTAAATAATACAGTTTATGAAGCTTTACGTCTCTGAGGAACTTTTGGCTCACTTATTGCAGCTGTAATCTTCCAGGTACTTTTAGCTTATAGTATTTGAAACACAAGTCCCCAAGGAATTTTTAACACAAACATTTTGTAATATCGCTGTCTAAAAGTATATTATGAACATTCGAGGTGAAGTCTTGGTGCCTCCTCATTTCACATTCTTATAAAAATCTGATCAATGCCGAATTGATAAATGCGTCGCCTTTTAAGTGGAAGATCTCGGGTTCAAAACCCCGTTAAATCGTATTTAATATCGTAACAGAAATATCGTAAAATTGTATAATTAATAATTATATCGTAATCCTATACAATAGCTCCAACCGAGTAATCAATAGCTTAGTAAATATGACAAGGGATGGAAAAGAGTTTTAAATAAAAAATTCCACAAAAAAAACAAGAAGATGTTCCTAGCTATTTACCTACACACAAAATGCGATCCTAAAATTGATGGAAGGTTAAAAATTTTACTGGAAATAAATTATTTTAACCGATAGACCTAATTGTTAGATGATAAGTCGAAAGTTGTAAAATAGAGAAGGTGACTTTTGAGAACGACAATATTGACTTCAAAAAAATCCTGCGATTTTATAAATAATATAAACAAAAACCTTGTGATGATAAAAATCCAGACTCTAAAATATAAAATAAAGGTATATAATATAGGCATTATATATGCATGTATGTTGGCAAAAATTTAAATGAAAATTGCGGATTTTTCTTAATATAAAATTGCAGACGAAATAATTTTTTTTATTTTGAATTTTTGTTTTATTTCCATTTAAAAGCTAAAAATTGTCTGCAAACGACACTTCCTTTCTCTTTCTATCGATTGTCTTCTTTATACCCGTATGACTATATAGTCAAAGGGTATAATAAATTTGCCATTACGTTTGTGACGCAGAGAAGGTGGGGGGGTAGATATAGACTCAAGTGTATGGATCGGATCAGAATCGAAAAATAAATCGATTTAGCTATGTATGTCCGTCCGTCTGTCTGTCTGTCTGTCTGTCCGTCCGTCCGTCCGTCCGTCCGTCTGTCCGTCCGCACGATAACTCAAAAACTAAAGGAGCTAGGATCTTGAAATTTTCGCAAATTCGTTTTTTTGCAATAGCCGTCATCGCTATTTAAATCCAGCCATTTTGGTCCATGGGTTCGGGTAGCTGCCATACAACTTCTTTTTTTATATGAGCATTACTCTGTACCTGTAACAGCTGCGTGTCTGAAATTTTGCCAAAAGTAGTTTAGTTTTATGGCCAAAGTTTCTGCAAAATTTGGTTGGTCTAGTGGAATGGGTTCGAGTAGCTGCCATGCAACTTCTTATTTTATATGAGCATTACTCTCCACCTAATGAAGCTGGGTGTCTGAATTTTTCCCAACAATTGTTTAGTGTAATGGCCAAAGTTTCTGCAAAATTTGGTTGGTCTGCTGCAGAGGGTTCGTGTAGCTGCCATACAACTCCTTATTTTATATGAGCATTACTCTCCACCTAATGAAGCTGGGTGTCTGAATTTTTGCCAAAAATTGTTTAGTGTAATGGCCAAAGTTTCTGCAAAATTTGGTTGGTCTACGACAGAGGGTTCGAGTAGCTGCCATACAACTCTTTATTTTATATGAGTATTCCACTACAGTTAATAAAGCCAAAAGTAATTAACCGGATGATATAATGTATATGTTACGGTCATACGGGTATCCCAGAGTTGACACAGTCTACTCTACTACACTCTTCCTCGTTTAATGTATTTTTGTTTATTGTTGTGTTAAGCCAGTAAATAATTGAAACTCATTAAATTTTGTAAAGATGAAGTTGAAGTCCTTTCTATCAAAGAAAAAGGAAGCACAGTAAATTGATGGATTAGAAATCGTTGTAAAATTTTAATTTGTTTTTTCATTGACATTGTACTTAAAATTAATAGGAATTCATTGGAAATAAAATTGAATAAAGATGAGCAAAGTAATTTAAAATATGATTGTGTGCAAAGGTGGATAAAAATGTTGAGTAGTGAGTGAAAATGTTGAGTAATGAAAAAAATGCAAATTCTGTTTTTTATTTCTTTATTCCCCAGACTTCGAATGGTATTCGAAACTCTTGCTGTAAGCAACAAAATCCGTCTGATACTAAACAATTGATGAATTTTTCCAATTTTATTTTCTTTTCTTTTTTAGAGATTTGAAAGAACAGTAGATCTTGTGATACAATGAAGTAAACTAAGATTATATTTTGACTTTTCTTTGAATGTGTTGTAAAAATGTTATTTTTTTGAGAAGGGCCAATTAACTCATAAGTCTCTATCTGGTTTAGAAGTTGGTAATGTTTAATATACTATTTAAAATATTTAGTAGATATATTACTAACATTTTTGTATATTTTGATAATCCTTTCAAATTTGATTGAATTTGAAATTAATGAACTACAATTCGTAAGTAATTTTTGCATTTGGAAAGAAATTGAATCCAATAATAAGCAAATCATCACGATATCATCAAGGTACTAGTAAAATACTGTATCACCTTATTTGGAATTCATCAACTGAGTAACTATTTAATAGAACAATTTTTAGAAATTTTTTAAGTTTATAATCGAAAATGGTGTTACACTAAAAACAAAATTTACTTGAAAAGAGAAAAAATGTTCAAGGAACACAAGACCAAAAATATATATTGGATTATTATGTCAAGAAAAATTCATACTGAATTGGTCGAAAGATCTGTTTAGAAAACTGTTAAGAATTTAGCAATTAAAACACAAAAAAGGTTTCATTTACAGTAGGGACTGCTTCTAATGAGTAACAATTAATATTCAAACCATTCCTAAAGCCACAAAGTCGTGGTTCGATATTAACCAAAAGCAATTGCCAAGCTACTAATTAATATGAAACCTTTTGGGTAAACTTAAAAACTCTTGGTTTTTTATGTTTTGAGCTATCGTTCTGTATCGCACTGAAAAACGGCTAAGGATATGGACTAACAAAGATACAGATTAAGATGACATACATTGCTAAATCAATTTACTTTTTGTTGCTAATCTAATCGGTACTGTTGATTCTAAATTTTTTATTTCTTTTATGTCCAGGCCGATACGTTATAAACCGAGGAATAGTTTTAATATACCCATGATTGTTATTCACACGAATGTTAAAAAAACAGAGTATTATTTAAATAAATTACGTTCTGCAAATTACAACTAGAGCACTAGTGCATCAACACCATATTTGACAAAAAACATATTTAATGAAGTTTTATTAGTAAAAAACACTCACTCACTCAAAAAACACTCAAAAAAATTATTATTTCATAGTGTTGGCGCACCTCGGCAAACTCGAGAAATGGATTCTTTTCACATTTCAAAGTTTTTGGTAAATTGTAAAATAGTGAATTTGTATTTGAAGGCAACACATTGGATGGAACCGTGTTTAATATTCTATAATAACTTCTGCTGATAATGAACTTCTGAAAAAAAAGCTTTGTAAGAAATTAGGAGGTTCCACAGTGTTGAAATGGGCACTTTAGGTTTCCTGCTCTAATGCTGAAACTGTTTAAAGGGAAGAGTAAGGGTGTGTTTATGCAGGAGCTACGATAAGTTATACGAGCATAAAGTAGAAAACTATACACGATACATGATTTAAATAGAGGTGTTTATACTCGAGTATCGCATTGATCATCGACAATATAAATTTTCTATCCTATGCTCTTATTCACGCTCTTATCACTTATCACAGGTCCAACGAAAACGCACCCTTATTTGTTGTAAATCAGCAGATAAAAGTTTGATTGTACCTACAAGATATCTATAAAAAAGTCCCAAGTGCCCTACTTCTTATTCTAATACAACATGTGAATAGATCAATAGATAAAAACTTTAATATTTTTAAAAATTTTCACTCTTAGAATAAACATAATCCCATCTTTAAATTAAATTAATCTTTATTTTTAAATAAAATAATACCACACAAAAAGAAATCTTAATCTATCTATTCATATAATATGCTTCTTGGTACGAGTACATTGTGAAAACGAAAAGTCCAATGAGATCCAATTATTTATAATCTTTTATAAGTAATAAATCTTCCAATTCATTGCATTACTTCAAAAAAATAGTACCTACGATATATATCTGATGGAGTTAAGGTGAAGGCAAGTCCGATGAACAAACAAGAAGAATGATAAACGTATACGTGAACATAAAATAATTCCATTAAATTTTGTTTTTTTTTAATTTTTTTTTGTTGTTCTTAGGATCATGGAGATGAGAAGGAATAAAAATACCAGCAGGAAATTTATAATAACCTTAGCTACTCGCAATTGTACCGTTAAGACTTTGTATGCAAGTAAATGACAAATTGTGTAGGAGTTTAAAAAAAAAAAAACAGAGAACAGAACAGAACATTAAGAAAATGCTAACTGTTACACCTTATTGCCACAACAACCGTTATAAAAAAAAAAGTGCACACGATTTTTTTAACATGTTAAGAAATAAAGGTTGTTTTGTTTTTACATTTTTCTTTATTTTTATTACAGTTGAGTTTTTTATACCCGTATGACTATATAGTCAAAGGGTATAATAAATTTGCCATTACGTTTGTGACGCAGAGAAGGAGGGGGGGTAGATATGGACTCAAGTGTATGGATCGGATCAGAATCGAAAAAAAAATCGATTTAGCTATGTATGTCCGTCCGTCCGTCCGTCCGTCCGTCCGTCTGTCCGTCCGTCCGCACGATAACTCAAAAACTAAAGGAGCTAGGATCTTAAAATTTTCGCAAATTCGTTTTTTTGCAATAGCCGTCATCGCTATTTAAATCCAGCCATTTTGGTCCATGGGTTCGGGTGTCTGCCATACAACTTCTTTTTTTATATGAGTATTTCTCTGTACCTATAACAGCTATGTGTCTGAAATTTTGGCAAAAGTAGTTTAGTTTTATGGCCAAAGTTTTTGCAAAATTTGGTTGGTCTGTTGCAGTGAGTTCGAGTAGCTGCCATACAACTCCTTCTTTTATATGAGCATTACTCTATACCTATTAAAGCTGGGTGTCTGAAATTTTGCCAAAAATAGTTTAGTATAATGGCCAAAGTTACTGCAAATTTTGGTTGGTCTACTGCAAAGGGTTCGAGCAGCTGCCATAGAACTCCTTCTTTTATATTAGCATTACTCTATACCTATTAAAGCTGGGTGTCTGAAATTTTGCCAAAAATAGTTTAGTGTAATGGCCAAAGTTACTGCAAAATGTGGTTGGTCTACTGCAGAGGGTTCGACTAGCTGCCATACAACTCCTTCTTTTATATGAGCATTTTATTTCACCTAATAAAGCTGGTATGTTTGAAATTTTGCCAAAAGTAATTAATTTTTATAATAATAATGATATAACGGTTATATAACGGTCATACGGGTATCCCAGAGTTGACACAGTCTACTCTACTACACTCTTCCTCGTTTTTTCATTGTTTTTGTAACGGTTTTTTCTGCTTTTCTTTTTTTTTTGTTATTTGCCACCACTTTTTTATGTCTTTCATGTATTTTATAATTTTATGATGTTATTTCGCTGTTTGTTTTTTTGTTTGTTTGTTTTTTTTTTTTACATATGTGTAAAATACAGTTGTTTTTTCACATGAATCTATATTTAGTTGTGTATATGCATGTACATATGGATAAAAATAAAAAAACACGCTTATTCACTTCAAAAATGTCTAAAAACGAACATTTCTATATTGTACATTTATATTTTTTTAAAACTTAGATGTCACAACTTTAATACACGCATTGCTTTATCTCTTAGTCTTATATCTTATTATCCTAAATATAATAATATATAATTATATCACATAGTCGAATACAAAAAATTGTCGAAAATTGGAGGATAACTCCTCATAAATAAATCTTATTAAAAATAAATTTTTAACACAAGTTTTACATCTTTGCTGACATGATAATCAAGACTAATTAATCGAAGGAGATTTTTAAAATTGCCTAAACTTAAAATCAAAGTATAACCTCTATTAAAATATGAGAGTTTTACTAGATTTGGTTTGAAAGAACTTTTAATATTAGAACGCCTCGGTGTTATAGCGGTTAAGCACTTGGTTTATTATCCAAGGGGATGTGGATTCGATTGGCATACTGCAACACGATAAATTTAATTTTTTAATTGACAAAATCTCCTTGGTGACCAACATTAGTTTAAAATATAAAATATATAACCTAAACAATTAAAGCAAAAAGTATTGGAAGTAGAATATACAACGGGTCGTGAGGCCTAGATGTTGGGACGATATTATGGTATACAAAACAACAATCACAATAACTGTAAATATTTTTGTAATTGCAGTTTTTTATTTGATTCTTGAATATACCAATTATGAGATCTACCTTATACTTACACCTAGTTTTAAAACGCTTAACATTCCAGAATTTAAATTTTTCAATTTTTGGTCGACGAAATTTGGTTGATTTTGGAATAGGTGACCGCTCCACATTCCAACCAATTTTTCGGGAATTCAACTACAGAATTAAATCAATGAAGTTTTGAGTTTTGGGGTCGCAATAGGATCCCACAAACGTTTTCCTCTGTACCACTTTTTTGAATTTAACCTAGATGTTAGTGTTAACCCCTTAATGCCGTACGCGAAAATTTCGACACCCACAAAACTAATTTTTTCACTAAGTTTAAGCCCTGAAAATTTTAATTAGATCTCTGTGGTCACCATGGAACAGCCAAAAATTTTTATAAAATCAAAAGTCTCAAAATTCAATATAGAATTAACACCTTAACAACTCTTCAAAACGACCAAGTAGCAAGTTGTATTGTACGTTTCGTATGTAGAAAGTAATGAAATTATACAACATGTTCTTCTAAAAACGAATCAGTAACAAAAATCCACCAAAGACAAATTAAAATCACAGTTTTTTCTTTTAATAAAATATAACAGGACACATAATATATATTAAAAAAACGAGGAAGAGTGTAGTAGAGTAGACTGTGTCAACTCTGGGATACCCGTATGACCGTATCATATACATTATATCATCCGATTAATTACTTTTGTCAAAATTTCAAACATACAACTTTATTAAGTGTAGTGGAATACTCATATAAAAGAAGGAGTTGTATGGCAGCTATTCGAACCCTTTGCAGTAGACCAACCAATTTTTCCTGTAACTTTGGCCATTACACTAAACTATTTTTGGCAAAATTTCAGACACCCAGCTTCATTAGGTGTAGTGTAATGCTCATATAAAATAAGGAGTTGTATGGCAGCTACTCGAACCCTCTACAGTAGACCAACCAAATTTTGCAGAAATTTTGGCCATTACACTAAACTATTTTTAGCAAAATTTCAGACACCCAGCTTAATTAGGTGGAGAGTAATGCTCATATAAAATAAGAAGTTGTATGGCAGCTACTCGAACCCACTCCACTAGATCAACCAAATTTTGTAGACTCTTTGGCCATAAAACAAAACTACTTTTGGCAAAATTTCAGACACGCAGCTGTAATAGGTACAGAGAAATACTCATATAAAAAGAGGAGTTATATGGCAGCTACCCGAACCCATGGACCAAAATGGCTGGATTTAAATAGCGATGACGGCTATTGAAAAAAAACGAATTTGCAAAAATTTCAAGATCCTAGCTCCTTTAGTTTTTGAGTTATCGTGCGGACGGACGGACGGACGGACGGACGGACGGACGGACAGACGGACGGACATACATCGCTAAATCGATTTATTTTTCGATTCTGATTCGATCCATACACTTGAGTCTATATCTACCCCCCCTCCTTCTCTGCGTTACAAACGTAATGGCAAATTTATTATACCCTTTGACTATATAGTCATACGGGTATAATAAAAAAAGAAAAGAGAGAGTGCTATAAAATAAAAAGAAAGAGATAAAAAAATCCATATAATATTCTTTAAAAAAACAACAACACAAGATATGTTTACTGTTTCTTTTACACAGGTTTATTTTTAATTTTTATTACCTTGTATGTGTCCCTTTAGAAAATTTAAAAAATTAACAAGAATAACTACAACAAAAACAGGTAATAATAAAAAGGACGAAAATATATACTGTCGTATTCATTCACTTTTATACATTTAAATAAATAAATAACTAAATAGATGCCAAGAGTTGAAAAAATAAATCAAAGTTTTCCATAAAACAATTTGGAATTAAAGATACACAAAGAGTATGTTAATAATTTGTTAGATTTACTGATGTCTTTAAAATTATAAGTACTTTTAAAAAACAGTGCTGCAGATGAAAGAATTGAACAAAACTAACATTAAATAGTCTATAAATCAAAATAAGGACCCTTAGCAAAATAGTGAAGCAGGTAGCTTTTCAACTAAAAATGTCTTCCAAAAATAGTAGAGATCGCCAATAGCTTCTTATTGATATCAGACTTAGTGATATTGGGTATGTAAAATCCCTCCTTATAACTTATGAAAGTAAATTAACTTCAGGGAACTTGATTTTCTTCAACCAAATGCTTCTTGTGTTTAACAACCATGCATACATAAAAAAATTCTAAAAAGTCATTTTTATGTAAGTTACCGAACCTCTTAATGAGATCCGTATAATTTGTGAAATTGGAATTCTCCTAAGAAGCTTACAAGCTTAGCTTACAATTTCATCAAAGCGTTCACTTTTTTTTTATGCAATAATTGCAGAGCTTGAACTTATAGTTCAACTGTAGTTAACTTTCATTTCTAAAAATCAAAAATCAAATTTCATTAAAAATAGTTGAAAAATCGAAAAAATAAATCAATTACTGTTTTGGAGTCAACGGAGTCAATCATAAGTTTTTGGAATTAATTTGATTTCATTACCCTTAAAACAAATTATTTAGGATCAGAACTGGTGTGCCATTTGCAGAAATCTGATGACAAATGAGACCTAAATCAAGTCGAAAAAAATTAGTTTTTTTCTAAAGCTTAACGACAATCGAACGTGGACGTATTCAATACCAGGTTGGTACTTTAAAATCTTTACCATTTTAGCTTTTTAGATTAGGTTGTCATTATAACTCCTTCTGGTTAGTAGTTAGGTATTATATTAGGTTTTCAATTTTAAGCCCTAAATTTTTAAGTGTTAAAAGAGAATATAAGGACCATTTTATCATTCATTTGAATTTGTATTTGTAACATAAATGGTGTAGATGATAACAAAAGCTATGTATGTTTTATGACCTAGTCAATTATTAATTGACATTAAAAATGATTTCAAAATTTGTTAGTTTTAATTTGAATTCATATGGACAATGAAGTTTTTTTTTAAAACGTTTATGGAACTATTTAAAATTCTGTTAAACCTACTGTGTAAATTCAATATTCAATTTATTTCAAATTTATGGCAATTTAATATAAAAAAATCTCAATATCTACATAAAAATTGTTTTAATTTAAATATTAAAGTTTTTTTTTAAATAATAAACTCCCAGTTGCAATTAAAAAAAAAATAAAAGTTAAAGAGAAATTCATAATTGATAGATTTATGTTTTAAAATAAATTTTTACATTTGAATAATAATTTTTGTATCTGAATTCATTCTAATAAAATTTTCAACGTTTTTCTAATGAAATATTTCAGAACTTTATTTTTTTTATTTTTGAAATTCTATTCCCTAAGTTAAAAAATTTAAATAAAATTTTTTGATTTTTGAATAATTATTCAAATAAGTAATTTCAAAATTATTTGAAATTCAGGTAGTCATATTTTTATACCCGTATGATTAAAGAATAGGTTAAAGCATATAATAAAATTTGCTTACTGGGTTTGCTGATGAAGAGAAGGAGGGTAGGTAGACATAGGCTCAAAGGATCGGAATCGAAAAATAAATCGATCTATCTATATATGTCCGTCCGTCCGTTCTTCTGCTCGATAACTCAAAAACAAAGGAGCTAGGATTCTGAAATTTTAACAAATTTTTTTTATTGCCATAGCCGTCATCTCTTTGGAAATTTATATTGCTCAACGGGTTCGAGTAGCTACTAAATAGTTTAATTTTATTGCCAAAGTTTGTGAATTATTTGGTTTTCTAGTGTTGTAGGTTCGGGTAGTTGCTATACAACCTTTTTATGAAATATGTGAATATTGTAATGAAGCTGAGTACCTCAGATTTTGCCCAAAGTTCTTAACCGGACAATGTAATTTGTTTATTATTTTTATATACAAGAGTTGAGGGAAAACTTTCGCTGTCCTAAAGCGTCAGACGATGAGTAAAGAAAATTTGGTTTAACACAAATCAACTTTAAAAATTTTTCTAAAATATATTAAATATTAAGTTTAAAGATTGCATCCTTTCTTTTCAATAAATTTTGAATCGATATATATTTTTCAATAAATTTTTTAAATTGATCTGAATTCTATAATGCACTTTTCAAAATGCTCTATTTTACTTCCTACTTTATTTCAAATTCACAATGGGTTCAATTGTGAATTGTATTATTTGTAATTGTAATTGTATTAAGAATTGTAGAAAATGGATAATAACACCAGACATTTGAATATGGGAGTTGAAAGGAAAATTAATTAAAAGAGAGAATTTCAGGAGTAAAAAATTTTATAAAAATATATTTTTAATACTAGATTTAATATAAATCCCATCCCTACCTTTAATTTTATATTTAAGAGCTATTTTAATAAAAATCAACCTACGATGAGTTAAGCAACTAATAAATACCATAGAATTTTATTATATATTGACTTTCAATTCTATTGTATCCTATTTTTAAACCCCCACATTTAAATCTTTAATTAAAAAAATCGGAAAAAATAGTTATTTTTTATTGGAATTCACTTTTAATTAAGTTCGTTTTTTTCCTACTAACGAATAACGCACAATTTTAAAACAGATTCAGAGAGTACATGCTTAACACCTACTCTAAATTTTTAATGAAAATTTTATTTATAACTGTACATGAAGAATTTATAAAAAGTAACAATGCTTCACATGGACTAATTAAATTCAATCCCATTGCATTTAGTTAACAGAGTGTGAAAAAATTTAATAGATAAAATTCAGAAAAGTTTTTTTAATTAAAATATTTATAATATGTAAAATAAGTTATAAAATTTAGTTGTAACTGTTATAAGTTTCTATTGAAAGATTTCGAGCATCCGAGTGAATTTAATAAATTAGAAATGAACATTGCATATTTATAGGGGCTCCTAAATTTTCATTGTTGAAAGATTTACTTTTGAAATTAAAATTGAAATTAAATAAAAATTTCTAAAATATAAATGAAATAAAGTAAATATTCTTAATCACTTAAATATATTAAGATAAAATTAACTAAGGTATCATTTATGAGATGCACTTAGTAATGATAAAAGTCGCATTATGATATTTTACAATATTTTCAATCCTAGAGGAATTACTATTGATTTCTAAGTAATTTTTGTTTTAAAATGAATTAAGTAAGGGAATATTTTTAATGCTTCTATTTAATATAAATAAAATTAAAATGCATTTTTATATTTTAAATTTTCATTTATATCTTTATCATTTTAAATGTAATTGAAAAATATAAATTTATAAATTTTTAATTTTAAATTAAGTAGTTTCGTAATAAAATTCGTTTGCGAAATATGTTTTTGTAAAATATTGGATTTATTGATGAAAATCTCCAATTTTATAAAGGAATTTCAACAAGATCAATTTAAGCTAAAAATATTATACATTAAATTATTTGACAACTTTAATCAAGGATAACTGGAGTCTCAATGGAACTATAATATTTGAATGAATTTTTAAAGTAAGATGGATTGAATGAATAAAACGTAGTTTGAGCTAAAATCTAAATTTAATTGGGTATAACAGCATAAAAATTCCCTTATAATTCTAATTTTCAAATAAAATATTTAAAAAAAACGGATAAAATGGATAAAAATATTTTCAAGGCATTAAATTTGGTAATTTAGTAATTCCTTTTTTTTATTATTTTATATTTTAATCTATTTTTGTCCTTTACGCTCTCTTGTATTATTTAAGCCATTTAATTTTTAGAATTTTTTTTGTTTTTTCAAAATTTAATTCAATTTATAGTACCTATGGATATCACGTACAATTATAATAATTTCTCCATCCTTTTAAAATCTCTCGTTTTTTAACAAATCTTTATTTTACACATATGTATTTAGTTGGTATTAAAAAAGCTCCAGGATATGGGCAATAAATCCCAATGAAATATACAAAATAAAAGGTCGTGAATGGTAATTTTCCTTCCTCAAGCGCTGCCTATTTTCCCTCACCTTTTTTGGTTTCTATGATTTAATTGTGGAATAGGATTTTTAATTCACGGTAATTTGACTTTTGAGCCACAAGGTACCAGATCGTTTTTTAACACAAAATTTCAATTTAATTTGGAAAAAACACTAGTTTTATTTGAAAAAAGGCCAAATTTATTTTAGAAAATTAGAATATTTTATGATTTAAATTTAAATTTTGAAGCATAGCTTATACCGAATCTTATACTAAGCTCTATTTATCAGTTCACTAGATTACTAACATTTATTACAAATCAATTTCGTAATTAATAAATAAAATTGGAAATAAATTCAAAATATATCAAATGGGTTTTTTTCGATTTATAACATTATAAAACTTATTGTACATTTTTATAACACAGTTTATAGCACGTAAAACAATTTTTTTTTGCAAAAAAAACGCAGAAAGAAAACCAAAAAAAAAAAATATCAAAAAATCTTTTCACGTACCTGCAATATAACCTAAAAATAACGAACAACAAAACAATAAAAAAATCAACTAAATAAAAAAATGAATGTAAAAAATAATCATGAAAACAAAAATTATACTCTTAATCAATATTTTCACATATACATGTATGCTGTCGAATATCCTTTTTTTTTTTTTATTTTCAACTATAACTTCTCTTTTAGTTTTTCATTTTTTTTTTTTTGAACTTTTCAAATTCACTTAATATCAGGATGCTCTTATACAGTATTTAAACTTAATATTATAAGAAAAACACAAAAATAAAACAAAAATATCCTTGTATAAATATTGAATACACATACACATTCGAATATGTAAAAGGAATATTTCAAACATACCTACATGATTATAAGAAAATTGTACTAAAATTTACAACTCTAATATTTTTATTTATTTATTTATTTAAATATATGCTACATACATATATTATATATAGATATATATTATATATTGTACATGTATGTAATATTGTAGAATAAATTGAATAGTACATACCCTTCTCATAACTCGAATTGAAAATGATGATGACTTCATATTTTCGGGTTCTGGTTTTTTTTTTTTCTACTGTGTTTTCTTTAAATTTTTTTTCTGATAAGAAAAATATGTTTTGGGTTTTTTGTTTTGTTTTTTATTTTTTTTTTAATATGTTTTTGTTGTTGTGGTTTTTTTTTATTTTTTAAATTTTGAACACACACAGGTTATAAACACTTCTTTCTATTTAGGGAAAAATTTGAAAATAAATAAAGTTATTAGAGAAATTTATTGTTTTAAGTTTAAAATCCTTTTATTTTCCAAAAACACTTTCTTCCATTCACAGTGAAAAAATACAAAAAAAAAAAAAAAACAACAATAAAAAGGACAATGAATAAAAAAAAAAATCAAAACAAAAAATTATAAGCAACAATTTAAATTGTAAAAATCCTGTGAATAAAATATTCAACAGGTGGTTTATTAATAGCCATAAATAAGAAAAGAGCGACGGCTGCGTAGCTGCGGCGGCTTATTTAAAATAAAATTGAAAAGATAGTAGAGGAAAATTGTTCTATGCAATATTTAAGGATATTTTTTAATTTAATTAAAATTTTATTTTAAATATAATTGGATATATTTTTAAAATATTTGAAAAATTTCAAAAATAATTTTGTATCTATTATTTTATAATCAGATTTCCTTGTTTGAGAATTTAATTTTATTATTTAAGGATATAAAAAGGAATCAATTAAATTATTAAACACAGGTTGTTAGTTTTTTAAATAATTTCCACTTTAAAATTTTTTTTGAATTAAACAAGGGATGCAAATTAAACAAAAAACCAAAATGTAAAAGGATGTGAAATATTTAAGAAATAGGACATTTTATGTCCTTTTTTTGTTTAAAAATATTAATTTCACTTCATTAAAAATTAAATAAACATGGAAACTGAATATGAGGTCCTTTTTGCACAACAAAAATATGTATTTTTAATAATACGCATAATGTACATTATATATAAAATTAATATATTTATATTTTTATATATATATATTTATTTTTTGTAGTACATTAATAAATAGAGATGCATCAGATACATACAAAAATAAAGTATTAAAAGTATAGTTATATTAATTTTATAATTTTTTTTGTGTTTAGTTTTTTTTTTTATTTTCAAAAGGTAGTCATTTTACAGGACTTTTGTATTTAATTTACTGGATTAAAATAATAAACAAACCACCAAAAAAAAAAAAAACAATAAAAATACAAAACAAATTTTTTATGATTAAAAACTTCAAAAAAAAATTGATTTCACTGATTTTATCTGAATGGAAGAAGGATATTGAATTTTACGAATACTTAATAATATCCTGTATATCATTTTTCAATTTTTAAAATTTTTTTTTTTATTTTTAAATTAAAAATACAAACCGGAATATTAAATTATTTTTTATAAGTACGTTGTCCTTCCGACTTGTCTTTTCTTAAAAGTGGTTAGGAAAATTGTTTTTTTGTTTTTTTTATAAAAATATTTTTAATTTAAATTTTTTACTTAAAGTTTCACTAAAAAATAAATAAATTGGTTTTTTTTCTTTTTAAATGTTTATATTTTTGTATATTTAAAATTTTTTTTGTCATAAGAATCAGGAAATATTTTGTATATATATATATTTGTATGTAATATGAAAAAGGATATGTTCAAATATATTTAAAGTTTAAAGTTATTTTCGATAGAAATGAAAAAATAAAGCAATTTGTTAATTTTTTTTGATCCGTTTTCAAACCTGTGTCGTACTTTTATAGTTAAAAAAAAAACAGTTGATTTTTTGCGTTTTTTTTTTTTTTTATTAACTTTTCAACATTATATATCTTAAGATATTATTTTTAAATTAAATGTGTTGTTTTAATTTATTAACTTATCATGTTTTTTTTTTGGTCTTTACACTAAAAAATTATATTTCGATTCACTTTCGAGTTTTTCTGGTGATTTTTATTTTCAATTAAAAAGAGGTAATAATTTGTTCGTTAGATTTCGAAAAATTGAATCCTTGTTTTTAAAAAAAAATTATGAAGTGATCTTTTAAGAAACCTTGTGTTTTTTTTTTGTTGTTTTCTTATTGTTTTTTTTTTGTTTTTTTACAAAAAATTTCTTTGTTTCTATCTAAGTTTTTTTTTATTTTAAAAAAATTTTATTTCTATTGAATATCTAAAAAACCTGTTTAAAATTTTTACTTGAACTTAACTTTTAAAAAAAATAAATGAATTATCTTAAAAAAATAATTATTTATGTATATATATATATATACATATATATAAATATAGATATTTATTATAATATATTTTTTTTGTATATTAAGTATCTATATATATTTTTTTATGTTCTTGCGGTATTTACTATAATTTAAGAACTAAACAAACGACGGATGACTGACTGAACTAAACTAACTGCAAGAATACAAAAAAAAATAAAAAGGACGACTTTAAAACTCTATACATACAATAATAGAGTAGAGATTTTATAATATAGAGAAAGTATCGAGACAACATGCAAAAAAAAAAAAAAAACAAAAAAAAAATAAAAAAATAATAAAAGTAAATACAAAAACAACAATATTAAAATCGACGACTACGATGACAGGACAACAACAAAATCAAGAAATTGGAAAATATTTTATATGAAAGGATAATGAAAATATCTCCTGTAAATATAAATATATAAAAGTAAAAATATGTAGAATATATTAGGTATCTTTAATATACGTATCTATAAATGAAAATATAGTATATGTATATGTAAATATTGGAAAGTAAAATATATATGGAAAAAGTCTTAAATATATAATTAAGTGAAGTTCCTTTTATTTTATTCCAGCTGGGCATAATAAAGTTCATTTTGTTCGTATATACGATATTCGAGTATAGAAAACTTTGAAAGTAATGAAAAAAATATAGTAAAAAAAAAATACATTCATAATAAGATATACAAGTGGTTGTCCTTAAAATTAAAACAGATATTTATTTAATGTTGTACTGAAAACAGTTTTAGAAGTAAATTATTATTTGCTTCGAAATTCAAATAATATCAGTATTTGATATTCAATATTTTGATTCAATATTTTTTTGAAAATTGCAATGTTCAATGACAATAAAACAGTAATGGAACATGGATGATCTTCAGAATTTTTATCACCCACAATCTTCTCTTGTTCATTTACCACTGTTTTCACAATACACATCATAATTCCAAAGAAATTCGGAAATGTCAAAATAAACAACAAGGAATGACGACTTTGAGGAGATGAACCGTATGCTGGGATAGCGATAAAAGTAAAAATAGCGATAAAAGGAATATATAAAACTACTAATCAAGAACAGAATTATCACGAAACAGCTGCCTTTCGAAAGATTAATGAAGGAGTGAACTTCAAATAAAATATTCTGTAATAATTATATATCTATATATGAATATATGTACATTGTACACCTTAGATTGTAAGTAATTTACTTGTTTTGTTAAATATGGAATTTTCTGCGATGTTTTATACCAAAACTTCATGTGTTATTTATATCACAGTTAGTAAACATAAAAAAAAAACTTAGAGTACCTAAATGTAAAAAACAAACACAAAAAATATTTAAATTTTTATCTAGAACTTAAAACTTATTAATTGTTATTAAATAAAATAAAGTGAAATAAAAAAAAAAAAATAAACCACAGCAACATAAGTCTTATGGCCTGCCTAGATGGGAATCTTCGTATTAGGTTAAGAGTTTAGGTGAAAGCCATAAGCTCATGCGTAACGGGTAACAATGGCTCAAAATAATTAGGTATATAGAACAATAAATCAATAAGTATACTATAGGAACTCCTAGATGTTTACCTATATAGTTTCTATGTTTAATAATTTAATTTAAAAGATTTTATTAATTTCCAGTTATTTCCATTTTTTATAAATTTTCACATTTCCATGATTAATGTTAGACACCAAGTAAAATGGTATAAAGGAATATCTTAAATATTTATGCATATTTCGCAGTTTTTTTCTAAAGCACAATCACTGAAAATAACAGTTATTAAACATGACAAGTTTTGCTTTGGACTCTGAAAACACTTTCAAAAGGCAACTTGAACTCTAAACGCATCGGTGGTTTTAGATTCTTACTCACTAATTAAACTTCCCTCCGTATCCAAAATAATTGAATAAACACCCAATTTACTTAAAAATTGAATTGCTGAAAGAAACTTGAGCATAATTTGATTCTTCAAAAAATTAAAATTTGTTAATCCGTAAATTTTAATTTAATTTAAAGTAAGTAATCTTTATCCTTTAGTTCACTGAACTTTTAACCACAATTTCTTAAAGACGCATATATTAAGAATTAAAATCAGCAATTATAAAATTCATATACTCTATCCATTTTTGTTATAAAAAAATGTTTAAATCTAAAAAAAATTTTTGTGTTTCATTTCACTAATTATTTTATTAAAAAAATACTTTAAAAATTACAACAAATTTCATCTTCCTTTTCACCCACGAACAGAAATCTAAAACAAAATAAAATGTAACTGTAACACACATACAAAATAAAAAGTCAGCTTCCTGTTGAATGTTTCATGTATATGTATTGGTTAAATAGTGCGTATTTTTGAGTACTCAAATGAATATTTTTGCAATTAGTATTACACGTATACAAAAACCTCACCTACACAATAACAAACAATCAACAAACATAACAACAAAAAAAAATTAACAAAATAAGTTGAAAAAAAGCTTTCATTCGAAATTTATTACTTAAGGTTAGAATTGTTGTATTTTAAAAGTATCTGAAGGTGTATGAAAAGTGTATCTATTGGTTTATTTAAGATACAATGTAGGAAAATTTTTAATTTTTCTTTCTTTATTTTTTTTTTTAATTACAAAGAGAAAATCATTGGATAAAAAAATTCCTATCAAATAATCAAAACACAATTAGAAAGAGATAGAAATAAACTAAATGAACAGGTAACTTTTAGTGATTAGAAAATATTTGTGTATATTGGTAAAGTTTTAATTTGATTATTCAGATAACACAAATACATTGAAAAAAGGACATTCAACAAATTGAAATATCCTTTATTGGAAGTAAAAAGCTTTTCATTTTCTGGAAAGTTGTTTACCGTTATTTTTTACATCTTGTAATGATGGGAAATTTTTAAATACAAATTCTCTATATAAACATATATATATATATATATATATATATAAATATATATACGTATATATATATATATAAATATATGTATATTAAAAATATCAGGAATTGATTGAAAGCTTGTTGAATGTTGTTTAGGATTAATTTGTTGCTTTTATTATTCTTTTTTTTTGAAGATTTTGTTTGGAAGTCTAATCAAAGTGCTTGTGCACTTAAATTATTATAGGTACACACAAATTGAGTATAGAGAGGTACCAAATAAGAAATTAGAGATTATACTGTGAGAATTTAAAGAGCATGTGCAAGGGAAATTTTCTTGTTTTTTAAATTAACAAAAAAAATAAAAAAAAAAACTTTTAATAGGATTCTTAAGTGGAAAGAAAAAAAAACTTATTTTTCCCTTGTTATTTAAGGATTAATATAAGAATAACTGTATATTTTTAGGTGGCCCAGGATCTCATTATATTTGTTAATAAATTTATTGAAGAATTATAAAGAAATGGGACCGAAAAACTTATAGTAACATTTTTTTTTTGTTCTTAGTTGGGATCTTGATACTTTGACCTTTAATAGGATTTTGTGTACCCTAGGAATGAAAGGTGCGTCTCTTGAAGAAAATGCACCGGCAAAAATAGAAAGTCTTTTTATTCTCCCTTTATTTATTATAATTCAACTAATATTTAAATTATCTTAAAATTCTGATTAGATGTATGTCTGTAATTGCAGCATTTAAGGCAATTACTATAGAATTTTGCTTAATCTAGTAATTTGTTGTATTTTATATTAATTTTATTACTTGTATAGTTTGTCATTAGTTTGTATAGTTTGTCATTTTATCTAATTGTTATCCTACAATACTCATATACTTATTTTTAATTTTTAAATAAAGCCTGTATAAGACACTATATAAGTTCTATAATGAGTATTAAAATTTTCTTAGCAAACAAATCTCATTCTTTGGAGGAATTTAAGTTTCTGAACTAATTACTCAAATCCTGGCATTCAAGTTTTTTATATTTTATTTCTATTAATTTTACTTTTGGCAGTAATAAAGTAAATCCTTCGACTACAAATCCTTCTACCTACAATAAAAAACAAAATGAAATTCAAAATTATGCCAATATATTTTAGCAAGAAGATTGTAAATAGTGTAGGTGTTTTTTTCATTTGATTTTAATATTTCTTCTATTTAAAGCAAGTAATTTCAATGCCAACAAAAACAAATTAAACTAAAATGTATTTTTAAATTGCAATAACAAATACAAAATGAAACGACAAACGGTTAAAACAAATAATGAAGATTGTTATTCTATTTTTTTTTTTTTTTGTTTTCTTTCTTCTTTTTTCTATCTTATTTTCAATTTAATTATGAAAATCCTCTTAAGATGTAGTCTAGGAGGAATATGGCATTCATGATTTGAATCAAGGTCAAAAACGATGACTAAATATGAATAAGGATCAAATAAAATATATTGGAGCATAAAGATACACTCGTTCTTCAAATCAAGTAATTTTTTATTTGGATTACTAATACTATTTATAATAACTTTACTTTTTATTTATTTATCTTATTTATGTTTTTTAAATATAATATGCTTTTATTTATCAGTTCGATATATATTATAATAATGGGTTTTAAAAACATTGAAACTTATTCAGATTTCATTAAGGATTAAGAAATGTTTTTTAAATAGGTCAACTAAAATCATATGAATCATTTGTACGAACAACCTATTTCCCGATATTTTCCATTTATGATTCGAAAACCACTATTAATTTATTTATTAATTTTAATCTAACACTAATATAATAAAATATCAGTAAGACCCTCGGCTGCTATGGCCATTATAAATTGCAAATTACTAATTAATTTGAAATTTATTGCATACTTTTAGGATAAATAAATTTTTTTGAGTATCACGTACTACACTGGGATACATAATATTTAAAAAAATTTGTATTTAAATATTAATAATAAACATAATATTCCAGAGGGTGGGATGCTTTAATTTTGATTCAATTTGTATTTTCAATTCATTGCATACTTTTAGGATATAGTTAATTTTTGTATACTCTTAATTTTGCATTTCTAACAAAATCTTATATAATAGCTTAATTGTAAATAAATAAATTAATATCCTAAATAGTTTAAGTATAAGCCTAACTAAATATAAAAAATCATCCTGAAAAATCCCGAACCATCTCAAACACTTTTTTGAACAAACTCAACAAGTTCCAAAAGTTACTCTCCACCAAAATAAAAAAAATCCTTCAATAGATTTTCATCAATCTTTTAGTCTAACAGAAGTGATAATACCCATATAAAACAGCAAAAACAAAAAGCAACAGGATAAATTCAGATACTACACGTTACTATACATTATTGTATATAATAATATTAAGTAGGTATATATTATAAGAGTTCTTATGTCCTAGTTGAAGTATCAATATTTTCTTTTCTTCGTTTCAAATTTCTTATTTTTTTTTTTTATATTTTTATTGTAGGTTTCCATTTGCAAAAAAAAAATGAGAAAAGAACAATATATATTTATTTAGATGTAATATATACTACGTATATACGAGTATATGTATATACATACTATAATTATACAAGTACGTAGATATATTTATATGTATATACCTTTTATTATGACCCAATTCAAAATATAACCAATTTCCTATGTTTTTGGCACTTCTTAATATCCTTATACCTTCCATAAAATAAATCTGTATTTGTTTTTTTTTTTATATATATATTAATTCTTTTTTATTTGTATTTGTTTTTCACACAACTTGTATCACATTTTCGTCCTTTTTGAAAATAATCGCAAGGAGCAAAAAAAGAATAAGAGAAAAAAAAATTGACTATTGTACGCTAAACTTAAACGCAAATCCTTTTTAAGTTTAAAAGTACAGTAAAAAAAAAAGGGTTTCTTCCAATTTATATTAAAAAGAAAAAAAAAAACAATAACAACAACAAAAAAAGCAAAACATAACGGCAGATGAATTAAATTAAAAGGAAAATACTTTTTGAAACAACAGGTGGATCAGTTTTTGTTACATTTTCTTCTACACTTTCCATTTTATATATATGTGTATATTTTGTAGGTATAAATGTATATGTAATATTCATAGCTAAGGATTAGAATATTCTTATAGTTTATATAGATATGTATGTATGTATACGTATCTATGAAAATTTATATTTTATATCATTAAAATGTTTGTATAGTCTTTTAGATCCTAGGACAATGAAAAAACAAATTACAAAATATTGGTATGTGTAGGTTGAAAATAACACCATTTCGTCTACAAGGATAACAAAAAAAAAAAAATCAAAAAAAATAAGAAAAAATAAAAAATTTCCATGCAAACGTAAGAATAAAAAAAATAAATAAACATTTTCCTTAAAGTCAACCATAAAGTCTATAAAGGAATAAAAAAATAAAAAAAAGAAGTAAATAAAAAATTACGAAGGATACGTTGAGTTCGTTTGTTTTTTTTTCTTATTTTTCTTAATTTAAAGGATGGATTTTTTATTGGTAGGAATTTTTTTTTTTTACTTTATTTTTAATTTTTTTTATTTTGTAAAAGTTTTGAAAATACATTAAATGCAAAGAAAAAAAGAAATTGGTTTATCTGCTTCGGAGTAAATTAACACAATTTTCATTGGAAGTGAGTGAAGATAAAATTTTGATAAATTTATGTTTTTTCAGATCCATTCCATCAGTTGAGAAGGAGCTTACAGCTTTAATTAAAATTTTATTTGGAAATCTTATCCAATTTTTCTCCGCTATCTATTAGTTAACCCGTTTTAACACAATTTCAAACAACACTTTCATTCACAATGTAGGTGTTGAATTGAATTGCAGCACAAAAACCTTCCTATAAATATTTGACTTGACGGGTTTGGTATTCTGCTAAATACTTTCAGTACGACGATTAATAAACTATTGTGTTAGTGATTCATTGAACTGTTATTCATTGATCCAAAAGAACTGTCAAAAAATATGTCTCCAAATTAGAAACGATTTGTCCAATTTAACAGCTGAGTGACACAGTGGTTAGAGTGCCAACCTTTCATGCGAAAGGCCTTGGTTCGAATCCTGGTTTAATTGAAAAAACTTATCTGGTTTTCAAATCGACTTAGCTACCACCGGCATATATTTTATTTAGATCTTAGATATTTTATATAGCTTAAACGCGTATTATCTTCAAATAAATGAATGTACGTATATATAATCGACTGCTTTTGGATCACCGCTTATCTTGAGTTTTTTATACCTTTGAAAAAGATTATGTGACTTGCATAACGCTATCTCCCGTTTTGTTGCTCCGTATTGGTTCAACAATTTCAGCTTAGACTGATGGTCTTGGATGCTTAAAGTGGACAAAATATCAAAATAGCAGCTTCCGGCATTTATTCAGCACTTAAAAAGAAAGGTAGGCACTAAGGTAAGGGACTTTTATTAACAAGTAAATGAAAAAAAACTCCCATTATTTAAATGTTTCAGTTAAAACAAATAGTGTAAGAAATGAAATTTTTATTTGATTGAAATAAAAGTTCCTCCAATCTATACTCAAAAAAAATATAAAGAGTTGCAGCTTTAAATTTCTTTTAAATTAATGTGGCTAAGCGTTAAAGAATATACTAAAATATATCATATCTTATAATATTTTATATTATATCGTACGTATACAATATATATTAACATATATATATACATATTCATATATAATTTTTATAATATTAATAGCTAAAGTAAGATTAATTGAAGTAAAAAAGCTTTTAAGGCAATTGTTTCCAATTCATTTGATCCTCAATTGGTTATAAAATAATGAAAGGCTGTAACAATACTAAAATCTATTTATATAACATATATATATATATATATATATATATATATATATATTTGTATACAAATTGTACATATACATATAATTTAATTCCTGAAACAGTTATTTTTATATAAATTAGCTAAAAATATAAAATTTTATGAATGAAAGTGATTTTTTTCCGATAAAAATAATTTTTTTTTTAAAACATCCAACAATAACAACAAAAACAACAACAACAACTTCAACAGAAACAACAACAACAAAAATTAAATCGTTAATGACGTTCACTTTAAGGAAAGAGAAAATTTATTAAAAAATAAAATAAGAAATTGAGTACTACAATATGTCCTTGACTAATATTTTGATTACTTACAGTATAATATAAAGAGGAAATAATTATATATATATATATATTTATATAAATATTATTTATATATATAAAATGGAAAAGCCGCTTCAATATAATAACAGAAATTTACTTATCATATTGCTAAGAAGAACGAACGTAGATACTCAAAATATTAATTCAATATTTTTGGTTTTTTTTTTTTAAATAATAAAATAAAAAAAATGTGACTTCATTACACGAATTACAAAACACGCACAACCCTAAGAATCAACGAATAATATTTGAATTTTGAATGAATGTAATATAATGAAATGGCAGCACTTGTTTTAAATTAGACTTTAGAAGATTTTTTAAAAAAATTATTTTTGTGTAATAATTTAAAGTTAGTATAAAGCACGTGTTTCAATTATTATGTAAAATATATTAAACTGTCTTTTAGTTGTGTTTACTACATGTTACTTATCTGTATTTTAAAAGCGTTAAATAAGTCTAGTTTGAAACATGGTTTAATTTAATAAAGTTATAAGTATGAAACTTTAAGTTAATTAATTTATAAACCCGCATTCTGGAAAGAAATAATGTGAAATCAGTAACGGCTGCTTTCAGGGCACTATTTCATAAAACTATTAATCTAATATTATTAGTGAATTTACTAATATTTTATTAGTTATAAGTAAAATTCTGTTTCATAAAAGCTAATATTTTATTAGTTCTACTCTAATAATTATTAGTGAATTTTTATAAGTTTAGAACGACCAATAAACTCATTATTAGTCTTTCAAATATTATAATACTTATATATAATGGAGTTTCAAACTTTATATTGTATGCAATATCTAAACGTATTTTTTTTTAGTAAATAATCTTAAATATTTTGTAAAAAAGAATTGTATAATAAAGTCTAAAAAAAATTTACTCATTATTATACATACCTTACATTAATCAATAACATTTTATTTTGGTTACAACTGAAACATAATTAAGTATAAATTTGAAAATCATGCTAAGCTCTGGTAGTGAAGGTGATTATTAAGATAATTTTATTATAAGAGAAAGTCGTGTATTTAATATAAACTAAATAACTGAACACTTTAATTGAAGCCTTTAATACAAATGTACAGTATGGTTTTGATGATAAGGAAGCAGGGAAATGGTAAGCAAGGATGAAGTAAAGGAAGCAAGTGATGGTTCTGGTTGGTTATACATTATTTAAGCTAAATTTAAGGCACATATTAAATGAAGCATTTAGAAAATTAAGTGCACAAGTTGATGAGTTTTCAGAAAAAGCCTCATTTAAAGTTTTCTGGCGTAAGCAATTAATGCTATTTATAACTTAAATCAATAAAATCTCTATTATTGACAAAAATTTTAAGCAATTGTATAGTATAAGTTAGGGTGCATTTATGTTTTAACTGCGATAAGTGTTAAGACCGCCAATAAGAACATAACGTAGAAAATTGTATATTGTTTATCGTTGATCAAAGCGATGATGCAATATAAACACTTCTATTAAAATCATGTATATAACCTCCAACTCTAACATAAACCCATTGAATATAGCTAAGTTTATTAAAAATTTGGAAAATTTTTTAAATAAGAGAACAAAAAAGTAGAAAAGATATTTTTATTTTGAATTAATATGTACAAATATTTAAAAAAAATTTAAATTAGATACTTTTTGAGAAGTATTAAATTATAATTAAGAGAAATTTATATATGGTTCAGTTATATAATAACATACATCTTAATTTATTTAGTAACATCCATTATTAATAATTATATTGAAATATTGAGAAAACA
Source organism: Dolichopus griseipennis (assembly GCA_963082915.1). NCBI lineage: Eukaryota > Metazoa > Arthropoda > Insecta > Diptera > Dolichopodidae > Dolichopus > Dolichopus griseipennis. The sequence continues at coordinate 366,831,134 of OY720441.1, forward strand.
CGAAAACTAACTTAGCTTTCAATTACACAAAATGGTTTTTAATCTGTAATTAATATTTTATTACAAAAACTGGTATTACGAGTAAAATAGAAAAGGAATTATTAAATAATTGGAATATTAAATATGTACTTCGAATATTAATTATGCAAATATATTTATTATTTTATATTTTATTAAATACTTTTAAAAAGCATTTGGTGATTTTTAACACATTTAAAATAATTATAGACAGTCAATATTTCCACTCCATCTTATTTTAACATCTAATAATTGATTTGGAAGAGGTTCTCAAGATGTTCTTTATATCAATAACTTTAATCGGAAATTAAATTTTCTATATACTTGAGATTTAGTAAAGTTTAATTTATTTTCATTCAGATTTTATTAAATATAATAATCTATAAGTCCCACCTTTAATATAAGTTCAGATATTACATCTTAGATTGTTTATGAACAAAATTTCTTCCCTAGAAATAGTGTTTTTCCTAATGTCTTTTGTTAGATAAATCTTTAGCTATAAGGATTTGTTGGTGATATAAAAAAAATATAACTGTTCCTTATTGATATCCGCTTACTAAACTAGCCAATTTATTATTCCTTTACATAGTTCTAAGACTACATTTAACTTGCCACTACATTTCTAACGTTGTCAAGGAGACAGGAGTGCATGTTTTAGTTATGCGTATCTATCTGTCCGTTCCTCTAAACGACAACTAAAAAACTCAAAGGGCGAATTCTTAAATTTGTGCAAACTCGATTTTATACAATTTTTAATTGTTAGTAATACATGCTGTTATTAACTTACCCTTCTCATAACTCTGATTGAAAAAGATGAAGCCTTCATAGTTTTGTTTTATTTTTTTAGTATTTTATAGATTTTTTTAAAATTTTCAATTGAAATTCAACCTTAAAGAATTTTTAGTACACAAATTTTATTAGAACTTATTTAAATTTGTAAACACTTTTTAGGTATTTCACTAATCACTTTTAATAAATATAATTTTTTAAACTTTTATTAATTATTTTTTTCTAGAAATAAAAACCGATTATTTTTCAAAATCGAATTTTTCAAATTCAAAAATAAAAATTCACAATTTGGTGTTATTTTTTTTTTGTGACTATTTTGAACCGAATGCAAAAAACTGACTGACTGGTTGATTATTTGTCTCCATATTCAATGATTAAATAAAATTTTTCTTTTTTATTTTGTTGGGCTAGCGGATGTAAAAATCACCCTTATTTCATCATCGTCATTTTGCAATGCATGCAAAATAAACAATGCAGCATGCGTCAGCCTTTCTTTAAAACTTTTTCAATGGAATGAAGAACTAAATGGAGTTAAAATTTGGAGTCAATTCGACTACAAAAAATAACAAAAAAAAAAATCCAATAAAAGTACAATAAACAAATAAGAAAACTTGTTTTGTAAAAAAAACATTACTTCACATATACATATAATATTTCTTTAAAATCAGACGAAATTAACACAAAAGTTTCTAAAGTAATTTTGTAAGTAAATATTTATTAAAAGCTAAAGCAAGCGTCTTCCCTGTCAATTTTTTGAAAATTCATATGTAAAATTAATAAAGTAGAATAGAGAACAAAGAACCCTTGTGGTGTAATCACTTAGTTTATTAATCGAAAGATTGTGATTACACCTCATAACATGCAATTAATCCAGGCCTTGGTGTAAGGATAATTTGTGTTTAAAATAAATCTTAGCACAATTGACGAATTTTTTCCATCTAATTTTTAAGAGAACTACTTTGTTGAAAGAAACCCTTTTGATTGATTGGCTCGAATTACAATTTTGTAGCAATATATACAAACACGACAGGCAAACATATTTAAAATAATAGTACTTTTAATCATAGGATGTACTAAAACATTGAAATTCTTTAAAAAATATCTTTAATTTCGAACTACGAAATCCTACAAGGAAGTAAAATTTTAATTTAAAGAAAATAAATATACAAATCGGTTTTAATTACTGATAAGTGATTGTTTTATATTTTTGTAAGATAATTTTTTGTTTCAAATAATGTCGTCAATTAATATAAAATTAGGTATATTCAATGGTTTTATTGATAGTGTCACACAATTTGGTCAACGAAAAAAGGGATCAAGCACACTGATTAAAACGAAATTTATGATTTCATACAACACGGTTTTCAAATACTGGAAGTTAATAATGCCTGCATATAAAACTATTAATAATGCTTGAATATTAGACTATACAATAGTTTTAAATTTTCAGAAACTAGTTTTCAGTAGAACATTCACCTGTTTGAAGAATTCAACGCAATCTTATCTGACGCATGTTATTGATAATTGCAGATTCTAACATTAGCCAATCCAAATTAATAAGTGTGATAAACATACTTAGCTAATTCCTAAGAACTTAAATGTGAAATATATTGAAAACTAAAATGTGGTTGCTTGGTATACCTATTGCTAAATTAATTCCCTATCACTCTAAATCAGTTCAATAATTTATATGACAGGAGCATATAGGATAGGGTCGATCTAGTTAATACAATCTTACTCAGTAATATAAATAACAATAAAATATTGAATTTATTCTCAAGTTTTTACCCCCTTTTACCCCCTTTTTTCAAAACATACATATCGTACAAAAAACATAAGCTGTGTCCACCACGGAACCAACCGCTATTACTTGAAAAGCGTAATATGAAAGTTTTTTCAATATTTTTTCCTTAATAATTTTTATTGGAACACTTTAAATAAATATAAGTTTTTTTTCCATACTACAGGGTGGCGCAAAATTAGCGATATTGTTTGAATGCTTAATAACTTTTTAAATTTATTTACATTTTTTATTTTTATTTCAGAATTTTGTGAAGAAAACTTGGGGAATTGGAAATGGAACAGTACATAACAGAACAGCGATAAAAAATTACGAGAAGTTATGGAAAATGTACTGGAAAGAGCACGAATGTGCGAAGCCAAAAATGGTCACCACTTGCGGGATATAATTTTTCTACTTAAGCTAAAAATATTTTCCATTAATATACTGTATAACAAAAAAATAATAATAATAATTAAACATTAAACATTAAATAAAAAAGTTATAAAACATTCAAACCATATCGGTTATTTTTCGCCACCCTGTACCTTATCTGTTGCTATTTATTTAAGCAAAATAAACTCATTTTTAAATTTAATAATTTTCAACAAGATTTTTGAAAGATTCCAATACATACCCAAAAATTTTATTATCTATCAGTTAAACGTTAATTTTTTTTCAGTCTGAATTTTTAAATGAGTCATCAATAAGAATAAATATAAAAATGTTTCTAAATGCAAATATTTTTAAAAAGGGACCTTAAAGTTCGTCGGATCAAAAATTGTTTTATGAAAGAGTTATAGCTCTTCATTTGTGAAACAACTTTCTTAAACCATGAAAAGAGTAACATATATATACAAAAACATTTTAAATTTTTGGTGCGAAAACAGCTCCTCCCACTTATTATATTGTTAGAAAATAGACATATTTGGGGTGTGCTGTACAAATACAATTTAGAGTATTTTGTTTCAATACTTTGCCTAACACCAATCATTCCCACTATAATTTATTGGGCTCAATAAAAAATAACACAGATTTTTTTTTTTGCTTAAATGTTTCAGAACGCATAAAAATGCATAAAAATATTCTTTATTTAAAAAATAAAATTTTAATACTTTTGAATATTTATTTTCAACACTCGCACATACTCTTCAGTTCAGTACTATTTATTTAACTGAGTATATAAATATAAGTAAAAATAAAATATCATATTTATAATTTCCGGTTAGCTGGATGCACTGTGGGTTGCTATTATTTGTGTTCTGTTTTTATTATTGGACACAATTTTCAATGACGAAAAATCAAAAGATGAATTTATGCAAGAAATAAAGAAAAAAATTGTATTAAAATAAAATGCAAATAACAGTAAACTAATAACGGGTTTTTTATTTTCCTTAAATATATAATATTTATTATGGTATTGCAGTTAACACCATAATTGGAAGATTTTGGCAATGCCAGAAAAAAAAATTTTAATTGGTCTGGTCTGGTCTTGTGGATTTCTACTCTAAATATTTTTTGTTGTTTTAATGAATCTATTTACTCCGGAAGGCATTCATAACACTTGTCTTATTTTTTAGAGTAGTTGTAAATTTCCAATCAGATGTAATGTATAAGAATATTCTCTTGGAATTGTCAGGCTGTGACTAACTAAACTACTTCACATTTAAGTAAATATAATGGGATTATACCGTTAATTAGCCACACAGTTTTGTAGCTAGGCAGAAAGGAAAGGATGGGACATGGAGGCAGAAAATTGTATGATTAATCACATGTAATACACCAGAATATCCTCTTGAACTTGTAAGGCTGCCACTAACCAAACAATATTTTTCTTTAATCAATTAAATGGGATTATACCGTTAACTTTTAACGCAGTATTTTGGCTAGGCAAAAAAGAAAGAATGGGGCAAGGACACGAAAAATTTTATGTTTAGGAGTGGGCCAATTAAATGGCAAACATATCATTAATTTACTATTGTATATATTGAATGCGTTCTTTTTAGCAAAAAGAGCAGATAAAGAGTAGATAAGAGTAATTTGTAAATGAAACGCTGATTTTTATTTCCAGAGTATATATCCTTTTATCTAATCTTTTCCAAGAACTGGTGGAATTGGGAGTAGTTGAGAGTAGAAAAGAGTGGTTTACTCCTCATAAAGGCTTGTTAATATTATCATTATTAAGTAAGTCTGAAATAGAACCAATTCAAACCAATTCTTTTAAATATTAAAAAGATTCCCCAATCAATGACATATTCACCGTTATGAACAAATATAAAAACTTTTGAAATTTTCCAATGAATCGAAGTTCACAATAGACGCAAATACCTTACAATGAACTTCTTTAATAATTAATTACTTCCTTGTTAAACTTAGCCAGAAGTTTAGTTACCTACTTTTTTAAATATAAATTCTTTGTTATATTATTTTGGATTTTTCTTATAAAATTCTTTAGATTTGCGAAATATTTTGTAACTTATTTGGAATAAATGAAATAAATAAATAAATATAAAAGGAAAGGAATCCATTTTTCAACAGTAAATTTAAATAAGGTTACAATAAATTTAGTTTTCTATAGATCTTTCGACCTCAATAAAATTATCTTTATATATTTCGTATTTCATGTTTTAATAATTTAAATAAATTCCTGACAAATGGTAATTCTTTATTAATTCAACTAGAATAACTTTTATTTGAAATCCAATTGCAAGAATCTTTAAAACTTTTTTTTTTCATTTTCAGTGAATTCTTTGTCAGTATTTAATGTTTAAAAAAAAATATTTCTTAATATCCGATCGGTGGCGCAGTGGTTACCACGTCAGCATTTCAGTCAGAATGGTCCCGGGTTCAATCCCTGGTCGGATCATATCTATTAAAAAATATAATTTATATATGTATAATATTATAAAATTTAAACCTGTCACAGTTGAAAAGGAAAGGTTGAATCACTCACTTGTAGCACTGCATGTGGAAGGGGAATGTTCATAAATAAATAAATAAATTAAATTTCCTAATCCCTTATTACTTCCGATGTTTTCTGTAAAAAGAGTTAAAGATAAGATATCTGAGTTTCTAACATAAGAATCAAAGCTTTGAAGTATCACAAGGCATTTTCCCACCATCTACAAAGGAAATAATAAAACTTCATTAATTTCATTCACAATAATTAAAATTCTAGTCTTTTTGTGAATACAGTATAATTAAAACACAAATTCATTTTGGAAACATGTAAATTAAGGTAAAATTCTATACATATGTATGTAGACATTGTTGCAAATTAACAATAGACATATACTGAAATTTCAACAAGAGGAAAACGTGTTATATTGCAAAATAAATTTTCATTTTAAATTCTTTACTTTTAATAAACTAATAATGAAAATTTATTGGTTCTGAAGTTGTTTTAATATGAGGTCATTTTAACTGTTAATTTTAGAACCTTGTTTTTTTAAGAATTAAATTGAAAATAAAGAAATTATATATACCTGAAGTAGTAAAGAACCTTGTTTATAGAATTACAGGTTGTACCGTTATAGTTAATATATTTTTGGCATTAAACAACTGTTTGTTGAAGTTATTGCCGAATTTACAATTAGGAGCAGCTTGAAATTAAAAAAAAAAATATTTGGGCGTTATTTAAAATGATTCATTCGGGGCATTGTTTAAAATGACTCATGAAATTAGTCCTGGTTCCAGACAGTTTAACTTTTTTCCTCCTTATTTACTCCTCTTAGGAGCGTAGCGATTGCACAAAGCTTTTCCATCGTACTCTATTCTGTGCAAGTTGTTTAATTTTTGCCAAATTTTTGCGGTTATTCGCTCCAGTTCCTTCTTGACTGACTTTCGACATTTTTTCCGAGATCTGTCTGTTTATCTTTTTCCCTGCGGGGAACATTACAAGAACTGGCGTAAATTATTATTCGCTAGTTTTCTTAGCATGTGATGTGACCTACCCATTTCCATTTTTTTCTTCTTATTTGCACATTTTTTAGTTCTTGCTATTGATTCTAGTCTTCTTCAATAGCTCCGTGTTCCTAATTCTTCATGAACAGAAGATTGTACATATTATTGTAGGCATCTGTCTTTGAAAATCAATTTTTAAGCTTATCTAAAGCCTCTTAATCTGTAAAATATGCATCTCGTTAGATATTGCAAAGAAAGTCTTAAAAAAAAGCGTAAATTAGAGCTAAGGTTGAACAGTGAGATCTTCCAAAATTATTTTAGCTGTGTCTTAATAAAATTTTCATAAATGTTTAAGTATGTTTGGGTAAACTTTGGAAAAAATTGAGCTTATCTGAATTTTGAGGGATTTTGTGCGCAAATTTAGAAACTTATTAGTATTGCCTTGCCTTGTCCGTAACTCACCACAATTAAGATTCAATTTAAAAAGTATAGTTAATTTTCTTTAAAAATTATTCAGTTTGAATAAATCACCCTGTAAAAATTTAATAAAATATTAAATTTTAAAAACATTCCTTATTAAAAAGCAATACACGTGCTTTCAATTTATTATTAGAAAGAAAACTTGTAAGATTTTATTCAAGTTTTCATTTTAAATAACATATTCTATACCATATACATATAGATATATAGAAATATATATACCTACGTCATTTTTTACTTAAGGTAATAAATTATTACAGGGATTCTAAAGGATTTTGTTTTTTTATTCTAAATTACAACACATATTCCATTCTATAATTAAATTTTTTTTAGATTGAATAATAGGAAAGTTATTTTGGTTCAACCAGCTTTTGTTGGGGAAACCATAAAACGGTTTAAATTATAATCAAAATACTAGAAAAGTAAATAAAAAGTTTGTCGAAGGTTCAAGAATCCTTATATTAGTCAAATAAAAGATAAGGTTTTTAAAATAGGAGAGACAACTGGAATTTAATTAAAATGTGTTTGAAGACTAATAAAAGCGGCAGTAGTGTTATAACGCAATTCTAGTCCTATTTCTGCATTTAAAAAGGAGGAATTTTCTATGCAATACTCGTATAGCAGCTCCAATATAATGCACCTTAGGGTTTGCTCTATGCTCTTATCGATGTCCCTATCACTTATCATAGCTTCAATATGAATACACCCTTAGTCAGGAGTCATATAATTTAAAATAACTGTGTTACGTAACTGATAATTTGTTTTGAACTTTGTGAAGTGTGGGATCATTAGAAGTTTCCACATATGCCATACCAAAACCGTAATCATAATTCTATCCTTCAAATGTACAATTCGTCTCAAATTTGTCACAAATTACTTGAAACTCAAAGCCTTGTTTGTTAAAAATTTCATTGAATTTCACTTTCATAAAAATAAAATATAAGTACTAAAAATTTATATTAATCCTATCTATCCTACCTAAAACGCTTCACAAAAGTTATTCAAGAAGGTTCAAAATTTTCGAAGGAGGAAATAATTAATGATTATTCAAAATTATTCCATCACTCTCACTTCCTTTTATTTCATGACTTTAAAGGAATATAATCTTAAGTTAAATTTAGTAAATAAAATCTAGGTCCTGGATCATGGATCGATATGATATCATTCAGGACGGATATCAGTAAATATTTTATGAGAGGATTCGAACACAAAAAGGGAGCCAAATAAATTTTCCAATATCTTTGCAAAATTAGAATCATAAATAAAATACATGAAACACTAAAATGTCTGATATTGTATAAAAATAAAGTGCAGTAATAAAACCTAAAATAAAATTTGGAAGTAAGAAATTCAAAGGGAAAAAAAGAAAATCGTTTTTGGAAAATTGAAAAATTATAAACAGAAAAAAATTAAATTTTCTCTAGTTAAATTTATCATGAATTGAATGTTTTATGAGTCAAACATTCAAGTCATGTTTCTTTGAAAATCAAATAAACCTCATAAAACCAGTTAATGTCAATGCAATTTAAGATAGTAAAAGTGTTACAAATATTGTTTTAGAGTTTAGTTTGAACAATAGAATGGTAAGGTCTTTGATCCTAATAAAATTTTATTTTGCAAGAGTAATAAAACGTTCTATACTCAAAAAGAATAGAGTTAAATTGATGCTTGATTATACCCTGTTCACAATCCAAGTTTCACAATGTGCAAGTGGTCAGCGTGCAACCACTCTAGTGGTATCTAGGCATTCCTCGAGAAGTATTTATGAGTGATTTAATTCCATTTGAGCAAGTGCTTTCACCTTCGAGAGGTCTAACTAAAAAATTTTAAAGTTTTCTATATTAAGACGAATATCTGAGGTTAACAAACGACGAGCCCATCAACACAGCAAATGAACGAATGGCACGTTTATGAATTAGATCGATTTCGCTCAAAGAAGGAAATGAAGCTCAAACCTCTTCATTTTCCAAACCCATTCAGAACCTGTGTTAGCTATTTCTAGTTTTCTGTCCACATTCTTTTCTTTAATCTTCTGGTATTTCTTGTAAAGACTCTCTTATTTGAGCATTATCTTTGAATGTTGCAGTTTAAATTATAAATTATTTCTTTATCCATGGATTATAATTTACTTGAAAATTCATCGTATATAAATTTTTTTAACCGGTTTTTTTCTGGGGGTTATATAGGGTTAATTTTTTTTTTTGGGCCTTTGGACTATTATTGGATTCTGTCTTCATTTGCACGCCTGTAATCCTGACTTTTGATTTTTTTCAAATTAAAATCGAATGAGAAATAAAAACCATTTCCTGTAAGTTATTTCAAAATTTTATACTTCCTGCAAGCAATAACGAAAAATTGTTTCTGCTTACTAAACTCAAAATGTAATCTACAAAATTTAGTAGTAGTTTAATAGTGGTCAATTTAAGTTTTAAATTTTTTAACCTTAAATATAAATTTTTACAGAATTTTCCAAACCTGAATTTTCATATTTATTTTGTGCAACAAAACAATATGGTCATTAATAGAAGCATATATTTAAATTAAGACAAATTGAAAATATATCAGGATAATTCAATATTACTCTACATATACAAAAATATACATGGAAAATGCATATACATTTGTGGATGTGACATATCCATACTATGTATGTGGTATATGTATTCTATCAATAATTCCATAAAACCTGAACACTTCCCGTCAGTTTAATAAATATTATAACAACACTAACATCATCATCATCATAAAAAATTTTTATTTTGACACATTGTATGTCCTGTTAACGGAAATATGAAACTTTTCATGTATGTCTATCTTGTTTTGTCCCCTCAAATATTGACTTTTGTAATAGAAATCGAATATACTTTCGAAATTGATTTAATATCGAAATTTTATTTATTTCATTCCATATAATAAATTTAAGGAACACCTACGTATAGTCTCTAAATATCAACTATCATAATATGGAATAGTTTTAATCCTTGTCAGGTCATATCCTGTTTTAGTTTCGAATATAGAACTTGTATATAATATATGTATATGTATTTTTAAGTGTCAGTTATTAATGAATGTGTACTTGTTGTTTTTTAAAGTTTTACAATAAGTGGAACAGGAAGACCATATACAGGTTAGATAATCCTTTTATAGTTGGTATGCCCATATAATTAATATGTGTTAGGGTATAAAAGGACAACGTTTTTTAAAGTTTTTTTTACTCAATTTTATTATTCACAACGTGGTGAAAGTGTAATTCAATTATTTTGTAAATGGACAAATTAAATGTCTTAAAAAGTGAGGCCAATAATAAATAATTGGTTTTAAGCTTTGGTTCATTCTCTTGCTTTTGAATACATTGAGTTTACCAATTCAGGATAGGAAGCACCGAGGCAAGAAAGCCAGTAATATTTATAAAAATTGTGCCCTAGACTATATTTGTTTTTGTCTACGGCGCAAGATACTTCTCAATATAACCCGTTAATTCTACAAGCTGTAGGTGATACATTGGTTAACTTTCTTGCTTGCACACAATTGCACTATTGGTTTCAATTTTATATTCTGAGAACAAATACCGATATTTTTTTATATTTATAGACTGGGGGCCACGATAAGACCACATATTGCCTTACTTATTAATTTGCTGAGAAAATTATTTAAAATATGTTTTTAACATTACTCTTCCTTAGTGCTTCAAAATGAGCTGGAATCAAAATAAATGGTCCTCCCTTTATAAGTTTGTGTAAGATTATGAATTATAAATGATTGTCCCGTCATTTGTTAGTCAAATTTGACATTCGAATATTTTAAAAAGATTTGAACAATTTTCTATATTCTTGTTACGCGCTCCACCATTATCTTTTTCCGTCTTACGCGATCATGATGTGATCATAGTGCAAAGTTTTTTTCTTGGTCGTTAAACAACGAGATTATCTTATTATTTTTTTTTCCTGTTACTCCTCGTGGCAGCATAGGCATCCACTTGTTGGAAGGTTGGGAGTTCTATTATAAAGCCATTCTTGTTATCTTAGTTTGTGGTTTCCTCAGGGTGTGGCCTATCCATTTTCATTTTCTGGACTTGATTTGGCTCATTACCTGTACTTCGCCTGTTAGTTGCCATAAGTTCCTGTTACTGATAGTGTTGTGACAGAATATTCTACATATGATTCTTTGTCACTTATTCGTGAATACTTGAAGCTTTTGTCTGATGTTGTTTGTAGTCAGCTCAGTTTCACTACCATTGATATGTGTTGACACTACACATGCTTTGAATATTTTTCCTGGTAATTTGGCCGCTATTCTATATTGGACTTAATTTACCAAAACGGCTCTGGCTCTACGTAGTCTGTTGTTGACACCTTCTTCTGTACCTCCATTTGTTGTTAATGTGTTACCTAGGTAGAGAAAGCTATCAACATATTCGATCGATTGCCCTTCTATTGTACTCGTATCTTATTATTAAAGGACAAACAAATTGTGATTTCTTCTGCTCAATTCATATTTCCAAAATTTTTATAAAGGCAATAATCATTTTAATTTTAATGAGAGTGCAAAATTTGGTGCTTTGATAATTTTTTGATGATATATGCTCTTTAGTTCTTATCCTTATTTTCACATATTTACATTTTCACTAGAAGGTCATCCCTTTTATGTTAATGCTTTTAACAAAAGAGCAATGATTTAAATTACAAATGAAAACCATCAAATTAACTGTAAGTACTTTGGACAACTAAGGTAAGTGCCAAAGAATGGGTAAATAATGTATAAATAAAAAAAAGAGGACCACATATTATGCAAATATAATAAACCTAATTAATTTCATGCAGAAATAAAGGGGGGAATAATTAAAATGCTGAGTGGAAGGAAAAATATAATTTCAAAATATCTTTTGTGTTTACCATTCAAAAATATGATGATGATCCTATCCAAATAAAATCTGGTTTTTCAGATTTGTTTTCTATTTATTTATTTAAGAGAACCGTAATTCATGTGCCATATAAGTGTGATACAATACAACTAGTGTACAAGTACAACACGAAAATTCATACAACCTAATCCATTGATAAACAGAAATGGTATTAAATTGTTATGAGATACGTGCAGTATTATTAAATTTTTCGCGCTCTATAACTATATAAACATGTCTTGTATATTTTAAATTTTCATTTTAAAGTTTCTGAAACTTTTAAAACTAAAAATAGAAAAATTAAATAAATTTTGAATATGAGTGCATAGAGTAGAAGTTATGATATTCTTATATAGAACAAAACAAATAAAACTGTTACTGTTAATACTCAAAAAATTAAATAATTAAATAAAAGTTTCCTGAAAGGAATGTGGACGTGCTAATAAAAGTTTTATTCTTTGACTTCTCAGATGTTCAATATTTGATCAATACCAAGCTAAAGATTAAATTTGCCTATTAATTGGGGCTATAGGTATATTAAACTAAAATTCAGGACGTTTACTGAATTCATTCTAGAGTCTTGTACTGCTTTGCATTTACATATATAAATTCCATGGAGGCAGGACTGTTTCTAGCTTGGTTGTTCTTTTAAAACTTGTGTCAAATAAATAAGAAAAATACAAGGAACTTGTCATAAGTTTATAGCATTTTTTCGATTGCATTTAAGTTGCCTATACTGTCATCAGTTCACACATGTATGTATATTTAAATTGATGGTTCTATAATAGAAGACATATATGAGTTCGACTTAAAATCAGAGTATTTGGTTTTTGCTAGAAACATATTTATGTGTAAACGACATTAAGTCAAGACACTTGTGATCTAGGTAGTGCGAACAAATTCTACATTTTAAAAACAATATAAAAAGAGTATTTCGTCAATAACTTGCAACAAAAAAGAGTTTGAGTCTTAAAAAAGAAGTTGTTGAAGAGTTTGAAACAAACAAAATTTTTTTTTAGTGGTAGGATTAGTGGGAAAAATTTTTCAGTTTCTTATAACGAGATTTATTAGTACCTGAATCTTAAAATTATTCAGTTTATACAAACAAAATATCATTTAAATTTTATTTTATTCAAAAAATAGCGGGCAACCCTAATGATATTTTAGGTGTGCATTGCTCTCCTGTTTTCGAACGTTGACAGTACAACTAACATTTTTTACTATATTAATGAATTAAAAAAAAAACGAAGAAGAGTGTAGTAGAGTAGACTGTGTCAACTCTGGGATACACGTATGACCGTAACATATACCATACCAACCAAATTTTGCAGTAACTTTGGCCATTACACTAAACTATTTTTGGCAAACTTTCTGACAGCCAGCTTAATTAGGTGCAGTGTAATGCTCATATAAAAGAAGGAGTTGTATGGCAGCTACTCGAACCCTCTGCAGTAGGCCAACCAAATTTTGCAGAAACTTAGGCCATAAAACTAAACTACTTTTGGCAAAATTTCAGACACGCAGCTGTAATTAGTACAGAGTAATACTCATATAAAAAAAGAAGTTGTGTGGCAGCTACCCGAACCGATGAACCAAAATGGCTGGATTTAAATAGCGATGACGGCTATTGCAAAAAAAAACGAATTTGCGAAAATTTCAAGACCCTAGCTCCTTTAGTTTTTGAGTTATCGTGCGGACGGACGGACCCTAGCTCCTTTAGTTTTTGAGTTATCGTGCGGACGGACGGATGGACATAGATAGCTAAATCGATTTATTTTTCGATTTTGATCCGATCCATACATTTGAGTCTATATCACAAACGTAATGGTAAATTTATTATACCCTTTGACTATATAATCATACGGGTATAAAAACAATAATATGTACCTATATGTCTTATATGAGGCAACTGTTGCACATAAAACATTTCCACAAATTTGTTTTTTTGTTGTTGTATTAAAAATAGCGGGTTTTGTTTACCTGAATCTGGTACCTGATACCAATCAAACACCAACAATTAATTACTGTTGCAATCGAATATTCCTTTTTAATTGGTGTATTTTTTAAAAAATTTAAATATAGGGATTTTATTACACGTGTATAATATATAATATTAATTTTATATATACTCTGATATAAATATAAGTTTATTTTTCAAACTATTTTTGTTTTTATTTTTAAATAAAAATTGGATCAATTTTATATGAGGGGTTAGGTGAATTTTTAATTAAAACTGATAATTAATACAAAAAAAAACAAAATGCTAAAATGAATTTTGCGAAACAAATTGGAATATTTTTTAATAGAAAGTCACGTTTCATAGCGTTAGTTATTTTCTGTCTATTTTGAATTTAGTTCAGCATCAGAATATGTAAAATGATAATTAAATTGAAATTGACACCAGTAATTAAATCACATTGTTTAACATTATGTACGTACATATGTTTTAAATACAGATGACAAGATATTGTTTAAATATAAAATTTTAGATAAATATGAAAATTTTTCCTGAATACATTTTAAATTATGGAAAAACTTTATATAAATAACAAAAATTTTCAATATTCAATATTTTTCAATAATTTATTTTTAAATTTATAATTGATTTTATTGATTACTAGCACGTAGATTTAGGTAATATAGAATTAATTCTATTTTATTTTTAGTTGTGTAATATCCTAGCGGCCATCTTTCTTTAATTTTACAATTCGATTCAATATTGTGTGAAAAACTACTATAGAAATCACAAAAATTATGAATTTCTTCGGATTACAAGGAAAAATTGTAAGGCGAAGAAGCTCCAAAGATAATTGAAGGCTTATATTATGTTATTATATTTCATTTCTAAATTTATAACCGATTGTAAAATTTTCCAAATTACATAGCGCTTCTTTCGAGGGAATGGCAGCTGGCTGCAGCCTCTTCTAACGCGCGAGTCTGAAGGTATTTTATAGTTGGTTACAAAACCAGTTGGATTGTCCCTGTTTCCAGAATATTTACATTATATTCATTTTGTAAAAGGCTGATATATCCTAATTTTGTAACCAACTCTAAAAGTTCCTTAAGTAAAAATTAGGACTTATATCAATTTGAAATGAAAAATCCTCCTAGAATAGAGCCCTATTAGTTCTTAATTTCATTGTCTTTATTTCCCCCTACTCTTGTCACCTTTTAAAAACTTCAAAAAAGTAAAATTTTCATTGATTTAATAAAGTTACAACATGATTAAAAGAAAATTTTCCCAAATAACCCGTCAAAGTAAGCGGTGTTCAAAATTGAAGTATCATTTTGATTTTGCCGCCATTTTTTTTCTACCTGGAATTTTTATACGAGGTTTCTTTAGGTATATTCTAAATACATTCCGGTTAGTTAATATGGAACGTTACAAGTTTTTGTTATTACAACATTTTTTGAAAATGGTAAAAGTTTTCAATATGTAATTAGGAAATTTTGAACAAAATTTGGTAGAGAAAATGCTCCAACAAATCGTGTCATCAAGCTAATGGTTGATAATTTTTTTTTAAATTGGATTTTTTTTTGTGGGGTTTTGTGAAATCGAAAGTGTACATCAATAATCCCACAATAATTCAAGAGCTTAAAAACAACATTATCGAGCAGATTTCAACCATTGAGAACAGTTTATTGACATCTGATACTTCTAATATTTGGCACAACTAATCGCAACTTCTCAAAAAAACAAGAACAAGATAATTTAACTTCGAAACAAATTATTTTTCTTAATTCCGCTAATTATTTTTATTTAAAAATGGAAATTTATTTTAAAACCAAATCCACTTAAAATAATTTTATAATTTTCAATTAAAGTTTTTTTAGGAAATGTACACTTGATCCAATTAAATAATTGAATTCTATTATTCTAATAATATAATCAACATTTTTCTACAAAATTATAAACTCCACATCCCTGTTCATACCTAAATAGAATTTAATATAAAATTTTAATTAATTCTTAATTAGATCCGTGAAAAAAAAAATTAATTTATAAAAATAAAAATAGAATTAAAAAGTAAAATAAATTTAGATATAAAATTAAATCAAATTTTCTATTAAAGTTTAAAAAGTAATAATAAGAGTAAATAAAAAAATATTATAATTATATTTTATAAGATAAAACACCATACCACCATTAACCATTTGTAATTTCAATTAATTTCCAAGGAATAATAAATGAATAAAAATTAAAAATGGTTTTAAATCTTCATCAGATTTATACGAAAGTAATTCGATATCCTGTCAATTAGACCTCAAACCAATTATAACAGAACAATTATTAAGATAGATCTAAAAAAATATTACTTACAGCACCGCTCACGATTGCCTCTGAAAATTTACAAAAAAAAAATCGAATAAACAAATAAAAAGAAATGCAAATCAGAACAGAGAAGATATAAGAGTCTTTACGGTAAACATTTTTTAGGAACTTTGAACTTTCACTAAATTGTAATTAGGAGGCAAATAAAAAACCAAAGTGAGACACATACAATTTGAAACTTTTAATTGATAAAATAACAAGGTAATCATAAAAACCATAAATTTTTAAGTCCCGCATTTTTAAAATAAATTAAATATTATTTAATTTATATTAAATTAAGTATTAAATAAATATAAAGTTTAGGAACTAGTGAACTTTTACGAATAAGCCACAGTTTAGATTTCACATGTAGAATAATGAGGATTTTTTTTTTTAAATTTACACATTTCGTAAACAAGGGACACATATCCATATTTTATGTAACAAAAAGTCAAATTAACCTTTAATGTCAAAAACTGCTAATTTGCCACATCCTCGCTCAATCATTATTTCTTATATAGATATTTAATTTCATTTAACTTTTGAACTAAACTACAGCCTATAATATAGTTAAAAAATCATAAGCCGACTTGCAATAAATGACATTCAATAAATGACAATCATAAGTCGGATTGCAATAAATGACATTCATAAAGACATGACATTCAGTAAATGACAACCACAAGCCGGCTTGCACAAGAATGACATTTTTAAACAAAGCCTAGGAAAAATATTTGAGCAAAAAACTATAATCTTAAAAGTTTAACCTGTTTTTTAATTAAAATATTGTATTTCACTTGACTCCAGCAGTTTTCACTAGACTTTTACTAGGGCCCTATTGCTCCAACACTAATCCCTAATGAAATAGTAATTTTGTTGATAAATGAGTGTTTTTTACTAAATAAACTTCATGGGTTTGCTGTCAAATATGGTGTTGGTGCAACAAAAGTTTATGATAATTTGATTATTTTATTAGTGATAAGTTGTTGGTGCAATAGAGCCGAAAATTTAGCATTATAAAACAAGCATATTTTTTTACCTACTATTAATATTTCTCAACATTTTCTTCATAATAAGCCTAAAAGCATTATAAAAAGAATTGACTAAATACAATAATCTGATTCTTTAAAACCCGCGAAACACTTTACATGATAACAACAACAAAAAAAGCAAAAAAAAATATCCAAAGAATGCTTTAAGGGATCCAAAAACACTTCACAAAATTTTTAAAAACATTTTTTCTCTTTAATTTAAAAAGAAAAATTTTTTAAAATTGATTTGTGGTAGTGGAAGTGTGAAAAAGTTTGAATACAAAACGAATCAAAATTTTGTTTTGAAAAACTCAAGAGGAGCTGGATTTGTAAAAACCCGAAATTTGCGGTATATACACGAAATTTACTATTGGATTGAATGTTAAAGATTTTTTGGATTGTGTTTTGCACTCCACTAAATATTATAGTATATGAGTTTGGAGCAGATTGGGAAACTGCCAGAAATCTTATAATTTTACAA
Organism: Dolichopus griseipennis; assembly: GCA_963082915.1. Classification (NCBI taxonomy): domain Eukaryota; kingdom Metazoa; phylum Arthropoda; class Insecta; order Diptera; family Dolichopodidae; genus Dolichopus; species Dolichopus griseipennis. The sequence continues at coordinate 366,848,828 of OY720441.1, forward strand.
TAAAACGTTCGCAGTTACAGCTGCCATACAACTTCTTTTTTTAAATGAAAATAGCTCTAATAATTCTATCTAACTTGGTAAAGCTAGATATTTGAAATTTCGCAAAAGTAGTTTAGTTTTATAGCCATAGTATGTGTAAAATTTAATTGGTGCAGTTGGTTCAAGTTGTGGTCATACCAACTTCTTTTATGAGCATTATTCTATACCAAATGAAACTGAAATTTTGTCAATGGTTAACTTTAATGGCCAAAGTCTGAATGAAATTTCGTCGGTGTTGTAGAAGAGTTTTGAAGAGCTGCTTTTCAATTTATATTTTCTTTTGTACATAAGTGAAAGTCTAATAAGTTGTGTATTAAAATTTTACCAAAAGTAATTAATCGGATTATATAATGTATTTATTACGTTCATACGGGTATCCCAGAGTTGGCACACTCTACACTAGTATACTCTTCCTCGTTATACCCGTGCATACATATATGACATCGGGTATATTAAAATTGCTCCTCTGTTGGATAATTGGTTAAATTTTTTTTTGAGGGTAATAAATAACGCTTTATTTTATACATCATAGTGGGTATGCACGGGTATCTAAAAGTTGACTGGGACAACTATAATCTTCCTCCTTTTTAAGTTTAAATTAATACAACAAAAATAAAAACTTTTCCATAGTAAACAAAAATTGTTTTAAACAATTTCATAACACTGTATTCGAGGAGTAAGTTACAGATTAATTAAGAAAATAATATTTTTTCTTGAATACCTTTATACTCATACTGTTTGTACCATTTTTTACAATGTTAATTAGTCTTTGAATGTATAAGAATTTGTGGCATAGTGTTATTTAATCGATACTTGATACTTGCTTTGATGGGAGTCATCAGTTCTGGTTATGTAGGATTTATTAAGGGTGATGAGTATTTATGCCTTGTAGTGTAAGGATGAGTTTTTTCAGATTTCATTAAAAATGTGGGTATACTGGTAACATATATGATACATATAATACTAATGTACCCGTGGTATTGTCTGAGTAAAAGTCAGTAACATCTTTGATTACAAATGTATTTCTGTGCGGAGCTTATATTTAATCTCTTAAAATAGAGCCAGTGATGAGCTCTTAGAATTTTAAAGCATGTCCTCGAACCCTTTTGGTAGTCATGGCATGAAATGTACAAACATTTTTGAAAATTATTATAAGATTCTCTTAGTCTAAATTTTAATATTCTCTCAGTCTGAATAAAACATTGTGCGAATCTAAATATAATTAAAGTATATGTATATCACGCTTCGTGTATATTAAAAACCTGCATAAACATACACACACATGCATTTCAGGGAGTAAATAAATAAATAAAGAAAAAATAATTAATTTATATGAGACTCTAATGAACGTGGGTCCTGAATTTTTTTCAGTATTATAAAATTTTATTTACTTTTTACTTTGTTGTTGTTGTTGCTCTTTTTTAGCTGTTGCTGTTGTTGGAGAAATTCGTGATTTTTTTCAGGAACTAATTACAAGTAAAAGAAATTAACGTTTATCAAAGTAAAAGTGAAAATGTGGTCTTAACTTTTTTTTTTAAATTGACAGACAGAGAAATTCCTTCTTTACAATTACTTTGCGTATTGAATTTAATGGCACTTGATTTTTTTCTTACACCAAAATATATTTTATTTTGATGTAAGTGTGTATGTAGTTCACCTTTAATATATAAATACATATGTATTTCAGATAGAACACAAGTTTGTTGTGTATAACTTTAATTAAAATTTATTGCTATTTATGTGTGTAAGAGACAACCATTTTTAATTCACGAACTTATTAAGACATTTTATAGCACTAAGAAATATTTTAAATAGTAAAAAAAGAAAATGTAAGGAAATGTTATTTAAATTGTCTCTGAAGGTGAAATAAACCACAAATACCTGTAAAGGAATATAAAACTTTAAATTTTTTGTACTACAGGATAGTGAAATATGTAAATAGCAAATGTTAAAAAACGGACAGTGGAAAAGAAATAGTGAAGCAATTGACATTTTAAATAGTGGTTAATGTTATAATTTTTCATGGAAATTGCCGAATCTAGGCATAAGACGACCTTATTATATTTGGGATCAATTTAGGTACGATTATTACTTAAAATTTGAGTCGAAAATCTTTAAATGTCCTTTTGAAGAGTCACAAGGACTTAAATCTGAAAAATATTGATATTTTTCAATTTTTTTATTAAATAACTGTAATTTTTGCAAAAAAAACTGGTATTAATGTATCAATTTAATTTAATTTTTAAAATCACCTAATCACCTTTATCATCTCAGCTTCACTGAAATACAGTTTTTGCATGGCAGCTACCCGAAGCTTTGGTCCGATTTTAATCTTAAAAACAATGGAAGCACCTTAAATTGTCTGATAATTACTTTGTATGAATTTCAAAATTTCAAGTTTTTGAGTAATCATGCTGAAGGGCTCATGGATGAACAGGCATACAAAGCTAGATCGATTTACTTTTCGATGCTGATCCGATCCGTACCTTTGATTTTATTTTTATCACGTTAGATTGATGCGATACAAATGAAGGAGCAATTTTATGTTACCTTTTTCCATTTTATATGCATGTGTGTATTAAAATAGAAAGTATGTATGTAGGGTGTATCCTAATTTAGTGCACTGCTACATACTGCACTTATGAGTAGATAAATTTTCTGTCTGGCAACTGAGCTGAGGTTCTTCTAATTTTTAAAATAAAAGGCCTTAAATGGAATTATAAAACTTTTTTTTAGTTTTTAGAAAATTTTGTACTCCATAATTACCTATATTTCTCTGGTTTATAACTTGAATAAATTTAATAGATGAAAAATTTTTTTAATTCCATGTAAAATTCAAAATAACGGATATAAACTATTGTATTTTATATAAATACATTTATTTTCACATTGAAAAATTATTAAAATAGAATTTTCGCATGGTTTGTGGCTTTGCTATTAAAGATAAATAAAAATTCTATGTTTTTAAGCGATTTTTTTCTATGTTTTACAAATGTTTAATTTTTCTATGGTTTATGTCTTTGATAAAAATAATTGTCAAAAGTTATAGAAAGAGACGGTTAATTTTGAATTATAACGAATTTTCTTGACTATGTGAAAATCTAATATGTACTTTGAAATTTGAATTTTTATTTTAAATCTTCTTAGGTAAATTAAATTGTTATAAAATTAATAGATAAGTCAAACGTTATTATTTTTAAAAAGTTTATTTAATATAATTCGAATTAAAGTTATTATCAAATAGTGATATTCTTATAAAAATTCTAATATTAAATTTCTTTTCAGTTTTTTAAATTGAGGTTACAATTCACCATGTGGAATAATATAAAATGCTTGAGTTAATACATAATTTTTTCACTTAAATTAAACTATTTTCAAATAAAACCATTTTTTAATAGTAAAAAATATAGAAAAAAAGTTTAATATGAAATAAGAAATGTTTTATTTAAAAAAATTGTTTAAAGTTGTTTGAAAAGAAAAAATAAGTTGCAAAGGGACTAAATAAAATATGATAAATACAATGAAATTGGTCAATGTTTTCAAATATTTGCTTAGCTTAGAGTTAAAAAAGATTGATTTTTAGGACCCAAGTTTTGGGTAGTTGCCGTAAAAAAAACTGTATTAAAGTGAAGCTGGGATGATATATAGGTGATTTTAAAAATTTAATTAAATGATACATTAAAAACAGGTTTTTATGCTAAAATTACTGTTATTTATTCAAAACACTGAAAAATGTCTATATTAGAGTCGGAATTGTATACAAAGTAAGACGACTCCAACGGCAAAAGTATTTTTATCAAATTTAAAATCTACTCATAAAAAATATTAAAAGTTAAGAATAAGAGATTATAACAGTTATTTACTCATTTGTACAAATAATATTTTTAACTTATCTAATCAAGTAGTTTGTTTCAATATTTAGCTTTCAGTTGTAATGTAATAAACCTAAACACACACATTTACATATAAATTTAATTATTGTATTGAATTTAAAAAAACTGAAAGAGTTCGATTTGGAGTCGGCAATTTTGTTTTGCATCTAGCAAAACAATAGCAAAACATTAGCAAATAGCAATTTTCTTTAAACTTTTATTATTACTCTTGAGACCGATAGTTCAATGGTTACTGTGGCGACTTTTCAATCGAAAAGTCTCTAGTTAAAATCCTGGTTGATCATATCTAATAAAAAAATATAATTTATATCGTAATTGTTTATATCATAATATAAAATAAATTTAACACACCTGAAAAGGAAATGCGGATTCACTCACTTATCACATTGTATCTGGTAAGGAACTATACATAAATAAAAAAATAAATTAATAAATAAATAATATTATTACTAATATTATATTTTTATCAATCTTATATACATAATTACTAAAGTGTAAAATTTGGTAAAAATTTAATTGAAAAACAGCTGTTTTCTTTAAGATTCAAAAGGTCCTTTGTCGAGATAAATATTAAATTAAGGTTTATCGTTAATAGGCTTTATTGTTGTTAATGTTTTTTTTATACGTTTTTGTTATACCTATAACTATATATATTATTTCAAAATTATTATTGAGAGCTGATTTTGGAACAATTTTAAATTTTATTTGTTATTTGAACACTTTACAATTGAAAATTTGATTATTTATGTGTAGCTTAAATTTTAAACTTTTAATTTTCCAATAATATGTGCATTTTCATTTAAAATATCAAGAAATTCAATTTTACCTTACATTTCAATTATTCCTACACATAAAGAATTAAAAAAAGTAAACAGCTTTATTATATACTTTTAATTGAACTTGCCTCTGTCTATGGCTTTATTTTTCATTCTGTCAGTTAGTGATGCATTTATATTAGAAATCTGACCACAAATTTATAAGAGTTGTACGGTGCAGTGGTTAGAGAGTGGCTTTGGGTGTAAACAGACCTGAGTTCGATCCTCGTTAAAAAATTAAGTTTTTATTTTTTTTTAACAGAAATAATAACAAAAATTACGAAAAAAATTTATTTATTTGGAACATTTCTTTAAAATTTTGAAACTTTCAAAAGTAAAATACTTCACTTTGATAATGCAAACTCAATAGGTATTCATAAACATTTATTTAAAACAATTTTACATGTACTTTTATATACATATGTACATAATTAGGCATATTGAGTAGATACTTTAAGAACGTTGGCAACAAGAACTGTCTCCCATTTCAGCAATTTATTTTTATACTAAAACACTTTTAAATGCAAAAGATCTACCAACAACTTTGTTAACGAAAATTTTCAATATTTTAATCTTAAAAGTTTACAAACATTAAAAGAACTGTTTCTTATACCAGCAATTTACTTTTATATTAAAACAGTAACAAACTCCCCAGATTTACTTTCAATTTTTTATTTTCTACATTTTAGGGGGCTAGTACTACTTTAATAAAAGTATATATTGAAAAAAATATATTTTTTTATTTTATTTTATTTTTAGACATAAATGACATTTGTCAAATAAAATTAATTCAATTGTGGTTCAATTGACCACAAAAATCTGCAAATGAATTATTTGGAAATTAGGCTGATAATTTTTAAATAATTAATTTATTTTAATCAGTTCATTTATTATTATTATTTGAAAAATGTAACAAACCTTCTAAGAGTATAAGTTTGTTGTTTTAAAATTCTGATTAGAATTAGAAATCTGCTGATTCTCAAAAATAATAAGTTTAATGAGTTTCCATTATTTTTATAACAATAATAGTAAAAACTTCATAATTTATATATGTAGGTATTTAGGTACTTATCTAATGAATTTCCTTTTACAATTATTAGATAAATTTTATATATTCTATATTTTATATATATCTTATATATTCATATTAACATAATACCAAAAAAAATTTCTTATTTTAATTTTTTAGACAATTCTTTTCAATTACCAAATCAAAATTATTCCAAAACTACTTTATTTGTATTTTAAATAGTTAAATAATTTCTTTTAATTATTCATTTCAACTCACGTGATTTCATAATTTGTTTTGGCATTTATTAAATTAAGTTCAAAGTCACTTTTCATATAATATATTCTTTCTCTAATCATATGATCTCATTTCAGAATTTCATTGTTCCATGGTTGTGTACTATAAAAAAAAAAAAAACAAAATTTAAACAATAAAAATTGTAAAAAAATACTAAAGTACTCCAAACACATTTCATTCAGTGATGATACCGTTATAATGTGAGGGAACTCTATATAATGATGAAAACAATAACAAATAGTTGTAAGTCACTATATATCTGTTTATATATATATACATATATTTATGTTTAATAGCATTTTAAAAGATATACAAAAATTCTGAAACAAACGAACAAATATACAAACATATATATATAAAATTTTTATAACCAAATTCCCCTCTCATCGAATTTATGGTGCTCTACATAAAGTTAAAAAACTAAAAAAAATAAAAAAGAAAAAAACATCAAATAAATATTTCATAGTGCCGCCATTCATCCGTAAACAGATAATGGCAGCTTCCCAAAAAAAAAAAACAATAAAAAACAATAGCCTAAAAAGAGAATAGAAACAACATGGAATCTCCTCTCATACATATCCTGTTTGAATTTGTTTTACATCGGTTCACCCATAAGAATGCGCAGCAATAATATCAAAAATTTAAGCTTTAAAAATTCACTTTCTGCACGAAACACATTCACTCTTAAATCAAATTAACTTGCACTTATACATGGATAAATGATAATAGATATTATTATATAGTTTTACATAAAAAAAACTTATATAATATACAACGTATATACAAAATATTATATATTTAGAAGATTTTGAGTTGATTGTGAGTATTGAATTTCGAAAGACGTAAAAAAAAAGAACAATTACTTTTTACGTAACATATTTTGTTGCTATTGTTTCTCATTGTTATGGTTGTTTTTGCTTTTGTTGCTAGTTTTTACTTCCGCTTTTTTTTCCAGCATCAAATTCAGAACATATATGCCGGCATCAGAGTAAAATTATACATATAAAAAATTTTTAAAAGTATTGCCATAATCATTTGTTGTTAATTTTTTATTTCAAATTAACAAGAAAACTAATGATGGCAACACTGTTTAAATTGTGTTTTAAGCGGTTTTAACTTTTAATTGTTATAAAATGTTAACAGAAGTGTCATATTATATTGAAGTATTATTAGAATAAAAGTAACTAAATTAAAATAAGTTAGACTGACTGATTTGAAATGCTTTTAATATATCCATTTTTGCAGATTTTAATTTTATTTTTTTTGCCGAAAATACACAAGTTTTTTTAAATTTTATAATGTTTTCATACTCATTGCAAGAACGCGTAAAAATTGTTTAATTTTATCATGTTTAAAAAATGCCGACTTTTTGAACAATCTCTTATGAACCAAGAAGCACATTTTTTTTTAAATGGATATGTCAATAAACAGAACTTAGTGTTATGGAGAATCCAAGAGCAGTAAGTTATCGTTGCATTTGATTTCGAAAATGAAACTGAGCATCTAGAAATTTGCTTTGAGCATTTTGAGCATGTTATACAGGACAATGATGAAAAATTTTATGTGCCTGTTTGATCCCGATAATCATGATATGTGATTCCAGCTCATATGAGACAATGTTGATCCACGAGAGAGACAATGTTGATCCGAGTAATTTCAAAAAATGTTAATTATGGAAAGCAATTGCTGAAAGTAATGTAAAATGTCTTAAAAACAGGACTTTTTTTATTTAAAAATATTTACAATATAATTATCGTACATAAATAAATAATTGTACATTTTTAACCATCTCTTATCCACATTTGTTCTTGTTAAACAAACAAACCGAGACACAATTATCTGTCACAACACATTAAAAACTGCTATCACACGTCAAAAAAAAGTCAGAAGCAAAAAATAACCAAATTAATTAAATAAAAGTTTCTAAGAGATGCTACAATTCAGATACCATTTTTCGTTATTCAATTCATGTACCAAAGCTAGCAACAATGTTCTTTTATTCTTTTTTTTTTTTACAACTGTAAATTAAAATATAACAAATTAATATTAAAGAACTTTTATTTTGTTTTTTACATTCATGTATATACACACTTTTCTACATGCTGAAGCTTTACTACAATGTGTATAAATATTTTACTTTTTTTTTGTTGCCATCGTACTGGGAATAATTTAAATTTTGTTTTTTTTTTTTAAATGAGTATAACAATTTTATTCACCTGGCGGGCTTTTTATACATATTTTTTTTTTTTAAATAAAAAATCAAAATAAAAGCTTTACGTTTTGGTAATTATTTGCGCAAATCTAATTTTCATTATACGCATGTATTAGTATCAAATTCAAAATAAACAAAACGAATTTTCGAACACATCGAAATACAAAAACAAAAACAAACCCTAAAAAATTCCTGTATACACATTTAATTCGCATATATATTCAATTCGCTTCACATAGAATTTTATTTTAAATGAATTCGCCGCATTTAAATTGATGATATTTTGTTAGAGAAAAATCTTTTGGAAAAAAAAGTAACTGTAAACTTTTACGCCGCACAAAAAATAAAGATAGAGAAAATAATAAAATGTGTATCTCATCATTCCGTTAGTGTTGGTCGATCGGAAAGGATACGTTGCGCAATTTTTGTTGTTGGAAACAGTTATTTATCATTATTATTATTTTTATTTTTTTCTTTGGAAATTGTTGTGTGCAAAATTAATTAGTGAAAAGAAAAGAAAAGAAAAAAAAACAACAACAACAATAAAACAGAAATTAAATTAAAACAGAATATTTTTTTACTTCCTGAAAAAACCAGTAAAAGTTTTTTTAAATAAATTTTCACAAAAAATATAAAATTATTAAGTGAAATTTAAATAATAAAAATTAAATATTGAATTTTAAAATTAATTTAATAAAATTATTTAATCTGTGAGTTTTAAGAGTGAATTAAAAAAATAAATAAATTTGAAATGGAATTTTTTAAAGAATTAAGATGAAAATTTGGAAATCAAATAAAAATATAGAATAAATTTAAATATACATATATATATAACTTTTTTATTCCAATGCTCCTTTAAAAGGAACCGGTTGTGAAGGACAAAAGAATCCCTTTTATTTTTATTATTATTTGGAATTTAGTTTTTATGTTTTTTTTTTTTAAACTTCGAAATTCTGAAAAATTCAAGGATTTCCTAGATAAAATTAATAATTTATCTATTATTTAGTAATTGAATACATTTCTAGATGTATTATTAATTTGAATGTATGTGTTTTAAGATCTTGTTACATACAAACTTATTTTTTTAAAAAGTTAAAAAAAGGAAATTGAGTTTTTTGTACTACTGATTACATACAGTTATTGAACTTTTTTGAAAGAAAAAGTGAAAACGGTTTGGGAGTGTCCTTCCCTATATTGCCATACATTATAAAATAAATATATACATATATTTAAATAAATATTTATATATATATACTCGTATATTGTATGTAACCGATAGATATATTGTTTTTTGTTATTATTATTACTGTTGATGCTGTTATGGTTCATAACTTGTTTTTGTTTTATTTTTTATTAATAATTTTTTTTTTTCTTTTTCTTTTTTTTTCTTTTCCGAAAAAATATTTTTTTTTTTTGAAAAATAAAATGATAAGAACAATATAACAAACAAAATGTTTATATATTTTGAATAATATATAAATTTTTTTCTGTATATATATATATATATATATATATATATATATATATTTGTTTAGGAAGAAAAAAAGGATAATTGTATTTTGTGCTGCGCAATAATTTGTTTGTTTTTTTTTATTTTTATTGTTTTAATTTTGAAATTTTGTGATATAACGAAAAAAAAAACATTAATGAAAAAAGGAATCGAATGTATCCTTACGACAAAATATCCTTAAAAGTGTATTAAATTTTATACAAAATTTTTGTAAGATAACTCACAAAAAATTAGAAATAAAATAAATATAAAAAAAGTTTTTTTCTTTAAGCATCCTGGTATCAGCATCCTTAAGATATAAAGATATCCTTAAGATATTATTTTGAATTATCAGTAATAAAAAAGCACATAAGAATATAAAAATTAAATAATTAAATTTAATAAAAATTGTGATATGTGATAAACTAAATACCACTCTTATCAATTACCAAGGAAAATTTTAAAAAGATTTAATTTATTATATTATAAAAATTTTTCTCAGTTACTCAGTGGTAATAAGATGTGACCTAAATAACATGATAAGCTTCCTTTAGCAGTGTATTTTCAAGATACTTTTTATTTTTATTTTCATTTTTTTTTTTGGTTTTATATTTCATTCTTATCAATTACAACAAAAACAAAAATAGAAGTGGGTGAGAGAAAAATACAAGAGAGAGAGAAACAGAAAAAGAGTAATTAAAATTGCGCAAAAGTTTGAAAATTACGAATTCATTAAAAATTAATAAAAAAAAAAAATTGTGTTCTTAAAAATTATGCTTTTAAAAGAGAAAAGAATTAATTAAAATAGATATTAAATTGCAAAAAGAAACCAAAAAGTGTTCATTATTTAATACGAAAAAAGTCTTTTTTTTTTTGTGAAATATAATTAACCGTTATAAAACTAACGGAATATTTTAGTACATTAAATTAAGCATTAAAAAAAAAAATTTAAAACGACTAAGTAAAATATTATACAATATCAAATTCTAAATAAATACTAGTAAAACGAAAAAAATATAAAACAACCGCAAAATGGATAGTTCACCAGATCTTTCGTTAAAATTACGACGCGGTTCAAGTGATTCACGTGATTCATTTTATTTAAATTTAGCTCAAGGTGTTGATTCAGATATTGAAGAAGTTGTTGGTCAACAACAACCAACTACTACGACACAAGAGAAATCAAAAGATGGAGCATCCGATGATTTACCACCGCCACCACCTTTACCACCCGTTGAATCTACAGTATCATCATCATCATCCCCTCCTCCCCCGCCATTACATTTAGCTTCTCCACCACAACATCGTGGTTCAATTTCGTCGCAGCCTTCGCAATCATCACCAAAACCAATTGCATCACCAATACAAAGCGGTAGCCCACATTCACAACAGTCAGCTTCGCCCCCATCACAGCGTGGTTCAATAGCATCACAAAAATCTGTACATTCAAAATCACCACCATCTCAACGAGGATCAATATCCTCTCAACGTTCTCTTCAGATTATTCCACAACAGTCACCACAGTCATCCCAAAGAGAATCCCCAATTTCAAACACAAAATCACCTCCATTGAAACGTGGTTCAATTTCATCACAAAGATCACAACCGCAATCACCCCCCTCACAACGTGGTTCAATTTCATCGCAAAGATCTATTGAGCGACAATCAATAAAATCTCCATCGGCCAAAAGACCCTCTATAACATCACAAAGATCAACTGGATCTGGGCAATCTCAACATTCTCAACATTCCCAACATTCACAACCTTTGTCTCATCATTCCCCACCATCACACCATTCGCAAAATTCGCATCATTCACAACAGTCACATCATTCAATACAGTTGTCCCATCAATCACCGGCTACCGATAAATCATATTCGCCACAAAATGTTCGTGAAATAGCATCACCACCAATACAAAGGGGCTCACCAATAATGCCAACAGAATCACCTCAGCCTCAGTTAAGTTATTCGCCGCCGCCACCACCTCAGGTCATATCTCCACAGCGCAGTTTATATGAAATTTCAGATTCTCCAGTTTTACCACCTCTTTCACCGCCATTACCAGCGTCAGCATTTGCAATGCAAACAATTTCACCACCAGATTCTCCACCGATAGAATTAGGTTCGCCACCTAATCCAAATGGTAATGAAGGTAGTGAAGATGATACAACAATAGATATGACGATACCAGTTGATGTACCTCCAACTTCACCACCACCTTTACCACCGACAAATGCATCAGAAGCAACAACTCCACCATCAAGTGTTCTTCCAGAACCATCATCAGTTGATTCCACTCCGTTATCAACACATCGCATGTCAGGTAGAGAATCCGATTCAATGACATCATCACCATCACCGCCACCAACACCTCCTCCTCCACCTCCTTTATCTATTCCACCACCGTTACCCGATCCTTTACCTCCACGTCATGAACCTCAATCTCCTGTTCTTTCACCACTTTCAATTTCTCCTCCAATGTCTTTAATGTTCCAACATCATCATCATCCATACCATAACTCTGGATTATCTCATGCAGCTTTAGCATATTCAACCGGCTTTAATTTAGGTGAACGCCAATTTAGTATTCCACCACCACCACCACCTGAAGAAGAAATCAATATTGAACAGGAAGAAGAAAATGTTGAAGCAACATCTCCTCCATCAGAACCATCTGATAAAGTGGAATCTACTGAAGATGAAGGACAACAACAAAAAGAACAACCTGTATCTGAACCAGAACCTGAACCACAGCAAGAATCGGGGGAAAGTGAAGAAGGCGATGAAGTTGGAAGTAATTCACCTCCAATAAAACCGTCCGTATTGATTGATGCTGGAGATGACGGGGATGAAAGTGATGATGAAGAAGATGACGGAGATGAAGCTGATGATGCAGAGGATGAAGACGAAAGAGATGATAATGAACCGCAAATTATTATTAGTAGCGACGACCAAGCGGAAGATAATGGTATGTCTGGTATACAACGTCGCTTAAACGAAATTTGCGAAAATGAAGGATTAAATGTAGATTCTGGTTCTATAGCAATTCTTATACCACCAGAAACAGCTTTATCTATAGATGATAGGTAAGTTTTTATATTTTTTTGATTTTGTTAATTTATTTTTTTGTTAATCATGTTGGGTTGTTTTTTATCAGGAAATTATGGTATTGTTGCATTTATACTTTACATTTATATTTATTCTTTAAATTTTTGTTGTAAGATAAAAATTTTATAGGCAAAAAAATATTTATGATGTGGTTTTAATTAACCGTATCATAAATTTTCTCTATCCTCATGGAAATAAATTTACGGATAAAAGGATTAGAATGTTCTTTTAACTTTTATACTGAAAAATTGTTAAAAATTTTAAAACTTTAAAAGAATTATGAAAAAAAGTTTTATGCTGAGAATTAGAAGTTTTGTTAAAAAATAATTTTTGAGAGTTTACGTTATAATTTTTCTATAAATACAGAAATAATTTGCGGCGAATTCGAATATTTTCATTTTGGATAAACTTCAACTTCAGAATTTTATAAAATAACTCTTATTATGGCAAAAAGATCTTCTAATGCTTCAAGTTTTCTCGGCTTGTGGATATTTTCTGAAATTTTGCATTAAAAAGTTAATGTTAGTGGAATTTTAACTACAAGTGTAAGCTAAACCAGTACTCTTTCTCGAAGAGGCAAGAATATTATAAGCATTTTATTTATATTGCTTACTTAATTTTTAAATACCAGACACCCAGAGCATCTATATATATATAGATTATAAAATTTTCCCAAAATGATTGAAACAATTTGTTTCTCTTTTATTTAAATTTGATTCATTTCCTACAAATTTTAAATAGACAAACAAAATTTTTCATCATTTGATAATCCAGGAAATAACGAATTTTTAATTTAAAAAGAAAAATAACAACAATATGGCATTTGATATTTGATTTGTATTTTACAAAATGTCAATATATGCTGAAAATTTGCTTTGATTTTAAAATTTTCAATATTTTCCCATTTTTTTTAATATTTGCCTCTTTCAAATCTTCTTAAAATTCATCCTGTAGCGTAATTTAATGTCTGTTATATGAATATCGACTTTTTATTAAACATATCCAAATATTTTTGTATTCTTCTAACGTATCTCAACAAAATAAAATATCAAATGACGTTTTATATTTTTAATGTCATAGGTTTGACAAATTGTGTCTATTGCAAACAAAATATCAAATTTTTGTTTATAGCTCTTTATCAAATCAAATTTTTGTCCCACCACAAAACTCTTTTGTATATTAAACAACATAAATGAATAATTCGTCACACTTACGTCTTATTTTTTAAAAAACTTCTCTTTATTGTTTGTAAAATTTCCAGATAAACTTGAAATTACTTTCATTTTCTATTGTAACTGTTAAAACTTTGAATTGAAATATGAATTTCCTGTGAAAAATCAAAAAGTTTTCTTTGAACTTATTTATTTCACTAAAGAATGGAACTGTGTGTGAGTAAAACTGTGACTGAAGAATTAGAAAAACCACTAAAATATTTTATTGTTATTAAATTGCAAAAGACAAAAAATTACGGTGATATAACAAAAATTCCAGGAGTTAAAAGTCCCCCGGGAGCTTATGACTTAACAAATAAGTATTAAAGATCGAATAAGTAGGCCAAAAGTTACCCGGCAACATTTTAATTTAATTTAACCTACAACATGATCTTTCCGATGTAGAAAATAAATGAATCAGTTGAAAGTATCGAGAAAGTTTTAAATATGAGGAAGCAGTTGAAGGAATACATTTTGGAGAACGATCCTCAAAGAAACGGTGTAAAAATTTTTGGAAGAAATCTGTAAAATAGCCTATTTCCCTATCAAGAAATTTATAAAGATTTACGATACAAGAGCATCTAGACTTCAATAAAAGATTTTTTAAAACAAGTAATCATCGAAAGGGTACTCAAATCTGATAGTGGATAGTTCCGAATTTGAATTAGCACGAACGAAACAGACACAAACCATACATATAGAAGATTTGTAGAAATTTGTGATTTTATTTTTGTTTTGATTTATTAAATTTTTCAATTTCAATATGTTAAGTAGATTTTAAAATCTTTTTTATATTTTTTGGTTTTGTTTATTTAATGAAGTGTGTCAAATTATGTTGTTATAATTCAATAAATAAACCAAACTCTGATTTTCGTATGATTTTATAATGTCTCCTACAACACGATTCTTACAACGCGGCAGTTTTTAAAAACCCATCTATCACTTTGTAGGAGAGTTTACTGTATTTTTTTCTTAATATGGTGCAAGGTCCTCCGAAAGAAGATCATATATAGATAATCTTAAATCTAGATTTAAAAACAGGGTAGATTTCTCTCTTTTCCAAAACCTGAAATACAACTTAAAAATATCTCCAAATTCAAACGAGAAATTGTTTTCTTTTTTTTTAAATTTTTATCTCTGATTTCGGAGGGCCTCCTTTTGCACACTGTTATATTATTATTATTATTATTATTATTATATAATAAAGTTTAAAATAGATTTTCCAAATTTTTTTCATAATAATACTAAAGTTCAACTTTGTTTGTTTCTTCTATTCCTTTTTCAAAATGCATTTTAAAACTTAATCACATATTAGGAAATATAATGGAGAACCATGTCTCAATTTTAAGGGAAATTTTACCTCCTCATCTGATTTAAAATATCCCGAAAACTTTTGCTTTAATTTTCAAGTCATAAATTCTCAAGTGCATTTTATCTGATCCCGGACTTTTGTCACATCGCCAAGAACAACAATGCACCATGTTATAATAAAGTTCATTTCGCCTTTTGTTCGACTCCTTAAAAAAGGAAATATACATTCCTTTACACATCAAATTTAAACTCATTTATTCCCCTTTGTTCTGCTGTTTTGTGGGTTGGTTGTAGGACATGTAATCAAAATTGTAAGCAATTTAAAAATTACGTTATACTTCGAAAAAAAAAACAACAGTTCGTCCAATAACTGCGTATTTAATACAAAAATAACGACGTAAATAATAAAATAAAATAATATTTAAAAAAAAAAACTACCATTATTAAAGTTCATTTAAATACAAAAAAAAATAGGGTGAAACTGACAGTGTACTAAATAACATATAGCAGAGACTATTTAAAGCAACACTTTCTTAACTTCCTGTTCACTTCAATTCGCATCCCTTTCTCTTGCAACTACAAAAAAAACCCATAAATTGCTAAATACAAGAAAACTGAAATTAAAGAAATAACTGTTCAATGTTGGGGTGAATTGTTTTTATGTTGTTTTTATTTTGAAGAAAAGTTTGTTCGGAAGAAGTTCGGAGGGAGGCAGGCATCATTCATATTTTCCAAGTAATAATTTCAAATCCAAAAAAAACAAGTTGAAATTCTTGTTAAAGTTTGAAAAAAAATTTGGGGAGACCGGAATTATAAGAATTCTTTTCTATTTTTATTTTCTTTAATTCCTTGCAAATCTAAAAACTCACGAAGAGAGAAGGAGTATCGGAATGAGGTCGTGACGTAAAAATTAATAATAATAAAAAACAAGGAATTATATTTTTTTTAAATGCAATTTTAGGTTTTGTACCTTTTTTTTTTATACATTTCAAAATTCATTTCCCGTATTTCAAATTTATCAAAAAGTTGGGACTTGATGAAGGATAAATGTGGGAGGAGGGGGTTAGAGTTAAAAAAGTATTTCGAAAAAAAAGGGAAGGTGTTATAAAGTTTTGTAAACACAAAGTGTAGTGGAAAAAATGTTTGTTATATAAAAAAAAAAACTTAAACTTGAAATGGGTAAAATATGTTTTATATCTTGTATATGTTTTGGGGATTTTCCCTAATTCTCTTCAACCCAATCTGGAAAAAGTCAAGAAATTAAGTATTTTTGTAATGGAGACCCAAAAAGAAAATTTACCAGTTTATTTTTGATTTCTTACCTCGTTAGTATTTAGAAAAAACAATTCAAAAAATTTAATCAGAATTTATTATTTATAACTCTAAATTACTGCAAAATTTTTAATAAAATATTCGATTTTATTATCCGACACCCCTTTCATAGTTATCCGAAACTTATAAGATTTTTAAAAGAATTTAATTAATTTTTTTATATTGGAGAACTGAAGGGTGGGCCTAAAACTGTAGGTTATACAATTTTTTTTTTTAACTTCTGATATGGTTTGCACATATACTCGTAGATCTAGTAAAGGCTTATATTCTTTTCAAATTATTGGGGTATGAAACGAGGAACTTACAATTATAATTTGGATTTGTTATATTATATTTCAAATTATATTCTTTTTTAATAGGTCAGTGGAGCTCATTATGTTGAATTATTTTTTTTTTTTAATTCGTAGAACAATTTTATTTTGATTATATGGAAGGGATTGAAGGGAATTTTTATAATGAGTTTGTTTTAAGTTACAATTTTTCAAATCCAGGTTGTATTTAAAAATGTTATTTTAACTGAAATATTTAATGGTGTCCTACACTTCAGAAAAATAAAGAATTGTTGAAGAAGTTAATTGTTTCTTGGATTGGATGTACTTGAAGGCAATGAAAAGAAATTATTCTGGAAAAGACTTCCTTTGTAACAAGTTAATATTTTTTTAACTGTAAAATTAAGAGACCTCTTCTAGAGAGGGAAGATTTAAATTTTTTTAAAATTTTTTAGACTAGAAGAATAATATTGAAAATTTTGATGAGTTTTAGTATTGCAAGGTGAAGTAGAGAATTTTGAGTGATTTTTGAAGTAGATTTTCCAAAGTATAAAGTGGAGCTTCTTTCGTAATTCATCACAGGAATTATAAGTCCATTCCGGTTAGGTTTCAGGTTTCTATCTGACCATCTATCTGACTAATGACGTCGTGGGTAAAGCGCTGACATCGCAAGTGGATGGTCCCGGGTTTACACCCTAGTCAGATCATATCAAATAAAGTAAAAATGAATTATAACTCTTGTGTAAAATAACAGATAGCGCACAAAATTAATATTTGTGTATTCAAAATCTCAGAGAGTAGTTACAGTCGATTAATCAACGGCTTAGTGCATGTAACGAAACTCAAAATGTCTGGGTGAATGCCTTATAATCCGGAGTAGAAAAGTAGTAGAAAATGAACTGTTATTCAAAGTTTAATTCAATAAATCACAAAATGGCTCAGCATTTCTTCTGTGATTCCTCTTCTATTAACTGTGCTGTGCATTGGATTTTGCCCAGAACCATTGGATTTTCGTAAGTGATCTTTAATTCATTCCGAAACCCTTTTTTTTAACTTTATTTTGATTAACTCTGTGATTAAAACTAAATAAAAACTTAAAAGAAGCCTTGAAGAAATAGATTTCATTCATTTTAATCGTAAGAAAAGTGACTGAAAACCCTTAGGACAAGTTCTTTGAGTAATTACTATTTCTGTAATGGAACATAACATTGTTCAAATGGAGTCTTTTGCATTCTAAATATCTTTGTATATTTGAAATCATCTTAAATATGACCCTCTAGGTCATTGTTTTATGTCTAATTGAATAGACTTCACAGTCCTGTTACTGTAATTCTTAAAACTAATGTTTTATATAACTCTTAAATTTTAGAATGTTAAATACCAATTTAAGCGACAAATTTATTTAAAGACTTAAACTTACAATCTTCTAAAAATATTACTTTTATTGCGATTTAATACACTTTTTTTCGAAAATTTATAAGACATATCACGTTTTACTAACAAATTCCCATTATAAAAGCCAAAATATATTTAAACGTCATGACAATTTTTAAATTCCACATCATCATTCATTCATTACACCGCATACATAAGTATATATATATTTTTTTATATACATATATATTTTTATATAGACTTCTCCCATTTCGCATGTATTAAGATTCTGAACATCATTAATAATAAATGACAAATTATAAAGTAATTGAATTCAATTTATATAAATATATATATATATATATATATATAAAAAATTTGTCAAATATCAAATTTAATTTCTGATATGTTTAAATTTAATTGTGGTGCACACAATATTTGACATTTATTTAAAGGATGAGTAAATAAGATGGAGTCAAAAAAATGGATGGTCCTTTGACCCATGTCCTTATTTAGACTTAAGAGTTTCATGGCTATTTTATTTAATTCTTATAATACGCTTTTTCTAACATTGGGTATTCCAATGTGGTTAGGTTTACATGCATCCCCTCCATCCCCCCTACTTATAAGAATAATAATCTTCAATTTTTGATATTTTATTGATTATTTTGTTCTTCTCTTGCTCGTTTTGTTGATTCTTTTAAGATCCATCAATCATCATTTCATACAGACATTTTTGAAATTAAAGAAAAACACAAAAATACGTTCTTCCATCTGCATTTTTGCAATACAATGTGTTGCCACTCCTCTTGTTCCTCTGGGAAATATGCTTAAAAAGATTCTCGAAAAAAAAATGTTAACTATTAAATAAACATGAATACAAGTACAAGGAAAAAGAATTTCATTATATATGGTGGCATCATTCAATTGAAAACTTGGGTGATATACAGGATTAAATATACAGGGCCGCATTAGATTTTTCAAGAAATATTAGGCCTCGTTGATGCTATGAGGCATTAAAACTCTCTAACGGCAATAAAACAACCATTCCTCTTATGCCCCAAACAGGGAGCAATGATCCAGACTTATCCTTAGGGCTCCAAGGCCTTAGTTAAAATTGTGGGATAAACATCCAAATCTGCTTGCGCATTGTAATATCTCAGGTGTAACTATGGGATAGAAATAGAAAGCGACTAAGATTTTCATCGAATATCTATAAGAGTATTAAGAGGGAATTCTATATTTTTTAAAATAATTTTATTATTTCATGACCAGTGGCGTAGTGATTTGGACGTCAGCCTCTCAATCGAATAGTTTCAGATTCAAAACCTGGTCAGATGATATCTAATTAAAAAATATAATCTATACATAATAGCTTATATCATATTATAAAAAATAAACCTGCTCCACCTAAAAATAAAAGGCTGGACCACTCACTTACCATATTATATGTGGTAGGGAATTGTACATAAATAAATAAGTTCATGAGCAGTATATTCTCATTAATAAGTTTGAAGCATTCAACCTACAAATTCATGTAGATTAAAAGGGAAACAAGGCACTTGACCTAATATAGAACCCTAATTTAGAGAGACCTAAATTAGAGAGACTACCCTTTTTGCTTTTCTTAATTATAGAACCCTAATATTGCTATTAGAAAATAGAGGGGTTACACTATTTACCATTCTTGGTTATAAATACCCCTCCATATACTTCTGCCTTGAATTTTCAATTATTTTCAGCCCTGAATTAAACTCAGATTTTTTCTCAAAATTTTTAATATTTTTATTTACTTTCACTCAGACTCCATAGGGTGTAATGAAATTTAACATTTTTTTTTCTTAAAAAAAAATTTTCTCAAGTACAAGAAAGAAAAAAAACAACAAACAACCCTTTAAATACAACAACAATATGATGGGAATAATCATGTACTGGGAGCACTTTTTAAAATTATCAGATCTCAGATCCTGTTTTTGCAAATTTTTTTTTTTTGTTTTTTTTTTTTGTAATTTTTAATAAACAGAGAGGAAGGAATTGAACATGAAATGAAACGAAACAAGAAACAAGATATGAAATGTTGTTTCAATCCAAGAAAACTATATTTAAATATAAAAAAAAATCTTTATCCATTTTTATTACAGATGAATTTCAATTACATTCAATCGTGATTTTCATCGTCTTGCATCATCCCTCAAAAATCTGAAAAAAAAAAAAATTTTAATCGAATACCATATGCATGTATTGTCATGTCTTTAAAACATGATGATTGTAATCCCGTTATCTGTTCCTTAGGATCGTTGTTGTAATTTCATGTTGCATGCTATAAACTTTGAAATTTTGTTTCAACATTAGAATGAAATGGCAGCAACAGTAACAGCTGAAATATTGAGTATAATAAATGTACTTATATGTGATTTTAAAATGAACATATACTCTTTTCACGTGAACTTGGTCCTTTTTAGCACATTTTCAAAAAATTTTGTAAAAATGTGCCTATATAGCTTCACTCTGTCCGTCCGTCCGTATGTTTACAAAAACTTTTACACCGTTTGAAATAGAGTAAAAAAATTTTAAACCTGGTATTGCAAAAAAAATAATTTCGTAGAAGAATTTTTTTCTGTAGCCCCACCTGTTACGGGGCTACAGCCCCCCAAAGTTGGAAAAAGCCCTAAATTTAAATTGTTATAACAAGAGTTCTGTTAGATATATTTTCAATCTGAAAACGGCAAACAATAGCTGGTTTCTTAAACTTTATTTTTGACAGTCAAATATTTAGGGTTGCCAAACAGTACTAAAATTTAACATTACACAAAACTCAATTTTTGCAAAATTTTTAGCCCCACATATCTTATAAACGGTTCAAGCTAGGGTCTTGAAATTTTGGGAGAAGTTAGATCCTCAGAAATTAGTAGGAGTCAGTCAACAAAATTTTTTTGTCAAGCCCCCTGTTTAGGAGCTATAAGGGCTCGAAAATTGAAATTTTGCTATTTTTAAACACCTACAACTTGAATACCTGTTTAAATATTTTTCCGTTACTATACAAAATTTCAAGGTCCAACATTATATTTTAACATATGTTAAAAGATTTTCTTAAATTTAAAAGGGTTTCTTTAAATTCAAGAAAGTGTCTGTCAGTTTTAACCATTTTTGCTTATATAGTAAAATTCTAAATAAAATTCCAAATTTTAGTAGAATTAACAATTTAATTCCTAGAACCTAAAGAAGTTTGGAGGGGGGGGGGGGGGTAGTGAGGATTATATCCTTGAGAAATTTGGGAACCTTCCCCATAGAGGGGCTACTAGGACTTAAAAATTAAAACTTTACTGTTTTTATAGGTAAGTAGTAACTTAGTCACCAACGTATATATTTGCTAAATTAAACGTTAATATTGAAACTTCAACATTATATTCCGATAAAATACTTAGTAGGAAACACTATATTATTTTGAAAATGTGCTTTTTTAAAAACCCTTGATTTTTTTCATCACTTGTTTAAATAAAATTTACATATTTGATAATGATTTTGGTATTTTTTAAAATACAATAGTCCTAATCCTAAATATTGAAATTAATTGGTCTTTTCTAATCGACCCAGTTTTTTGGGATCTAGCAGTTAAAAAAAAGGTATTACTATGTTACAAAAGAGGCTCTCACCGATTTTCTCACTCTTACTTTTCTCCGAAAATCGGTTAGAGCCTTTTTTCTAATATGGTAATACCTTTTTTCAACAAATATAAAAATTGCTTTTGAAAAAGCGCCAAAGTGGAACCCAAATACAGAAAAAAAAATTAGAAAAGTTCGACTTTAAGCCTCTAAGCCCTAAAATTTAGGTGCCATTTTTAGGACTTCAATAATTTTTCTGTTTCATTTTCAGCTTCTACTACAGAATTGTCAACTGTGTAATTATGTCATTTTGACTCCTTGATCCTGAAATAATCAAAATTCATGTGAAAAAAGAGCCAAATTCATGTGAAAAGAGTATATTTTGCTTCTCTGTATTTATTTCTTTTGTTGTTGCTGTTGTTGTTGCTATTGTTACTGAAAAACGAAACGTTATAATTTTCGTGTATTAAAATATAATTTCGGTGCGCGATATAATGTGGTATGTATGATGGTTGACTTAAAGGATCCCCACAAAGGATTTTAAAGAAAAATTTAAAAAATAAGAAATAATAAATATAAAAAGGATAACACAAAAATGGCATGTATTCACTTACACTCTAGAAGAATATAAGGATAACAGGATTTTAAAAAGTGATAAAAATTTGTTTCCTTGCAACAACTATGAGAAAACAAAAGGGATTGTAGTGAAGGGTTGTTGCAGGATTAATGAACAACAAAATGAATGAAGATAATTTAGAAAATAAAAAAAAAAAATATGTTAAATAAATATTTTAAATTACTATTTTTATTCTTAATTTAAAAATTGATATTTTCGTATTTTTTTCACGATTTTTTACAACAGACAAGGATGGAAATACAATAAAAGAATGAAATAAAAAAGGATTATTAAATTTTACTATATGTTATCCTTCTTTTATATTTCTTTTTTAATAATTTTACAACCATTTCTTGTTTTTTAATGAAGGTTTAAGTTTTTTTATTTATTTTACTTACATCTTGAAATGACAAGATTGATTATAAGTAATTTGTTAAAACTTATATTAAAGAAAGAAAGAAAGAGATGGAGAACCTTAAGAGTATTAAAAGAAATTAATGAAAGAAAAGTTTTAGTTATTTAAAATTCTTTGTTTAAAGTTTGCCGTACCAAATATAGGTCTTTGTTGGGTCAATATTTAGAAATTTTGAAATTTAAATAATAAATTTATAGAATAAGTAGAATGGGTCAACTGGGACATCAGCTGCCAATACATCGTTTAGCCCTTCGGTATCCGTATGAACATAAAATTATCTGGTTCAAGGAATTCACAAATAATTGACTACTTGCCAGGCCCACACCAAGTTTTATCGATTGTTTTGTCATCAAATTTAATCATTTTTAAAAATAACAAAAGTCTAGGTCGATTACGAATTCATCAGTTCTGTGATTTTTTTGTAGCTATGCAAGTTTGTCATTTTAAACTGACCAAATTTGTTTAAAAAATCGATAGCATAAAACTTAACAACTTTTGCAAACTTTTGCAAACTTTTGGACTTACTAAACTTGTCCCTGAATTATTTACAGAAAAAAGAAGTTGTATAGCAGGTATTCGGATCTTTTGTGAAGACTTTTCTGCGTTTGGAATACAACTTTAGTAGTTTGGAGTGAAATTTCAGTCACTCAGCTTTATTGGATATAGAATTATGCATAAAAAACGAAATAAGTAGTATGAGAGCTAATCGAATTCGCTGAGCAAGCTCGTTCATTATCAATAAAAAAGAGGCTTGTATCTATAAAGGATTTTTTGAATCGCCCCAAAATTTGATTCTAATCTGATTCAACATTTTGATTCTAAATTCAAAATAATTCTAGGGTTACTAGGATTCAAATTTTGTGATTTCTTCTGTTGGTGTTTCTTTAATAACTGGTGAGTGTTAAAAAAACTTTTTAGCTGATTTCTCATTTATTGTAGTTAAATTGATATATCTATAAATCAGTTTAGACCACTGAGGACTAACGAGTTCAACTATGTTACGGGACAAAAATCTCCAAATTTTTTTGTCATAGTTTATAGGTGAAAATTGATTTTTTTTAAATTCATATTTAAAATTTAAAGCATTGCCAGTGTAATTAATCCATTTCCCTAACCTTACAAGGCCTCGACATAATTTTATCACCTAGCTATTTCTTGGAAAAAACTTTTGATAACTTTAAAAGGATTGCCTAAATACTTTTTTAAAATCATGAAAAATTACGTTACTCTGTGTAATCCATGGCCTTATTATTTTGTACAAGGCCTTGACTGAATTTTCAAATTTAAAAATTTTCCACTAAAATATTCCACTATGGCTTTGCTTGTACAAATTATATAAATTAGATCATTTCAAATTATTCACTTTTGCGTAAAATCTTATTTTCTATTTATATTAAAATTATTTATATTATTTCTATTATAAAATTTTTTCATTATATCATTGTTTACTTCGTAACAGTTATTTCCCCCGAATTACACAATAACAATATATTAAAAAATTTTTTTTTTTAATATCGTATGCTCCAAATTTAATCTTGATATCTTTAAAAATCCATCTTCATTAAATCTTCATTACTTTGTTTATTCCAATTTATCCCAAAAAAAAATATTTTTCATTTCTAAAAAAAACGCTCTTGAAATAGAAAAGTACTCAGTACTTATTTTATAGAGAAGTACTTTTTCTTGGAAAATTCAAATCTATTTTGGTTCCATCTATATCAAATTTTTTTAATTAAATTGCAAATATTTTGAATTTTTAATGTTGGTTAGATGTGTATGTTTGTATTGGAGTCTTTTTTTTTGTAGTTTATATATTTATAAATATATATATATATATATATATATATATATATATATATATATATAAACAACAACAAAATGAAATTAGGATAAAAAAATTCCTTTTTAAAAAAAAACCTATATTATTTTGGTCCTTTGATATATATAATTTTTATTCATAATACTTTGAAGGATATAAACATATATATATATATATATATATATATTAATAAGTATGTGTATGCGTGTAATAAAACATTATATAAAACATTTAACACAACTTTAAATTACCATATATTATCAGGATAATAACATTTATTGCTATATATATTCATATATATCTCTATATATATAGAATAGTATGTGTATAAGGATATTTAAATATCCTTATGTTAGTTATATCATTATATGATATGTGCTCATCAATTTCGTTAGGATCTTGTTTAAGGAAGATATGAACTAAGTAATCCTAAAAAAATTTAAATTCCTTTGCTTTTATACAAAGTTTTTTTTTTCAAATTTTAATTTTTAAATATATACGCACGAATACTAATACGGATATTTAAAAATGTTTATATTTGTATATATCCTTGCATGACGCAGCAATATTGACTTTCAGGTATTTTGACCCAAAAAAGGAAGTTAAAAAAAAAAAAATTTCATCAATGCTTCCGTACCGTAAAAATATAGAGGGAATGAAAAGTTCAAATTTCTTTAAAGATAATTGTACACACACACACATCTATATATACATACACCATTAAAATCCTAAAACAGGCTATGGAACGAAATATTACTGCGAAGTAATAATATTATTATTACTGGTCTGGTTTTTTTTGATGTTGGGTTGAAAAAATATTAAATGGACCTTTTTATTGCCCGTTTTTTGACTTATGATGCTTATTTACTTTAACGTAAGAGTGACCAATGCTTCAGCTTAAAAATTTTACTTTTATTGATTTTATTATTGTAAAGCTTTTATAATTGATGCAAACTTAAATATATAAGAAACCCTTAAGAAACTCACTAGGCTGAGATTAGAGACAACATTTGCGAACACCAGCATCTACTCAGTATAACATCAGCCTTAGACTGCAATCTATTTAGGTTGACCGTCAAACATCTTATTAGGGAAAGCAGGAGGTACGGGCTAGGGATCACAGATGAAATTATAAAAACTTGAAATACGCAACAAAAATAGAATAAGTCGAAAAAATTAACAAACAAAGCAATTTTACTGAGTATAGCTAAGCTATATATATATATACTTTTTGAGCTTAATTATATTTCTGACTAAATTATAATTAAAATTCACTATGAATCTAAGATTAAAAATTAAAAATGTTTTCCATTTTCTGCCTGAAAATTTTTTTCACCGGAAATTGCTTTTTTGAATTTAACAAAATTCTCTGAAGGAACGTACCGCAGTATAAACTAGTATATATGGTTACTTTAATTTGAGTACACATCTTATGAATAAATAATATTTAATACTTCAGTTCTGTTTTTCTCTTCAAAAACTTTTTTTCTGACATCTCCTCTCCTGCTCACTTCTTTCCGGTTCAAAATTTATATTAATATATATAATATATATATATATATATATATATATATATATATATTTTATTTTTTTTTGGATGCCAATCCAATCATTAGTAAAGTAGTGACTTTTGAGAGGACATAAACCTTATGATACACATTAAAATGTCATATAAAATCATTTAAAGTGTACAAGTATATTCTTCTATAAGTGATTGAACTCGCGTTCACCCAAAAAAAAAAAACTTTAAACGAAATAATGAACTTTTTATAGGTGATATCAAACTTGTAAATAGCATTATGTGTGTGTGGATGTATGCGTGTTGATTTTCCATTAAAATATAAACATTTTGCATAGTGTGAAACATTTGATTCTTATCAAGTGAAAGAAAGAGATAAAAAATCAATTCGACCAATATCAAAATAAAGGTGAAATCAATATTAATTGTGGGGAGGGACGAGGGAGGAAGGAGGACCTATATGACGAGTGTTTTTTAATATCACCTGGTTGAATTGTACTAAAGGACGTATATTTAAAAAAGGAATGGAATAATAGAATGGGGTTTTTAATGTACCTAAATAAAGAAGCTGAAGCATAAAAGACAAATAACTTTTAATAGGAACATAAAAAGTATCGAATCGTATATTGTATGTGGTTTATGTCTTTGATTAAATTAGGTTCCCATTTGCTTCTGAAGTTTTGTTTTTGTTTTGAAAATTATTTTATAACGGATATTGAAATTTTTTGTTATTTTTTTTTATGGAAAACTCTAATTCGTTTTTTTTTGTGTGCCATTTTGAATTTTTACCGTTACCTATTGAAAAAAAAGCACTTAAAAAGTATGTGGTGTGGTTTACCTTTTCTTTGTCTCCATTTTAATAGGATGCCTTTTTTTTGTGACAATAAGTTTTGTTAAAAGCCTCATTATTATAACACGACTACTAAAATAGAGCCTTTACCCGGCATTTTTTCTAAAAATTTTATACAAAAAGAAAATTTATTGATTTTTAAGATAATGAGAACGAACCATTTTGGAAATTTGATATTTTTTTATCAGAAAGTAGAATTTTTTGCTTAAAAATCAGAATTTTAAATTTATTTTTACTTTTTCTATCCAATTTCGGGTTATTTTAACTTTTACTTTAAGTAAAAGTATCTGTAAGATATAAGGGTAGTATCTCTTAAGTATCTATTGAAATAAATAGGTATCTTTATTGTATACAATCTCAGTTATAACAATAAAATCTTTTTTAAAATTTTGATTTTTGGAAGTGATGAAAGTAAAGATTAAGAAAACAACCAACAAAAGCAATTGAAAAAGAATAAATTTAGAAAAAAACCTTCAGGTTTTTAAAAAAAAAAATTTTGACCTCAGATTATATTGAAAGAGTCAAGGGCAAAATAAGATGGTAGAAATATTGAATATTAAACATTTAAAATAGAAAGTGTTTAAAGTTGTATAGTTGGAAAATATTTTATAAAAGTAATGAATATCACAAATTAAATATAAATAAGTAAAGAAACAACAGCAAGTCGATGCAATGAACTTTGCAAATACTCTATATCTGAAAAATTCAATTTAAATTTAAAATATGTAAGTTGTTTTAGAATGGAATTTAATATAAAATGAAAACAAAGGTTTTAAATACACCTTTGTTCAAAGGTTGAAGGGTATATTTCTTTAGTTTTAGGAAATTGACAGTTACATGAACCACAGTCCTAGTTCATCTCAGATTAAAGGAACAGATAAGGAATCTAAGAGAAATACTTTGGGCAATATTAAAGTTTTTACCTTAAATTCTAAGATATATTGATTGGGTCTAGTAAAGACGACATCTGTCCGAACCACTTCTCAAATTCCTTTCAATTTCCAGAAAATAAAGAAAACAGGACAGAAAACTTCTGTATAAAAACAAGTTTCTATCCTTATCAATTTCGAAGATTTATTGAATCTAAAGTAGTGTGTGGCTGGTATCAGAACCACTATTGGACTTTGCCTCAATATTCAGTAACATAAGAAAAATGCAGAACAGCTCTTGTACCAAATTTGAAAATACTTTCGTTGCCCTTAGCTTTTACAAAAGTTTCCATAATGTAAGCCATAGGATTAACATATTTGCAATTCCTGCTATTCTTCGTTCGAGTAGTATCTATACAAGAGAAGCCCTTTTGAATTTATTTCAATCCACTGCTTGCAAATTATTCAGAATACTGGAACTTTAAAATTAAATATATATATATATTGTAAGGTTTTTAAAGTTCACAGAAGTATTTTAGAATGGAATTATAAAATTGTCGGTCCAACACTACAATATCGCCCTGACGTCAGATGAAACGCTACATTTTTCACTTCAAGTCACAAAGAAAGCTATTGACAAGGTGAGAACTTTAGCGAAATGCATTAGTTTATACATAAATAAGTTCATATACTACTTTTTTTTATGTAAATCCATTAAGGTGGAAAAATATTTCGATTTATTAAAAGTATCACTTCACATCTTTATCACATAAAAAACACTTTTCTGAACTTTTCTATTTAATAACATTCAAAAGCTTTTGTATTACAACTTCTAAATTAAAGTTGAAACAAAAACAAAACAAGAGCAGAAGGAGAAAAACATTTCAATTAAAAGTTTTCTGATTCTAATTAATTTGAAACTTCCGTTTCCAAGTGTTGCATGTTAATAAAACACTTCTAACATTTCATGGAAAATAACAGAGAGAGCTGACACTAGAGAACTGCTAACATGTATTTTTAACAAAATTGTTTTAAATTTAAGAAGGAATGGTTTATATATGATCATACAAGTTCAAGGTTTATTAATTCTGGTCATACATCCAAGTATTAATGTTGGATTTTCTTTTCTTTTAATGTTGAATCCACATTTGTTCTAATGTTACATACGCGTACTTATTTATATATATATATATATATATATATATATATATGCTTCATAAAAATCATTAATTTCTGGAATGATGGATTACATATTTAACAAAAATGAATGAAACTCACGTATTTCACAAGATTAATCTAATAAATGTTCTTTGTGGAGTGTATCTTTGGTTCACTAATATGTTACGTGTTATAAATTAATTTTGGTAAATAGGTTTAGGTGCAAGAGTTGTATAGTAAATTCTTATGTTTTCCTTTTATTATTTAAAAATAAGTCAGAACGTTAATGAATAACTGAATGCATTTTAATAGCTTTTTCTGACTGGACAAATGCTACCTGTATTCTTTGGTTATAAGAACTGGTTATGTTTGGAGCTGGGAGTGTAGTAAGATATCTAGGTATCTCCATCGTCTTCAGAATTTAATCTTATCGAAATAAAGGTTTGATGAAACAGTTAATTTTCCCAGTTATGTTGCTAAGTTCAGTCTAGCGCCTCAAGATTTTGAGCAACAATTAAGCTAATATCAATTTTATATAAATTTTTTTTTTTGTTTTTTGAAGGGCTCACTGTTCAAAATTTAGGCTAATAAGCCTTTCTACGAAATTGATCCAAAAGAATTCCAAATTTTTTAGTACGATATAGAGCAGAGATAGTAACATGTAGAAACGTCGTAGGTTTTCAATGGATACAAATGTATTTTGTGATTTATTGGAATAACTGTAATTTTAAATTTTAAGGTATTTCTGTATCTGCGAGTTATATTATTCAATTAAATTATATGTTGATATTTATTATTTGCTTATATTATTATATTAATATGTTTTTATTAAAGATATAAATTATTTTGAACCCAGTGACGTGTTTAACCTATAGCCTGAGACAAAAAGTCTTTGGAATTTAAATAAAACTTCCAATAGAAAGCTCTTGCTCATGACCTCTAAGGAATATAAAATAAAAATTTCCAAGTTTATCAGTACTACCACTTACAAATAATTTAATTTATTTCAAATGTGTTTGTAAATTTCCTTATACTTTATAAAAATCATTTATTCAAGTGTCCCTATTTCATTTTTTCTCCCATCTCATTTTCCATTTTCAAATTAATTAAAATTTAAATTCAATATTACGCATTATTCTTCTTCTTTAAGTCTAGAACATTTGAAAAAAGAAAATGAAAATTAAATTAAATTCGATTTATATTAAATTCAATCCATTTTGTAATACAATTTCGATAATCTCTTAACAATTAACTTGGAGAGAACTCATTTATTTTATTGCTCTACTATGCCTCTACATTTTGATTTTAAACAATGTGCTGAATCGTGTTGTAAAATAATTCTATAAATCGTTAACCACAACAACAAAAACTACAAAACACAGCTTTTTTGTAAGACTACAATTTATTTGCATTTTAATTATCATTTTATTCTCATCTGTTTTTCTTTATTCCTATTTTTTATAATTTTTAGAATAACACAATTTCGTTTTTTTTTTTTTTTTTTTGAAAGTATAAATAAGACAAAGCGATATTTCCCTCTCTCTTGTGGTAATTACTTACTTGCTTCCTAAAATAAAGTTTTGAATTAAAACATGATACTGAAATAACTTATGCTTTAGCAACTGTAGCAAATAAGTGATGGGCCAATAACTTATATTTTATAAAGTTTCATCAGTAAGGCTTACGATAGCCATCATCATTAGTGACTCACAAAACACATTTTCCCGTTTACAACCGTTGCAAAAATAGTAGGCTAAGATCTTAGCTGCATGTGCTACTCCAATTGATGAGGAGTAGGTTTAAGAAAGAGATAGAAAAGGATATTATTTTTTTTTAAGGATAAATAAGATAAAATTAAGAAAGGAGATTTCATTACCCTCCTGAAGAGTCTCTTCAAACTACTTGACCTCTCGTTTAAGAATTCCTTATTATGTTCTAGATTAATATCAGCATTGTTCAGTCGTCAAACATTAAGCTTTGGTAAATATCTGCAAAGGAATCATTAAATATCGTAAAAGGGCTAATTCAAATTTAGACACAGTTCCACAATTAGGAATTGGAAGGAAGAAAGTTTTTATTAAGATTTCGATGACAGTCTCATTGTAATTCTTAACTCAGTACTAATAGAACATATTTTACTTATAACTTTCCAATTAAAAAAATCCGAAAGCAGTCCCATCACTATTCATACAATTAGAGAATAAAAAACAAAATAATGCAGAAAAGATTTAAATGACATTAGCATATAAAATAAAAATTATCGTATCTTCTTTTATGTCTTCATTTAAAGACAAACAAGAGACGGTACAAGAGAGGGACTAGCAACAAATTTCTCTACAATAAAAAACATAAAAATAATTTTTATAAAATGAATTTTCGTAATAACATGTCTCAGACACCGACAATACAATGTCTGGTTAAGTTCCATTTTTACAACAAATTTTTTTTTGTTTTCTCCAACTTTTTTATCACGTTGGAGCATTCATTTATTTTAAGCTCCCTCTTACCCCACAAAATACACAAAATTTCTAATACCCGTATGAACATATGTTGAAAAGATACGTCATTAATTTGCGATACCGTTTGTAACGTTGTAAAGGAAAGGGAAGTAGATATAGACTTAAAGGTACGGATCGAATCAGAATCGAAAAGTAAATCGATTTAGCTTTGTGTGTTCCTCCGCCCGTCTGTTCTCATGATAACTCAAAAATTAAAGGACCGTTTTATACAATAACGGTTTTTACAATTCAACGGCAATAATCCAATTGAAATCTATCCAGTTTGACTACCAGATCGAGTATTTCCCATTCAACTTCGTTTTTCAAATTAGCGTTACTCTATATTTAATAAAGTAGATGGTTTGCCAAAATTAATTTAGTTTTGGCAAGTTGCGCATTCAGTTTGTCCAGTGTAGCACATTCGAGTAGTTGCCATACAACTATTATACTCATTAAGTTGTGCATCAGAAGTTACATTACATTAATGTGGGTATCCTAGAGTTGACGCAGTCTACTCTACACTCTTCTTCGTTTCTTAACAATTTACAAAAAAAAAAAAATAATCAAAAATTTCCCGGGCGAAATAAAAAACACTTATATTACCGTAAAATTTTTTTGTGTCTTTAGTTTTTCTAAAGGATTAAAAGACAAAGTTGTTCTTTAAATTTAAACAAAATTAAATTGCACAATTTTCAAAAAATTCTTTGTAAAAGTGTTTGTATGCATTTTAAATAAAAATTACACGAGAAGAAGAGGTGGTTCAAAGTCTCCTTATAAAAAAAAACCTTATATAGGGACATGTCTTAGGAAAATTTTAACATGTAATTTAATGTTGTCATTCTATATTTTCGTACACCCGAATGTAGATACGATTAAACATGAAGCACAAGTGAATATGAAAAAAAAACCAACTAAAAGTAAGCGGATTATTCCGTTTTGTCATTGTTTTAGTCTAAATAACCGTTTTTTCAACAAAAAACAAATGCATTAAAGGAAAACATACAAAACGTACAGGACATAATTATTTAAAAAACAAAAACAATATATAAAGCTTTAGAATTGAATATTTCCACCAGCACACCACAATACACCATTATTATGACATGCAACTATATGCATTGTTCCAAATAATGGAAACACTGTAGAAGAAGTCCTTTCTCTATGGAATGCAATTTATGTTCAAAATTAAATAAAAGTAACGTTAATTGAGTATAATTGTATTTGCGTGCATTTTATGAAATAAAAATTATCTAAAATTAAATTTGATGACTAGGTAGTGCAATAGACTGCCATGCCAATCAACAAGTCCTGTAAATTAAATTTTTACAATACTTCAATAATGTTAATGAAATCTTTTGTAGACGCATTTTGTATGAACTTGTTTCCATTGCCATTCATGTGCAGTTTCTTGCCCTATAATTAGCTCACGTGTAATTTAATATAAATTGAAATTCAATCGATTGTGCAAAAGACTCATTAGTAAAATAATAGAATATAGCCTTTCAATTTTATGCATTCTATTCTGCTTTATTTGAACAAAATCTTATTGGAAGACCTTTTCTATTTTAGTTTTTATTAATATTTTAATTCATTCTGTAATCCTTTCTACAGTTAATAATATCAAAATTTCCAACTACTTTTTATACCTATTATATACCTTTTTAGTAATATGATTAACTTGGCTGAAATTTAAAAGCAGGCAGTGCATGTGATGTGCGTGCACTTCCTTTTATTCTCAAAAGAAAGCAATAATTGAAAAAATTATGTTGCATTATTTCATGGTTGTAATTAGAAACGTGAGTAAATATTATCTTATTTTCTTGCTTCTCCTATTTATACCCGTATGACTATATAGTAAAAGGGTATAATAAATTTGCCATTACGTTTGTGACGCAGAGAAGGAGGGGAGGTAGTTATAGACTCAAGTGTATGGATCGGATCAGAATCGAAAAATAAATCGATTTGGCGATGTATGTCCGTCCGTCCGTCATCACGATAACTCAAAAAATAAAGGAGCTAGGATTATGAAATTTTCACAAATTCGTTTTTATGCAAAAATCAGAATCGCTATTTAAATCCAGCCATTTTGGTTCATGGGTTCGGGTAGCTGCCATACAACTTCTTTTTATGTATGAGTATTTCTCTGTACCTATTGCAGCTGTGTGTCTGAAATTTTGCCAAAAGTAGTTTAACTTTATGACCAAAGTTTCTGCAAAATTTGGTTGGTCTACTACAGAGGGTTCGAGTAGCTGCCATACAACTCCTTCTTTTATATGAGCTTTACACTACACCTGATGAAGCTGGGTGTCTGAAATTTTGCAAAAAATAGTTTAGTGTAATGGCCAAAGTTACTGCAAAGTTTGGTTGGTCTACTGCTGAGAGTTCGAGTAGCTGCATACAACTCCTTCTTTTATATGAGGATTACACTACAGCAAATGAAGGTGGGTGTCTGAAATTTTGCCAAAAATAGTTTAGTGTAATGGCCAAAGTTACTGCAAAATTTGGTTGGTCTACTGCAAAGGGTTCGAGTAGCTGCCATTCAACTCCTTCTTTTATATAAGCATTACTCTACACCTAATAAAGTTGAATATTTTAAATTTTGCCAAAAGTAAATAACCGCATGATATAATGTATATGTTACGGTCATGCGGGTATCCCAGAGTTGACACAGTCTACTCTACCACACTCTTCCTCGTTTTTCTTTGATTATGTTTTGTAGCAATAGAGAATACATTGAAATCACGTTAATTTTTAGTACCAACTTATTCCACAATAACTAGAAACTGTGTTTAAGTTCCATTAATGAAAGGATTTTTGCCACAATATTAGAATAAAACGAGGAAGAGTGTAGTAGAGTAGACTGTGTCAACTCTGGGATACCCGTATGACCGTAACATATACATTACATCATCCGGTTAATTACTTTTGGCAAAATTTCAAACATTCAGCTTTATTAGGTGTAGAGTAATGCTCATATAAAAGAAGGAGTTGTATGGCAGCAACTAGAACCCTTTGCAGTAGACCAACCAAATTTTGCAGTAACTTTGGCCATTACACTAAACTATTTTTGGCAAAATTTTAGACACCCAGCTTCATTTGGTGTAGTGTAATCCTCATATAAAAAAAGGAGTTGTATGGCAGCTACTCGAACCCTCAGCAGTAGACCAACTAAATTTTGCAGTAACTTTGGCCATTACACTAAACTATTTTTTGCAAAATTTCAGACACCCAGCTTCATCAGGTGTAGTGTAAAGCTCATATAAAAGAAGGAGTTGTATGGCAGCTACTCGAACCCTCTGCAGTAGACCAACCAAATTTTGCAGTAACTTTGGCCATTATACTAAACTACTTTTGGCAAAATTTCAGACACGCAGCTTCCATAGGTAT
Source organism: Dolichopus griseipennis (assembly GCA_963082915.1). Taxonomy (NCBI): domain Eukaryota; kingdom Metazoa; phylum Arthropoda; class Insecta; order Diptera; family Dolichopodidae; genus Dolichopus; species Dolichopus griseipennis. The sequence continues at coordinate 366,883,923 of OY720441.1, forward strand.
AGAGTAATGCTCATATAAAATTATAAGTTGTATGGCAGGTACTCGAACCCGTGGACCAAAATGGCTAAATTTCAAACTCGATTCCGTTTTTTGCATAAAAACGAATTTGTGAAAATTTCATAATCCTAGCTCCTTTACTTTTTGAGTTATCGTGATGACGGACGGACGGACAGACGGACGGACAGACGGACGGACGGACATACATAGCTAAATCGGTTTATTTTTCGATTCTGATCCGATCCATACACTTGAGTCTATATCTACCCCCCCTCCTTCTCTGCGTCACAAACGTAATGGCAAATTTATTATACCCTTGGACTATATAGTCATACGGGTATAATAAAAAAAAATTTTCTAAAATAAAATATGCTGCGTCCACCACAAAACCAACCGCTCTTATAGGAAAATCATAATGTGAAATATCTTTCAAAGATTTTTTATTATTACATAAATAACAGTTTTATAACAGGTAATTTGTATTTGTGTTTATAATTTTAATTTAGATCCAATACATATTTACAAAATTTTTAATTATTTAACAGTTAATTTTGTTCCAGTCTGAATTTTACAATGCGTTATTAATAATACGTCATCATCATAAAAACCTATCAATGACAAAGAGTTCTATGATAATACTTTTTTTACGTAATATTCGCTAAAAACTTAAAATTTACGCTTGAGATTTGCGCCCGGGCATTTCCCAATTTTATCAAAAAATCTCTGTATTTATGATATTCATATCAAAACCTTATAGATGAATCTGAAATCATTCCGCTCAGCAATTTAGTCTGTACACATGGGAACAGACCGGCAAACAGGCGTACACACAAGCAAACATCACAAACCATAATATTTTGATCTCTGCGCTCCAGAGTATTGAATATTTCCAAAACTTTTAAGTTCCATTCGGTGTTTATTATATTTCATATATAGCGGTTGGTAAAAATTCTAATCCCTTGATGATTCCATAGTTTTCTCTTGTAGGGGTAGAAATTCCCTTCTATAAAACTGTTTATTACCAAAATAATATTTTAAATGTGGTTATAGTTACCACACTAAACCCACCCAAATACAATTTATTATTAGGACATTAAAAAAATTTTTAATGAAAAATTAATTAAATTTTTTTTCAACTTTTTTAATTTCAAATAATTTTTTTTACAAAAGTTCAAAGACCAAAAAATCACCTAAAGGTTCTATATTTTTTTTAACTTCTTCTTTGCGGTATTTACCAATCCCGGGCCGGGTCCTTTGACGGAAATTACAAAAAAAATCTGAACAGTCATTTTCTTTTTAATTTGCTTCTCTTTTTTGATTTATCACAGCAATTTCCTTGGGTTAAACTTGAGGTTTTGTTTTTATTTTGTTTATTATAAAAATAATTTTCAAATCAGTGAATCCGAAAGAATGCCAAAGTTAAAGAAAAGTATCTTAAGATTTTTATTTACAAAAAGAATTTGAAACAAAAAAAAAAGGTTAAATAATAATTTTTTCACCTCGTTAAATAAAATAGGGTTTTTTTTTGGATTCACGACAATCTTTTATTTTTTTGTGATTATTCAAAATTTAAATTTATAAATTTTTCAAAAGATTAGGAATTTAATTTAAATGAAAATTTGAATTTTTGTGAATAATTTGTGTAATGTATGTATTGGTTTCTTCTAGGAAAATTTAAAATAGTACGGGTCATTGAGTAAAGGTTGTAAAGTGGTTTTATTTAACCATTACTTTTATATTATAATATTACTTTTACCTGTGCTTTTACCTTATAAAAGTTTAAAATTTGAAAACTTGTATTTTACAGTATTTTACTCATTTTGATTCTGTTGTAAACAAACGAAAAACTGTAGGGTAGAAGTTGTAAAACGTATTACATGGCGGAAATAAAATGTTGATTTACAACAAACAGAAGAAAATATATTGCGAAAACTAGGTGGAATATAGATAACGAAAGTAAACGTTTGTAGTTGAAAGAAATAAAATGAAAGTAAGCTAGAGAAAAAGCGTACAAGCCTAGATTAATTTGGACCCATTTATGATAATTTCTAGTAATGAAAGTGTAATATAGTATGTTTTAATTAAAAATATTTTTTTTTTTAATAACTCCATAATAATCAAACTACATATAATAAAATACAAACTGCTGCTGCTGCTGATTAGCGTGCCCTATGTTATGTTAAGTGTTATTTACACATGTAACATACTTCTAATTACAAATACTTACATACGTAGAAGAAAGAAAAAATGAAACTGATAAAATGTAAATTATGAACAAAAAGAAAATAAATCAAAACGTATAAGAAATCTGTTAGAAGGTAGAGACAGAAAATTATAATAAAAACGAATTAAGCTATTTTTTACATTTCAGTATGTATACTTTTATTTTAATATCACTTACAGAACTAAAATAAACTATTATAATGTTAACTTAATGTTCTTTAGGTAACGAATTTCCTTTTATTAATTCTGCATCGCAATACTTGTAGAAAAATTAATATAGAATTATAACTTGAACAATGTACATATATACTTTGGAAATTTTACCTACACAATCTTTATTTTTCCATTCTATTCTTGTATCACAATTTTAAAAATATGAAATAAAAATGACAACACATTTGACGTTTCAAAAAGACAACGCTTTTGACGTTTCAAAACTTGAGAAAAAAATTACTGGACGATCGTGATCTTAAAGAATATATGAAACAATTTGCAATAATTTGGCGACCTATCAATTCCAAATCTGAGCTGTTTATTTATACAAACACAAAGCTAAACACTCGTGCTTTAAACATGCTTTAAAATTTGACTAAAGTTAATAGATAATTAAACTTAATATTAATTTAAAAATTTTATTATATTATTAATAAACTAGTATAAAGTCATAGAATGAATATACTAATTTATAATAAAATTTCCTCTTTATCAATTTGTAAATATTTAGATAGGTGACAATTGTAAGATTAATTAACACTGATTTTCCTCCAAACAATTAACTGTTTTAAATGGTATTAAATTTAATTGAATTGTTGAAATTTTTCAATGAGTTCAAGTTCAAGATACAATTACAACAAATAAATACATACATATATAAAAATTATATACAACTTTTATTTAAAAGCAAAATATATAGCAGAAGTATCTAATGACCTTTAAATTTTTATTTTTAAAAATAATACTTTTAACTTTAAAATTAATTTATTAATAAAAATCCATTTAAATTATTAAATTTATTAAAATGAATCATTAATAGACTGCTGCTGTTTTTTTTTTTTTTTAATCAAGAAAATTAAACCTACGACATTTTTTATTTCATTCATTCTTTTAATCATATCAACCGGCATGACAGCATACACTATACAGTAAAGACAAAGCAATTTAATTAAATTTTATGGAATCAAAATGAATTTGGGGTAGGAAATGACTGTGTTGTTTTAAGTGTATTTAATAAAAACTTTTCTCTTAAATAATGAAAATTATTAAATATTGTTTAAAATAAAATGAAGACCATAGAAAAAAGATGTGATAATTTGGTTGTCAAAATTTTTTAGTGACAACTTAAAAAGGCAGAGGCAACAAAATATATGATAAATTTTTTCATTGTAAATATTGTATCTGAAAAAATTTATAGTATTTTTAATTTATATATGAAATTTTGTTGAGGATGACAACAAATTGTGTATGTTGTATCATCAGTTTTTGATCAGCTTTATCAATAAATAATTTTCCAATTAACATTAATTTTCCTCTTATCGGATGTTCTGCAGACATCAGCATAAAAAAATATTAAATAATTATTTATATTGTGTGTATTTTTACCGTTACTTTAATTAGTAATTTTAAATTTAAAATTAATTATGAATAATTACTGTACTCTATGGAATATGGAATATAATATTTTAGTTATTTCTTTATTTTTATATATTACATAAATGAACCAGGTATCTTTAACCCTTGTTTCGAAATTGAAATATGAGGAGCCATTTTTTTATTCGATATGATCTAACCAGGGTTTAAACACAAGACCTTTAATATCTGAATCAATACACCACCAACCGGATAAATATATATATATATATCCTTTTACGGCTGGGTGGTACTGTTGTTAGAGTGCCGACCTTTCATGCGAAAGGCCCGGGTTCGAATCCCTGTAAAAATCCCAATATTAAAATATAAACAAAAATAGAATTGTATCTATTGAAAATCTAAGACGTTTTTACATGTTATATATGTACGAATTTAATATGACCCCCTGTTCCAGCATGTACCAATGGTATAGGCAGGCTTATTCGCCTAACATTTGAACAGTTAGTACTTAAAAAAAAAAAAATATATATTTAATAAAGGTAAGGTTTGAAGTTTATAATTACAGTTTCCTGTTATAATGTTAGATTAGATGATTTTTCTCGCAGGCTACTGAAGCAGTTCCAATTTAACTACTTTGGAGAAATAAAAACAGGCAAATTCTTAAATTATTAAGTCTCAGGTTTTAAAAATATTTTTTCTAATTAATACTGTAAAAGTATGACAAAATTGTTCTAGCAAAATAAACTACAACGGCCTTCAGTGTAAATTCGAATTATTATCGTAGACTGTTGAATTATTATAGGTTAATTCTTAATTGAGAAGCAGCCAAAAAGTGATATGAGCTCACTATAATTACGAATGAACTTTACATAATTGTTCTAAGACATACGATCATAGTTCAAACTAGTCTTAACTAAATCAGAGAAGAAATAGTGTTAAAACTTAAGGTGTTAAATCTTTACTATTCCACGGGTTATTTTAACTTTGGCACAGTGTTTGACTTATAATAAATTGTGTAGACTTATAATATCTCCACAAATGGAGAGAAAACCTTCAAGTGTAATACAAATGTATTCTGTCATTTTTCTTTTATATCCCAAAAGTTTGAGAAGAACTGGAGTGAAAATTTCGATTTTAACACGCATTTAATTTTTTTCACCTTCAAAACATTTGTTAAACTTATAAATAAAAAGTTTGAAATTCTATTACATTTAATTTAAAACTAACATTTAACACTTATTTGCAACTCCAAGATTTCCAAAAACCTTCAAAACTATTTTTTGACTCAAAATATTATTTAATTTTTACAAAAAAATTAAAATTGAATTATATTTTGCAAAAAAATTAAATTAACAAAAACTAGAAATAAACATATATTATTATTTTATCAGACATCAAAATTTACAAAAAAATAAAACATTTTTCCAATACCACATGCCATGTTTTTAATCAAAAGGCTTATCCAGTATTCATTTTCCAAAAAATAACAACCATCATACCATAAAATGTCATGATAATAATAATTCTTGTTTTTTTTTTTTTTGCAAAATAACAATAACAATAAATCCATAGAAAAATGTAGTTGTAAGTAACAGTAGTTGTTATATTTTAATACACTGTCATTGTATAATACATCTTAAATCTTAATACTTGTATGACAGTAATTTAATAAAAAAAAAAAAATTGTTCTAGCTTTTTATACCCGTATGACTATATAGTCCAAGGCTATAATAAATTTGCCATTACGTTTGTGACGCAGAGAAGGAGGGGGGGTAAATATAGACTCAAGTGTATGGATCGGATCAGAATCGAAAAATAAATCGATTTAGCTATGTATGTCCGTCCGCCCGCCCGTCCGTCCGTCATCACGATAACTCAAAAGAGGTAGAATTATGAAATTTTCACAAATTCGTTTTTATGCAAAAACCGGAATCGCTATTTAAATCCAGCCATTTTGGTCTACGGGTTCGAGTACCTGCCATACAACTTTTAATTTTATATGAGCATTACTCTATCCCTATGGAAGCTGAGTGTCTGAAATTTTGCCAAATATAGTTTAGTATAATGGCCAAAGTTACTGCAAAATTTGGTTGGTCTACTGCAAAGGGTTTGAGTAGCTGCCATACAACTCAAAAGTAATTAACCGGATGATATAATGTTTACATTACGGTCATACTGGGTATCCCAGAGTTGACACAGTCTACTCTACTACACTTTTCCTCGTTATACATGGTAACAGTAGAAATAGAAGGATTTTGTTAATGAAATTTAATATAATAATAATATATAGTCTCCCCTCTTTTTTATACCGAATATTATATATGTATATATAAAAATATTTTCAATCAGTTTACATCCATACAAACACAAGATATATTTAGAGAAATTCTTATTCTGTTGTAACAATTTTTCAAAAATGTGAAAAAAAAAACATTTATTTAAACAAACCGGAAGATCACGTTTGAATTGAGTTGCACAATAAGGTAATGGACAATAAAATCGCAGCTCATTGCTCATAATGTTCATATATATACACAAACACACAAATACCTTTATATTCGGAACTATATATAAATATATATGTACTACATACTAAAAACATTAAGTAACGAGACAAAGATTTATGTTTATAATCCATATTCATCATTATCATCATCATCATCATCATCATCGTCATCAATATTATCATCACTATATTCAATTTGTATGAGATGAGATAAGATGAATACCTATGTGTTTGTAAATGTTAAATAATTTATATGAAATGGATGTTAATATTCAATATTCATACACATATGATTAAATGACTGAATGAATCAAAATGTAATTCTGAATTTCATCTTTCGTTATTAGTAAAAACAAAAACAAAAAATGTCACACTTTAGGAAATAAAAAATTATTTCGGGTGATTTAAATTTCTATGTGTGTGTTTTTTAATTCTAGTGAAAATAAAAAGAACTATTTTGATTTTCAAACCTTAAAATTATAATAAATTTATTTGAAAAAAAAAATATGGAATTGAAATCCAAAAAAATGTTGAAATGAGCAGTAGAAAAACAAATGGAATGATGAGACAGAAAAGAATGAAAGAATTAAAGAGACAGATATAGCTATATATAATATACATATCATATCGTAAATGATGAGCAATTAAGATTTATAAATAGAATGAGTGTTGTTATAACACAATAATAAATTTATAATGATTGTAACACTTTAAAAATTAACACCGTACCAATTTGACTCAATTATAGTTAAAACAACAACAACAACAAAAACAAAATTAATATAGATGGTGTCTTATGTAGAAGGAAAGAGTAATTTGCATATTAAATAAACAAAAAAGGGTTTTTAAAACCAGACAGATTTTAAATACACACAGTATTTAAATGCAAACAAAATGTATGGAAATAAATTTTGTTTTTTCAAAGCAATTGAATTTAAACATATGCATAATAAATATTTGATTCATTAAATATTATTTTATTTTAATGTCCTTTTTTTCCATCTTTTCTTTTAAGATTTATTTTCCTGTTGCTTCCAATGAATTTTTTAGTAGTGTAGTAACTCCCTATATAAATTCAAATTAAGTGTATAATTATTTTCTAAAAAAACAAAATTTTACGCCGAATTCTTATTATTGGTTTTTAGCACATTTTCAAAAAATTTTGTAAAAATGTGCCTATATAGTTTCACTCTGTCCGTCCGTCTGTCTGTCTGTCCGTCTGTCCGTCTGTCCGTCTGTCCGTCCGTATGTTTACAAAAACTTTTACATCGTTTGAAATATAGAAAAGAAATTTTAACCACGAGTAGGTATTACAAAAAAAATAATTTCGTAGAAGAATTTTTTTCTATAGCCCCACCTGTTAGGGAGCTGCAGCCCCCCAAAGTTGGGAAAATCCCTATATTCAAATTGTTATAACAAGAGTTCTATTAAGTGTATTTTCAATCTGAAAACGGCAAAAGATAGCTGGTTTTATAAACTTTATAAATTTTTAAAAAATAAATGTTTAGGGTTGCCATACGGTACTAAAATTTACCATTATGCTAAACTCAATTTTTGCAAAATTTTTGGCCATACATATCTTCTAAACGGTTCAAGCTAGGGTCTTGAAATTTTGGGAGTAGTTATATCCTCTGAAATAAGTAGAAGTCGGTTAACAAATTGTTTTTGTCACGTCCCCTGTTTTGCAGCTATAAGGGCTCGAAAATTGAAATTTTGCTATTTTTAATCACCTGTAACTTGAATACCTGTCCAAATTTTTTTTTAGTAATATACAAAATTCAAAGCACTACAATTATATTTCAACATGTGTCAAAGGTTTTTCTTAATTTTGAAGGGTGACGAAGCTACAGCCCCTGCAAATTCCGAAAAAGCCCTATATTTAAATTGATATAACAAGAGTTCTGATAGGTTTATTTTCAATTGAAAAACGGTTGAAGCGAGCTGCTTTTATAGACTTTACAAAAATACTTCGCTTAAAGGTTTAGGGTTGCCATACGGTACTAAAATTTACCACTGTGCAAAATTCAATTTTTGCAAAATTTTTGGCCCCACATATCTTTTAAACGGTTCAAGCTAGGGTCTTGCAATTTTGGGAGAAGTTAGATCCTCAGGAATTAGTAGGGGTCGGTTAACAAAATTTTTTTGTCGAACCCCATGTTCAGGAGCTATAAAGGCTCGAGAACTGATATTTTGCTATTTTTAGACACCTGTAACTTGAATACCTGTTTAAATATTTTTTCCTTAATATACAAAATTTAAAGGTCTAACATTATATATTAACATCTGTTAAAGGTTTTTCTTAAATTTAAAAGGGGTTCTTTAAATATAAGAAAGTGTCTCTCAGTTTTAACCATTTTTGCCTAAATAGTAAAATTCTAAGAAAAATTTCAAATTTTGGTGGAATTCACAATTTAATTCCTAGAACCTGAAAAAGTTTGGCGGAAGGGGAGTAGTGAGCATTATATCCTTGAGAAATTTGGCAACCTTCCCCATACAGGGGCTACTAGGACTTAAAAATTTACTGTTATTATAGGTAAGCAGTAACTTAGTCACCAACGTATATATTTCCTAAATTAAACGTTAATATTGAAGCTTCAACATTATATTCCGATAAAATACTTAGTATGAAATACTATATTATTTTGAAAATGTGCTTTTTTAAAAACCCTTGGTTTTTTTCATGACTTGTTAACATTATTTTCACTTAAAAAAGGTTCATTTAAGTTTAAAATTCGATCCTTTTATAATTTTAACTCTTGATGAGTTATTGATAAGTTATTGATAAGTTTAATGAATGAATGAATTAAACTTATCAAGTTATAATTTTTTATCTACTGAAGTTATTATAGTCGGAAAGCGCTGAGTTTTTAACTTTAAAAATCTAAATGTGAATTTATCTTAAAACCAATATGTTGCTATATTTTTAACTAATGATATCTGCTTATGACAACCGAGGCACATAACCACCACGTCTAAGTCTTCTGTAGTACTTATCTTTTGAGAGTTACAATGGGTCAAAAATGATAAAATTGCATACTTTTAGGTATCTGAAGTCTGAACATAACGTTTTGAAGTGTTCACACAAAACATAATCATTATGTTTTTACATTGCTTAATGTATTTTGTTACAAATTATAAAAAATTAATTTCATATGGTTGAAGATTATTTATTAATTGAAGAGGTTTTATATATTGCTTTCTTAATAAATACTTTCGGTAGCAATTTAAAATTTGTGGTCTTTAATTTTTTTTTAAGAATTAATAAATACTTAACTTGTATTAGTATTTAAATAATACTAACCCAAGTAAAGTTGTAATAAAATAAAGTAATAATCCAGGAAATTATAGAGGAAATATATTCCCATAGGGATATAGGAAAACAAAAAGGAAATACTTGAATTATTTACCTGTAAACACCTGCATAATTTATGATGATTTAATATTTGTAGTATAAATAAAAAACTTAAAAATACGCTTACATTTGTTTATTAAAATATTTAATTGTTCACAATAAAAATATATATGTGAGCTATAAGGTATAAATTAAAATTTGATATTGTTAAATTACATATAAATTATTTATATATTTGTCCAGGAATTCAATTAAATTGTGTTTTGTTAAATGTGTTCAATTATTAAAAAAATAAAATGTTAATGTTTTTTTGGATCTATTTTATTATATATAATAAAATATCATAAATGATCATACGCAGGCCAAAAATATTTTATTTATTTTTAATAAAAAAAAAAAATAACAAAAAACAATAATTTTATTAATGAATTTAAATTATTTGAAATCTTTATGAATTAGTTCATTTCATTTTCTAAAACTCACACTATATTTTCTGAAAATTTTATATAAATAGTTAAAAATTTTTATATTAAAAATTAGGACTATGCTTTACAGGAACATTTGTGAATTAAGTCTTGAGTTTTATTTTGATTTGCAAAAGGTTGTTTTTGGAGTGCAAAACCTGTTAAAAAAATGTCACCACGAGGGATTTGAAATAACGACTATATTAGGGATTTGAAAAATAAAATAGTTTTTAATTAGAAAAAGTTTTTCTTTAAATTCACCTTCCGTCATTCTGTGGCGAACCAGCTAGTATTAAAATACTTTCAAAGTTTAGGTTGAAACTCATTTAAACCTAATTTTAACATATGTATGTATTAGTAACTGTATTTAAATGAAATTAAAAACTTGGATTAAGTCCTGTACATCCGGTAACCTTTTAGATAATTTTTTTTAATTAACAAATATTGTATTTCTTAAAATTTGAAATATTTCTATGGACATCCGGTGAACTACTTCGTTGAGTAACAATATATTTTTTCTGTTTTTATATTAGACATGAATAATCTTTTAGAATATGATAACAAGACATTCTTTTAATATTCAAGGAATATAATTTAAACCAAAATAAAGGTATTGCTACTAGTTTATTAAAATTAATTATTCTCATATAAATATATTTTAAATTTACTATTTTATTTTGTACAAAAACTTCTTACCTAAATTTCTTTTCTCTATTCAGCTGAAGATACTTTCCACGTCTTCAAGAAACACATTATGTAATTAAATATTATAATTCCTTTCCAGCTATCTATTTTCTTATCAAAACTTATGATTGTGGTAAAAAAAATCCCCCACATTTAATTAAGATTCAATAGCCGCAATAATAATTAATTTTTATTATAAATATGGCTACTTCTTGGTTAAATAGGTTACTTAAGTATTCGTAACTCTTCGTTCATCCTTAATAATAGCATCCTTAAAAATGGCGTCTATTCATTAATAAAATGCGTAAAATAATTTCCCAACTTCTCTGTGAGTTGTAAGTTGTGTCGTATATATTGGTTTTCTTTTATTATAACAATTATTACAATCTTTATTACTGATCTCAATATTTTAAGGGTAAAAAGTAGTTTTGTGTGCTACATTTAACATTACACACGGTTGAATAAAATCGAAAAAATACAATTCAATTCGTATAATAACTCGTTTAATTTCACCCCTAAATGTGAAAAGTTGAAAAATATACAAATATATTTCTGGTTTGAAGAGTTTTTGGTAAATTTTAACCAAAATTGTTATATTAAAGAACTTGTTTAAAAGTTTCTTAAATAGCTTTGTTTACACTTTTGAGTAGTTTATGTTTGTGGAGTTTTTTGTACTGGTTCTTAATTTCATGAGAATTTAATATGTATAAGAGTTACTACCGAATGCCAGTATTTCATTTGACTGCATGATTTTTGCCCATATATTTCTTTTGCCAGGAAGGTAAGATGCCCGCATTACCATTTGCTCGTATTTGCATTTGTTTGCATTACATTTGAATTTAATTCATTTGCGTGTGTTTCATATACCTGTGTTTCTTTTGCCGGTACTTCTAAAACTCTTCGTTTGTTCTTTAACACATAATATATCTGAAAAAAAGGATTTTAAAAAATTAGAACTAGCACTCCAAAATCCAAACTAAACAGGTTCTTGATAGGTTTATTTTTATAAAACTATAAAATCTTCCGCATACAACACATAATCCTATTTCAGGAATAAAGCATTTAAAATAAAGGGAACTTCCGGCCCAAACTTCTTATAAACAAATTTTTGAGGCCTATTTTTGTATCCAACTCTGAAACATCTCCTAATTTATTTCATACATAGAGTAAAACACAAGCAAGTAAGGTACAGGCATACGAAAGTACAGGCAAATGATAATAAATAGAGAAATTTAAAGAAATACAGGCAAAAAATACTACACGCAAATGAAATACAGACTATGACACACTCACAATTTATTCTTCTATGAAATTTGGGTAATTTATAAGAAAACTGCGGCTAATTAAATAAAATTAAAATATTTAATAACCTCTAATTGAAGTCCCATTTTGTCCTTTATTTTAACATAGAACATCGAATAAAAAAATATTAATTAACAATTACCTTTAAAATCAAATTCATCCTAAAAATTTAATAATTCATTAAAAAACCAAATGCAAACCCTCCAAATCAAGACACCAAACCCTTATGCAAATATTATTGCTATAAAGTTTTTCTAATTTCCGATGTTAGTCAATTTATTTGCGTAGTATTTAATTCTCAATTCAATTTTACACAAAAAAATTTATCGATTGATAAAATTTGTAGAATTGTAGATTCATTTACACAATTAATATATCAGAGGTAAATACCAATGTTTGGTGTTGTCATTATTTTCTACCCAATCTCATTCTCAAGTCAATGAAACTTGAATAAAAAAAAAGAAATTCTGTCTCAATTAATTCACCACACTTCACTAATATTGTTCTTTTTATTTTGTTATTTTGTTTTTGTTTTTTAAATTTACCTTATATCGCCAAATATCCGAATATTATCAATTTATCATACAATATACCAGCCTAGCCTACTATAGTATCATTCTATACATTTTGCGTCATTATATTTTATTATCTTTTCATATTCACCCCTTTTTTTTTTGAATAAACAAGACTTGAAAACTTCATCGATTTATTACATACTTGTATGTATATATATATATATATATATAGGGAAATACATAAAATTCCTAGAGGAAGAGAAGGATATTGTACAATGATCCCCAATTAATTCTAATTACAATTCAACCGTTACCGTTTTATATTTTATTTATTTATTTATTTATTTGCTTCATAATAAAAAAAATTTCAGTGCTGGTTAGAATGAGATAGAAATATATAATAAATGTTATGTTATGTTTTTCTACTATTCTATGTTATTATATGTCTATTTTCTATGCCTCCAATTTCTCATATTTTTATTATTTCTTGTATTGTTCTCTCAATGTACTTATTTGACAATATTTTGTTGCCCTGATTATCTCTTGCGTAATAAAAAGTTAACAGTAGAACAGAAAAACAAAACAAAAACAAAACAAACAAAAAGTTCATTGACACAATACTCTTCAACAAACAACAACAACAACAACAACATAAAATACAAAAACAACAACACGAAATATATGAAAGGATACGGAAAACAAAAAAAAACATTTTTTTTTTCTGTGTATACCAAATTGTAAACTAAAGAATCCTCACAACAACAAAAAACAAAAACAAAAAACAAAAAAATAAAATAAAAAGCTTTATAGAGAAACATTTGAGATTTACGTACAGTGTCTTACAATAAAATTATACCACAATACAAATCGCGAATAAATCGTGATTTCAATTTAAACGTCGCATTTTATATTAAATATTTCTGTCAAATTTCTGAAAGAAGTTCTGTTCGACTACGGATTGACAATTGACAACAGATAGGGTTAATTTAAAGTTTTCTAGATAAAGAAAATTGAAGATATACGTCAAAAATTCTGGAAGCGCCTATATTGACACCTATCAAGTATTTTAAATTCTTAACTTTTTCAAAGCCCACAATATACAATGTTGTTAGCAATGTTGTAAACAGGCTTTGTAAGCTTTCTATGGGAGATGTCAAGTAACTACTTTGCGAAGTGCTTCTGTTTCTCTTATACATTTATTGACTACTGTGGTGAATAAAATTGATGCAATAAGTTGCATCCTTATCAGACACCTACTGTTGTTGCATTTGATTATTTAGCTTAATATTTTACGATGAAATTATAAATGTTTGAACTGCTTGGAAAAAAGGTTAAGGAAGGGTATTTTGAAATTTCTACATAAATTGTTACATAATTTTTTTTAAACTTTTTCGGATTTTCCTTCGGTTTTAGTTTCTAACCACTTTTATATTTCTGACCAGTTCGTTTATACTGCTTGGATATTCTATATAGGCATCGATTCCAAATAATCGATACCTATATAAAGTCGTTGACTTCAATTTTACTAATTAAAAAATTTATTTTTCCACCGAATCCAAATGAAGTTACTTGGTTTTGCGAATATATTTAACCAAATTCTTTTACACTATTCTGTCCAAGGTTAAGTGTAATTATAAATGTGATAATTCTTAGTGCTTTTCAAAATATTGGAACCATATCTCTTACTTTTATACATATCTTGCTCTTACACTAACTATTAAGAATCATGTTCTATTTAATCGAAATTTATAATTGTCTGCTCCAAACAATTTTGAAGCAACAATAACTAAGGAGACTTCAAGTTCTCATTGCTATTTTTTTAAGGACTAATGTGTAAAATTTTTAGGTTAGCATTTGCAGACTTCAGGAAACCTAAGGTTAAATATTTCTTTACGTCCCAGACTCCAGAATAGTTACAACTTTCAAGTTTTAAAACTAGTCACATACTATTGCTTCCCATTGTAGTTATGTTCAGGTTTCAAAATTCTTTTTAAAACTCAACTTTGTTTCATATGAAATTTGTAAAAAATGTTTCCTCCTAAAACTATGCGAAAGAATTTTACTTTTTTTTAGAAAATAAAATTCGGACAAACTTTCAAAACCTACAAACTAACAACAACAAAAGCAGTTTTAAGAGTTTAAAAAAAAATAACTAAAACCAAAATACTTTACTTCAAGGGTATTTTTTGCTTTTGGAAATTTTTATTTCAATGATTCTTTTTTTCTCTCTTCGTTTCTTTGGGTTTCTAATTTAGTCAAACTTTAAATATCCGAGTCACTGGACATTGCTATCTGTATAAAACTATTTTTAAAGTTAGACTAAAAAATATATATACAACAAAAGACTTATAACTAACAGTATATGCTGGTTGTCATTAAATGTATCTGACTCTTATAATAGAATAGATTATCAAGATTTGAAGTGTTTTTCTATTACACTGGAATAGAGAAGAGCTTAAGTGATACTATGAATAACAAACTATAGTATAGTGACGCTACTGTTATATTTTTGGTTTAATTTATTTGTTTTTCCTTGTTATGTTTCATGCTAATACAGAGGTTGTGGCACTTAAAATACAAAAATCGATAGAACTTATGGCGCGTAAAGTTATGGTTTATATTATGTTTAATTTTTTTATTTTGTTTTGTTTATATTTTATACTAGAAAATCAGGAGCCTGATAAGGATTTTTTCTATTTTTGTTGTTGTTTATTATTTTTAAGGGTGAAAAAATATAGTATGTATAAAGTTTTGGTAGTTCAGGGATTCTCAATGTTGAATTTGAGGAATATTTCATTTCTTCTGTATACTATACAATAGTCTAAGTGTTTTCATTTTGCTAAAATGCTTTCTACAACTTTCTTCAATCTCTGGAAGCACATATATCCAATAATTCTCATCGGTGTAAAGGCTTAACAGCCCTTAAGTAGTTAAGAATCTTTGATCTTTCAATTCGAGCTTTATGTTGTTTCTATAGGTAGTTGCGATTTTAACATACTAACCAAAACTTCTTTTAAACCAAACTTTAGGATGGGACCTGTGATACAATTAACTGCTTTGTTTTTATGATAGAGATAGAGATTTGAAAGGATTTGAGAATTATTGTATTCTAGAATTATTAGATTACGGGATTATATATTTGGGAAATGTCCATCGTGTAAGGCGGTAATAAATAAGTCAACTTTTTCGAGATACCAAACAAATAAAAGAAGTTTTACAGTTGATAGCCCTTTTCAACTTAAATTAAATTATAACTAAAATCATTTTCTTCTTCTCAATATAAAAACTTCAACACCTCTTATATAACTGTTTGAAAACTACTGACAAAATATCCTACATTAGTTATTTGACTCTTTTGAGAATACTTGTAACCCTATAAGAGCATCGAATACTAGAAAAATATTATACGAGTATATGTTTCCTACATTTTTTTTCATTATTGCCCTGAAAATAGCGTGTATCTGAATATTTTATAACGGTGCAAAGGAAAATGTAATATAAAAAAATAGTTGAATTTTTAATATGTGTACATGTACGATACCTTCTTAACAACAAAATTGGGCCTAAAGGAAATTTTTCTAGTTTAGGTTCACATTGATGAAATGCTTTTAAAAAAGAAATTTTTGTTTTATTATTAAATTTTATTACTGCCTTTTTTTTTAGATTTAATTTTAATACTGCGTATACATTAATAATGTTAAAGTTAATTTATAAATGTTGATATGAAGTATGGTTGTTAGTACAAAAGTAATTTGTTAACTTTTTTTACAATTACACGCAGTTTGAATAAAATTAAAGAAAAAAGGTGGAGTTACATACAATAAATTTTCAAATTAAATTAAGCTAATGCTAAGAATTCCTTATATCCAGAAACTTGGAACAAAAAGATAGAATAAATCGACATAGAATTAGTCCCTATAAAGGATAGAAAGGATAAGTAGAACTAGGCAAAATTTTTGGAATTTCCATAATGTTAAAGGAAGGAACAATATTGTTGTTCTTGGTACAGGTTTTCTATTGTTCTAGGGATTATTTACAGCACTGTTCATATTCCTGCAAATTTCTTTTTGAGCGAAGCATTTAATTGTTGAAGTCTCACTATGGCAACTACGAAGCGAAGCCTAATATTAAATAAAATTCATCAACCACCATGAGGTTCAGATGTTCTTGGACTCCTTCGTAAATACTTTCCTTCTTTAGAAAAAATTTGATGATACCTTGAAGATGTTAGAAAACGTTTGCAAAGTCATTAAAAATGCAAGGCAAAGATTAGAATTAACGTATTCGGAATAGGTCTGAAACTCTAAAAACGAGAGAAATACCTTCGTCTTATTCAGTTCTCCACATTGTCTTGAAGAATATATTCAAATTTATTGTTGTTATTGTTGTTTTGATATGGGGTTAGCATATGTCAGCCCAACATGACGTAGGTTTTGCGACCCATGTGCACCCACTTTCAATACTTTCTTTCAATTTATAAGTAATATTTTTTTTTTTTTGTCTATATTATTTTGTTACCATGGGAATTTGTGAAGAAAAATTATTTTTCAATAATTTTATTCAATTAAAAAAATTCATGACCCTTGCGGGATGCTTGCCTAATAAACAACTGAGGCTCTATATTAAGATTTAATTCTAAAGTTATTTATATAAAATAATTATGTTCACATTAAACAAGTTCCGTGTGAAATTTTTCCCGATCTCAAGCACCACACAAATTGTTAATTTCAATTCAACTGGTAAGGAACTAAGGAAGTCACAACCACACTGGTTTCAATTAACATTTTTCCACAAAATTTAAATAACACAGCAAATATGAAAATTTCTTTTACCACGATAACATCTAAAGTCATCAGCTTTTCGTTCAAAATGTCTAAAATAGTATGAAGTGATTTGAAAATATATTTCTATTGTTTCTTTTATTTTTAATATTAAAATGTTATTTTAGTTTGTTGTACTTGTTATTGCTTTCCACTACATTGTTTTCTAATTTGTGGCTGGATTTTGTCTTCATTTTTTTTTTTTTTATTCTGGTGTCCCCCTCCATGAATAGTTAGTTATAGCATTGATAGAAGTGGTATATGCTACCATTATAGTTGCCCTTAGTGGTATTTTCCTGCTTCTCGAATTGAATCATTTCATGGTGCCACGAAAACAAATATTTCATGCAAATTTTTAAAATATTAAAAAACAAGAAAAAGAAAATGTTTTTGCAAATCAAAATTTGTCAGCGAAAAAAAAATTTGTGTTAAATTGGCTTTGGAAATTGAGTTTTTAAGAAAGACAACGTGGGAAAAAAAACAAATAATAAAATAATTTTAAAGAAATTTATGACATGTAATGAAAATAAGAAAATATAATAAAGTTTTTCCACTTTTATGGAATTGTAGTTATGAAAAATTGTTTGAAAAAATCTTATAAAAAGAATCAAAGCATTAAAATTTTGTGAGCATTTATTAAAAAAAAAAACGTCAGGGTTGGTATTAGAAATAATGGATGGGTTCATAGAAGAAATTGTAAGATTATGTGATTACAATTAATCTATGAAAAGAGATTATGTTTTGTGCAGAAATTGAAGATAATATTTAATGTATGAAACTAATAATTAAAATAATTATTTAAAAAAAGGTATTCCTTTTTAGTCTATTGACGTTTTTCAATTAAAGCGCAATACTGGATTTATTCTCGAAAATTACGAAGTTTCGGTGACGCTTCGAAATTTCAAACGAATATTAATGCACGAAGTTAAAGGAAAGGTAAGGTAAAGGAAAGGTAGGACGAAGGAAAAGTAAATTCATTTTTACTAATAAAGTTTTTTGTTTGGTTTTCATTTCAAAGCGTCGCAGGAGCGTTCTCTTTCTTAAGTGTAAATCTACTAGAACAGCTAAGGCTTTATATTAATTATAATATAAATATTAAATTTACAGACTATAATATTAATTTTTTTCTGTAAACATTTAATGAAACCAAATTTGGTCTAGGGAAACCTAATTTACTTTGACTTTCTAGTAGAAAAGATCCTTAAGTGTTTTACTTTAAAATTCAATAATTTTTCAGGCTTCTTTTTTTTTAATGCAACATTAGTTTGTTTTCTTTTAAACTTTTTTTGACACTTTTTTCCACCATATTGTATGAAATAATAAATGTAGCTGGAGTGGCAGCCCTTGATAGTTGATTACATAATTTTGATTTACAGACATTTCCCACTTCTACATCCATTAATAAAATTAAAATTAAATCTTAAATTCACTCTAACCTAAAAAATTAATAAATATTATTTAGTATTTAATATATTACTGAGTGTTTGAGTTAAATGTATATGAAAGTACGACGAAACACTGAAGAAGTCTGAGTGTTATAGACGACATACTGGTATTTGTAAAAATAAATAAATTCAGAAAAATTAAAAGAAACTACTAGTTTTTATTTCTTTCAAATTATCTAATTTTAAATTGTAGAAATTAAATTTGAAGATTTTAAACATTTAAATAAGTACTAGTATTATTTAATTGAATCATAAATTTTTTTCAAATAAAAGTAAGTAAGAAAGCAACGGCTTAAGTCATTTTATAATTTATGGATTTCTCAAATGCCAAAATAATCAATTAATTTCAAATGTCAAAAAATTCATAAGATAACTGGAAATTCCAAAAAAAAAAATTAAATTATTAGCTCTTCTAGGGATTGGAATATTCAAATTCAGCTCTTAAATATTTTGAGAAATCAAAAGAGTCAAAACAAAGAGGGAAGTGAGTACACGTTGTTGAATGATTATTTCGAAGTTGGAATAGTTCTCCAATTGTACAAATTTTAAAATCAAAACGTTAAAGTGACATATTGTCAATTCTCAAATCAAAACTTAAATTTTTATTTTTGACACAGCTCTTGACTCCATTAAATGAAAAATGGAATGTAATTTATGTAATGCATGAGTTACATTAGGTATATAAAATATCTTTAATCGAAAAATAAATAAAAATCTCATCCCTGATACAAAAAAAAATTTAATTTTAAAAAATTTTACAGTTGTCGAATCGTGATGATTCAATGAAAATTATATATGTACAGTGTAGAAACATACATACATATTATAAATTATGTATATGGAATATGCTAAACATTTTTTATGCAAAATTTTATTTTTCATTTAAAATTATGTTTATTTCAATTTTTATTAGTTTTCCACTCAAGAAAACAGAAAGTTTGGCCTAATTTTTTTAGATTAATTCAGAATTTTATCTTTGAATTTTATTTTTTAATAAAATATAGAATAGAATGTATCTTTGACATTTTTCTTTTTCAAATTTCTACGAGTATAATCTTTTGATTTTCTTTAGAATTTGTATTCGTTTGGGTTTTTTAGATAGTAGAATGTTGCCTTTAAATATAGGTTATATTTAAATAAAATGATTTTTCTTAAACCGCCACAGAAGCATATAACATTTCTATTTATGTTTTCTTTATATTTAACTTTTTATTCAAAAGTTTTCTATTTTAATGAAAATAAAATGTAAATAGAGAATGAAATAACATTGCCATTCGTGAATATTTAATATTGAGTCATTTGGATTTCAATTGACTCTTTTTTGATACTTTCATAAAAATATATTAATATTAATATGAGTGTTGCACGATAATTATAATTTTTAGAAATTTAAGAGTATGATTTCTTCAAAAAAATAAATATTTAAAACATTTATAGTATAAAATCGATCTAAAGTTAGTTATTTTACAATCAATTTAAAAGAAGTATAATTAAGTATATACTAAGCTTCTTACAACTCCTTATTTCATTTATAAATTTCAATTAAACTATTTCTTAACTAATATCTTCACTTCCTACCGTGATTCATAAAAGCAATGCAAAACAAATCATTGAACTCTATTATAAGTCTGAACTCTTTAAGTTCAAAACTATTTTATTAAACACCGTTATAATAGAGCTTAAGTAAAGAGTTAAGATGTATATACAAAATGTATGCACCGTCTGGTGATAAAATATGTAAACATAAAATTTAAATTAATTCCCTTTAAAAGCCACTTTTTTTTTTTTTAAATGTGTAAATTAACTGTATTTTGTTAAAAAAAATTCTATAGAATTTTCCTATACAGAAAAAAAAAATTTCCACCCTAAGAATAACCCCTAATAAATAATTTCTATGTTAATTATTGTCTTATAATATATTAAACAAGAGTATGAGTACTGAGTACTGAGTACTGAATTGCATAAAATTTTTCATTATCTTACTTCACATATAAAACAAAAACAAAAAAAAAACTTATCATTGTACACAGTTCCACCGGATATAATTTATTCATAAAAAAAACTGCTCATAATCATACTATCAATCAATTTCCATTTAGTTTTTTTTTATACTACTGACTTATAAATAGACGAATGTTTTATGCAATTCTTTTATACTTAAATCACTTTTCAAATTCGTAACTATTTATAACGTAAAAAAAAAAAGTATCTATTCATTCACTCATTCATTCATTCAGTGATTCAGTCATTCACTTCTACTACCCGCATTTTGGTATCAGCCTATAATAGAATCTGCCGTTTTTTTTTTTCACTGGGTCAAAATAGAAATTCCTTTTAAAATAGTAATGTTTTTTTTTTTTAAGATGATGATTATGGTGGAAGATAATGTTGTAGAAATAAGTTGTTGACTTTCTTATTGTCATAATTGAAAATAAGAAAAAAAAAACCACAGAATCCATCAACCCCATGTTTTGTGTATAAATTATCAGGGTGTTTTCAATTATAAGAAATTACTATCTGAATGTTTTTGCACATTATTTAAACTCGGGTAAAAAAAAGTTGTGAAAAATTTTAGTGGAGTGGATGAAAATGGCATAACATGAAGTTCACGAGGATTTAGCAGTTTAATTATTAATTACCACAAGTACTTGTAGAGTACTAGCATTCACTGTAATATATTCTCAGAGAGAAAAATAGTAAACTATACTTTAAGAAATTGAAGCTAATATGATATAAACGAGCTCTGTGTTCAAATTAAAGAAGAATAAGGGCTTCTTCTAAATTAAGCGGGTTCTAAAATAAGTCTAACGAAAATAAGCAAGGAAACAACAGTAATCAATGCAACCGACTTAGTAATACAGGGTGGCGCAAAACGACCGATATGGTTTGAATGTTTTATAACTTTTTTGTTTAATGGTTAATTATTATTATTAATTTTTTGTTATACAGTATATTAATAGGGAATAATTTTAGCTTAAGTAGAAAAATTATATCCCGCAACTGGTGACCATTTTCGGCTTCGCACATTCGTGCTCTTTCCCGTACATTTTCGATAACTTTTCGTAATTTTTGATCGCTTTTCTGTTGTGTACTGTTCCATTTCGAATTCCCCAAGTTTTCTTCGATCGTTTGCGCTGCCCTGTACAATACACCTCAAAAATTTAATTGACAGTTACATGAACTTTAATTCTTCCCAATTTAGGAGACAATAAGGAAACAGAGCAGAACAACCTTGTACTAAATATCAATATTCTAACTTACTATTAATATGCTGAATTCTAGAGAAAGATGTGTTAGCTATCCGCTGTCAGACATCGATCATGGAATGCGTGGGATAAGTCGCCAAATCATCACGCCAATTCGAATTTCAAAGACATATCTATTCAATCATTGGATAGGTGTGATAAGTACCCAAAACACCAAACCAATTCATTTCAAAATTTTAGAACAAAATTAAAATAAGCCAAACTATCTTGCAGAAAATTTCAAATTTCTGTTTATATTAATATCGAAGCTATACTGAAATCTAGAGGGGATTAATTTTGAAAATATGCTTTTTAGATTTAGGGAGGTGTGTTGGAATCGAATTACTTCTCCAATTAATTGGGTATTGGGTATAAAAATTCCAAATAATAAAACTTCTGAACATATGATTGACTGTACAATAATTTTAATGTATTCGGATTCGTAATTCGACCACTAATATACAAAATACAAGGAAAATATGACATTTGTCGACCTTTTTATGTTTGAACACAGGACAAAAGAAACATTTGAACTTCGAAACTTACATTTATGTAACCAAATAAAAATTTTAATGGAGTTCTAACTAGATTGAACCCACTGCAATATTTTTAAAAATACTTAAAACCAATATAAAAGTAATTTTCATTAATTTTAAAACACTTTTAAGAGACCTAATTAATTTATAGTATGTACTACAATTAGCACATTTTTACAAATAGATGCCAAAAAAGTTTTTAATATAATTATATATGTATATAATATTAAGTATTACAAAATTAATGATTTTTATCACAAAGCGATTGAAATAAAAATAAGTTTTGATTTTTCATTCCATTTTTATTTTCAATTTCAAATTAACCCTTCCACTAAAAATTTTTATTCTACGGGGATGTTGTGACTTTCGAACACACAAAGGTAAATAGCATTTCCCGTTATAATAATACCCGTTTCTTTAATTTCGTACAAATTCTATGGAAAATACAAAAATAAAATATTAAAAAAACAGTTTTCATTCATCAGTTATTTATTCGCTAATTTTCGCCTTATGATGAAGTCCTTTCAAGTACTTTGTAAACATGGCCCATATTTTTTCTTCACTTTTTTTTTAACTCGCCTATACTCTTCTCCTCACGTAACATATACCACTGCCAATTCACTCCCTATCATTTGTTTACATGTAGTTGTAACTGATTATGTAGTTTAATTCTCATTGATTTTTTTTGTATTGTGGTTGTAGTTCTATACAATCTAGGTACAAAACAAAAGGCTGCAGCATCAAATAATAATAATAAAAAGAAATAAAAAACCTGTTAGTGAAAAAAAAACCCAAGGCGAATATTATGAAAATGTACAGTTACATGAAAATGATTTTTCAATTCTAAAAGCAAAAGAAACAGCAAAATCTAATACAATTTCGCCTGATTTTTTGTTGTTTTTATTTTTGTATTATTTACCGTTTGTTTTTTAAATGTGTTGAGAGGTTCTGTACATATACATTTTTTTTTGTCAGTGAATCAAATGATACTTAAGGGCTTGAGGGCTTCAGGCCAGTAGGCTTTTATGCTTAGGTTTTATGTTTTTTTTTGTATGTTAAATACAAAATAAAAAAAGTAAAAAAAAAATTTATAAAAATAACAAATTTGTTGATTTTGTATGCTGTGTTGAATTTAGTTTTGGTTTTAAATTTTGATAGAGGTGAATGAATGCTACAATTTTAATGCTGGGTACCTTGCGATTACCTTAAAAATATGAAAAAACATAAAAATTTTATGATAAGTGCAGTTGAAGCTTTAAATTTTATTTTTTTGTCCTTTTTTTTTTAGTTAATTTTAAGTTTAGAATATTACAAAACTGTGAATGAAAGAGAAAGAAGATATGAAGTTCAAATAATTTTTTTTTAAATTTTAAAATATGTGAAGAGAGTGTTTAAAATGGAAGTGAGAGGATGAAAATTCGAGACAATGTGGTCTCTACTACATTATATATTTTTTTTTGTGTTGCAATTGAACCATTGCTTAAAGGCTAAATGTTTTTAATGTTATTTAATTGCATAAGCCGGTTAAAACTTTTTAAAAAATTTTTAATGTGGTAAATTAAAAAATAAATGAAAAAAAATTAAACAGGAAATCTTTGTAAAAACATATTTTTTTTTTTTGTATTTTCTGGATTATGGCATTAAAGGGATGAATGAACTTTTTCAAAGAACCTGTTATAATTTTTTTGTGTAAAATTAAATATTTTAAGATTTTTGGATATTTTTTTTTCGGAAAACTTTTATTTTTTAGGTTTTATCAAGTAATTGGGTCGTAAAAAATGTACTTTGTGCATTTTGGTGTTGTTTAAATTGCTAGATTTTAAAAGAGTTTTTAAACAAATTTAAAAGTGTGTTATTGTATTGACAATTTATAGTGTTTTTAAGTGCAAACTATTAAACTTTTAGGATAGGAGGTCTTTCTTTACGATAGGTACATATTGGAACAGCATGGGGACATATTATACTTTTATTTTTAGAATTGATCTTAATGAATGCCATATTCAATTTAAACATGAGATAGTAATAGGCCTTATAACATGTAACCAGGTATTATATTCTTTAAAATATAGATTTCTGCAATGTATTATATTTATATTTGGATTGAAAGATATTTTCTGTATCTGCGAGTTATATTATTCAATTAAATTATTTGCTTATATTGCAATTGTAATGTATTTTTTATTAAAGATATATGAATGTATTATTGGTTATGCTAGTACTTATAAGCTAAAGCCAAATGGAGTTGAGTTCAGTCGAAGCAACATAAAAGTTTTTCACTTTTACTCGGATTTGAAAGGTGACCTCTGAAATGAATGGGCGACCATTGTGGCACGCAGCTTACATAATGTAAAAAAGGGAGCGTCTCAAAATCTAGCGAATCAAAATCTCGCGTATTAAAATCCTTTGCTTTTATAAATCTCGCGTTTCATAATGTCGAGTGTCAAAATTTTGTGTTGCAAAATCTCGTGTTTCAAAATCTTGTGTTACAAAATCTCGTGCTTCTTATAATTTTGTAATTGAGATACTATATATATGTAGGAAATATAGTTAGAAGCGATTTTAGAGTTGGTTTCAGGGTTTAAATACACTTCCAGAATGTTTATATATATGGATGTGTGAGATTCTAAATTAAGAGGGAAACACGAGATTTTAAAACGGAAGATTTTGATACACGATATTTTGAAACACTATATTTTGAAGTGCGAGATTTTGACACGCGAGATTTTGAAACGCGAGGTTTTGTATCCAAATCTGTAATTATATATGTATATATTTTGGACTAATTTCGATAAAAGAAAAACTAATTAAATTATTACCATGACAATGCATAACAAAATTATGGATCTAAGGAAAATTGGGATTAAAATTGTCTTAACTATAATTAAACTCAGATAACACCACAGAACATAACCTAATTTTCATCATTTACACAAAATGAATAGATTGTATTAATTTGAGTATAAAAATATATGGCAACAGTACTTTTTTCTGAAAACTTTTATCTTAGGTATTCTCAGTTCAAAATACATGTACTCGTATATATTTTCATTTCTCTCAATTTTTCTTAAATTTTTTTTATTCAGCTCTCTTTAATGGATTAGTACTGTAAATTAAACTAAAGTTAAACTTCAAGTGATCATTTTAAAGTCTTTACCATTTCCATAAATCTCAAGTAACTGTCAAACAGCTCAATTCCTTCGTTCGAATCTTAACATGAACTTAATTAAATTAATTTTGAATACTGATAACTTTTAAATAAATTCAATTTCATTAAGGTCGTATTTTTATAAAAATTATACTGTGTTACGTAATTTAAGATTTTTTTCCAATTTAAGTTCTCAATATTGTAGCAAAAAAAATTAATTTAAGAATTTCCAATCAACGCTTTTAAAACATCAACGGGCAACAAATACCAATGAGTTAATAAACTTCTGAATCCTTTTTACAAAACTTAATCCTTCATCATTAAATACTTAAATAACTGACCAATTTGGATTTCATTTCAAACTTATTATTCCTTTAATCCAAATACTCCAGAAAAAAACGGAAGCAAAATAAAACAAGTGATGAAAAAAAACCAAGGGTTTTTAAAAAAGCACATTTTCAAAATTATATTGTATTACCTACTGAGTTTAACTTTGGAAATATTTACTTGGAAATAGTTACTACTGACTTATAAAATTTTTTATTTAAAAGTTGTTATAGTCCTTCAATGGGAAAGGTTGCCAAATTTCTCAAGAATCTAACTTCAACTTCTCCCCCCCCCCCTCATTCTCTATTTTTTTAGGTTCTAGGAATTAAATTGTGAATTACACAAAAAGTTTGAATTTTACTTAGAATTTTATTATCTAAGCAAAAATGGGTAAAACTGAGAGACACTTTCTTCAATTTAAGGAACCCCTTTTAAATTTAAGAAAAACTTTTAACATATGTTAAAATATAATGTTGGACCTTTAAATTTTGTATATTAATAAAAAAAAATTGGACAGGTATTCAAGTTACAGGTGCTCAAAAATAGCATAATTTCAATTTTCGGCCCCTTATAGCTTCTAAACAGGGGGCTTGACAAAAAAATTTTGTTAATTGACTCCTACTATTTTTTTAGGATCTAACTGCTCCCAAAATTTCAAGACCCTAGCTTAAACCGTTCAGAAGATATGTGTGGCCAAAAATTTTGCGAAAATTGAGTTTTGCGTAATGTTAAATTTTAGTACCGTATGGCAACCCTAAAAATTTGCCTTGTAAAAAATAAAGTTTATGAAACCAGCTATCATTTGCCGTTTTCAGATTGAAAATATATGTAACAGAACTCTTGTTATAACAATTTAAATATAGGGCTTTTTCCAACTTTGGGGGGCTGTAGCCCCGTAACAGGTGGGGCTACAGAAAAAAATTCTTCTACGAAATTATTTTTTTTGCAAAAACTACCCATGGTTAAAATTTCTTTTCTCTATTTCAAACGGTGTAAAAGTTTTTGTAAACATACGGACGGACGGACGGACGGACGGACAGAGTGAAGCTATATAGGCACATTTTTACAAAATTTTTTGAAAATGTGCTAAAAACCAAAATTATAAGATGAAAAAAAAAAATAGAAAAGTAAATTGAAAATAAATTATATATAATGGCGAAATATATTTGTAAGCGTATTTGTTAATAAAATGTGTTGAGAAAACTTTTTCCATTTATATAAAGTTAATGGAGAATTTCAATTGAGAAAAGGTCAATGTTCTATGTACCAAAATAATATTAATAAGCATTTTGGATTTCAACTTTTTTTTTTGCATAATAAACTTTTGAAGCTTAAGTGATTTTAGATTCGTATATATTTATATATATATATATTCTGTTTCTTCTTCCTAGCTCTTATAAGGAGTATAGAAAATTAACGAAAGCTCTCAGACATAAAAATTCGGTTTTAGTTATATATCATTATTTCCATTACTGAAACGGAGCTGTAGTACAATATTTCGATATAAATTCCTACCTTCTTTTGGAAAAGTTCTAATTCGGACTTAAACTAAAAACCTTCTAATTGAAGGGCAGAGCTTAAGTTATGATTAATGGAAAATGATAAATAAAATTATTATTTATAAAGTTTTAAACCTCTTTTAAAATTTCGAAAAAAGAACTTTAACATTCAACCAAAAGTTATTTTTCTTTGATTCCAGAGTTAAAGAAAATGGAATTGATAATAAAATGTTGCATATTAAAAATATTTTAATAAAAAACCCCAATAACAATAAAACTAACAAAGGAAATTCTTAAAGTGCAAAAAAGGAATCGTAACTACACGAGAGTAAAACGGTCTGTATTTGAAAAAATATTTGTAAAATTTTTTACAAAAACCAAATAATGAAAATAATTCATTTTCCCATCAGTGGGATTTTGCCAAAAAAATGAAAAAGAATGCAGTTATCCCTGGTAACTCTGAAAACTCATAATTTTAAACTCTCTAATAACCGTGCTGCAAGAAACATTCCTTAAATAATCATAGACATACTATATATTCAACAAATGCTTATTATATCTTGTTCTCAACATTACAAACGGGAAAAGGAATTTTAATACCTGTAATCAGAAAATATTTAGTATTTAGATTCATTCATTAAAACAGCTGGGTGGCACAGTGGTTAAGTGCCGACCTTTCATGCAGAAGGGCCCGGGTTCGAATTCTAGTGAAAGTGAAAAAACTTTTCTGGTTTTCGACTCGACTCAGTTACCATTCGCCATTGGGTTCAAATTAATGGCATAATCAATAATTAATAATTATAAATCTTTAATAAAAAATACTTTAATATAAAAATATAAACAAATGCAAAATATAAACAAATAATTTAATTAAATAATATAACTCGCAGATATAGAATACCATATAAGTAAAATATAAAATATTACAATATAAACAAAAAATAGAATTGTAAATATTGAAAATCTAAGACGTTTCTACATGTTATAAGGCCTAGTACTATCTCATGTTTAAATTGTATGTGGAATTCAATAAGACCAATTCTAATAACACGAATATAATATGACCCCCTGTTCCAACATGTACCTATGGTATAGACAGGCTAATTAGCCTAACAGTTGAACAGTTAGCGCTTAAAAAAAAAAAAAAAAAAAAATTTAATATTGAAATACTTTTTATAAATTTTATATGAAATAAGAAAAAGAGTTTCCAGTACAAATTAAAATAAAATTTTTTTAAGCCAAAACCAATTTTAGTTTTAAAAAGTTTAAGATTTAGACACCTCCGTTTTAGAAAATCGCAGACAACTTCCTGGAATCTAATTGGTTAAATAGTTTATAACACCGTTGCAACACCTTCAGTATATCAAGCATGGGTTCAAAAAGAATGGGTTCAAATTATGTTAAAAAAAAATTTTTAATTACCATCGAGATTCTTCCAGCTAGTGTTTTTAGACTTGAGTCACCCACAGTTTGGAAAAATAGAACCTTGTAGAAAGTGGGAAGGAGGATTGATTTCCTCAGTCTTTAATAAGTTTGATTAAGCGCATAATTGTAGACATAACATTAGATACGTCTTCATGGATCAAAGAAATCTAAATCTTCGTCGATTCGTCCCAAATCTCTTAAAGACCTAAAAACTAAATTGAAAAGTTTGTAAAATTTGGAAACAAATTGTAATACCATACAATCCATATTTTTGTAAATACTTTTTGGGAAATAAAAAACAACAATTTCATCATTTAACATAAAAAAGGCATCAGTATCGCTGAATTCAACACCAACTAATACTGGAAAACAAAATTATAAAAACCAAAAAAAAAATATAAAAGAAAGGATTTCAATATCCTTCTTTTCATTCATATCCTTTTGTCAGTCTTGATTCCGGGTTTTTTTTTAATATTTAAAGAATTTTGTTTTTTGTTGCAAAACAAAACTGTTCTTTTTCTTAACCGTTATAAGAAAAAACAATACCTATCTTTTTTTTAACAAAGGCAAAACTTGTGTAAGTTACAAAAAACAACAGCAACAACAACAGCAATACCTAACAACAAGAGAAATTATGGAAACAACAAAAAAAGCAACAAAACAGGATAAAGGAAGATGAATGGATAAAATGAAGGTTTTTTTTTCAACATAAGATTCGCAAAATAAAATGACAAAGTATTTATTCTAAAAGGATAACGCCTTTTTAAGATACCAGCTATATATATATATATATATTCTATAGGATTGAAATTCGAAGGAAGATCTGTAATGGTGATGATAATGGGTCTTAAAGTCTTATGTGTATGTATATTCAAAATTATTAAAGAATGCGTTACCCTTTAAAATTTAAAAAAAAATAGCAAGAAATTTTTTTGAAATAAAATAAAAGAAATGTTGTATTTGTATTTGTAATTGCGTATATATATTGACAGCAAAGGCTTTATATGCATTTACATAATGTTAAATTTTAAGACCATCAGACATAAAAATTCATTGATTTATTCTATGGTTTTAAATTTCGTGTAAATCATTCGAATATTAATGCGATTTTAATATGTTTTATATTTATTATCAGATTTTAAAGTTTTTAACTTTAAATAATATGAACAATAAAATAAAACATAAAAATAAACTATATATTTATTATTAATTAATATAAATTTTATAAAAATTCAAAATTGATTGGTTAATAATGCATTAGATACCAAGTACTTGAGTGAGTACTTTTACACTCCACTATTAGATCTACAATTTAAATCAAAAGCATAACTCCCAAAGTGAAATCAAAATTGAATTTTATAATCAACATCGAAAGTACAGAAATGTAATGCTTATTTTATTACCAATATATTTCAAAAATTAATTAAAAATTAAAAAGTCTGTATTTATTTTTAATTCAATGAAAAGATGATTTTTTAACAAAGATTGAGTAATCATTAAAATTTAAGTCCCTGACACAGGTCTTTATCAAAATTTCAGAGAAATTATAAAATTATAAATTATGAAAGTCCTGTTTCATTTGCCAGTCCTGATTGGCTATGAGAAAATCTGTAAATATTTTAAATTAGAAAGATAAAAATAAAGCGAATAATATATTTTAAATTATTTAAAAAAATTATTGAAAAATAATTTTACTTCACAAATCCCCATGGTAATCAAATATAATTTAATATATTCAAATATATAATATGAACAAAATAAAATAAAATAACATATAAATTGATAAAAAGTATTGAAAGAGGTTGCACAACGGACCTCAAGGCCAACATGTTAGGATGGCACATGATATCCCCCATATCAAAACAACAACGACATCAAGTAGAAAATTGGAAACTTTTTCAAATTTTAATAAATAAAACTTTCCATGGAACTTTTGCTGTCATTCAATATCATTTATTTAAAGTTTTGAAAATTTTTGTAAATTACTTTTAAAAAAAGTGTTCGTGTACCTTTTACTTTGCAAATAATAGAATTTGTTTGAAATGAGTAAATTTTCTTGATTGTCCTCTCATTTGTGAATTTAATTTTTACAAATTAATCAAAGGACGCAAAAAGACCTAATTTAAACTTTCAACGAGGAAAATAATAGTTGCCCTTGTCAGCTTTTAGATACCCGTGCATACCCACTATGATGTATAAAATAAAATAAACCGTTATTTAATTCCCTTATGCTATTATATTAAAAAAAATCTTTAAAAAAGTAAAATAATTAAAAAAAAATTTGATTCACCCTGTCCAATAGTTTTCGATTAAAAAAAAATCATAAAAACAAAAAAAATTTGTCCTACCCTAAAGTTTGTCCCATTAAAGTCCAACTTTGCGAAGTAACTTGTCCTATTACTTTACTTGCCCATTTCTAATTTTAACCTCCTACCTTCATTAGGTTCACAGTTATCGAATTAACAACTTTGTATGACAACTCCACGAAAATAAAGCCGTAACATTTTAAAACTTCATATAGGTGCTTGTTCTATTATATGACAAATCGTTACCGTTACAAACGGAGGAGTAATTTTAATATACCCGGTCATATATGTATGCAAGGGTATAATGACATTTATACTTCTTAAAATTTTAAATTAGTACTACAGGATCACTCAAAAACAATTGCTCATTTTGTTTCTCAAATTTTACAATGCCTTATTTTTATCCGAATATTTGATACATATCCATGGCCTGAATTCTATTAGAGCGACTATCAAATTCTGATTTGATTTTTGGTAAAAAAATCAATGACACACAAGAGGCCTCTAAGTAAATACTATACCTTTCAACTCATATAGGGTAACACGATAATGTATTTTAACTTGACATTGAAATTTCACATACAAAATTGTTAAACCTAAAGATACTACCCTCAACAATAAGTATTGTTCAAAACTTTTTTAGTTTTAAAGTTTTCCGTTCAACTTTTTAATAAAATGTTTATCAATTTTTTTTAAATCAAAGAATCGCTTTCAGGAATAAAATCTTTTCCAATTTTTTTGTATAATAAATATAATAAAATTTTATTTTATTAATCTTTTTGTATCAAATATATATGCAACACTACATGCATATACAGAATTACTATTTGAAATTTATTGCAACCAGATAACTCTATTTTTATTTATAAAAAAACATTTGCTGGATTTATTTTCCTTTTTATAGCCGTCATACCATACCATAGTTTCAAAATATCTAAAGATATAAAATGCCTAAAAATAGTTTCTTTCAAATAAATTTTAAATTAAAGTAAGGTTACATTTATAATCCCTTGTGGTTTCAGTTTTAATCTAAAATTTAATAACCCAAAAGAAAATATAAGGAACTTTAAATTTTATTGCTCTGCAACCTTTTTTTGTTGCTGGTTTTTCACAGCACGTGATTCATTGTTTCATATTCTGAAATAAATATTTCTATAAAGCGTCGAGGAATAGATGGAATTTTTTATATTTGGCTACAAATAATTTTTTTTCCTTTAAATAAAAATTTGGAAAAAAACTTTTCCAAGTTTAAGTGTGAAAATTTAAAAACAAAAAAAAATGGGAAATTTGAAAACAAGTAAAAAAAAAACAAGAAACATTAAAACACTGAGTAATAATAAAAATTAAATTATCCTTGAAAAAAAAGCAACTGAATATCAGGAAAATTCATAGACAATTTCCTTTGGTTTTAAAATGGTGTTGATCAGATTCATATTGGAGGGTTTTTTAGAGGTTGCTGCTGTATTTAGGAATAAAAAAATTTTTAATCTCGTTGAATTCAAAATGAATTTGTTGTACATTGAAGTTGCAGATAGACAGAGAAATTTCTGAATTAAAAAATGAGTTCTTTTTTTTTTTCCTTATCAATTGTTATTTTGGCCAGACTCCAAAATATTTTTCTTCTCTTCCTCAGGTCTTTTGTTTTTTAGAAACGAATTGTTTCATTTTTTATTATAACAGAATGGTTCGGAGTTTTATTTATGTCTTAAACTTAAATTTAAAACAAAGTTATATTTGAAGGTAAACAGTTTTATTAAATTAAATTTTGTTTGGAATGTGATTACCTGTAAATTGTTAACAAAATGACAGAAGAATTTAATTTTAAAAATTTAATTAAAATAAAATATTATTTGTACATCTGTATGGCAGAATTTCTTTGAAAATTATTTGAAATAGATGCAAGCGATAGCTTTAGGAAATAGTCCGGAAGCAATAATTCCAGTTAAAATGAAATAATAACTTAAAATATTGGAGATTATTTCATTATGAAATAACACCCCAAATTCAAAATGAAATATTCCCGCAACAATGGGAAATAACCCCCAAAATTAAAATGAAATAATCTTCCAATTCTTTATGAAAGATTTTGAATATAAAAAAATATATTCAAAATCGGGGTATTCAATTTCTCCAGAATATTTTATATGTAGGTATGGGCGAGCTTCTGACTTATGAGAGATTTTAGAGTTATATTCAAAATCAGGGTATCGAATTTTTCCAGAATATTTATATGTAGGTATGGGCTTGCTTCTGACTTGTGAGAGATTTTAGAGTTATATTCAAAATCAGGTAATTCCTCTTTTACTGAAAATATATAAATATATGTATGTACGTGATTTTGACTATTTTTTGTATGTTATTTTTGCACAATTCTCATACCTTTCTTTTGATTTAATTTTCAATTTATTTTAGTGTTTGATGCAAAATTTAGGTTTAACTCAATTAGTGGAGGTTCGATATCATTACATTTTAAAGTTTTGAAGGGTTATTCCAATTTTTTTAATTATTTGCTTTTGAGGGTCTGTTTCAAACGACATAAGGCCTCAAATACGAAGTGAAATAAAACCCCAATGCAACGAAATAATCCCGCAATTGTTGGGATATAATATCATATTTTTTTAGAAATGGGCAACAACTGGTTTATCTGGATATTGTCAGAATCATCCAAATAAAATGACTATCATTTCATAATTAAACTTAGATATACTTGTACAATATGGCTTTGGAGAACAGTTTAGAAAATATTTAAAAATATGTTAGATGAAAATAAAGAAATAGAAGAAGCTGAAATTTAGGAGTCTAAAATGCTAATCATCAAACCAATCCCATTTTTATTTTAAATCAAATATAAACTAAAAATTTTATATTTCAATAAATTTTGAAACTTACAAAACAAATTTCAATTACATTTTTTATTTTTGTACTTTTTTTTAATGGAAATAAAAAACAGTCCCAGCAAAATTGTAATTACAGAAAGTTTTCAATTGCCATATGAGAAATGTATATGTCCATTGGAAAAAGTATCAAATCCTGAAATATTTTCATCCTATGAATACGAAAATGAAGCGTTTCCATATGAATGCTCATATAGAAACTCAAGAAGTTTTTATAAATCTGAAGGAGAATCAAATTTCGAAATATCAGATTATATATCTGACAGAACCATCAAATCAACAACTTCATCATCAACTGAAATATTATTAGAAGATAAAAGGTATTACTCGGATATATTTCAAAAGGGTTATCCACTTTATGGTTTAACTGATAAAGAAAAAACTCCAACTCTACGATATTATGATCTATTAAGATCAACTCATTGGAAATTCTTTGATAAAGATGAAGTTATGGAGAGAATAAAAAGATTGTTACCTTTTGTTAAAAACCATTGTATTTTAGAATTGTGCTATGAATTGTTAAGAGATGCAAGAGATTATGCTATAGATCAAAATATGAGTGATAGACAAGGTTTAGCTCTAATGGAACTCTTTCTTCAGCTATTTGTTTATATATGGATTTTTCCTACATTATCAAAAAATGATTTGTATGAACATTTTCGGGAAACGCTCTTATTATATGCTGTACATGATCCACCTAAAAGTGTAAAATTTTTCTCACCAATTGAAGCTTTTGGTATTGCAAAAAAATTTCATGAAATTTTTGATATTAATTTTGATCTAATTATGAGTATGAATTGTCCAGATTTGATTTTAAAAATTGATGTACATTAAGATAGAAAATATTATATCCATATTGGAAAAGAAATATTGTTCTGATTATTTAATTGAAAGTTGAAAGAACTATTGATAACATATTGACATAATCTTCAAACATTAAGATTTTTAATAAAGCAATTTCAGTACGTCGAATAAAATATTTTACCTTTAGCTCATTAAAATGAAGTTCACACTTAGATTCTAACGAAGGGGTTTATTTCAACATATTTTCAATATTGAGCCCGAATAGTTCAATTGACTCATTACATTATTTTTGGAATTCCTCGTGATTAAAATAAAATCCGGCCCTACTTCACGCATTGCAACTCTATCAACAAGTCCACATTTTGATTAAAAACTTCCAACGTACCAAAAAACATCTTTCAAGATATTATTTAATTTCATTAAAAGCCTGAATTCAAATTAAAAATATTTTCCTTCGTGTCATTTAACTTTTTGAACAAATTAAGAAAGATACTAATTAGAAAATATTGTACCAGCCTGTATTTATATACCTTTCTTTTGTAATTACAAAATCGATTTTTATTTTCTAAATAATAAGAAAGAAAAAGATCAAAATTATTCCTTCATCAATTATAATTATCCTTATATTTTCTTCCACGTCCCTTAGATCCCTTCGGGATTATTAATTTAAAAAGTGGAAAACCTAAAAAAAAAACTTAAATCTTACATAACCTTGGTTAACTATATAAAGCAGTCATTAATTTTCTCATTTAAAATAATCATTTCTTTTTCAAAAGATACTCGCCCTATATCCCAGATATTTTTACCTAGTCAACCCAATCTACAAGTCCTGCCAGCAACGTAAACTTGAAAATCAACCAATTTTCTTTGCAAAATGTTTTCTTAAACAGAACGATTATTTTTTAAAATGATTCTCGTTTTTTCTTAGCTGGAGAGTTGCATAAATATCATCAATTATTTTCTTTACCTTTTTCCTTTTCATTTCCTTTGAACCCCTACCATTTCCATTTGTTTGCACATTAGCTTCATTCCTGTACCCGCGTCTGCAAAATGTATTAAATGAGGTCTGAAGTTAGAGAAATATTAAGATTAAAAAGAAACATTTAAAAGATGAAAAAAAAATAAAAGATTAATAAGCCACCCTCTGAATAGAATGATTTTTTTTTTTTAAAAAAAGGGGGAACCCCTTTAAACAACACAGGCGAATACATATTACAAACACATAGATACTGTCTTTAACATTTTTAATGGCACATAAAACAAAATTTATAGAATAGATGAAAAATAATCATATCATTATTTTTCTAAAGTATGCATGCATACTTTCATTATTATAGAGTGGTTGGTGCTTTTTAATATTATGAATGAGGTCAAATTAAATTAAATTGTTATAGAATAGACCAAAGTATTAGACCGATTATATTATGTACTATTATAAGTATTTATATAAAATTTATTCACTATCTCTCTTTAAAACATCATCTGATCATATAATAGAAACTAAATTAAATATAAATCATATCATAGGTATTATATAATACAAAATTTAAAAAAAAGTGAAGCATAGATAACTATAAAATAACATGGTTCTGAGTTATTAATTTCATAATTTCTAGATATTAACATGTTCAGGTGCGAAGTGCTTTGTTTTTTGAATCAATATTTCTCAAAACAATTTTTGGAAACAGTTTTGTAAAATAAGAATAGCTTATGCTATAGCCATACCTTCTTTAATATGTTGAGCTGAAGGAAGGTAATTTCAAAAAAAAAATATAGTTCATATTTGGTCCATTTTGGTCCACCAATTATCTAAACGTTCTTAACTGAAGCAATTGGTTAATATTGTAGTTCTTTTCTATTTTTGTTTTGTTTTTTATTTACTCGCAAAGGAAGAACACTGGACTCCCACAACGCCTTTTAACCTATTTCTATTTCGTGCAATAACTTTCATTTGTGACCATTTCTTCTCTTTTAAACTACGTTTCTAAGCCATGTATATTTAGGTCTTCCAACATATCATTTTCTTTAAGGACTCTATTGCAGTGCAAGTATTACTTTCTAGCTTGGGGATCTTTAAGAATGTTGCCTATTTATACTTTCTGTTTTTGATTGCTATTTCTATTCGTTCTTGATTAGTAGCTTTTCAAGAGATCTTCAGTGCTTATTTTTCTCGGCTAGTGTATTTTGCATATAATTCGAAGACATTATTTTACGAATACTTGTAGTTTGAGAGCTTCTTGTTCACCAGCCTAGCTTTGCTACATAAATGGTACTGAGCACGGATTTTATACATACTTAGAATATTTTAAGCTTTGTTTTTCTTGCTATTTTTAATTGCCTCCTAATTTTTCACAAACTTCTAGTGCCGCTCAAGCTTTCGTCAAATTGTTTTCAATATCTTTTTTTGTACCAGCATTTACGTTCATCTTCAATTCATAGTAATTCAAACTGCAATTGGTTTTTTGTTGCTGCTGTTCTCTCTCATGAACGTTTCCAATTTCGGCTGCACATTTTGCAAATTCTTTTCCGTGGTTAATGGTAATGTCGGAAACTCTCAATACAGAAATAGGTTTTCAATTTTGTTAGTCGGATATCTAAAAGTATTTAGAATCAATCAAATTTTAATTTGTTCTATAATAAGTTTGTGATCTATTTTGGGAAGAATAATGACAAGTAGGGTTCTTTAATCTATCTCTGAAAAATTATTAAAAGAAGGATGTTTTAGCTTTAATTAGATCCTGTCATCAATTAACCCTTTTTAGTTAACTAAACGTAATCTTACCACAACTTTAACTTTCGACTGATACTTGAATGATACTTCGTAAATGAGATTTGATTCAGCATTGATTTAAAATATTGAAGTTTTCTAAAATAAAAATTAATTTTCAATTAATACCCAAATCAAGCCCACACTTATAAAAAAATTGCTAACTTCAAATCTATTAAACAAAACCTATATGTATGTATTATATTTTTAGTTAAACAATTAATTGCTTTATTTTAAGAGAATCAAGGTTGGATTGGTTGGATACCTTGCATGTATGTAATATGTTAAAGTTCTTCCAACCATAAATACATACATTTAAACATAAGAAGAAAATCTTCTTTTTCTATGTTATGAGGTCACGGATACTCATTTTTTTCTAGTATTTAAACTACAATATACTTGGATATATTGTACATGCATCTTCATCAGTTTTATCTTCAGTATTATAATTTTAATAGCAAAAATTCGACATGGAAATTTATAAAACTACAAGGATTCTATATATATACAATATATATATACTACAAGGATATATATATGTACATATAAATTTATATATATATATATTCATATATTCTGAAAACATGTATATGTAATATAGGTAAAAACATGGATAATAATCATATGTTATTAAGGTGATCCTTTATATTATTTTTATTCTCCTGACTCTATATCTACTAGATAGAAGATGATGATCCTAATTTTAGATTTATTTAATTTTTAGTATATTTTTAAAAAATTTTGAAAATAATATGCTGTATAATTTCAATCTGCCAGTCTGTCCACCCGTATTATAAAACTTTTACCACGTTTGAAATAAAGAAAAGAAATCTTTAACTATGGGTATGTATTGCAAAAAACTTAATGAAAGAACCTTTTGATATATACTTTTTCAGGACCGAACTTCAGTTTCCGAAATCTGTTTTGCTTCAGTTCTCCCAAAATTGGCCAGCTTTCCAAAGTTCAATTTTTATAAAAAAGTTCTATGGTATCATTTCAATCAGGAATGATACCATAGAACATATGTGTAACAAATGAATAGGGTTGCCATAGGGTGCTTTAATTTACTCTTAATATACGCGAAATGCAATGTTTGCAAAATATTTGATCTGCTTCCAAACGGTTTTAGAGACCCAAAGTTTTAGTTTGTTCTAAAAATTATTAAAACCTATTTTTCAATATGCACTTTATCCAAAACTTGTTATGTGCTTTTAAAAAACCCTTGGTTTATTTCATCACTTGTTTTACCTTAAAACCAAAAAAAAAAAAAAATTTCATCCATTACCATTTGAAGATAGTTTTATTTAAGGTTAAATGAAATTTAAGAATATAATATATTTAACATATTAAAGGGGTTTGTTTCAAAATAAATATTCGTTTAATTTAAAGAACATAAATGTCAGAAAAAGATAAATGTATTTGCATAAATAAAATGATAGAATGAAATACATATATAAAATAGTTGATTACTTAAATTACCTTTGATATTAACCTAAAAAAAAAATTCTGGAAAAAAAAAATCACTTGATGATCATGGATAATATTTTGAATTATTTTTAGGGGTTTAAAGTCTTTTACCCAAAAAAAATTATAATAAAAAATATAGAAAATTTATGATAATGTGATGAAATTAGATTAAGGTTCTATAAAAGATTTGAAATGATGAAATTAAATTCGGGTCATGGGCATTATTATTCATATAAATAAATTTTATAGAATTTTTATTTAAATTTTTTGGTTTTTGTGAACTAAATAGGTTATGTAAATTTTTGAAGTTATTCTATATACTATCATTATTATATTAAATAGGTTCAACCTAAGTTTTACTATAAGTAAGATATTATATATATTTACTATGAATATTGAACTTGAATTGTTTGTCTGAAAAGGGCTTTGCGCCCTTTAATTAAAATTATATTCAGAACGAAATTTTATTTTGTCAACACATGGTAATGTAATTAATTTTCAAATTTAACCCTCTTTAACGTTTCTTATTTAGTCTAATTAGGAATTTTAAATGTTAGAATCCACTTCCAAGAATCCACTTTTATATATATATACTACACTTAATTTAAAGTTAAATTTTGGGTACGTTCCCATAAAATAGAAATTGTGTCAATT
Source organism: Dolichopus griseipennis (assembly GCA_963082915.1). NCBI lineage: Eukaryota > Metazoa > Arthropoda > Insecta > Diptera > Dolichopodidae > Dolichopus > Dolichopus griseipennis. Next base: position 366,923,887 of record OY720441.1, read on the forward strand.
AAAATTTAAGGAGGTGAATAATAATGGTTTAAGTGATATTTGTTTTAATTGAAATTAGTTTAGTTAAAAGGTAAATATTATAATATGGTGTTTCATTTGTGGAAATATTTGGAGCTCAAATAAGAAAGTCTAATAAGCAGTTTTCAGTGTGTTTTTAAAGCATATTTTGGAAACGAATTAGGGTTCTCCTGAAACGTACATTTTATAATCAGAATATTAAATGTTACATAATAAAAATAAGGAATTTTTTATTGGAAAATATCCACCTAAGTGAAATTTTTAATCAACCAATATAAAATCAAATTGTCAGAAAATTCAAATGACAACTGAAATGTCAAAAAAAAATCAAATATAATTTCAGTTCATTTCAAACTATTTGAGAAAATCAAAAGAGCTTAATTGTCAAAATAAACACATTTCGAGTTCAACTGAAATAAATTGAAACCAAAAAATGATTTGGAAAATAAGAATTATAATTCTATTTGAAGTTTTCAATCGCGTTTTAATTATACTTGATTATGGTGACGTTATTAGAAAGTTTGAAATGTCAAAAAAGTTAACGTCAGTCTTGTAATACATAAAATTAAACTATTTTCTTCCATTGCAGTTGTATTAGAAGTAATCGATATTATATTTTTCCTTAGAAATAATATTTTTAGACATTTAAAAGTCCAAATGATTCCAGGGTTAAACGCTATTTCAATAATTGAAATGTACTAGAAGTCGGACTGGCTTGATTAAAAAAACTTAGTTATGTAGCAGATGCTATAGCAGAAAGTGTAAAAAGGGAGAAAATTCTCAACAAATGACATCATAATTTGCGAGGGCTTTTTGTTTAGGTGGGCTTCATAGTCTATTTTTTCAATTAATTTAATGTATTTAGGTATTACTAAAACGCAATTTTTTTGAATTAACTTATGTCCGATTATTGGGTCAGAAAAAAAGCATTTTATGCGTATGGAAATTACATTCACTGGAACTTTATTTTATGGTTTTTGTGATTAAAGCTTCTTTATGAAACGTTCGTTTACGGTACAAAAATTTAATTCGAATAAAGTTTCGCATTGTCTGGCCAAAAGCTCAGTGGTTATAGTGGCCGCTTTTCTGACGAAAGTCTCGGATTATAATCATGGTCAGATCAAAAAAATATAATTTATAACTGACATCGTAATCGTTTATACCATAATATACAATGAAACTACCACACCGGAAAAGGAATGGCAGACTCACTCACTTATCACATTGTATGAGGTTGGAGACTGAACATCGTTTTATTTTGCTTTGTTCCGGAACCTAAAAAAAAATTAAATTTAGAGAAATCTTGAAATGATTAATCTCATTTTGATTATCTCAAAAATATTTCTCAAATTTTAATTTTCAAAGCTTTTAACTGCATCTGGTCTACGACTTTTAGTTCAATCAAATGAAAGCTCAAATATACTGGGTAAACAGACCTTTAGTTGTATTTGATTACTAATGAATTATTATTAAACTATTTTAATATTACTATGAATACTTATATCTTTCTGCTTTATAAAATAGATAGATAAATTCTGTGGAAAATCTCCAAAACTTGATAACCGTAATTTTTCCCTTTTTGAGATAACATTTGAAGTGGACTGTTTAACATCAAATCTTTGCACTGCCAAAAATAAATAAGCGTTTATTTAATTAAAAATCCCTCAAATGGTTATTAATAATGTTTTAAATAAACATTTTGTGTCACAAAATATTTTTAAAAATTTTCAAACACGTTTATTGAAAAACTGTAATTTTGCGGTTATCAAGTTTTGGATATTTTCCACAGAATTCTAAGCTTCAATTGAAAACTTATTTACTCGTAAATGTAAATATTTCAAACTAAGCTGTAAATTTGAGTTAGATTATTCCAATCAAATTAAAATCGCATATTATTTTTTAATTCAATAAAAAACACATATTTTTTTTATTTATATTTTTACAATCCAAATAACGTTTAACATCTTAATAATGTATAACATCTTGATGACTACATAAGACATCTTAATAAAAGCTAAAATAGTAGAAATTCTTTATATTAGTACAATGACAACATCACACACGTATCAGACAATTTGTATGTGAAAATTTTAAAACAAAGTCACAAAAATACATCAGATCATCATGACATATTATTTATATGACATGCAAATCATCCACCATTTTGAAAATAAAAACAAAAATTAAAAATAAAAAGAAAAAAACAAACAAAATTAAAATTGTTGTTTTATGTTTTTTTTTAATAATACAAAAACAAAATATTATAATGTAAATTTATGTAAATGAAATTCATAGAACGGCATTACACCATTACAGAAGCTCAAAAAATCCTGCATATACTCGTATATCCAAAAAAAAAACAAAAACAACAAAAATGCTATTAGAGTTATTTTTTGTCTCTTTTTTATTTCTTTATTTATTTGTTTTTTATTATTAAAAGTTTTCTGGGTTTTTATTTTTATTTTTTTAAATAAACGCTTCAAATATTCGTATAAACATGTGCTGATTTTACATATGGGATCCCAAAACAGAATGTATAAAGGGTCACATGATGACAGTTCTCTGATCATATATCAAAATGATAAAAAAAACTGTAGACGATGTCACGTAATTGAGTAAAAAAAAAATAAAAACAAAAAGAATAAAAAAGGCAAAATTAACTTTGAAAAAACTTTTTTGTGTCCCTATTTTTGAATTTTTTCTTGTTTTATTCCTTCGAACTTTTAAAATGAATACCAAAAAAATGTTTTATACCATCTTATACCGAGTGTCCCATATCATATTTATATGTAACTGAACAAAATAATATCAAGTCAAAAGTTTATCAAATCTTTACGATTTGTATTGAAAAAATCAGAGTTCCATTGAGTTTCTGATCTAAAATATTCATTTCAGGTTTTTTCCGGAAGTTGAATGAATCACCAATTGGTAGATGGAGACTGTTCGGAGTCAATAAAATTTGATTCTATATTTTATTATAAAAACTCTTTTTCGGGTAAAAAATATTAGTTCTCATATTCTGCTGGGACACCCGATATACCTTAGTTTACCCTTTAATCCATATACCATCCATATCAGTAGCCAATACCTCATTTTTTTAATACAGTATGTGACTTATCAATTTAGACCACATATTTCATCATCAGACATTCTACTGTACCTATACTACTATAGATTTATATTAATGTAATTTATACAAATACATTATATTTATATGTGAATGATATACATGTGTTTATTTTTGAAATAATAAATTAAAGAACTGAAAGGATATTAACTAACTGAAAATGTTATATAGAGAATAATAACAAGGAAAAATTAGTTAAAAAAATTTAATAATAAAAAAAAAACAATTCACTTTAACAAGACTTTATTCTTTACTACATAAAATTTGTCGTAAATGAATAAAAAAAAACAAACAAACTAACTCTTTTATGTTGGGAATCTTTAACAATGTATTAAAAGTTCCAAATAATTGAACGAATATACATATATAGTTACATAGGATGACTATAAGGAGCGACCCAGATTTATAAAGAGTTTAATGGAACCTTTTGAACTAGAATTCAATGGGATGAAAAGCCTATTTTGAGCGGAAGGTAGAGTTATTAAGTATTTTAATATTATGGAAGCATTGTATACAGCTTCATCTTACATTTTGAGTTCATTCAACACAACCCTATATTCATACTAATTTCAATTTTGTTTCAAACTGAATTTAAAAAAATATTCAAGCTTCGTGAATGACACAAACGGTTTTTTAGTATTTTCGTTTAGGATAAGTTTAGTAAATCTAGGTTCCGAGCTTATGGCAACCTTAATTAATCGAGAAACTTTCTTTAATATACAATTTTTTATCTCAAGAAGTTTTATTAAACTGTAAATAGCTTGTGTTATGTAATATGGACTTCTTTCGCTTTCAGCACTTTTAGTTCCGAACTATTTTTACCAACCGCTATATATGAAATGTTATAAGCGAAATATAATAAGTAAAATATATAATAATTATACGTTGTCTGTCTACCTGTACGTATAATACAACAAAGTTCACATAACGTTGTTCCTATAATAGCAGTTGATTCTGATGTGGGTATAGCAGATGTTTTTTTAAAATTGAGAGAATTTATATTTCCATTTGAGAAACTGGTGTTAAAAAATATCTCAAGCAGTATATTAGATATTAGGGATTAAAAACTTTTAACAAATTAAATTAAAACATATTTTAAAAGATAATGCTGCTTTACGATAATAGATGGCGCACAAATATAATATTTATTTTGCACAATGCAAAAGTCGAATAATAAGCTGGAGTTCAGTTGAAATAAGTAATTCATTTGAAACTATAAATAGCAGTATCCAAGTAATCAACGGTAATAAAGATTCGTATTCGGAATATGAGTTCGCGAGTGTCCGCCCGATGTTCCATTTAACAGCGAAGAAAGACGTGGTAAATTTTAAAGTACTAATATCCTGACCGAAACTAGGATATCTACATTTAAAATATGTTAATAATCCCCAATTTGGCAAATTCCCAAATCATCATTCTCAACCTCCTAAGAAGTATTATAAACGATTTAATAAATTTATAACACTATCCATAAAACTACATAAATAAATTCTATTAAATATGTAAATAATAGAATTCTCAAAACTATTTATAATTCTGTCCTCGGTGTTGATGAAAAAACAAAATCGAATTTATTTTCATGATAAAGGACAATAGACAAAGTATACAAACATATAAAACTGCTGGACAATGAATTTTGTATGTACATTATGTATGTCCTGACTGTTGATTATATTTACTATCAATGTTATTATTTATTTTTTATCTCTTTCACTCTTATTTTTTAACAAACATTTTTTTCTCCTTGTTATTCACTAATGATATTTTATGTTATTGAAGTTATTTATATGGAATAACAACAACAACAACAAATAGAATTAAAGTTTATGTTACAAACTGCTGAAAAAGGATAATAATTTCTACATATATATATTCGTATATTTGTATAACTGTTATCATTATTTTTTATCTTTATGTTTATTTTTTTTGTCGGAAATTAGAAAGGATAATTTTGTTATTATATTTTTTGTGTTTTTGTTTTTTTTTTTTTTTTTTTGTTTCATTACAACTACACATACATAACTTTCATTTGAAGTAGGAAAGGACTTGTGGTTTTGATAAGTGATTTCCTCCATTTTTTTTTCAAGTAAAAATCACTTATTTTGAAGATTTAATAATAATAATAACATTTTTTTTTGGAAAATAATTTTTGGATAAAGTCAAATTTATTTTGAAACTTTTGGATTTTTTTTTGGATTTTTCTGCTTGATGAAATTGCAACATGTGAATATCAAAGACAGATGATGCTACACTTTTAAAGCCAAATATAAATTTTCATTGTATTTGTTTAAGGTTAAATTGTATTAAAGTACACTTAAAACAACAACAGGGAGTGTTAGCTTTTTTGGATGAAGTGGTTATTTTTAAGGGATTGTTGTAAGTTATTGCTATAAGAAAGTAATTTGAAGAAATCTTAATTTTGTCAATTTATAGCACTTTAATATTATTCAATATAATAATTTATAGTTTAAGAAAATAAAAAATTATAATAATTTATTATAATTAGTAGGAGGTTAATATATGAGGCTTAAATTTTCTACAAAAATGCATCATTTTTTTAATTGCTTCATATTTTAGATTTATCAGATGGTAATCTGGAGTTAGAATATAAGTTAAGATTATAAAATAGTTGAGAAAAATTATCTTTAATTAATTCAGTTGAAAAAACTTGATCTGTCACTTTTCAGCATTTCTCAAGGTATGAAGGTGTAACCAATTTAGTCTATGTAGTCATGAGAGTAGTCTTAAAGGATCTTCCCAAGAAGAAGCGTTAATGAATTCCTAAAGCAGATTTTTGAGCTGATTCGATCCTACTTATATGAGTACAATAAAGTGTACTCCATATCTAGGAAGCATATTCCATGTTAGGTCTTATTTTAATAAGTATGATGAGTTGGTTTTCAATTACGGATTTTTATGAAAGATACTTTCGATTGTATGTAGTAGACAAATGGAACAAAATAAATAATAATGTAATTCTTGTAAAGTAAGAACTGGAATGAATTCAGTTTTAATATCTCTTGTATTTTACATTTTGGGTGCCTTAACAACTAAGGCTTTAATTCATTCGCATGTTAGGTCTTCTTTCATATTTCTTTAATAAATGATATCTGTTCGCTCTTCCATGTCTCATATCAGTTTTATGATAAATGAAGATTATTAACGAAAGTATGACTTGTCTGTCAAACCTTGTGAGAACTTTTTTTGCAGTTTTCACACTGTGCAGATAAGAGCTTTACATCCAACTATTCAGATATAGTTTATCTCCTGCTTAAACGATCTCTGCAAGAAAATATTAAGTTTTACAGAGTTCAAGCAGACTTTTTAAAGGTTTCCCACTCACTGTAATTTGCAGTTTAATATTTTATAATTTTGATTAAGAATGACTTTCATAATATCTAACTAATTCCTTCGTTAATCTTTTACCTTTTAAGTATAGTTGGAATGGAAATTCGTAGCATGAATTCATGTGTAAATGTGTAATCCATCTATTATAATTTCTATTTAGTCCATTTTCATCTTCAGTTAAATAAAATTCAATGAAAAATAATCCTCTCTTCGTAAAGGTCATAACCTTCAGTTGCGTTGGATTATCTATTAATCATACCTGTCAAGCCAGTATAACTTTAATTCTACTTTAATAAAATTAAACCCCTGATTTAACATTCAATTTGCATTGAAACAGAAAATAAAAACAACAACTTTAATTACGATATACGACTCCAGACAGTAATTCTAATCAATAAAACAAAAATACCTACTAGTTTTTTTTTTTTTTTTAATTCTATTTAAATGTTTTTATTCCCTTTTACAACCTGTAATCGCCAGAATTTAAATTTAAAACAGAACCAAAAATAAAAATGACAAAAATAATAATCAGTGAACTCTTAACATACCATTAATCCAATAAAACCTTTAATTAACCTTAAACGTTACTACTAGTGTTTATAAACACAAATATACAATATATAAATATAGAGTAGCAATCATCAGACACCATTATCTCATCCACTTCAGTGTCAAGTGATTAAATTGCTTAATACAATTATGAAAAGTTGAATTTCATTTACTTTTTATACATTTTTTTTTTTTGAAAAATTCAACAAACCATTGGATTTTTATGTACTTTATAGCACCTCTACTATATACTTTCGCTAAACCATTACCAACTGCAATTTTACCGTTATTTGTTTATTTTTTAAGTAAAAACAAAGAAAAAAGGATGGTATACTGTTAACGCTTCACTTATAATTGAATTTTCTATTGCATACCACCAGTCACCACACCTAAATTTTAATTTGAGTACAAAAATGCTATGTATAGAAGCTAAGACAACAACCATAATAAAAAATAAACATTTCAACATTTAGAAGATTAACGGTAAAAAGGGAAATAATAACATAAAAAAAAATTTAATTGAAAGGGTGAACAGAAAAACAAAAACAGATTATTAAAAGGACAACAGACAAATATTTTGACAGATCAGTTGTTTAGAGGTGGTCGCATGGGTTTATTTGAGTTTTTTCTTTTTTTAATGTTGAAATAAATAAAAACGTCAAAACTGAAGTATGTAACTGTATTGAGTATTATAAGTTCTAAAGTGTAGTTTACTTTAAATATGTTTTGACAGTTTGTTGAAACTGCTTTGTCAAAACTCGTACAAGCCAAATAAAATATTGCATCCTATAAGTATGCAATATATTTAAAAGTAAATTAATTACTGTACATTTTTTAAAGATTTGGTCCAACATCTAGTTTTGCTTAGTATTTGTTGTATAACATGTGTAAATTATAAAATTATAAACTTAATTAATTTATAGAATAATTTTTGTAAATAATGTAAATTTTGTAAATAATAAAATGTAGCATTTTAGTCATAAGGCAAGTTTTTTAAGCTACTTAAGGAAATTGTAGTATTCAAATAACTGTTTTTACATGTTTATATAAATATTTTATTGTATTTGTAAAGGCCCTAGCAGGCGAGGGTAATACTAACATTCCTTAAAACTCTTATGTAATATTAGAAACTTAAATAAATAAATAATTAAAGATTTGCATTGTACAAAAACTCTATATTCTCTCCATTACTAAAATTCTTTAACAATAAGCATAACTAAATAAATGTTTCAGCACCCTCTCATAGATCAAAAAATTTTTGAACAGACATACAATTGGAAAAATAAAATATTTGCAAATTTTCTGTTTGCTAAAATCAAAAAAAAACTTCAATCTGACAGACCAAAATTAATTTTAATAATGTTAATTAGATTTTTCTGATTACATTTTCGTTTGTTATTTACAAAGTAAAAATAAAATTTTTTCAAAAAGCATAACGATAAATTATTTAACATTGCATTTTGGTGGAATGGTAAATTATGAAAAAAGATAAATTAGTGAATAACTAATTGACTAATTAAAATTTAAAGATAAACATATTTTGGTAAATTTAAATCTGACTGAATAATTAAAACAGATTTTGAAAATTTTATTTTAAATAGGGGTTGCGGAATAAAATGAATTATATTGTAAAATTAAAATAATGATGGAATGTATAGGGCGATTTTTTGACTACTTTTTATTTAAAGAATGATATTCACAAATCAATTTAGCATCATTTAAAGCTGAATGTGTTTCTATACAGTTTTGTAATCTATGTAAACAGAGAAATTAAAAAAAGGGTATTTTAGTGTCCAGATTATTCAATTACTAGACTAAGAAGCTTCTCTGTATCTGTAGTGCAAGCTAGAACCCGAAATAAGGCACTGGATAAATAAAATTTAATTATTAGTATTAAATTTCAAACATCATTGACCAGAAACTGCAAGTATTCATAAAGAAATATTTATGCAGACTATTCTGACCTTCCAGAATGAAGAACGAAGAACTATGGAGAACGCAGGAAAAGAACCTATATACTGAATCAATAAGGAAATACATAAAGCTGGAAAAGCCATACGCTTAAAAAAATATCACAATAAATTAAGTCGCGTAGTCTTGAAATGGAATCCCTGGAAGAAGAGAGTAGAAGACCTGGAGTCCAATAATACCTGGAGATGCACAGTACTAAGTAAACTTAACCAATATAACTTCACATGGAAGAATGTAAGACCAGCAGCAGGAAACCGCGTAAGATTGCGATGCCAATGGAAGCCATAACCTTTCTCTTTGGAATTTGAACTGATCTTATTAAATTTCTCATACAGCTTTCGCATTTGCTGGTTGTAGAACGTTAATAACTTTTTCTTATAAACAAAAATCTGTTTGCAGAAATGTTTTCTTTCTGAAATTCTTGATTTTTATAGTCGTATCACAGCCAAAAATGAAAAATAAATTTCCTATTATGTTTCTGTAGCAGCGAAGGAGGGAGGATAGATATAAACTCAAAGGTATGGATCGGAGCGTTAATATATATCAATAATAGTTAACTTTAATGGCCAACATTTGAATAAAATAAAGTTGGTCTAGTGGAAGAGGTTCGAACAGTTGCCTTTCAATTTATATGAATTTCTAATCGAATGATATAATATTATGGCCATATGAGCATTCCAAAGTTAAGACATAGTACTCTACTACACTCTTTTTGGTTTTAAATAAAACTGTTATGAAAAGCTGAGTACTTTCTTCTCAATTTCGCTAAAATTAATTTATTTTTGCAAATACCAGTATTTCGTCTAAGACATGCACAATTCTTCAGTGCTAGTACTCAGTTCTAAATAGTTCCTTATTGATGCATAGTTTTGTGCCAATACTTCGCAAGAATTCAAATAATTTGTAGTTGAAAAACAACTTACGATTTTATTTATAGTATTTTCTGTGGTTTTTAATAATCTGGAATAGAATTGAAATAAAAATTACATAAGTTGAAAAAAGGAACTTCACATATAAAAGATACCAAAATCTGAAACTTTTTAAATAAACATTTTTTTAACTTTTTCCGTATCTAAAACGGACGTTCAAAAGTTCAAAAACCTCATGTGAAAAAAAACAATATTACATCTACTAAAATATTTTGTCTGAAAATTATTTAAATTTTTTCTAACAAAAGAACAATAAGCAAAAATTTCCTTAAACTTGACTTTTATTCTGGTGTCATCAAAACGATAAGTATATTATAGTTTCATTTAGTACTTCCCACTTTCAATTTATTTTTTACTTTTTTTTTTTTTTTATATTTAAATTTATTTTAAAACTTGTCTCATCTTAGATCACATCAAATATATTCTGTTATAAAATCATTCTCGGGTCATTCGTGCGCCTGCAATCTTTTTTATTAAGATCATTAATTTATTTTGACTATATATATAGAACACAGTACATATTAAAACTACACATCACTACTTAGAGATTAGACTAGATATTTACAGAGTAATAACAATTTTGATAAAATTAATTTAAATTTATTCAATCTTAAACAAATCTTTATGTCACACTATTGAATTGAATGTGATCGCTGATCGCTTAGAAATGTACAAATTGAACACGTTGCTCATAAAATATAAACTGAATTATTTATTCTTGTATATGAGCCTCTGTCAATTTTGTTTTTGCAAAAAACTTAAACACTTATCAAGTGTCAAATTGATTGGAACAAAACTTAAATTTAATGATTGAGGGTATTTTCTTTTGAAAATAAAAAAAAAAAAAAAGAAAGCCGCAAATTGTTTTTCCTCGTCCAGGCACTAGAAATCACAAATCTTTTTATTAAATTATATGTTATAATATGGAAATAAGAGGAAACTATATGACATAATTTGGGAAAAAAAATTTGTTTATATAATTGTATTAATTTAATGATAACCATTTATTTTTATCATGCAAAAAGGGATTGAAATAGAATATTTATATATTATAATATCGGATTCAAAACTTATCCATCTCTTTTACTCTTATGATCAAATAAAATTTAAATATTTCTGAGTTTTATATTAAAACGAGGAAGATTATAGTTGCTCTTGTCAACTTTTAGATACTCATGCAAGCTAACTCGGTGCCTAAAATAAAGTAAACTATAATTCCCTCTATTATGTTTCATTTATTTTTAAAAAGGTTTCAACTGTTGGGAAGAGGTTTCATTCAATTGAAAAATAGTTTAATTCAATTGAAAAATAGTTTCATTCAATTGGAAAATAGTTTCATTTTATCGGAAAATGCTATATTTAAAAAAATATTTACAAAAAAGTTACGTAATAAAAAAAATTTGGCCCACCCTACCGATAAATTTTGTCTACAAAAACTTCTATTACTTTTTGTCCCAAGAAATCTCAAATTTTGGTAAAAAGCTTTCCATATAACCTTTCCTTGCATATAACTTTAATTTCAACTTTGTAGTGTAATTGATTCTGAAAATATGTGAACAAGTTCTATGGCTCGCAAAATTTCTATTAAATTTGTGTGGAAACTCTCCGAAAAAGAAGTCTTAACATTTTGAATAAAAGTGATTGTCCTACTATAGAACTAGGATATCACCTCCTCGAAAATTAAGCCTTAACATTTTGAGTAAAAATGCTTGTCTCATTATATAACTTACTGTGTATAATTTTCCTCCACCCTAATTCTATTAGTTTTAAAGATATTCTTATTGGATAACAATATAGCAGCAGCTAAATCTACATAGCAGGAGTCTTAGTCCGATTTTAGACAATAACAATAAGACACCTCGAAATCTCTTTGTGTAAATTTCAAAGCTGTAACTTTTTCAGTTTTTGAGTTATCGCGCAGACCGACGGACGAACAAAAAAAAAAAAATAGCTGGAATGATTCATTTGGGATGCTGATGCGACACACACCTTTGAATCTATATGGAAGTCTATGCGGGTCTATTTGTCTAGATGAATGAGTTACAAACGAAAGATCATTTTTATATTACCCATGTCCTTATTTGTTTGCATGGATATAAATATGAAAGAATGTGTGCGAGCGGTTCAAAGTTTAAAAATATTTTCCGCAAATCAAAATCAATTCAGAGATAAAAATTTTGATTCTAGACACTTTTAGAATTATAATATTGAAAAGAATTTACTTTAAAACCACATCAAAGCATTCACTTCCATGAAATTTATCGTTTTTTTAAAATAAAAGTTTTGTTGCAAAATTTTATAATATTTTAAATTTTTTTTTTTTAATTTTTTATTTTAATACATAACAATTTTTGATAAATGCGAATGGGTGAAAATATATAAATTGATTGTTAGAACTCTAAAAAAAAGATCGGAATTTATGTGGTCATATAATGATGATGGGGTGGAAGAAAATTTAAATTATGATTTTTGGTTTTTTTTATATTTTTACTTTAATTCAGGAAATTGACCTTCGTTCTTGAACAAAAAATGTGTGCTTATAACCAAATAATAAATAATTATTTTATATTATTTTTTGATTTTTACTTTGTATTTTAATGGCTTTGTTAAAATATTTTATTGGAAAGTTTATAATTTCTAATATGGGCCAGAGAATAAAACTTTATTGCAATGTTGTTTGAAGCGTTTAGAGAAAGTCATCAAATTCGACTTATCTTATCTCTTAAATTATGGTTTATATTTTCTCTTATTTTTTCTCTTTAGAAATAATTTCTTATTTGTTTAATAATAATTTAAATTAAATATTACATAGTTTTTTTATTTTTTATTGTCACTTATACTTTTGATTCTCCTATGTGAAGCTCCTGAATCTTAGATTATTTAAAAACTTAGCATATTATCTAAGATTTAGTAAAACTAAGGGTAAACTCATTCGAGAAGAATCAAAGCCATGTTGGCCTGTCCTAAATATGTAATTTCAATGGAACTCACTAATAAACTCAATTAATGGCTATCCTATTTGTCCTTAAGTTTTTTTATTCAAAATCTACCCGTATTCAACATCTTACCATTTTCATTATCAGTTTTATGTAATACAAATACATATTCCACAAACCATAAGGTTTCCATATTCCATAAACTTTCAAATGTACACAAACTTTAATCCAAATATCAAAATTTAAAAAATTATTCATTTTTAACCTTCCAAACTTTCACATTTTTATTTAAAATTAAAAATTCTCAAAATATTATAACCCCTATTATTTCCCCCCTCCCCTAAAATTTTACTGAGAAAATAATTTCAATTTTAATTTGTCACATGTGTTGTCAGTTTAGCATGAAATTTTTTGACATTGTCACCATTTCATATGGAAATGACTGTTTAATATTTTGACAGACTGTAAATTGAAATAAAAATAAAAAAAAAAAATAAAATTGAAAAAAAAAAAAGAAAAACCAAAACAAAGATTACGTGCTCTGACAAAAAAAAATTAAAATATCATTGCATATATTAACAATGATAGTACCGTTATTTTATAATAAAAGAAATATAAATAACAAATACATAAATCAAATATGTATACATAATCATTATGATATGTATTTATATGCATATTAAAAAAAGTTCAGCAAAAACATGAAGTTTTTTTTAATCTGAACATACAGCGTTCCTTTAAAGTGGGTCGTAACTAATTACAAGTTCGTAAATGCAAGCTCTAATTGGTATTGATAACTGTAGTTATATTAGTAAAAAAACAATTATAAATAACCCTAATCGTGGTAATCAGTTATCTTAAGCTTTATTATAACATATGTTATATTAGACCAGGGGTTAAAATGGCATGGTTGTAGGAATCGTTAGGGCTGGAATCAATTAAATAAAAATTAAATAATTCTTGTATAAGATGATAGATGGCACACAAATATAGAATATTTTTGAAAACCAATCTATGGTTTAGTGAAAATATTGATTCATGATGTGATGTTTAGTTAGATGTATCGTTTGTATTCGAAAATGATTACTGGATTAACATTTGATATGTCACAGTGACTTGAGTTTTGATTTCTAATGTAAAAATCAGAGTTCAAATCCATGTGAAAGTAAAATAACATATATTATTTGATTAAATTTTAGATTAAGCTATCTTTGGTCATCTGGTTCAAATTAACGACATAACCAAAGGTCATTTGGATCAAATAATTTCAGTTTAAAAATTCAATTCACAGATACAGAAATATCTCAAAAAATAAAAAAATTTTAAGGACTGGTAACATTTTACGTAGTAACTGTATATGGAATTCATTACGATGAATTGTAGTTATAAAAATTGTAGAACTTTGATCCCTCTATCTACCTATGTATGAAAAAGCTTCTTAGCCCATAATTAAACAGTTACCCCACAAAAAGATCAATTGTATTATAATAATTTGCATCCAATATGGTCCCTTTCTAGGTACACTTTTGTATATTGTCCTTTTATTCTTCATATTTTACCAACATCATAAAAACCAGACGTTATTTAAACAGTTTCATACATTAATTCATTAAAAAACCAATCTATTTTCATAAATTTCCTTTTTTATTTCGTTTTAATTAATTAATTATTTTGAATTATAAATTGGATTAAATATAAAAATTTCAAAAAATAAATTAATTTTACATTTCCTTATAACATTAAACAAACAAAATTTTTTTTATTCCCTTAGAAACAGTTACCTTTCATTATAACCCCTTTTTTATTTCTATTTTTTTTTTCTTTCTCTTTCTTGTATATTTCATGCATTTTTGTAGATCACCATCTGAAAATAATGGATCAGAAACAAGTTATGAACTTGATGATCTAAGTGATCAAATAAATCTAATATTGGAAAAAGATCTAATTGAAGGGACTGGTATTGCTGGTGATTTCAACGTTCATAACATTGATTGGCTGAAAACCACTTCAAACAGCAACAGTCCCGCAAGACAAGGAAGGTATGTGGACCTAATAAAAAAACAAAACTAAAAACTATAGCTTTATAGTAATTTCTATTTTAATCTATGAAAATATTTATTTGCATATTTATTAGATGCAATTATATGAATGGCAATCTTATAGATATTATAGTTTTTTTTTTTGAACTTTTTCTATAATTAAATGTTTTAATATAAAATTGAATGGAATGCCTTAGAATATAGATTATTGAATGTTATTTTTCTTAGAATATAAGCACTTAAATAATTTTAAATAATAAATTTTTATATTTAGTCTCTATAATTACTGCCTTTTACTTTAAGCACTTTTTGATGTAACTCTAAAACTCTAAAATATTTAAAAACCTTATTAATTTCTTCTTTCTTCTAATATATGTGTGTGTAATCGTAATTTAATTGCTGAAATAATCAAAAAGTCGATCGATAATGTTTTAATTTGAGTTGATTTGTGTCGAGTGATATTCAAAATTTTGAGTGAATTCAACACTGAGTCTGCTCACCTTGAGAGTCCATTTCATTAACTCAAATTTTGAGGCAACTCTACATTTATACAGATTCAATGTTGAGTTGAGTTGAAAATTGAGTTTTTTTACAACTCTGGTTCAAACTAAGTATTTTTTGACATTTACTCATGAATTTTTGGCCTTCAAACCGCTTGAGCTCTAGTTCGTTATATGAATTTAAAAGATATAAAAAATTATCAAACCCAGTTCATTCAGCCAGTAAGCTCTTACCCCTGCAACACCTTCTTCTTAATTCGCTCAACACTAAGAGTGTACTTATATTGCAACTGCGATAAGTGGTAAGAGCGTCGATAAGAGCATTAAAATTATATATGTTTAATCGTTGATCAAAGCGATGCTCCAATATAAACACCTCTATTAAAATCATGTACCTATATAATTTGCTACGCTATACTCTTATCGATGATCTTATCACTTATCGCAACTCCCTCTAATATAAATTCACTCAAATACGCAAAACTTTAACTAACAATAACACCCTGTGCACACCCTGTTCAACATTTTCATATTTCATATTTTACAGTGCATATAATAATCATATAAG
This sequence comes from Dolichopus griseipennis, assembly GCA_963082915.1. Lineage (NCBI taxonomy): Eukaryota > Metazoa > Arthropoda > Insecta > Diptera > Dolichopodidae > Dolichopus > Dolichopus griseipennis. The sequence goes on from OY720441.1 coordinate 366,939,872, forward strand.
ATTTCCCGACCTAATTCATCTATCGAAACAAATTTTAATACATAAGTCTGGATACAAAAAAAAAAAAAGAAAAAAAACAAAAAATCAAAATGAATTTAAAAATAATATTAATTCACTTTTGTTGTCTTTGTCCACCCCATTATTATTGTATACATAACAATTATTTTCTATTTTATTCCGACACTTTTAGATCCGACACATAATATAAAAACATACATACAAAACAAAACAATTGTTCAAAATAATATTCACAATAGTACCTATATATATATATTTTTTTTTTTAGGGATGTTTTGAATCTCTGTTGTGCAAACAGAGACAAATTCATATTTTTTTTTTTTTTATTTAAATTTCTTTCTTTTTTTTCCCCGTTGAATTTTAATTGAAAAACAAAAATTCTTTCACTTTGTTGCTAACATTCGCGTTGTTCGTTCGTTCGTTGCTACCGGTTTGCAAAAGTTGTTAATAAATTTTTATGATAAATACACATATATATATATACAATAACAACAAACAAAATAGAAACCAAACAAAAATGGTTCGGAATAAAAAATTTCAATTAAAACTGTTTTTAGAATATTAAAAATAATAAAAAAAAAAATAAACCGTTATATCAAAGAAACAAAACAATCAAATTCAACCTACATTCAATTTTAATTTGCACAACTTTTTATTTTGTTTTTTGTTTTTTGTTTTTTTATTTTTATTTAACTTAACAATAAAAATAATCAACAACCCAACAAACATAATAACAAAAACAATCAAAATAATACTTAAATACAAAAAATTTATTATAATGTCATCTTGTAAAACTTGCAGTACCGTTATGGAAGTACCACCACATCATCCATCACCAATATCACCTGGTAATATTTTAGTATCATCAGAAACTGTTAGTCATAATTCATCATCACCATCGAAATCATCACGTAAACATTATGGTTCACATCATCGTGTTACAATTGATGAAAGTAATTTACCGTTATCAGCATCATCAACACATCATCAATTAGTAACAATAACAACAACACAACGTGATTATAGTAATGTTGGTAATGGTGGTGGTAATGGTGGCGGTGGTGGTAGTTCATCACCACCATTACCACCACCAGGTGGTGAACCATCATCATCAACACAACAATTAGTTGCAACAGCTAGTGGCCAAGGTGGTCATTTAGCATTAATGTATCATAGTAGTCAACAACATCCGTTACCAATGTTACCTACAATACGAAAATCATCTAGAGCACCATCATATTATTCATCTACAAGTCATCATCATGAAATTAAAGCGTAAGTAGAAAAACAAAAACATAAACATAAACAAATATAAAGAAAATTAATTTTCTTTCATTTTCTTTCATTTTCATTTAATACCCGTAATAAATTATTAAACCATTATTTTTAAGATTAGTGTATATGGATATAAAATGAAATAAGAAACCTTGAGTTTCATATTTATTTCATTTCAACTTAATCTTTATTTATAATTTAAAAGAAAAATGCTTGGAAAGGAAGGAAAACATTTTTTTTTAATAAAGAAAATTTAAAACAAAACGCAGAATATAAAAGCTACTAGGGCTGGTTTCATATAATCGAATGATAATTAATTGAATTTATTAAATCGTGGTATAATTTGTGTAATAAATCAATTATACGTGGTATAAATTATATAAGATAAACGTTTACATTAAACATTCACTTAGGATTTACTTAGACCAGGACCAACTTCTATTTCAAATCGAAGAAGTATAGAATATTCGAGGTTTTTTATAAAGGTCTAAAAAACTAATAGTTTTAGTTTTTAAACTTTTGGAAATATAGTTTTGGCTTTCTTAATTTATGTTGAAGTGATTGATTCTTAGAAGATTCGCACCATTTAAATGATATGCAACTGAATATTTTTCCAAGAATTTTATGCCAGCCGCATTAACACAGCATTACAGCATTACCACAATAAAACCCACATGTTTAACTTAATAGCTTGGAAAACTTTCAAACCGTATATAATGTGCAAGTGGTCTTAAATCATCGAACAACTCTTATAAATCATCATGGTCTATGACTATACTGAAAATTTATATTTTTCTTAGAACGCTTACTTCGTATTTACCTCAATGATCTTAGTACATCATGCTAAAATATTGATAAAAGAGGTTTTATAATTGATCCAGAAATTTATTCAAATTTATTCGATTAGATCTACTAATCTTATTTTAGAGATCTATAGATTATTTTATTTTTCATATCGAATCAACTTTCTTTGATTTAATAAAAGTGGTTTATAAGATAACAAATTCTAGTAATTGAAACAACTCTGCGAATTTGGTTATCTAATTAAACGTCAAAAACCTGACCAAGCAAAACCTGAAAAGCACAAATTCATAAACTTTTTGGACGCTTCAATCAGAAACATTTTGTAAATATCAACTTAATTCCATAATTATTTCAATCCTACTACAAAAGTCATCAACAAATGATCGTCAAGTTGTTGACGTTTTAAAAAAGGCTGTTTAATTTAGGGGATGTTTTTATTTAAGTCCTTTCTAACTTTTCACGACTTTTAAAAAGTGAAGACTTTTTATAAGTAAAAATTTTTCTATTTGAGGAACTGCGGGACATTCTACATTTAAACGAAAAAGAATGTAGTAGAGTAAACTGTGTCAACTGTGGGATATCCGTATGGCCGTAATATAAACATTATAACTTCCGGTTAAATACTTTTTTACAACTTATGAGGCTTTCAGTTATGAACAAAAGAAAATATAAGTTGAAAGGCGGCTCTTCGAACCTCTTCCACTGCACCGACTATATTTTATTCAGACGTTGGCCATTCAAGTTAATTACTATTGACAAAATTTCAGGCACCCAGCTTCATTAAGTGTAGAGTAATGCTCATAAAAAAGAAGAAGTCGTATGGTAGCTACTCGAACCCACTGCAGTAGATATAATAAATTTTACAGAAACTTTGGCTATAAAATTAAAGAACTTTTGACACAATTTCAGACACCCAGCTTTAATAGATATAGAGTAATGTTCATATAAAGAAAACAGGTACTCGAACCAGTGGACCAAAATGGCTGGATTTCAATAGCAATAGCGTCACAAACGTAATGGCAATGTAGTATACCCTTTTGATATATAGTCATACTTGTATAAAAATGAAGAAGACATTTGAAGGGAATTAGTTTACATTAGTATGAAATGCGTTAACTTACTACAATTACGTTGTTCAAATTAGTTCTCATTTCTTCTTTACAGAATAAATAAATCCCAAACCTTTGACATTTCCGTCAAAGAAGATATGGCAGCTACCATTTCGAAAATCACAATCTGTCATTTATAAGGCTATTTTTCTTTCCCACTAAATTTTAGCCTTCACTTTATCTTTACCTTTTCAATGCTTAAAATTTGTACACTAGAAAAGTCACAACCTATTAAAAACTTTAAAAATTCCAATTATTATACAATAAAACATCGTTAATAATTAAAGTGCATTAACATTCTTTTGATAGTTTTTATTTTTTAATTATTATTTTTATATGTGTTAGTGTTATGTTTTGTATCATTTTCATGAAACACATAATCATAATAAAAAAAAAAACTTTCCTTTTCAGATTTACTGAATTTTATCCATGCTTTTCATTTCTATTGAAAATTTAAAAATTTAATATTCATGTGTAGACTAAAGTTTTTTTATCCATATATTAATTTTAGAGTCCCATAAGCAGCACATATATATATACATTAAATACCTAACACGAATGGAGCGTAGGTGAAATAAAGAAAGAAAAAAAAACCCCTGGAAGAGTGAAAAAAAAAAAAATTTATCCAATAAAAAACTAAAAGAGTTTTAAAAGGACGTGGCATGAAATGTTTATTTTTCTTACAGTTTTTTTTGTTTTGTTTTAAGAAATCAAAAGTTAGACAGAGAAAACAAAATATATGTATGAGGGAGAAGGAAAACAGCATGGCGAAGAAAAAAAAAATTATAAAAAATAACTTTTATCTTAGCTTTTATCTCTTTTAGTTTTTTTTAATTTTCTTTCTGAATAGTTTTTTTGTTATTTAAAAGTCTCGTCCTTGTACAAACAACTTTAATAATACATGCATTTGTACAAATTTTAGATGTTAGTATGTTCATGTGATATATGATATGAATTCTTTGTACGTGATTTTTAAATAGTAGTTTAAAAATAAAAAGAGCAGAGCTTCAATTTGGATTAATGCTCGCAAATCTGAACTTTATTTCGGTTGCATTGCACGCTCTTTTAAAATAATAGACTCAGTGAAAATGGAAAATCCTCTTTAAGTTGTAGGATCTTAAATAATGCTAGAAAATATAATGGATTTGAATCTAAGAATAGAATAACCCGAATAGAATAGGTGTTAGGTTCTTCCACCTTCTGAAGATACTTAATGCCAACATATAATTGAGAAGACACCACATACTGAAGTTACATATATGACTCAAAATATCATAATTCAGACTATTTTTAGTTCGAGTTCAGTCTATTTAAAATTTAGAAAATTTCCTAACGGGATAGCAATGAAATTTAAGATATTTTGCACCTCTGACATCACTTTTATGACTAAAATCAGTCTGGAGTCTCTTATTCCTTCGGAAAACAGCTGAGTCTCAGAAAAAATAGAAGCAATGTTTATGCTAATAGATCTTAAATGATGTTAGGAAAAATGATGTAAGAATTTATTATTCCCAGGGGAAATCGTATTTAGTTTCTTCGGCTTCCGGAGAATATCATATTTCAACTGCGAAGATCCACGTACCATAGTTACAAAAACAGTTAAAAATATCACAATTCAGACCACATATTGTTCAAGTTTAATCATTAGGTGAATCAAATTTGAAAGATTTTGTATCTTTTACCCCTTAGTATAAATGCAGTGGATCTAAAGCCTCCCATCGCCTTAGATCTGCACATCTACAGCTCATTTTTCAAGAGTCTCAGAAAAAATGAAAGGCTTATGCTTTAAACTGGTAGATTTTAAATGATGTTAAGAAAACAGATGTATTAGATTAAACTGTTAGGTTCTTCCCGCTTTAGAGGATATTTGAGGACGTCGGTCAATTAAGAAGTTCCCACGTAATGAAGCTGGATATAATTCAAAACACCAAAATACCAAATACCTGGCTAAAACCATCACCTGACTAATATCATAATAATAACAGATGTATACAGTTCACCAGGAGTCATCTCTGTAGAGATCTATAGCTGAGTAATTGGAAACCTTAGCAAACCATGCATTGAAGTTGTAACTAATCAAAGGGACCATACTTCGCAAATTTTTAGATTAAACAAAATTCTGATCCAACTAGATTAATGCATTATAGTTTTTAAACTACTACATATTTATACTGTATGCAGAAACGTTGTATGCACCACTTATCATTATTTGTCGTCATGCATTTCATTTGTTTTTCTTTTATTTTTCTCTTATATTTTTTTTTTTGTTCATTTTTTTATCCCCAACTTTTTTTTCTAATATAGACTGCATTAGACGTGTCTAGCTTTAAGGATTCACTTAATGGAAATACTTAAGCTTAAAGGGTTTTTATAAATATAGTTTTTGTTTTTTCCTTTCTTCTTATGTTTATTTTTGCAACCAACAAAATCAAAATTTTTAAAGGTGTTAGGTGGAAAAACTTTTATTAAGTGGAAAAGCATAAAGAGAAAAACCCCTTGAAATTTATAAAAGCAATAATGTAAGATAAAACTTTTTATTCTACTTTGCTTTTCTTCTAGACAAATTTAATATTTTTTTTTTCAACTTTAACACCTGGACATTAAATGTTATCTTACAGATACAGTTCATATATCTTTTTTTACAATTAATACAATGTAAAAATGTATAACTGTACAGTTATAATAACGGTTATTAAAAAATTTCCTTTTTATTAATATATATACATTTATATATATATCGCTCTATGTAAAGATAGTTAGTTAATGACGGAAATTGGTTGCAGATGTCAGGATGTAAGTGAAGGAAAAACAAAACTTGGAAACTTCGAGTTTAAAAGAAAATTTTATTATAAAAGTTTTTCCTCATTGAACTTTTTGAAAATATCACCTTATAGTTTTTGCTTTTTTTTTCTTTATTATTTTTTTTATCAAAGTTTTTAATTACCTGGATTTATTAATCGGATAGATAGAAACATAAATTTATATTTGAGGGGCAAAAAAATGAGTATTTGTTGCGCAAAATTATTGATTACTTTTTGATAAAAACAAATACAGTTTTGAATTTTAAATTTGAAAAACACCAACTTTTAGAAAACGGGAAAATCAAGTAACAAATAATCTGCAACCTAAATGATTTCTTATAATATATTCTATACTAACTTCTGAACTTGACCACATTTGAAGAATCATATAAGAAACTGATGAATAAATAAGGAGTTCTATTTGCCTATACAAGTACTGAAGGACCAATGTAACATGCTTAAGCTCAATCTGAAGTTTTAACTAAATTTGGTTTAAAAAAAACAGTTTTTCATTTTGAGTTCAAACGCGATGTACCTTAAAACTATCTTAAGAAACTTTAGATAGTTTTAAGGTATATCAAATTCTAGTTGTTCAACTTTTCCGTAATTTAAAATAATTTCCGAAATAGTTTTATATAAAATATTAATTTTTTGATTGATAGCAGAGATATTGGCCTGTAAGATTTTGCCTCATTTCCCTGGCTTCCCTGGCTTTGCTATCATAATAACCTCTGCCACTTTCCAAACGGTTTTACTGCTGCATTTATGAGTTTTCTTAAAAATTTTAGAGCTTTTTGTGGAAGCACTTTATAATCTTAATTTCTTCACTAATTTCTTCTTGTGTAAATGGAATAATATTTGTTTCTTCTATTATAACATCCTTCACTAAACAAAGATCTGAATTTATATCGTTTGGTTTGAATATGTTTTCTAAATGATCTCCAAATAATTCGGTTTTATCTTTATTATCCTTTGCCCAAGTGCCGTCTCGTTTCATGAACGTCGAAGCGTGCTTTGGCTTTTTTGCACTCTTCGTTGCTTTCCACGAGTAATTTGATTCTTTTGTTTGCAATAAGCTTTTTATATAATTTTCATATGATACTGATTTTAAAATCTCATTTTTTCTTTTAAGAGATTGTGATAATCTGTTGAAAATTTTCTTATCATCAGGGTAACGTGATTGTAGCCATCTTCGTCTAGTCCTTCTTTTTCGTTTTATTAAATCAGTTATATCTCCAAGATAATTATTTACTGCTGACCTATACTCAATTATTTTTGTGTTATTCCAAGCAGCTTTTTGAATTAATTAATAAAGCCTTCTAGTTCCAAGTCTAATTTTTCTTTTGATTGTAATTTTATATTTAAATTAATATTATTTGTGATTTCATACTTAAAGCTTAACCAGTCCGTGGTACTATTTGTCAGTGTGGGCTTATTTAGTTTTCTAGTTATTTTTTCATTCAACTCTAGTATGACAGCAGAGTGATCCGAATCCAAGTCATGATTATCACTTAAATTTATGAAGTTGCTTGAAATTCTTTTGGTGGGTACTAGAATGAAAAATTTTTATGTCATTATACATTTTTTAAATTTAAATTAAATTTTGAATCCCATTATTTTTATCTTAAAGGATTGTATAAATTCCAGTCAGATATTTACTGCATACTTTTGACTAACTTTCAAATCTACCTTGCTTTAAATTCAAAAATCAAGTAAACAAAATATACTTTCATTTATCAACACAATAACTCAAATTTTTAATAAAAAAATAAAAACCAATATTTATATTTCAAAACTGTATTTTCACAAATTAAAATTTTTCTAAATTTAAAATTTTTTATAAAAAATGATATAAGCGAAACGATTACACCCAGAGGAAATCATACGTTAAATTTTTTTGAAAAAAAAACTAATATTCTAATATAAATATAAAAATTTTTTTAATTTTCACTTCATTTTTTTTTTGTTATTTATTTCCCTACATGTCAATAAACCCTTCAAGAAACTTAAGAATTTGCCCTAAAAATCATTGTGACTCCTAAAAATATGCTCTTTCTTATTATTCAAAAAACCAAATAAAATTTTTTTTTACTTCTAACTCAATCGCTCTTTTGAATTTTATTTCAATTTCTGCTAAAAAAAAATGCTTCTATTTACTAACTCAGGTGTTAAATATTATATATATGATTCCATATGGTATATATACTAAAGTTTATTTATTAAAATATATATAGTAGGATATTTCGTTATTATTTACTTTTCTCGTTTTTATTTGTCTTTTTTATTTGAAAAAAATTTTTTTTTTTTTGAAACGTTTAGACATAAATTGAATTTTCCTTTTTCATTTTCGTATTGGTTTTCTCACCGTTTTTATACCCGTGCATACATATATGAACATCGGGTATATTAAAATTACTCCTCCGTTTGTAACGCATCGAAATATAAGAGCTAGATATAGTGTCAAGGGTACGTATCGAATCAGCATCGAAAAGTGAATCGATCTAGCTATGTGTGTCCGTCCGTCCGTCCGTCCGTCCGTCCGTCCGTCCGTCCGTCCGTCCGTCCGTCCGTCCGTCCGTCAGCACGATAACTCAAAAACTATAAGAGCTAGAGTTCTGAAACTTTCACAAAGTAATTTTTAGACAATTTGTAGGTTCCCTATTGTTTTTGGTTAAAATCGGAGAAAGGCTTCAGGTAGCTGCCATACAAATTTTTCGATATTTTATGAGTATTTTTAAAATTAATAACGAAAAATAGAAACCAAATATAAAAACAAACAAATTGTTGTTTAATTATTAATCGATTCATGGTGTAGTGGTTAGGACATGTTACTTGTAGCAAAAATGTTTCGGTTCGAATTCAGGCTACGGATATTTTTTTTTTTTTTTAAATTCATTTTTTTTATCTATTTTTTTTTTAATAAAATATACCTATGTATTTATTTTATGTTTGAAAAAATTTTATTTTATAGAAAATTAGACAGAAGATTCATTTATATTAAAAATTATTAATTTTTTTTAATATTTCTATAAAAAAAATTCAAAACTGTTATTTAAAACAAACAACTGATACTATAGCAACTACGATTATTTAAAACTGTTATTTAAAACAAACAATTTATACCATAGTAACTAGAATTATTTAAAAAAAAAAAAAATGAGATAAATAAAAACTCGTTTTGTAAAGAAATTATTAATTGTTCTATGGTATAGTGTGTAGGACATGGGACTGGTAGTCAAAACGTTTCGGTTCGATTCTTGGCTGGGGCAAAATTTTTTTTTTTTAAATTCATCTTAAAATTCTCATTTATAAATTATTTATTTTTTTTAAAACATTTTAAAAAAAAATTCAAAACAGTTATTCAAAACAAATAATTGATACCATCGCAACTATAATAATTTAAAAAAAAATTTAAATGAACATAAGGTCGATGGCTTAGTGGTTAAGACGTCGACATTTTAATTGGAGTGTGGGTTCGAATCTCGTTGAGAGCATATTTTTTTTTTAAATTCATCTTTTTTTTTTAATTCATTTTTTTTTTATTAATTTTTTTTCAATTGAATATAAAAAAACAAATATTTTGAATTTTCTGTCAAACAGTTCAATTGCAATATAAAAATTTCTTATATATTTGATACACGCACGGGTATCTAAAAGTTGACAAGGGCAACTATAATCTTCCTCGTTTTTTTTCACTTTTCTGAAAAACTTTTTAGATAAAAACATAAAAAAAAAATTCAAATATTTTATTTTTTGGTAGGTCTGAAGCCATTTTACCTTTAAATTAAAAAAAAAACATTTTAATAAAAAATTACTTTAAAAAACATTTTCAAAGTTTATGACTCGATTTTTTTTTTATTTTTGTATATTTCAGAGGTGATGCGTTAGCAACGACATTTTCAGCTCTATATGGAAAATTATTAATTGTAATGGGTATAGCATTTCCAATGGCTGAAGTTATATCAACATATATACCACCATCATTTTATGAGGTAAGAAATATTATAAATATATATATATATACATATTATATATATTTATTCAAAATATAATTACTTTAAATACAAAAAAAGGAAAATAAAAAAATTGAAAGTAAAATAATTTGAATTTATTAAGGTGTCAGTATAAAGTTCAAATATTTTTTTTAAAATTCTCTGTAGAAAAACTTTGACATTTTGACATTTTATTTTGAACTTAATATTTACATTTAAAAAAAAAATAATAAATAATTGTCATTTTCTGATAATGGAATATTGTTGCCATGTAATTGGAATTTTGTCATTTTTTTAGTTTGTTTAAAATATGATAATTACATTTAATTTTAATATTTATGAATTGTCGAGATTTTCATCATATTTTTAGTTGTTGTACTCGATCAAATATTTAATCTTATATAATTGATATATCTTATATATAATTGATCTGACCGGCACAATGGTTAAAGTGACAGCTTTTCAATCGGAAAGATTTGGGTTAAAACCCATGTCAGCTCAAATTTAATAAATAATTATAATGAATGATTGATATCGTAATATTTTATGTCATAACGTAAATAAATTTAACTCCAACAACTGAAAAGGAAACGCAGATTCACTCACTTATCACAATGTAAATACATAAATAAATAAATAATTAATTGATTTTGTATCTGAATAGTCTCCTGAGGCAGATATCCCTTTTAGGTGCTTTTGCTTTGATTTTTAAAAAATATACTATTCTAAAATCCACGCCAGATTAAGAAAATCACATTATTGTTGAGTTTATTCCGCAAGGGAGCAGAGGACTTCCATTTGGCATTTCCATCTCACTCGGTTTCTTGTTGCTGCTTTTACATTCTTTCATATGATGTTTCATTGGTTAAATTTATTTAGTAATATGAGCCGCCAGGAATTATTTCGGTGCCCCGGCTCCTACTTTCTTGGGCGTTCTATTCCACGGCCATGAAACTTATGTTGTTGTGATCTTTTCTTAGAGTATGTCACATCCAGCTCCATTTTTCTTTCTTTATTGACTCAGTATTACGAGAATGTTCTCCTGTAATTCTTCACAGGTCTTCGTTGTTTAGTTAATCCGAGCAGACTATTCTGCATATGATGCGTAGATATTTGTTAAAGAATACTTGAAGTTTCTGGATGGTGATGTTAGATAAAATTCATGTTTCTCTGTCATACATTACCACGGTTTATCCTGGATATCTGAGTATTTCTCGATACCGGGTGGTACAATCATCCGAAAAGCCATGGCTTTTATGAATCTCCTATAATGTATAAAATTTAATTATTATTTTAAAAATTTAAATTCAAAACAAGTAAACAGAACGGATTCAAAATAAAGTAAGCATTTAAAAGTATTTACTCTCTAAATTTAAATAAATTTCTGCTCTATTAGATTCCTCGCATTACCATACACAATTAAGTTTCCAAACATTTACAAAAATTTTCTAGGTACAAAACTGTTACAAAACGACAAATTTAAAAGCAACAAAATTCTGACAACACTTTTATTTAATTTTGTTTTATTACTTAATTTTACAACTTTTTTCCCCTACTTTGTATTCAAAATACAACTTTCTGTATAGCATATACATATATCACTAAATTTTAAATTAAATCATATTATCCTTATTTTATTTATTTTCTTCTTCCTCGTCTTCTCCTACTTCCATTTTCGTCCTTGAATTCCTTCTACTTTACATTAAATGTGTTTCTGCTATGTTAAACTTTTACAGATGGTCATTTAAAAGAGGATTTAGAGAAGATGCGAAAAGGAAAACTTTTAATTTCTATTCTTATATAATATACACTTATATATACATATAAATACCTTTGTACATTCAATTAAAAAGTTTTAATAGGAAAAGTACCAAAAAAAAAATGGCAACTGTAAATATAAAGTGAGAAAAAGAGAAAGAAAAAAATAATATTTTGTTACCGGTTTAAAAAAAAAATCCCTGACTGCAAAAATGTGTAACAAAGTATAATTTTTTATTAGTGTAAACATTGTACACTTCCTTTTAATATTTCTTCAAACAAAATGAAAAAAAAAAAACAAATTAAATAAAATTCATAATAAGACCTTTTAAACTTTTTAAATAATTCAATTTAAGTTGCTAAACCAGAAAAGTACCATAAAAAATATTAGGAGGCGCTCCCTACTCTTTATTTATTTGTTTGTTTTTATACCCGTATGACTATATAGGCAAAGGGTATAATAAATTTGCCATTACGTTTGTAACGCAGAGAAGGAGGGGGGGTAGATATAGACTCAAGTGTATGGATCGGATCAGAATCGAAAAATAAATCGATTTAGCTATGTATGTCCGTCCGTCCGTCCGTCCGTCTGTCCGTCCGTCCGTCCGCACGATAACTCAAAAACTAAAGGAGCTAGGATCTTGAAATTTTCGCAAATCCGTTTTTTTGCAATAGCCGTCATCGCTATTTAAATCCAGCCATTTTGGTCTATGGGTTCGGGTAGCTGCCATACAACTTCTTTTTTTATATGAGAATTACTCTGTACCTATTAACGCTGCGTGTCTGAAATTTTGCCAAAAGTAGTTTAGTTTTATGGCCAAAGTTTTTGCAAAGTTTGGTTGGTCTACTGCAGTGGGTTCGAGTAGCTGCCATACAACTTATTCTCCACCTAATGAAGCTGGGTGTCTGAAATTTTGCCAAAAATAGTTTAGTGTAATGGCCAAAGTTAAAGCAAAATTTGATTGGTCTATTGCAGAGGGTTCGAGTAGCTGACATACAACTCCTTCTTTTATATGAGTATTCTGTTAAACTTAAAAAAGCTGTATGTTTGAAAATTTGCCAAATGTAATTAATCGGATGATATAATGTATATGTAACGGTCATACGGGTATCCCAGAGTTGACACAGTCTACTCTACTACACTCTTCCTCGTTTAATTTAAAATAATTAAAAAATATAATAATAATATATTTTATAGAATAATTTTACATCTTCAAACAAAAGTTTATGTTTTATCTTTAAAGAAAAGTTGTTTTGCAAACCTTCATTAAAAAAATGTTTGTTCTATTTTATATTTAATTGAACCCTCTCGTTTTTTACTTACCCCTAATTTGCGTCAAAAATTCTTTTTGTTTTATCTACCCCTGATAAAAAAAAATTGAAAAAATTTTTAATTCTTATTTGAGACTCGTTCAATTTGAATTAAACTGGAAAAAATTAATACAAAAACAAAAGTCCTTGAATAAATGCAGAAAAAATTTAAACTGCCTAAAAGTATGCAATATATATTTTTTTATAAATATTTTACTTGATTCAATTTGTTTATATTTATATAATCTTATAACTGTATGAAAAGTCGTGTGTGTGTGCTATATATAGTATATATTTAAATATATATGTGTGTTATATATTTATGCATTTATTCGAATAATAACAAAATAAAGAATTTTTTAAGTGTAAAAAAGATAGAAAATAAACAATTTTTACATTTTATTATTTAAGTCCTTAAAAGCCTTTCATTATACTTTTTATTCTTCTCTCTCTGTCACTCATTTGTGTTGTTGTTTATACTATCTTTAAATTATAAGAATAATATTCTTAGATAAGTACTCGCACTTGGAAACTTTGTTATGTTACTTTCTCCTTTTTTTTTTATACCCTAAAGAAACTTCTTCTTCGTACTTATTTTTTGTCGTAATTTACTATCTAGTATCTACATATATATACACTCAGAGTTAGGGCCGAACCCCTTACTATCACAATTGTTTTGTCTCAATTATTATTTTATGATGAAATGAAAATGTCTTTATAGAAAAATTGTTCGTATCCTTTTTCCTGATATTAGAACAATTCAAAAACAAATTTTAAAAACATTTGTATATGTGTTTCTATTTTACACACATATATTCATATGTATTTAGGAATATTTATTTACATGTATCACATTTTTACATATGTTTTACACACATAATATTTATGAATTGTGCAAATTATAAGCAATAAAAATAAAAGAATATAAAAGTAAAATAGAAAAGTGAAAAGAAATGGAAAACATTTCTAAAGTGGTTTTTTTTTTGTTTTACTTTTTGTTTTATTAGAGGAAGAAAATTTTTTTTTTTCCTACTTATCAGAAAAGTTTTTAAATTGATGGAAAATATATAGAAGAATATAGAAGAGATCATAATATAATTGGAATTTGTCATTAAAATATTTAAATAAAAGAAATATAGGTCCTATAAGTTAAAAATAAAGTCGGTACGTTGATTACCGTAGTAGTAATAAAATACACATGGAAAAGTCCCTACCATATTGTATTCTGAATATTGCAGTATTACTATTATTGCAGGGACTAACACCATGCTCTAAAGAATTTAAACAACTTATGCCTCCATTGAAGATTTTCCAACGTGAAACAAAGAGGGCAACAGATGCTCATATCTACACAGTTGAGTTAGCTAGATGGCGTAACACGGCTTATGGAAATTCATTTGTTATGCGCTGCTCACGTTTATGGAACCATATTCCACCAAATGTATTCCCCAAAGTTGATTATGTATATATATACGATTTAGCCAAGTTTAAGGAGATCATTGATATCTTTCTTTTATATATCGCGTCCAATTGTTCCCATCCCCCGTAATTCAGAAATCCCAAATTATTTTCACCATAAACCCAAATCCTTCATATCTTCATCCCAGTAACCGAACTGTACATTTGTATCACAGAGGTTGCCTCCTAAAAATAGGTTCAAAATGGGTGTGGGTTTGATGTGTTAAAGTCGCACATTACTCCAAGAAACACCGCACAGTTTCAATGGGTGCCTTTCGAGCTTTCCATTGCCTTGTAAAAAAAAAAAGAGTCGATCCTAATGAATTTCACATATAATAAAAGGACTTTGTTTTAATAATGCTTAAGCTTCTCAAATCAATTTCGAAAAATATACAATGAATTTCGAAATTCTAAAAATCAGATCATCTAAATAAAACAAAAGAAACTTAATTTTCCGGAGCAGCCTTTGAACTTATCTATTATATTTTGTAATTAACAGGGTATTCCGTTTACAATTACTTATAATTTAGATTACAGTTACTTGTAATTGGCTATAATTTATTACCCTTAATTAGATTAGATTACAATTAATTATATATGCCTTATGATATGAGTTATGATTACAATTAATTTTAATTACTTGTAATTGTAACCGAATAAATAAATAATTACTTGCAATAGATTACTATTTATAACTATTAATTAAATTAGATTACAATACTAATTATATAATATGTATTCAGTTACGATTACAATGAATTTTAATTTGAACAAGGTTTATTAAGCACATTGAATTTAAAAAAAAATGTAAAGAAAAAGGTAATTGTGATAAGCATTTGTAATCATTAAATATGTAGTAGTTAATAATTTGAAGTGTACTTACTTATAATGTAAAACAAATTTCTAAATAGTAATCAAATAAAATTTACAAATCAAATAAACGGCCAAAGTTAAAAAAATTTGTAAATTTATTTTTAGTTTAAAATTTACTTCCAAATTAATTTTCAATTAAACCCATGTCTTGAAACTTATATAGCCCATCAAATACAGAGATCATAACGATAAAAACTCGATGACAATTCAAAACCAAATATGTATCTTGTTAGTAGATATATAACTTATGTATATATGTATATGCCAAGATATACGAGTACTTCGATTCCATGTTGCCTTTTTAGAAATTTCTAAGATTTGTGAATGGTTACAAAATATAAAAAAAAAAGCAGATTATCACAAATGATGATGATGATGATAGTACTTATGATGTATCCATCATTCGTGCTGATTTCAGTGTTCTGTTCTTTATATTGCGTGTTATGTTTTCTTAATTATATTTTGAAAATAAAATAAGAATCCGTATCAGATCAAGTGTATTTCCAATTTGAATGCAGAATGAATATTCAAAAGGAACTCAAAAGAAAAATATCATAAAATAATTACAATATGATATCTATTTTAATTTATTGATTATTTTTTTTTTTTTGTATTCAAACAAAGACATATTGAAAAATTTTGAATAACTTAAGATAAAATCTTAGAATTTTAAAATTAATTTGAAATTGGTTTTGTTGAATATTAAATACAAATGACCTGATTTAATTATTAAATTCCAATACTTAAACCTATTCTTTTTTTCTGAGAAAATTGGTAAGAGAAATCTTTACTCAAGGCACGTCTGAGACAAAAATCTTAGGGTCATAAGTCCCTAGGGAGCTTTGCTATGAGTTTTAAGTTCCTTAGGGACTTATGTTTCACTAAATGACCCCTAAATCCCTAAGAGCTAGAATAACAGACACTGCACCTCTTAGGAGTTATGTATTTTTTACAAAGCTCTTCATCAAATCAATTTAGGTTATTTGTTATGGAAGAATAAGAAAGGAGCTGGATGTATTAATTAGACACGAAATATCCTGAAAAGAAATAGTGAAAAAGTTATAAGTAGATATGAATGGAGCCCTGAAGCTATGCTCCCAACTGGAGTAATAGGGATAACGGACTGAGAAATTTATTATTTAAGTAATGTTGGATCCAAAAATTTTTTTAGTGCAATAACTTGAAAGACGAAATTTAATTATAATTTTGAATTGCTATGTAAACTCATTTTCCCTCAACTTAATGTATTTAAATATATTGAATCTAAGTCGAATTATTTTAAAATTGGCAATTAGAGAATTCCATACAAACAATGCCTCAGTACACATTAATGGATCCAAATACCGTGTGTTTTATAAAAGCCTCGATAAAATTTTTCGTAAGATGATCCGATTTTGCATAAATTAAATTTAATCTTAAAAAACTTTTAAAAAATTCTTTCATTTAACCATCCAGTGCTACCGTAAAGGCTACAAATTTTATTTAAATTTAATTTAATTTTTTCAATATGTACCCATTTTATGTAGTAAATTGATTAAATTAAGATAATTGAAATAAATTGAATTTGAATATTAAAGTAGTAATTTCTTTTAGTTTTGGAATTACGAAAGAAATATAAAATTATTAAATAACAAACTCTAGTTTTTACCAATCCAATTATTTGATAAAATATAATATAGTTATTTCAATTGAAAACTTTTAATATCGATATCGAGGAATTCAGCAATAGATAACCGATATTTAGAACACCTTGTCAATAAAGTATACCTCTTAATTACTAATATTAGTCAAACCTCTTAATAATCTTCGTTCTTCTAAAAACAAAATGACTTATCATCATCTTTTAGCGTTACAACTCCTGGTGAGTTTTAGCCTTCTTCACTATCTTCCTCCATTCATCTCTGTTTCCCGCAGTGGTTTTCCAGTTTATTTCCCCTAGTTTTCTGGTATCATTTTCAATGTTATTTTCCAATCTGCTTCTAGGCCTACCTCTTGCTCTGTTAAGCAATGGTCTAGCATTATAAATTTTGTACTGTGCTCTATTTTCCGCCATTCTGATGACATGCCCCGCCCAACTTAATCTACTGGACTTTATATGTTTTACAATGTCCTCGTTCTCTGCTAGCGCATATAATTCTGAATTGTACCTTCTACGGTATTCGCCGTTTTCATTTCGTATTGGACCATAAATAGTTCTAAATATCTTTCTTTCAAATATTCTTAACATTTCTTCTTCATTTCTATTCATGGTCCATGTTTCACTTCCATAAGTTGCTACTGGGCGTATGATGGTTTTTTATATTTGCAACTTTGCTCTTCTTGTTATTAGCTTGGATGTCATCAGCTTCTTATGATAGTAGTAACATTTGTTTGCTGCCTATATTCTGTCTTGCACGCAGGCTTGGCTACTGTTATTGTTTGTTAATATTATGCCAAGATATTTGTCGCTATTAACACCTTCAATTTCATCTTGTTCAATTTTTATATTTTGTGGAAGTCTTCTTTCTTCATTTCTTGACATTTTAAGGTATTTAGTTTTTGCTATATTTATATTTAAGCCTATTTTACGCGATTTTTCTGTTATTAATTTAAATATATCTGCCATTTTGTTATAAGCTTTGGCAATAATCAAAATATCATCTGCGGAGTACAAAATGACTACAAGCTTTAATTAATAACAACTCATAAACCATATTTTAATAAACATCAAAAGGAATCTTCAAGGTTCCTAAAACTATACTCTGAATGGCAATTGTTTCAGAATTATGTTTCATTAAGTTGTTGTATACTCTTTACAGGTGACTTTGGTCTTTTCTCAAATATAAAATTTCGTTTTTTCAAGTAAACTTAGTATTATTTTAAATTTAATTAGTCCTTAGTTAGTTAAATGTTTAAATTAAGTTGACCTTTTTTAATCGCCCAATTTTTTGAGATACAACAGTCGGACCAACACATATGAAAAAAGATACTCACTTAAAACAGTAATTATAGTAGACAGCAAGGCAAATCAAAAAGTTTCCTAAAAAATAGCCCTCTTAGTTTTTTTCCCATTTTTTTAGTTTCTATTACAGAATTTAGGATTAGGCGCTTCAATTCCTATCAGTTTTACTACTGGATCCCAAGATACGGGGATGTTTTGAAAAGAAAGCTCATTTCCACCGTTCAATTTGACATATTGCTAAATTCACGTGAAAAAAGTATATAAATATTATCAAGTCTATTAAGTATAAGCCTTTTTGAGGAAGAACTAATTTACATTTAATAAAATCTTAAAAATTTTATTTGTATTAAGCAAACATTACTACATACTATTGAATTGCCATTTACACATTTATACTATAATATTTACATACATTTTACCTTTATTTAATAACATTTAAGTTAAATAACTAAACAGTTAATTTATTCCAAAAATCAAATATTTCCCTAATTACCTTTTCACACTTTATAAAACTATTTTAATTTTTTTTATTAAATTTCTGATTGTTAAAATTCTTCAAAAAACCTTTTAGTGAAAATTTCACAACTCTTTTCAATTAATTTAATTTTAAATTTTAAATATTGACTTTTACATAATTGGCTTCAATTAATTTCTACATAAACAAATTTAATTATACATATTACACATGTTACTTAAATATTTAAAAACATGTAGGTAGGTATAGAAAAATATCTTAAGTATAACTGCTTTGACCTAAAAAAAAAAATAGTAACATGAACCTCAAATATTTGCAAAAACTTAACGAATTTCTATATAGATTAATCACGCTCTTGAATCTATGCACAACATACTCACAAACACATCCTTAAATTACTTTACAATTCATTAGACAAATAAAGTTTTATTGTATAATTTGTTAATAAAAATTTTTTTTTTTTTGATTTAACCACACATTTAAAACCGAATTTTACCACATTCCTACATATACGGAATATTATAATGTATATATTCACAATTACATTCATATGTCAATATCCTCGAATCCTTGAATCCTTTTGATAAACTAACGAGATATAGTCCTTTTATATTATTAAGAAAATAACTATAAACTCTTACATATGTAGGTTTTAATTAAGAACTGGCAACATGACACCAAGTAATATTATTAAATACATCTATACTTGCAGATGATACTTGCATAACTAAAATACACTGTCGTGCATAATAATGCAGAACCGAATTTTATTTCTCAAGATGTAGAATGTTGAGTTGAACTAGAAATAACATCCCAGGGCTTTAATTCTCAAAAGTAGTCTAATGCCAAATTTTAAAATTAAAATAATACTCTGGAGTCTTATTTCGTGTTCCTTCTATATGAAAGGTTTTTAATTGGAAAGATTTGGGAGGGTACTCCCCTTTTTCATATTTATATTGTGTTTCCAAATTAGGACAGATTTTAAAAATTGTTACAAAATTCGAGAAAAGGGGAACATCTTGTTTTTTCAGAATATTCATTCAGAATATCGGAATATGATAAAAATATATTTGAGAATTAATACCACAGGGCTTTGTTACCCAAATAGCCGAGAATTGAAATAAAAGAATTTGAACAATTTTAGAGAAATAAAACCCCAGGGTGTTATTCCCCGTTAGATAAGAAATGACACCTCGGAAGCTTAATTTTACAGAACCGTTTTTAACGGTTCCAAACTGCTTTTAAAGCTGGTACACTTTACCTTAGGAAATCTAAGACTCTACCATAAGATAAAGATAAAGTTTAACCTAGATACACTAACGGTTTATGCTTAGCCTTGCTTTTTCTATATATAAATAACTACTAGATCCCGATATACACTAAATACACTAAATTGTTATAGAAATTCTATAGAAATTAAAAATTTAAAATTCCTAAGGTAGAGAGAGGTGCTACAAGATTTTGCAAACTACTGTACTAATATAATCCGGAATATATATCTATACATACTACATATATGTATATGTAAGATTATTAAATTATTAGGCATATTTTATAACGTATATGTATGTATTATATAGGAAATTGAATTTTTAAGTAGAAAATCATGTAATTTGGTAGAATAAATTTAAATTAGAAATTAAAGGATCCAGTGTATTTACAGAATAACAAATTAAATAAAATTTAATTACATAAAAGAAAAAGTTCTCCAGTTTTATTGTGATGGCGTTGTGGTCGTATTTTATAGTTATTAAAAAATTTTTATTTGAATAACAAAAATGAACAGAACTTTTATTAACCAAAAATATTTATTTAATTTTTGAAAAATATTGTATTGGGAATAATTTTGTATTTATTTAAGAGGAAAATATATTTTTTGGGAAAATTTTTAAGTACCTAGAGTCACTGTAAATAACAGTTAATTACATAATACTTTGGAAAAATTAGCAAAATTAAAGTATAGAAATGAAATTTGAACGGTTTTTATAAATTGAAACTTAATTTAAGCACTTAGTTCTAAATGTTTCCATATATTATTACTTTTTCAGAATAGGGTTTTTTAATTGGGATAGAAGTTAATTCATCTTCCAGAACCTAAAGAATTAATTCCGAATTCTACACAATATTTTTTTTATCTTCACCGTACTGCTATATCTCACTTATCGTAGCCTCATATTCCGTGGATAAGGTCAACTAATAGCCTTATTACTACTAAGATCATTTTAAAATTGAAATTAAACCCACTATAAAGATTTATGATTGCCATACCGAATTGCTTTGAGAACTTTAAGAAAAAATACTTTCAGTTGATTATGACTAAAATTAAATATAATTAGGTTCTTCTCATTTCTCAACAATGATAAACTCAAAAACGGTTTTAAATTTAATATCATATATCAAAAATATACCTTGCAATAAAATTTACAAACTGCGAAGTTATAAGTAACCTCTAAATATGCAGTAAATATGCAGTAAAATATAATTCTGTAAATAATTCATTAACTTCCCACATTGATGGCATGCAGCTAAATGGAATGGAATTAAATTAATGTATGTAATTGTTTGGTATATTCTTCCATTCTATGTACTTAAATTATTTTGTATAATATTATATCATTTAAATTTTATATATTTTACATAATATTCTCATATTAGATAGTCTTCATAAATTTAAAAAGAATATAAATGTTTTATTTTTGACAGTTAAAATTAGAGTTCAAAATGATTAATGACTTTTCTGCCATTTTTAAATTTTTAAGAATTAAGAAAAAATACAAAGAATGATTTACAAGTACGTATTCAACAATTTTTGAATTTAAAATATTTTTAATGGAAAATTTTTAAGCTCCAAATAGGGTAACTGAAAAATTTTAATTTTAACAGTATTAAAACTTAGAGCTATTATTTAAAATTAGCATTTTATGACTCTAAAATTAATAATAACAAATATTAAATACATTAAAGTCTTTACATTAAAGTTCAAAGATTGCTGCCTAGTCAACTCTTAGATATTTATTTTCAAACGGGAATTGAACCTGCAGCCCTCCGATTAATAAGCCAAATGCTTCTCATTATATCTTCGTGTTTAGAATACTTAGAATCTTCGATTTATGTTCCTTCAATAGTAGGTTTGTTATGTTTTTAAAAAATAATTATGGTAGCTATCTTAAGAGTAGAGTTTCTTCAGAGCTCCAGAAGTTTTAATTAATGCCAACTCTTACTCTGTTACCCTAACTTTCTTTTAAACTTTACTCTAACGAAATTTCTAAATATGGTTTACAAGAGTAAAATTTTAGATTAAGTCCTAGAAGATGTTATCACCATTCCCCTGATCAGGATCGTCGCACCTTGTGATGGAAAATTTCAGTCTTTTTTAAATTCCCCATGATGTAGTTTGTTCTGCTTTGTTTTTCCTCAATTTTTCTATATTTAATATTAGCTAAGATTTGTCTGCTCTGTTACTACACTGTCTAATGCAAAACTTCTCCTATTTAATTTATTTTAAGGTGTATTACTTATACTTATACGTTGGAAGTATGCTATTTTTATTATTCATGTATGCAACATTACTATGGGGTCGTCCTAAATTACCGACACGTAAGTTAAAAAATTCAATAAATTATTTCAACTTAAAATTTTTGTATTATAAAAAAATTAATTCAAAACTTTTATACATATTGTGCAACTATACCCAATACTCGTACATACACATTTTTTTTTTCTTTTTCTTAGCAAAAAAATCACCAAAGAAAAAATCTAGTGTTACAAATAGCAGTGCCTCTGATAGTATGGAAGAATCTGATACTGAAAGTGGTTCAAGTGAAGACAAGAGACGTCAGGCAGCAGCAAAACGTAGACCATCACTGTTAGCACCAATTGGTGGTAAACATTATCATTATGGTAGTTTTTATCTAAGAATGGGTGCTGTAGGTGAGTTTAAATTCAACATTGAAACAGTTCCTTATTTAAGCAATTTAATTTTGATTTTCTTTTTATTATTATCCTGCTACTTTCCAAATGGATCCTCCAAAGGAGCCATTTATTTGCTTTGTTTTACTTTTTTGTATAATTCCTAAAATAAACTTCATTATCACTTTATTTTATGCTTTGAACTAATTTTTAATGCAAATAATAAAAAAAAAAACAATTTTGTCCTTAATCTGAATTTTGTAGCCATTTTTTAAAAGTAAAATGGAAGAAAATATTTTAATTAAGTAATCAGAATAATACGATTTTCTATATAAATCATAAAATTTTAATAATCCCAGGCACAAAAATATACTCTTTTCAAATGAACTGGGTCCTTTTCCACTTGAAATTTGTGTATTTTCAAATGGATTTGATCCTTTTTTTAAATACGGCTCGTATCTTGGGACCCAAAACTCGAAATGATATAATTTCCAAAATCTAGTCTCTAATTATGTAATTTTTGAGGGCTATTTATTAGGCAGACTTGGGAGTCAAACTTTTTTAATTTTTTTACTGTTCCTTACAGATTTTATTGGATTCAACTATAAAATCTGTAAGGACTTCTTTACCAATATATTGATCCGACTGCTGCATCCAAAGAGAGCGGGCTTAAAAAAAACCAATTAATTGTTAAAAAGGACTAAGTTCACGTGAAAAGAGTATATATGAAATTTTCATACAAATTTGAATATTTCTATGGCAAAGTGTGTATACAATTTCTACTTATCAAATTGCCCAAAAGTATATCCCTTGAATTATGTACTCTTATTACATATTTCTATGTATATTTTTAATTCATTATATTCTTTATTGCAAATGGCTTTTATTTGCTTTAGGACATTTTGTTTTTTTTTTTATTATGAATATTATGGAATTAAATTTTCAATTTTATAATTTTACAATTCGGTCCCTACTTTCTATGTATCTTCTTTCAGTCCTTTCTTATCCTGATCCTTATATATATTTAATCCAATGTCCTCCTTTTTAATTTTCAAAATTGTCCTTAAAAATATAAAATTTTGTTTTATTCCTCTGCTTCCCATCTCTGTAATTTAAATGGAGACTAATCTTTTAATGTGTTTTTATATCTCTGTCTCTTTCTAACATCTAACTTTTCACTTGTTACTATGTAAATTTTATTTTATTTAAATTTTTACGAATATTCTATGTACGTATTTTAATTTTTTATTAACTTTTGATTGATTTTTTTTTTTGTTTTGTTTTATTGCAGCATTTGGAATTGGGAGTATGATCTATTCAGGTCTTGAATTTGGACAGTATTTTGAATTGGAACGAGATACAAAATGTCATAATGTATTATTGGCTTTAACACCAGCCACTCGTATGGCTTTCATTTTCATTCAAATGTACTTTATATTTTTAAATAATGAGGTAAAAATAAAAATTTTTTAATAAATTCTATATATAAATTCTATTATATATATGTAATATCATATATATGAACTTATATATATATATACATATTGTATATGTATATTAACTGGCAACTGGTAGTCTCTGTCGCAATTTCCTGTATAAAATGCAATAAAAAATGTATAAGTGGTTTTTTTATTTATTTTGGTTTTTTTGACTACCAACCGACTACCGATTTATTGTTGCCTTGACATTTTTCTTCATTTTACCTCTCACTTCAATATTATTGCATATCTCTTTTTAATATTATTGTATTCTTTCTCTTTCTATCATTCTTTTATGCAATTTCAGCAAATAAAAGTTTATCGTCATAAAATAATTGCACGTTTTGGACTGATGCATATGATCGGAACAAACTTATCCGTATGGTTGAATGTTTTGATACAGGAGACGAAGCATGAGATTTTAACATTTTATGATCCAGAGAATCGTACTCTAAGGATATCACATCGATTAGGTAAATCACTTATAAATAGGTTATACGTGTTTGTTTCATTTGTTTTTTTTTGATGATATTGACATGGCTTGTCTGAAACTTGAGACATTTTACAATGACATTTACAGTAAAAAATTTGAATTTAAAATAAAAAAACGATAGACAGGACAATGCGACATATAAATTGTATAAATTGTAATTTTTCTTAGACACACCTGACATATTTCAGGTTAATTAAATTTTTTTTTACCTCAATTATCAATTTTAAAACTTTCAATTTTTTCTTTTATGATTTCAAAAAAAATTTTATAGGAAATCGAATGCAACATTTTGATCATTCAGCTCATTTAAGAGTAGCACGTGGCCTTAAAGGACCTTATGCAATTTTTGAATGTCGACGTACAAATATTATTGGTACATTAGTTCAAGATGCATCCCCATTCTTATTCCCGTGTACCATTGAATATTCATTAATATGTGCTGCAATTTTATATGTTATGTGGCGTAGTATATCGCATCCATCACGCACACCACCTGTACGTATCGAAAGTCAACAGTCCCCGTTAAAACGTTCACCGCATCATTATTCAGTGGATTGTGCTAGAGCTCATAAAGGGCTATTTGTTGGAATATTAATTTTAGTATTAACAATAATCTCTTTAATATTATTCTTTGTGTTGATTTCGAGACCCGAATTTGTAACATTAGCTGTAACAGAAGTAACAATATGTGAATTGACAATATATGCAACAGCGACAATAGCCACAGTAATTGGTATGATACAAGTTCGTGTCTTACAATATGATGCATACCGTTGTTTTACACTTGATGATATATTATTGGTTGGTGCACAAAGTGGCCTTTTCCTTTACAGTACATTTACTGTTATCGGTGGTCATTTTACATTACGTAAAGATACAATATTAGTTTTAATAACAGCTTTAGCATCAATTGTTCAAACAGCTTTTCAAACAATGTTTATATTGGATGCAAGTAGAAGACAAGCGGTCAGTCCAGAACATATGAGACGTAAACCAGGCCGTGAAATTGTTACATTTATGTTAGTTGCTAATTTAGCAATGTGGGCAATAAGTACTCTAGAAAAATCAAGAGCTGAATCGCATCCGATTCAATTGAATTTTTATGGTTTATGGGCATGGACCATAATAACACATGTATCAATGCCATTAGCAATATTTTATAGATTTCATAGTACAGTTTGTTTATGTGAAATATGGAAAAGAGCCTATAAATTAAAACCAACGTATATGTGAGAGTGTCCGGTTAGTGAATGCAAGTCAACAGACGTACATTCACATTGTATGATTTTAGTTATAGATGGAAGTTATGATACTGAAGAAAAATGTACTGGTCATAACAATGATTACAGTTGTTGTAGCGGCAGTAGTATTGGTGCTGGATTTACTAATGAAGGTTATCATGATACTCCTGAGAACGGTGGGCCAAGTAATATAGTTGATAACTAAATGAAAAAAATTAAAAATAAAACCATTAAAATTTAAAAAAAAATTACAAAAAAAAATGTTTTAATTTAAAAAAAAAAAAAAAAATTATTTATATACAAAATTTAAAAAATTAAATTAAGTATTATTATTAAAATAAAAAATAATATTAAATTAAAATCAAATCGAAGTTTTTAATTACATAGGACTTATTTTTTAATTCAAATAAGTTTTTTTTTTTTTTTTATTACTACTGTGCTATTTTTTAAATAATATCTATTAAATTATTAATTGTTAGATTTCATTTTTATATTATATTTAATTAAAATAATTTTAATATTAAATAAAAAAGTTAAATAAGAAAATTATTGTAACAACTAATTTTAAAATAATAAAAAAAAAAAAAATATTAAATTTAAACTTAAATATTAGATATTACTATTAAAAAATTGTATTTTAAAACAAATTTAGAATTTATAACGTATAATTAAAAAAAAAAAATAGCAAACTGTAATATTTGTATAATCCATAACATATAAAAATGAATGAAACTATTATAATAATGTGTATAACAGTTTTTAGGTTAATAATAATTTTATTATAGGATTATACTTTAGAAATATTTAAATTAATTAATTTTACAAGAATCTTATATTTCAAAGTTTATAACAGTTTCAGAGATCTCTGATTTATATAGCAGAAAGAAATTCCCCTCATGAAAAATATGTATAACAGTTTAAATTTTTTGTTCCAGAAATCTAAGAACAAAAAAATTTTCAAAGATTTCCATAAAAAAAATTTATTTAGGTATCAGAGCAGTGCTGATTTATTAAAGTATAAAAAAAGTAGAGTTGAATTATTGTACTATGAGAGTGTAAATCCCATTTCTTAGGTAATCTTTCCAATTTTTTAAAGACATCTTAACAAGTTCAAACCACAGAGTATAAACAGATTAAATATCAAAAAAATTTCCTTTTTTAACATATTTTTAAAAAATTTTTTTTTTAATCTAAATATCATAAATTCACTTCCGAAATTTTTAAGTTCATATTAATTATAAACAATTTTTTGCAAACTCCTCACTATTTAACTTCATCCTTCTATTTCCATCTATTTGATCCTTCTTTTCCTATCAATCTATCATCTTATTATTCCAAAAAACAATTACTAATTAAAAATTGTTGCATATCATACATTTTACATATAGAATGATGAAAATGAATCGAAAATTTAAAGACTTACGAACAGTCACCTTCACACTTACAAAAAAAATAAAATATTTTCTTTTCATATACTCGTACTAACAACTAACTATATAATATACAATAGAATGTATATTAATATACATTTATATACATTCATACATATATATAATATATATTAATCTTAAACAAAAAAAAAAACAAAAAAGAAAAAACTCTTATTTCTTAGTCTTTGTAAATAAAAATGAAATTTTTCATTGAAAAATTGCACTTTACAATCTCTTTATCTCTATGTCTATCACTATCACCCATCTCTTATGTTTAAATAAAAACTTTTAAAAAATAGAAATCTTCTTAAATTACGAAACTATTAATAATAATTAAATTCATGTAATTATATATATATATATATATATATATATAAGTTAAGTAATTTAATAAATTAAAAAAACTAAATTATATTATTAATATTAATTACAAAATTTTACTAAAAAATCATATTATAAAATTTTAAAGAAATTTTTCGATATACCCTCGTACTAAAATCAAAATAAATCCCATTATTATATTTTATACAAATTCAATGCGCCAAAAAATATGCAATAAAAATTTGATTAATAACAGTCAAATTTTTAATGTTTAAAAATGGCGCTGTTAACCGTTATTTTTTAATTTTTTTTAATTTACCATTAAATTTTACTCTTATATATCATATTATATAAGAATAATATAATATACACATATATATTCATATATATATGTTAAAAGAATTCTATAAATTAAACACTATTACCTACATATAAATATATACAAACAAAATAATATAACTAATAATCCCATTGAATAATCACCCACCAAAGTAAAAAAATTTTATTTTGTTCATTTTTAATGTAAATAACAAATAAAAAAAAATTTGGAAAAATATTTAAAAATTTATATATATACATACATAAAAATAAATATATATATATAAATAAAGAAATAAATAAATAAAAAGAAGAAAAAATTGAGAAAATAATATTTAGTTAGATAAAATGTTATATACAAAAATTTAATAAATTAAAATAATAAAACAAAATAATCAAAAAAAAAATAAATAAAACAGAATCCATCAAAAAATGAAAGAATGAGACAAAAAATTAAATAAATATTTTTAAATTTAATATTACATACATAAAATGATGATGTCACACAAAACATTTACATACACCCAAAATTTTTACATACAATTTCCAACCAAACAATATGTACCTACTATATATTGATGTATATTTTATAATCCTATAAACATTCATACATACTTATATTTAAATTATGTATATAAATTTATATATATATATGCAAAAAATAAATATTTATGTATTTAGATTTTACAGAATTCAAAGAGAAAATCAAAACATCAAAATAAAAATAATTAAATATTTTAATTTATTTTAAATTAAATTAAATTAAAAATATAATTAAAAATTTTTATATAAAAAATTTCTAATAAGTCATTACAAAAAAAAAAAAATAAAAAAAAAATTAAAAAAGAAATTTAATTATATAAAATAAATTAAAAAAAAAAAAATATACGGTGAACTGGGAACAATATAGCAATATATTTAAAATGAACAAATTTAATTTAATATGTGTTTAAAAAATCATACACATACATAAAGATATTTTATATATTATATAATCAATATAAAATATTGTAATACATAATATATAGTAATTAAATTAAAATTTTAAAACAAGTTGAAAAACTCAAACTCAGGCCTAGATTCTAAAAACTGTCAGTGAAAATTATGGCTTATTCTGAAATTTTTTTACAACAAATTGAAAATTGGATTTTAAAAAGAAAAATTTATAAATTTGTAATTATTAAAAAAAATATTTCGAAACTTATTTTGCAAACTTTTAGGTATTATAAATATTAAGTATGAAAAACAAAACACCACATCTCAAATGAATACTAAACTTTATAAAAAAAAATTAAAAATGTATTAAATAAATTAAATTAAACAAATTGCTCAAATATATTATAAAATTAATTATAATATACTATAAAAATTTATGATTAGTATAATGTTAAACCTTTATAATACAAATGCAACCGATTTTGATTTATAAATTGTCATATTGATGTGATATAAATTTTTTATATAAAATCGGTCACGTCTTTATTCAAATTCAAATTCAAAGGAAGACACAAAATAAATTATTAATAACATAACAGGAAATTGATTTAAACTCCTCCCCTGTCTTAATCCATTAGTTTCCGAACAATTTCCAAGCATAAATTCAGCAAGGCATATGGCCATTACAAATTATGGCTGAATGTGTATTACATACATGTTATAGGTTGTACTTGTTACATAATTAAATAATTCAGTAGATTTTTTTTGACTCACTTATTTCATTTTTTATGTAGTACCTTTATATATTTCATTTTATAAACGCACAAGCGTTTTCAATTCCAAGCCCTTTTATTAAAATTTGCATTGAAAGAGGCCATAAATTAAAAATTTTACATATTTCAATTCAAAGCACGATTTAAAAATTTCCTACCAACAACTCCTATTACAATTTAAATATATAAAAAATATACAATATTTATATATATTTTTCATTATATGCAGCTGATATTGCAAATTACCATAACAACGGAACCTAAATATAAAATTAGAAGAAAGGTTGTTAAAAATTTAAAAAATTTTTTAATTTTTTAAAAGTTTTAATATGCAGGTTTATTTTAAAAGTTGTATTCATTTAAATGAATTATATATATATATATATATATAATTATAATTTGTATTGTATTTTTATATACATATAAATACATATACAATTTACTAAAACATATTATATACTATAATATTAATAAAGTATATATTCAGCAGAATTTTAAAACAACAAAAAAAAAATTCAAAAATTGTAGTTAAAATTCAAAAATTAATATAACACTTAAAATAATACTTAAATAAAAAATTGTAATACTTAAATATTAGAAAACTAATATAATAAATATATAACACAAAAAAAAAATATAATATTTAGTATGTTATACAAAAAATTTTTCAAATAGTGACAATTTGGTGGTATATTATATGGGATCCTAAATTCCCTAGGCTGTAAAATATTTATATAAATATATATATATATAAAAAAATATATATATATGTACGATATTAATAAATTAAATAAAATTAAAATTGTAAACTGATATTATCAAAAAAAAAATATTAAATTTTTAATAGCCATTTTAACTAAAATAACCGCATATTAAAAAAATTGGTAAAATTAAGGTTATTTTAGTCCCTAGTATATTATATTAAAAAAATAAACAAGTCTTTTAACATTTTAATATTTCTTTTTTTTATTTTATATTTATTTTTACTAAAAAAACTTTTTAAAAATGTTTTCAAATATAAAAAATAAATTTATTAATTCTTTTGTAATAATAATTCTGAATAATGTGTAAAATACTTTACATTTTGATAAATTATAAATAAATTTTAAAAATCCAAAAAAACTAATTTTAAATAAAAAGATAGTTTTAGATTTATTTTACACCTGGAAAAAATTAATTTAAGTTGATAAATTTCATTAAAATTAAATATTAGAGTAATTAAAGTTTGAAAAATCTGGATTTATACACAAATTAATTAAATAAATCCTAAAAGTATGCAATTTTATCTCATTATTTATATATCTTGATTTTTTTAATACAACCATCTTTCTTATCTTAAATAAGTTCTAAAACTATTTGTTGAATTAAAATTTTCTACATTACTTGTTCTTAAAATATAAGTTTTTTAGAATATTTATTTTTTAATAACAAATTAATTATTTAACAATTTAATTTTAGTAAAATAAACCTAAAACTACATTTTTGTAAAAAAAAAAATTCATATAAAATAATTGTAAAATAATTTTAAAATAATTTGTATAATAAAAAAAAATTAATAATTATTTTAAAAAAAAAGTTTTTCTTTGTACAGTAGTAGTTCTTATGTATGTATATGTAAATGTAAGTGATACTAATTGTTGCCAAAAGAAAAATAATTTCTCTATTAATTTTAATTAAATTAATTATAAGTAAAAATATTATATTATAGTATTAACAAATAATTAATACTTTTTAGCTATTTAACTTTTTTTTTTTTTATTTTTGAGTTTAAAAATATAAATTTTTTTATTTAAAATGTTAATTATATTATTTATATTTGTTATAGGCGTTAATTATAATATTATTAAAAAAAAAACCAGAATAATAAAAAAAAAATTCTACAAAAAAAAATATAAAATTTTAAATAATTAAAATTAATTACTAAAATAATAAAGAAATATATTGAACTTAAACTTTTTATTAATTAATTAGTTAAATAAAACATATTAATATTAAGTTTTTTTTTTTAAATTTATTATTAATCTAATCAAAATTTATTAATTAAATATTATTTAAGCTGTTTATTTAATTATTTTTTTTTTTAATTTTAATTTTGTTTTGTTATTAATATATATATATAATTTAATTAATATATTATATATATATACATATATTATAAAATATAATATTAAATGTTTTATAAAAATATATGTAAAGCAAAATATATAAGAAAGTATATAAACAACTGAAAAAATATAAATATATATATAATAAAAAAAATTCAAAAAAAAATATTATTCAAAACATTTAAAAAAAAAAAATAAAATTAAAAAAAAATTATAAAGTAGATATTTAAAAACACAAATTTTAGTTCCATTAAAAATTATTAATGAAAAATAAATAAAAATTAAATAAAAAAAAAAAATTTAAATAAAATTGATTTTGTTTAGTATTTTATTTAATAAAAGTATGTCTGGATGACTATAAATTATCGTATACCATTTTGACGCTAAGAGAAGTTATTTTATTCTTGATATTTTATTCTATTAGAAGTTCTCCATAATCTGGAGAGTATTTTATTTTGATTGAAGAAAAAAGAACTTCACTTAAAACTTAAAATAATAATAAAATAAAAATAAAAATATTCTTACTTAGAATTATACTAAAATATTTAAATTTCCTCCGCTTTTTTTAAAAATTGTAAAATACTTTTTAATCGTACTAGCTAGATCAAACATGGCTGCCTTATTGCACCAACTTATACTAATCAATTTTTTAGCACATTTTCAAAAAATTTTGTAAAAATGTGCCTATATAGTTTCACTCTGTCCGTCCGTCTGTCTGTCTGTCCGTATGTTTACAAAAACTTTTACATCGTTTGAAATAGAGAAAAGAAATTTTAAGCACAAGTAGGTATTACAAAAAAAATAATTTCGTAGAAGAATTTTTTTCTGTAGCCCCACCCGTTACGGAACTGCAGCCCCCCAAAGTTGGGAAAAGCCCTATATTCAAATTGTTAAAACAAGAGTTCTATTAGGTGTATTTTCAATCTGAAAACGGCAAAAGATAGCTGGTTTTATAGACTTTATAAATTTTTAAAAGACAAATATTTAGGGTTGCCATACGGTACTAAAATTTACCATTATGCAAAACTCAATTTTTGCAAAATTTTTTGCTACGCATATCTTCTATACGAGCCAAGCTAGGGTCTTGAAATTTTGGGAGTAGTTAGATCCTTAGAAATAAGTAGAAGTCGGTTAACAAATTTTTTTTGTCACGTCCCCTGTTTTGCAGCTATAAGGGCCCAAAAATTGAAATTTCGCTATTTTTAAACACCTGTAACTTGAATACCTGTCCAAATTTTTTTTTTGTGATTTACAAAATTGAAAGCTCTTTAAATATATTTCAACATGTGTCAAATTTTTACTTAATTTTGAAGGGTGACGAAGCTACAGCCCCCGCAAATTTCAAAAAAAGCCCTATATTTAAATTGATATAATAAGAGTTCTGTTAAGTATATTTTCAATCTAAAAACGGTAAAAGAGAGCTGCTTTCTTAGGCTTTACAAAAATATATCACAAAAATGTACAGAGTTGCTATACGGTACTAAAATTTACCATTATGCAAAACTCAATTTTTGCAAAATTTTTAGCCCCGCATATCTCCTAAACGGTTCCAGCTGGAGTTTTGAAATTTTGGGATAAGTTAGAACTTCAGAAATTAGTAGGAGTCGGTTAATAAAATATTTTTGTCACGTCACCTGTTCAGCAGCTATAAGAGCTCGAAAATTGAAATTTAGCTATTTTTAAACACCTGTAACTTGAATACCTGTTCAAATTTTTTTTTGTTAATATACAAAATTTTAAGGTCCAACATTATACTTTAACATATGTTAAAATATTTTCTTAAATTTAAAAGCGGTTCTTTAAATTGAAGAAAGTCTCTGTCAGTTTTTGCTTATATGGTAAAATTCTAAATAATATTCCAAATTTTGCTAGAATTCACAATTTAATTCCTTGAACCTAAAAAAATTGGGGGAAGGGGAGTAGTGAGGATTAGATCCTTGAAAAATTAGCAACCTTCCCCATAGAGGGGCTATTAGGACTTAAAAATTAAAAAAATTACGGTTTTTATAAGTAAGTAGTAACTTAGTCCCCAACGTATATATTTCCTAAATTAAACGTTAACATTGAAGCTTCAACATTATATTCCGATAAAATACTCAGTATGGAACACTATATTATTATGAAAATGTGCTTTTTTAAAAACCCTTGGTTTTTTCATCACTTGTTTTATTTTGTTGTCAAATGTGGCTTTGGTCACAAAGTCATAAATTCAAAAAAATGCAGCCCAACTTACTTATTACTTATCAAATAATTAAAAACTCTATTAATAATTATTAAGTTATTACACCAAAATCATATTAATTAATAATTAAGTTTTGATTATAAAACGAAACACTTTCTTTGTAAAAAAAATGTTAGTATCAAACCACAAAATACTGATTTATGTGAATGATTTAACAGCTGGTTAGAGTGCCGACCTTTCATGCGAAATGCCCGGATTCAAATCCCAGTAAAAGTGAAAAATCTCTTCTAATTTTCGACTCGACTCAGCTACCATTCGCCATTGGGTTCGAATTAATAGCTCAATCAATAATTGATAATTGATATTTTAATAAAAAAATACATTAATATAAATATAAACAAATATAATATACATATATATTTACAAATAATTTAATTGAGTAATATAACTCACAAATATAGAATACAATATAACTAAAATACAAAATTATTACAATATAAACAAAATAGAATTGTATTTTTTGAAAATCTAAGACGTTTCTACATGTTATAAAACCTAATACTCTCTCATATTTATATTGTATGTGGAATTCATTAAGATCAAATTTAATAACACGAAAATAAAATGACGCCCTGTTACACATTGTACCTATGGTATAGACAGGCTTATTAGCTAACAGTTGAACAGTGAGCTCTTAACAAAAAAAATGAGATGCGATACTTTCAAATGAATGGAGTTTTATTGTAATAGAACTTAAAAAACCCTTTAGTAAAATTTAAAACTACATTTGTCTAAGTTTAATCCAGATCATATGCTTAATTAGATTGCACATTTTTATGAAAAAGTTAATTGGCATTATAAATAAAATTTATAAATTTTATAATTTTTTTTCAAAAATATTTATAATGATGTTTAAAAAAAAATAACTGGAATACCCTATTGACACTACAGGTCTATTACATGTTATAGCGATCGTATAACATGTTACAAAAATTTGTATTCACACTACGAAAATTTGACGTTTTAATAAAAAAGTTTTGTTTGACACTTTTGTTTATTTTTAAAAAAAAAAACACAAAACAAAATATTTATGATTTAATGAAAATGATAAAAAAAATCATTCAAAACAATGACAAATCCTTCAAGGGATATGAAGATCCAAAAATATTGGAAATATCGATTATTTAAAAAAATTTAAGTGCACAATCTTAAAAAATAACAAATTAATGCTGATAACAAGTTATAGACCCGTAATGTGAATAGGGTATAATATAATAGATTTTCTATTCTATGTTTAAGTTTCACGAGAACCACAGAGTTTTTTGGAAAATTGATTAAAATTCAATTACAAACAAAATTGTTTATCCTAACTGAATTTGACCAAAGAGTTTGTGGTTAAAACGTCTGCTTTTCAATTCCGTTCAAATTACTTTTCTGTACTCAATACAAAATTTTTAAATGGCGTTCAAATATTGGTGCATTATAATCTTGTACAATATCTAAAGTCGAATAATGGTTGAATGAAAATAATTATCCCACAAATTGAGCTTAATTTACCATTAAAATTAAGCATCTATTTTGATATACAATGCTCCATATTTCGGTAAAATGGTTTAATTCATCTGTAATAATATCGATTTGGGTAAATAATAAATATATATAGAATCGTACAATTTTAAATTATAAACACATCCCGAAATCAAAATTCAATTAATCAAAAGTTTTTTTTTTTTTTAAATATAACTTGACAATACCATCAGATTATAATCTTATAAAAAGATTTAAATACTCAATAGCAGGTTTTTGTGATATTACCATTAATGATGAAAATTAAATCATTTTCTAAACCCACACAAGTCTAATATCATTACCATATATTCCACCATTTTTAAAAACCAAATTAAATTAAATCATCACAACCATCCATTAGGCACTTTGATCGATTAGATACTCTTTTCTATTTCTAAACAAATTAGCATATGTATATATATGCAAATGTGTCTTTAGAAAATGGAAAAGCCTTATTCAAATATTAAAATTAAGATATATATATATTTTTCTGAATTTATTCTTTTACTTATCAATTCTTTTACTTCTCAATCATACTCCAACCATCATTCAATAATGGATGGAAATGAGTCTGCAAATAATTAAATTCTAAAATTCAAAAAAAAACCAAATTTTCCATTTTCATTATTTTCAAAATTTGTTTTTCTTTTTTTATTTAAATATTAATATACACACAAACATGATTATTTAAAAAATAAAAAAAAAAATTTTACTTTCGATTTTTCCGGTTGAACACCTTAAATTGAAATCGAATATCAAATTTGATGGTTACCTAAATTTCAAACTCCTCCTCCCATTATTTTTTTTTTGCATAAATTTTTGATTTCATTTCAATTCTCATATGTGCACAGTATGGCACACAGTACCGTACCGCACAATATGTATGTATGGCGGTGTATTGTACTTGCAATAACGGAATTGAAAATTAAAATAAAAAAAACAAAAAGTAATAAAGGTAGGTAACCTGTAACCAATAAAGTACCAAAAAATATAAAAAAAAATAATAACAAAAAAATGAAATCAATAAAAAAACATTATAAAAGCGGGTTAAACTTGAGAGAGAAGTAAAATTGCACAATAAATTTGGTTTATTGGTTTTAACTTGGAAATTGGTTCAAAATAAAAAAAAAAAAACGCTTTGCAATATGAATTTGTTTTCAAATATTATTAATCAATGGCAAGAGTTTTGGTAGTAGTTAAGTTTCATTCATTCATTTTAATTAATTTGACTGAATGTACCTATGTAAGTTCAATGGAATCAAATTTCTATTACAAAATTGGTTTGAGTTGAGATGTATATATAGTGTCTGTGTAACTTCTGTTACCAGTAGTTTTAATTAATATGGAAATAGTTATTACAAATTTTGACTTTGTGAATTTCTTGTATATTATGAGATAAATTTTTTTTTCTACATAGCGAGCATAGGACTACCACAAAGCCGCAGCATTTAATTCTATTTTGGGATGTTGATTGTACTTTTGCATAGATTTTCTTTTCTAATCTTATTTCTCCTTTTATAGTGCTTATAGGTTATTCATTCGATGTTCATTGTAGCTAGAATTAACTCCATATAATACAAAGAAATTTGAAGAAATTTGTTGATGACGACTTGCAACTTAAGATGGTTTGAGTCAATTTCATAAGAGTGGCTTCATAGCTAAATTGTTTTAAATAAATTTTTTTTAAATGCAGCGACTGTCTTAATTTTTTTTAACGGGCCAATTAACTTAAACAGTTACTTATCAGGACAACGTTAATTAGTATTCTGCATATGGTTAAAGGTCAAAAGGGTTTTACAAAACTAAATTTGACATTACGTTTGGGACGCAGAGAATATAGATTCAGATTCAGATGTATGGATCGGATCAGAATCAAAAAATAAATTGATTTAACTGTGTATATCCGGCTGTCCGTCCCCACGATAACTCAAAAAAAAGAAACTAAGATTTTGAAGTTTTTGCTATAAATTCCAGCATTTGAAATTGCTATTGAAATCCAGCCAGTTTTCTCCACAGATTCGAGTAACTTTAATGGCCAACGTTTGAATAAAAAAAAAGTTGGTATGGTGGAAGAGGTTCAAAAAGTGCATTTCAACTTATATTTTCTTTTAGATGGTATATGAATTTCTAACCATATTATATATTGTCGATATTACGGTTATACGGGTATCCCAGAGTTGAAGCATTATACTCAACTACACTCTTCCTCGTTTTATATAATTTATAGAAATGTTGTCATGACAACATTTAATTTTTTAGAACTCCTTTTTTGAATCCGATTTATCACCTATTTATTTTAACTTTGCAAAGCTGTCTCTTGTCTATAAAATCGTTTAAAATTGCATTTAACTATAAGCTATAATTATTAATAATATTTTAAGAAGACTTGAACTTATTTTCTAAATAGCTCTAAATTAGTCTGCATATAAATAAAGAGTCACATTTTCCAAAAGGCAACTAATTTTAAGTTATGACTTTACTTTTGAATCTAATTTTTCAGAATTTTTTCAATGAAGGCAATTTTTAAAAATTAATAGTCGATTTAGAAAAGCGTTCACTTATGTTCAGATTAAGAGCTGCCTCTTCGTGACTTCAATTTTTCAGGTTATAACAACTAATGACCTTTAACGGAGAGGAACCCCTTGTAAAATCAAATTTAATAATTTTTTTACCCATTCTTAAAATTTTTTTTGTACCACAATTTTTCAGCTTGAATGATACGGAGGTAAGCAAATTTTTAAGGTACAATATTAACTATTTGACATATTCGCTTTAAAAAAAATATCTAAAAAAGTTTCAAAACTCTAAAAAACTTATAAGTTAGAACTATTTTGATGCAGCGTTTTTATAATAAATTTGCCATTACGTTTGTGACTGAGTCAATTTAGTTATATCCGTATATTCGTCCGCCTGAACGATAATTGAAAAACTAAAGGAGCGCGGATTCTGAAATTTTCACAAACCAGTTTGCTCAATGGGTCACTTTTTAATCTCTAATCACTTATCTTTACAAACGAACTGACGGAAGAGGAACTTGTTTTTTTTTTTAAACACTAACTGTTTAACGGTTAGGCAAATAAGCCTGTCTATACCATAGGTACATGTTGGAACAGGGGGTCATATTATATTCATGAATTGGTCTTATTGAATTCCACTAACAATTTAAACATGAAATAGTATTACGCCTTATAACATGTAGAAACATCTTATATTTTCAATATTTACTTATAATTCTATTTTTTGTAATATTTTGTACTTGAGCTATATGGTAATCTATATCTGTGAGTTATATTATTCAATTAAATTATTTGTCTTTATTTTTGCTATATTTTGTTTATATTTTACTTTGCTTATTGTTTTTGTTTTCATTAAAGATGTATAATTATTAATTATTGATTAGCCATTAATTTGAACCTAATGACGAATGGTAGGTGAATCGAGTCGAAAACCAGAAAAGTTTTTTCACTTTCACTAGGGTTTGAACCCGGGCCTTTCTCATAAAAGTCGGCACTCATTCTTTGTACCAACCAGCTTTAAACCAACTTAATCAACTAGCAAATATCTTTAACACTTACAATTAAGAGTGTAATAAATATTATCTAGAGAATTGGACTTTACTATATTACAAATCAATTATTTATTTCATAATACCCTGATTTAATCTTTTTATTTTGTATGACTGTACTCTAACATTTAACTTCTAATAATTTTATTTATTGCTACCTAAAAATACCACAGACTGACTCAATACATTTTATTAAATGCATTTTAATTAGTTTTTGTTTTTATTTTAACTTTTTTTTATGTAAATTTTCATGTCCCAAATTTATTAAATAAAAAAAAGCCACAATTAATATAATATACCGCAGCACCACATTCTTTTTGGCCTAATAATTTTCTAATTTAATTTGTTTTTTTTTTTTTAATTACCCCCTTAGACGGGAGTGCGTACCACTGTTAAATGAACATACAACAGCAAAATGTCCCCAAATAAATAAAAACAAACCAAAAAAGTGTTTGCTCTCATAAATCACAAACCAAAAACCCAAAAAAATGGGATTGGTAAGGACAATATTTAACCCTTAATAACAATAAAATCCAACCAAATTTTTCATTCTAATAAACAATTCATCATACCCAGATCTAAATAAAATTTGGAAAAAACTTAAATGAGTGTAAAAACTTAAAAAAAACGCACAAAAATCATAATAAAATAATAAAATTTTTTGAAAACCCAGTTACCTGTAAAAAATTTACCTTTTATATAACACTCACACATACATACATTAATTTTTATGATCTTATAGTGCAATTAAATTTTGTTTACCTCATGACTTCTAACTATTGTCTCCGTTAAATTTACTTTCTAATTGGTTTTTGGGTTTTCCCCCAAATTTTTTTTTTATTTTAAATTGAAGTTGAAACTAAAGCACAAAAATAGGGTGTAAATTTCATAAATGCCCATTTTTATATTGCTTAATTTATTCAGGTTGTTATAATTTTTGTATGACACCATGTTCTACACAAGGTAAATTTTTGTAAGTTAAAATAATTCTTGATTTATTACAAATAAAAGTATGTAATCATTTGGTATAAGGGATCAATTTCAAGCTTTATCAAGATTTTAAAACTTTTTAGTTAAATATAACTACCCCCCAATTTTGTTATTTAAAAGCAGGAAAAACTTCTTATTGCAATACTGTCGATACCCAAGAAATCCACTTTTTTAAAACCTGGATGAAAATGAAAAAATTTATTTAAAAAACTTAGCTTTTTCTGTTCACCAAACCGATTCGAAGTTCGTTTCCAATATTTTTTAATCAAAAGAGTTCAAATTGTAAAATTATACTTAATTATTTGTGATGTTCCAAAATCTGTGGATCAGAAATAAATTGTATAGTTTATTCCCATTAATAATAGGGTGTTATTTAAGCTGGAACTGTAAAAAGTAGAAGCCCTTTGCAAAACTTTAAATGTTTAGTTTTAAGGTGAATTCAAATTAAAATATTTTTATTTAATTTCAACTGTACAACTACTATTTCCTTCCAATGTTGTGAGTCTAGGTAAGTATTTTCTATTATTTGATTTGGACTAAACGTAGTCTTCGTAAGTTAAAGTGAGAATATGAAGTTGTCCGTTAATTTTTGTTTTTGTTGTGTTGTTGTGTTGTTTTTGTTAATTTTTTAGATACGCACCTCCTTCAAAAAACTGCTTATGACTAATGCCAAGACTTATTTACAATTTCTAAAAAGCATATATTCTTCCTTAAATGGAGCATAAGCCTTTCAGATGTGATGGCACCATTCTCTTCAAATTAATCACCTTAAGCCACTCTTCTCAGCTGAAGCATTATCTCTAATTTTATAGATATAATTTAGAAAACCTGCACTTGCTCTGGCGATTTAAAATCCTTATATAATTGTCTCCCTTCTAATAATTTCTTCACTAAACTAGGGAGGAATGTAGTGCGTATTTAGAAACTATGGATTTTTGTAAATTGTTCACAAATGAAGATAAGGAGGAAAAGGGGGAAAATTCTGAAAAAAGGCTAATTAACCAAATTTATTAATTCATTCTTTTAACATCCCATAAAGGAAATTTAATTCAGCGGAACTTTTCATGTTTATATCGTTTCGTTCCCGGCACCTGTTAACAATATTTAAATTCCATTAAGACTGGCTGTCAGGGGCCTCGGTGGTGCAGTGGGTAAGCATTTGGCTTATTAACCGAGGGGGTCCGGGTTCGATTCCCGGTCAGGTCATACAATATTTAATTAAAAAAAAATTATTGAAAAATAATTTTTCTTCACGAATCCCCATGGTGACCAAATATAATATAAATATACAAATATACAATATAAACAAAATAAATAATATAGTAGTTATAAATAAATTGAAAGTATTTAATGAGGGGTGCACAACGGGCCGCAAGGCCTAGGTGTAAGGGAGACTTGCTTTCCCCCCCCGTCTAAACAACAACAACAACAAGACTGGTTGTCCAGTTGGTAAATTATTCTTTTAAAAGCTAATAAAGCTATTTTAAAGTAAGTTCTCATGGTTTGAATTCCTTAAAAACGAAATAGACTTATAGATATTTTTTAACTTAACCTCATATGAATTCGCATTAATATTTTTTGAAAAGTTTTTAAAAAAAAATGGGGAAATACCATTTTATTATTAAAGTTTTGTAGATTTTTATCTTATTTGAATAACAATTAAAATGACGTAGTTTGGGAAATTAGTTTGGGAAAACGTATAATAAAAGTTTACTATTCTAGTTTTATTGTTTTTTGATTATCTCTTTGACATGTACGTAGATACCCTTCTATGATTGTATAATTGTTTTCCGTTCTAGGAAATAATTTTCAAATAGGTAAAATTGGGCTTAAAGTTTACGTATAATAGGAAGGGAAGGAAAAAATGCTTGTTTTTGACTTTTTAAAACAAATTTTACGTATTAAAAAAATGGGTGCTAAAGGTGGAAAGTGGAAATTGGTAAAATTAGTATGCTATTAATATGATTCTATTATACTTCTTTACATGTAATGTTTTGTAAATTTTTGAATTTTAGGACTTTATTCCGCCAAAGCTTTGGAGTTTATTTAATTACTAAACTCAAAATAAGTTTAATATCTCAAGATACAAAAGAGAGTTGTTCCGCCGTAATGTAGGAGCTGCTTGTCTCATTTATAGATATCTACTAGGTAATACTTCAGAAAAAATTAAAAATACTATGCCTAAAATCAAACCCTACCTAATATCATGCCTAAAATCGTTGAGTAATCTTATACTACCTGAGGGATTAGAGTTTCTTCAATATGCACTTGGCGGTCATTCATTTTAGGAAGACTTATACTTGTTCATGCAAATTTGCATTTCAATTTTATTAAAATTTTAAAAGTATGATAACCTACATTATTCATAGTAGGGGACCCATAGCCCCAATATAAATAATCATATCAAAATCATACACAGTCCGCTGAACAACATTAGAAATATTTAAAAAAAATGATAAGAAAATAAAAAATAAATTTAGATTTATCAATTTTGTTATTTTGAATCCCTGTTAAGAAATAGTTTTTATTTAATAGCTTCCTCAGGGAAGAGGAGATTTAAATATATTACTTTGTTCTGCAATCAAGTTACCAACGCTAAACTAAATTTACTAATTTAAAATTATCAAAACCAAAGTCCAAATTAAGTTGGAAAATAAAAAACTTATTAAAAAAGAGAAAGAAAGCAAATAGACAAAAAAAAAATTACCCCATATTACCACTGTGTATGTACACTTTAAAAGTAAATTTCCTCTTGAGTCCTGCGTGCATCTACAACTTTTTATTTGATTGGAAAGTCGATTCAAATGCATATTCCAATGTGAATGATAACAAGAAAATTGGGTTCGTACAGTTAATTTGGCGGGTTTTATGTATACACAATTGGGTTTTTTTTAGGGTGCGGGTGATTTTGTTTTCATTTTTTTATTTGGTTTTTAGGTATACAAGTTTTTCAGTTTCTGAAAATAACCAGGGGAAAATATTAAAAATTTTAAGACAGGCGCACTGTGCAGGAATTTTTTCATAAAACATTTTGTATTCACTTTGGGAGCATGCGCTGAATCAAAACGTTTTAAAATCCAAGATATCTGAATTATAAACGTTGATTATTGTAAACTAGATATTTTTTGTAAAAAAGGGTGGGGATTTGGGAAATTTTTATTGATTTTGGTGAAAAAATCAGAAATATTCCTTGATATTTTGCAATAATTTTAAAGTTTGAGTAATTCTGATTATATTTTTGTATTAAATGCACTTTCTGTAACTGACAGTTGAATATTTTTGACAGTTGATCGTAATTCGTAAACCGTTATTTAAAGTAATCAGTAATATTAAATGTATGAGGATTGAGTTTCAAAATAAAAATTAATGGAAAAATAAAAGACTTTAAATACATTTTAGTTTTTACATTAGAAATAATTAGAAAATAAAGTTAAAGTTATTTTAAGAAAATATATTATAAGTACGTAAAGTAATTTAATCTAGTACTGATAGGCTTTTATATTTTTTACTAAAATAAATCAATGAAATCTTTAAAATATTTTGTATTCAAATAATCTGAACTATATATAAAAAATTTTAATACGGTAGGTATCACTGTTTTGGACTTCTAAAATTAGAGAAATGAGCAGTTAGTTTAAGTCTTATATCAATTGTCAAGCTGACAGCCAAGCACTACTTGTATATCAATCGAAATTTTGCACGACATTATCAGTTTTTTAATTGTCAATAAAATTAGTCTCCTAAAACTCAAATCTTTCTTGAAACATCCTTTTTTGCATTACTATAGTTCCTTAAAATCTCTGCCATAATATAAACTTATATAAACGATATCTCAACCGTACAATATACAAAATGGAAGTTATTAATAAATAAATAAAATGATAAAAATCACATGTCTTTCAATTTAAAAAAAAAACACACTTTACAATCTTTCTTTTCAATTGAGAAAATCTAAAACAAATTTGAGTGATTTTTTAATATTTTTACCGTAAGTACGATATACTCGTACA
The DNA here is from genome assembly GCA_963082915.1 of Dolichopus griseipennis. Classification (NCBI taxonomy): domain Eukaryota; kingdom Metazoa; phylum Arthropoda; class Insecta; order Diptera; family Dolichopodidae; genus Dolichopus; species Dolichopus griseipennis. The sequence continues at coordinate 366,984,007 of OY720441.1, forward strand.
CATGTTTTAATGTTAAAAATGTACTTAGTAGAAATTCAACTTAAATTAATAAAAAACCTAAATGTTGTTGAAAAACAATCATGTGTCTGATGTTGTTTACATACTCATAATTTTTAATAAAATGGTTTGTGTGCCCGCTAATTTTAATAGCACAATATTTTTAAGTATACATTTTTTACCGTATCTTTCTCTATACACATTTTGACAGCCAAAGATTTTACAGCAACATTTTTTTGTAGCGGGCAACAAATGCTTTAACTTGAGCTGTAAATGTTTGCGTCTTTACCGTAATTCTTTACCGTAATTCAAAAGCAACAAAATACAATTGTAAAGTTAAGATATTTTTTTACTGTTATATACAAAATTGAAGCTGAAAGAAGAAACGGTAAAAATTACTGCAGCATAATACAAATTCAGTGCAAAAATATGAACAAAAAAACAAAAATGAATGCAATGAAATAATATTATATTTTTGCAAAAAACTAGGACATATAAAACAAAATACTGCAATATAGCGTAGTAATAATAAAAACAAAAACAATAATAATAATAATAAAACAAAAGAATATAATAGTAATATACAAAAAAATACAATAGTGTTTGTAACACACACTATATGTACCTATACTACATTTTCATATTGAAATGCATCTTAATTCTGTTAGTTCTATTATTATAACTGTAAAATGTGGGCATACTGACTTACTAAGTAGTTTTATTTTTGTTGCTTTCTTTTGTTGCTTTCTTTTGTTGCATGTTTCTAGGATGGATTACAGGGTGTAAGTATTTAAAGAAAAATACAAAAGGTGTGTAAATGGATTATGAATGAAAATGTGGAGAAGAATTTTGTAGTAAATAAAGAATGATAACTGTTAAGAATATCAAAAATATATAGTAGAGGGTTAAAAAACAATACCTAAGTGCATACCATGTATATGAAAAAATTGCATTTATAAAATGGGTGGTAAGGGTTAATGCACTATGAAAATAAAATATTTTTTTTTTTTCTGTTGTACTGAAATTGTAAAAAAGTTGTTGCTAGGATTAAAAAAAAAAATCGTTTGTTGTTCTTTTTTTTTATAACTTTTAAAAAATTTTCTAACTGTTCTTTTTGTTGTTTCTGGGGCATGCACTTTGTTTTTGCATTTTGTTTTTCATTTTTCTACAATTTTATTATTGTAAAAACAAAATTAACATTAGTTTTTTTTCGTTTGTTTCTCTTGCAATTTGCATTTCGTGCGTTTCCTTTGTATTTTAAAGAAGTTTGTTGCATTTTGAGTTTTAACTTATTTCTTGAACAATGTTTTTTGTTTGTTAATGTTTTATTTCTTTAGGAATTTTGTGATTATTTTTTGTAGATTTTATTTGTTTTTCTTATCATAAGTATAAATCTTTTTCAAGTATGACCAAAGTTCAAATATTTTGTAGTTTGGATAAGTACATGTTTTTTTCTAATAAAATTATGTACGAAAAGAAGTTTTTTTGAAATATTTTTGAAAAAGTTTGTATATTATAAATTTAGTTATATACACTATTTTATTATATAGGGCTGGAGCATACATTGTCAGAAGGTTTACATTAATGTTATAAACGTATTAAGTATGTACTATACATATTTAATTAATAAAACCAAAAGTCGCTTTCAGTAAGAACACGATTAATTAAATATATTGAATTAATTTTAAAATTTTAAGTGTTACTATGGAAACCAAAATGAAATTCTAAATTATTTTTTTAATGATTTTTTAATAAAACCAAAAGAATGTCAAAATCAAGAAATGTTTGAATAATACGAGAAAAACATGTGGGAAAGCCAAATCTTAGCGTTAGCTATAAATGATGTGAATGAGTTGTGTTTACATTTTTAAGGATTCCAATATTATATAGAAACCCGAAGTAACCCATTTTCCATTCAATCACTTAACGATGTAAAAGTTAATCAGAAAGAATGCTTTCTAATCGCAGCAAAAAATTTAACCATGGCCTGTCAGAATTTCTGAAAAATTTGATGAATGAATAACTGAAAAATTGGTGGACAGTGAAGATGAAACTCTTTTGCATTTTTGGTACTTAAAAAATTTTTAATTTAAAATGAAAGTAGATGAAAGTAGATGAAGTAGATGGTGTACTAAATTTGAAATTAGTTTGCTGTAAATGTGGCGGGATATCACGAGACTCAATTGTATGAATCAAAAAATGAGTTGTTTCAATTATCTGTACCATTGAGATTCAGTCAGATTTTCTCAATGAGTTCGTGTAACTTAAATGTAGTCCAACTTAAATTTTTATATGGAACTCTATGTTTTAATAAAGCTGGGAATTAAAAGCAGTTAATCATATGGTGCAAAATTCATATTATTTTTGTAATACATAATATCATAAGAATATTTATCCACACTATAAAATACTTTACATGCAGCTTCCTATTAAGTCATTTCTAAAGCAATTAAATAAAAATTCAATAAAATTTAAGTAAGTTAATAAAATGTACTTAAAATACTGGAATCAGTCTTCAAAATGTTAAAATCCAAAACTCAATAATAATTCAAAAGGAGCATCGATCTCAATTATTTACAAACACACAAATGTACAACCAACATACGCTTAAAATTTTTAAAATTATCCTACATTTGACTTTCACACACTTAAAACATCATTGATTTATATTTTTATTTTGCCACTTATATTAATAACCCTTATATTGTCATTTTAATCTCAATTACAAAATATAACAAAAGCATGTCATGTCCTATGGGAACTTCGTATCTCTCACGAAAAAATTTTGACAATATTTTGTATGTTGTGCAAAAATATTTTATTCATTTCTGGATTGTTTGTTGTTTTTAAATGATGGTATGCATGGGTCTATGACACTTTACTGAAAATATAAAATTCCTAACAAAAAAATCCCGAACAGAAATCCTGAAAAAAAAAATTGCAAGTGATTTATAATCTTGAAAAAAAGAATCTCGAAAATACAAAAATCCCGAAGAATATAAATTTTCAAAAAAAAAATTTCGAACAAAATGCCGAAAAAAAATCCAGAAAAAATTAATGCCGATTGATTTATAATCTTGAAAAAAAATCTCGAAAATGCAAAAATTGCGATGTACACAAATGCATAATGGGTGCTTGACACTTTACTGAAAAAAAAATCCTGAAAACAAAAGTTATTCTTGCTACATGTATGTTTCACCAAAAAAAAAACCCAAACCCCCGCTTAACAAATTATTGAAACTCTGGATTTTGTATCCAACTCTCAGATCTTCTATTTCGAAATATTTAAATTCGGTATTTTTGATTTTCAGCATTTCTTTTTCATGATTTTGTAACATTCGGGATTTTTTTTACAAAATTGAAATTTGAGATTTTTTTTTTCGGGATTTAATTTTTCAGTAAAGTGTGATACACCTGGTATGCATTTATCTACATCGCAATTTCGTTTTTTTTTCCTTTGTTATAAGTAGTGATAGCATAGTTATAGACAACTAGTAAGGGGACCCTTGCAAAATAAAAAAAAACTAGTTTTAAATAATTTTTTTAATAAAGGAAAATTGACACGCATTTTGATTATATTATAAATTAAACCATAACTTGATTTCCTTTGTTTCAAGCACTTACCATTGGATTGGTTCAGGTATATTAGAGTATCTTAGAGTTATATTAATATGTATTACGTTTTTTTTATTAATATTTCAATTGAAAAGCTTAAACATATACATACATACAAATTATATTAATAAATTTAATACTTTAAAATCCTATACAAACAATTCAAACTTGAAATTGAACTTTGAAATTTTTGATTACATACTTCTATACATGAAATTTTTATAAATTTTTAAACAGGAATAACTTGTTAATCCTTAAATATATGTATATATGTATGGAAAAGTTTCATTCAAGGCAAAATCCTTGGAATAATGTTAACAAGTATAAAATAAAAAAAATTTTAATAATCCTGAAGTGAATTATAATAAAAAATACGTTCAAGTGTTGAGTTTTGAAAAAAATGTTTCGTGTAATAATAAAATTTTAAAAAATATAATTATAGAAAAGTAAAATTGAATTCTAGAGTGACAAGTAGAAGGGTAGTGAAACAAAAATTTACACGAATTGTAATTTATAAAAAGGAATATTACATAGGTCTATTAAGGAACACCTCTTGGGATAATCAATCCCATTACATATATTAATTATTTAAAACTGTGCATATCGCTGGGTTAGCATTTCTTGTATATACGGAGTGTTTCCTAATGAAGTGCTCTGCTATATTTCACTGCATAGGGTCGGTAAATTTTGTGTATGGGAACTAAGTTAGAGCTTTGCTAGTTTCCAAGATATGTGTTCTTAAATTAAATTTGGTTTTTGTTTTTAAGTTTTCATAATTTTACTCTTAACTCTGTTTTTAGGACACTGAAGAAATACTTTTTTAAACAAGCACCTATTCTATTTCTATCTGTAATACAGTTTCAAAACTGTGAGCTTCTACAAGTTTCAAAATTTTACAACACAAAATTTATTCACTCATAAGTAAAAACGCAGTGTTATATAGTAGTGCATTTAATTAGAAAACACCTTGTACATATTTGTTAACGCAACACTTAAAATGTGTATGTGCTATAAGGATATTATGTGTACCTTTGTATGTATTTATTTATATTTAACCAAATTCATTCCTGCCATTGAATTTTTAAAGGAATTAAAGGGAGTCAAAGTTAAGTCTATGTTAGTTTCTTACAACACGTTATTTTAAAATTGAAGGACAACTAGATAGAAGAACAATAATTCATTCAATAATTAACAAGAAGTTACGTTGTTTCCAATTAGCCGAATTGTATTTGAATAGTATTCCGAAAATAAAATGCTAATGGATGTATATTAGGCTTTCCAGAGCAATGTCAATATAATATTTTTCAATAATGATATTTTGTTTAAGAATTCAGGTTTTGCCGATTTTGTTGAGAACATCAGGTGTAATAAAGTATGGTGAGAGTATAGAGGATCTAAGATGTGAAAAAATCAGCTGTTGGAACAAAAAATAGCATACAGTTAGTTTTAAAAATTCAATATATGTTATACTAAATTTATATAATTAGTACATTTAAATATTACAATTTTTTAAAGAAGTGCTTCAACTTACTATAGAACACAGTAATATCATTTACTTGAAATTTCAAATAAATATTTGTTTTTAAGTATTTCTAAAGATAATTACAAGTTAGATGCTCACATTTTATGACAACATATCGTCGAAAAACGAAATTAATTATAAAACTTCAGCTACCCTATATCGTTTAGTAGTAGTACAAATAATTAATTTTGTGTTATCGAATTACTTGCATAAACGTTTGACGTTTTATATCTTGTTTTTCACTTTTTATACCCGTATGACTATTAGTCTAAAGAGCATTCTAAATTTGCCATTACGTTTATTTGCCATTACGGAAGCAGGGGGAGGCGGAGAGAGGGGGTGGGGTCAGAATTGAAAGATAAATTGATTTAGCTATGTAAGTCCGTCCGTCGGTCCCCACGATAACTCACAATACAAGGGAGCTAGGATTTTGAAATTTTCACATTACTCAACATCTAATAAAGATGTGTATTTAAAATTTTAATAATATTATGTTTATATTACGGTCATATAGATATCCCAGAGTTGACACAGTACCATCTTCCTCGTTTATACAAAATTTTAGATAAGTGCTTCTTTTAGACAGGTTAGCACGTTCCTTTTAAAGCCTCAGTGGGATAAGTACACAAGAATTATAACATTTTTCTGAAGGTACTTAACTATGTTTTACTGCAGTTCACCAATATTTTAAAATATTTTTATTTATTTAAATATAGTTTAAAAATAAATTTAAGTTCACTAATAATTCACCAATAAAAACAAGAAACAATGTTTTTGAAATTTTCATCATTGAACTTTTTTTCAACTCTATATTGTTGAATTTTCATTCAGCATTTTATAGATAATCCTATCTGGCAACATTTCTTCAATTTCTCCAATTCTGCAACATATTGCTAATAATTTTCTTGAATATTTCTATGCTGTCATTTTTTAATTCTCTCGTTGTTGTTAATATGTTGCTTGTTTACCTTTAAATATCGTAATGTTTCTAAAGTTTGTATGCTAAATTAATTGATAAAATCACATCACTTTTGTATATACACATTTGCTGATTTAAACGTCATTCATACTACGACACAAATTATACAAAATGTATACAAAACATACACAACCACTTGTCTACATAGTCAATCATTGTTTACAAAAAAAAATATTTTATTATTATTATGTTTATATCGTAAAATTTTCGTAAATAAAATTTTGTTGTTTTATGTTTTGTAGTTACAGAAATGTATCTGTAAATTGTCGCAAAGGGGTTATCATGTTTCTAATATTCTTATTGTTTTTAATGTTTCTAAATAAAAAAACAAAAAAATTTAAAGTTATAAAATAAAGTATAAACAGAAAATTTGAAATAAAAAAAAAAAGTTTAACAAAAGTCCAGTAGTAGATGACAGTCTGAATGTAAATACGATGATGGCATAACGTGGATAGGTCGATTGTGCGGTGATTTCAAGAAAATAAATAAAATTAAAAATAAAATAAAAAAAAAAGAAATATATTCTTAATTTCTTATAGGTATATATTTATTATTTTTTTTTTTATATTTCAAATTTATATTCGAAAAATAGAAAAAAAAAAATAAAATAAAAAAAAAATAGATAATAAATATTTATATGTTAAATAATAAAAATAAAAAACAAAAATTTCTTTTGGTTTTGAAATAAAATTTAAAAAAAAATTTTATTTTGAATATTTAATTAAGTAAAAGAATATAAAATAAATTTTAATTTAAAGTTAGAATATAAAAAAAAAGAGCGGGTAAATCTAAAGAATTAAAATATATATATACACATATTTACATATATATATATTATTGAATTAAAAGTGTTAAATAAAAGTGAAAATTAGAAAGAAACAAAGAGGTAAAAGATATAAATTTCGCGTTAAATTAGTTTCTGTAATTAATGACTTTAGTTTGTGTTACTAAATGAGTGTTTTTTTTTTAATTTGTGGTAAATTGTGAAGTTTTAAATGCTAAATTCGAGTTTTGCTTTGATAAAAGCTCAATGTTTTGTATTAATTTTTAATTTTTAATTAAAAATTCGTATATTAATCATGAAATGAATAACAAGTGATTTACTAATAATTTCAAATCTGTTGTTGCTTAAAATTCTAATTTGAATGTTTAATTGAAATACTAAAAATTTTGCTTAGGTTTTTGTAAATTTTTTAGTAAAAATCTATAGATACTTTTCTTATTAAGATTAAAAGCAAATCTGTAAATAGCATTTATTAGCTTATCTCTGTCAACTCTTGTAAAGTTTATCTGTTTTTTATTTAAAATTTAATTTAGAAAATTTAAAAGCTTAATTTAATTTTTAATTAAAAATTTGGAAGCAAAAAATATAATTTAATATAGAATAGATTAATGATTATAATTAATACTAAATTAGAAAATAATACGAATTATATAATCTTGGCTTGACTGAAGTTAGTACACAAGTAGTAACCGCAAAACTTTTTTATTTAAAACTCGTGTTAGTTTTAACTGTAATTTATAAATTGGAATTAATTACATTTTTTAAAACACCTGGTTTTTGAAAGTTAGGTTATTCGGGTCCTGGAAATAAATTTAGTTTAAAAGATTAATTATTAATTAGATAATTGTTTTTAAGTTTTTGAGTCTAAGTTTAAATTTTGAGTTAAATATTAAAAAATAATACTACGAGAGCTCGAAGTTTCCAATGTCTAATAAAACTGCAAGTTTGGAAAGCCTCATTAACTCCTCAGGTATTAAAAGATTTTAAACTTTAGCTAAATAGATTTAGAATGCCAGACTTTCCAGTAAAATTGAAATAATTAGTTAGGTTTAATCATAATTAAACGGAGTTTTGGTTAAAACCTTGCGTTTCTCATAATTTAGAACCTCACACATTCATATATGTAAATATTCTGGAAAAAGCGTATTAAAATCCTGGAAGCAACTCTAAAATTGCTTCTTTTTATATTCTGACTTCTTATACATATATATAGTATTTCAGCTGCAAAATTATAAAAAGCGCGAGATTTAAAGATTTTGACATGCGAGATTGTGAAACGCGAGATTTATAAAAGCACGAGATTTTTATACGTTCCCATTAAATGGTTAAACGTAAAGCCCTCTTTTAAAGGTATCTTGTACAATGATATTGCCTTTAAATCAATTGATCTTCTGAAACTATCTTAAAACGTCAACAAAATAACCACCAAATGATGGAATAATGCTTTAACTTAATTGATTAAATTAAATTAATTTTAATATACTCGATGTGTACTCGATGTGTACAACTGTATAAGTATAGATCAATTACGTATTCGAAGAACTAAAAATACTATAAAATCTTATAATACCTACATGAAACCACCAATTCAAATAATTTTTAGTTCAATATTTTTTACTACCCACTGTTTATATTTTTAATGTCATGGACATTACACAGAAGTTATCAAAGACGACTTTATTACTGAACAATTTGAAACTCTCGAAATAAATTGATAAAATAAAATGAAAAATTTTAAGAATTTTTTTATTTTTAAATGAAAAAGTTTGTCAGAATAAAAAAAAAAAAATTTTCATTTTTATGAAATAATGAAAATTGCACCCCACAACAAATTTTCAATTATTAATGCAAAAAAATAAATATTTTTTTTGGTTATTTAAACTCAGAGTGAAGATAAAAAAAAGTATTTAACAAACGTTGAACCAAACAAAAGATTGTTGTAACTTACCAATATTTATTATATAAGTATCTAGCATAACTAAATAACGGTTGAAACATTATACAGTTTTAGAAGAGAATTAATTTTTGTGGGGTTTCCCTTTTGCATTATTTCCTTGGTTTTAGATTTTCATTTCTTTTTTTAGTTTTTTTTTTTTGAATATTAAAGATATAACATAATTCTAGTTATTATAAATGCAGAAGATTTAAAATAATAATAACAACAAAAAAAAATATAAAATTTATGTATTTATGTTGTTTTTCTTTCTTGGTTTGCTCTGATTTTAATTCCAATAAAGAGAATTGAAGAAGTGTACACTTTTGTAATAGATTTAAAAATATGGCAGATTGAAATAATATTATGAATTGATGAATTGAGAAGTTCTTAAGTGGCTGTCTGTACTCGAAAATGGTCTTGAATTTACTTTATTTATAATATTTTTCAAAAATTAATTTAATTTAAAAATATGACTCACAGATATAGAAATATCGTGTAATACAAATTTAAAATGATTACAATAGATAAAAAAATAGAATTGTATCTATAGAAATTTAAGATTGTTGTAAAAAGTCTAGCAAATAGTAGTTAAGCTCTTACTGATTTACAATTATCTATGATGCAAGACAATCGCATAGACCTTAAAATCGAGGAGTTAGGCCATAAAATAATTGATAATTTTAAAGTCACAATAAATAAAGTTGCAGACTCTGAAATTTGAAGAGCAAATGCTAGAAAACTAGCTATTATACTCTATATTAGGGTCTGGGGTCTAATTTTTAAAAATCCGGTGGAAGTCAAATTTTTTTCAATAGAAGTTCAGTACCATATTAAATGCGTTGGAGCTTTAGACTTTCTGGATATTGAACAAGCTTAAATGATCAAACTATAAATACTAAAGCTAATATTTTGAATTATGATCTATTCTTGAATCATATTTCTTACATTACTAGTTCAAAAAGGCCGAATTTTTAAAGTTCAGTTCTTCAGTTCTTTAAAATTATTCTCAAAACTAGTTATATCACTTCCATTCAAAATTTTGGGTTAAATATTTAAAGAAATACAATGTCAAAAGATAAAGGAGAAGTCGAAATGCAGTTTTCTTACTAATCTGGATAATCGGGGAACATCCTTAACTTCACATGAGCACAAATATTTTATGATATACCATTTTCTAAAGTTTTAGGTTCAAAATGTAAGACCTTGTTTTTATGATTATAAATATAATTATATAATTACTTAGTTTCAGTTAAAATTAAATACTTGAGTATTAAATACTGTTTTAACCCATATCCAGCAATAGGTAACTTGTACAACGATATTATTTTATAACAATATATATTGTATATATTAATAACGTTTGGTGACTACTTAACAGTATTAGAATCTAGTTATTTATATGCATTAATATATTATATTATATATATTTTATTTTTAATTTTTATTTAATATAATGCTTCTTCCTTATTAGTTTATACTTATATGTTATTTTTTTTTTTTTTGATTTTTTTTTTTCAGAGAAATTAAATAACATTTTACTAATATACAAAGTTACATACTAAATACTATTATATACTATATATTGAAATGAAAAGTGAATAACCTTTTCAAAAGGGAAATATGATACACAGACATACATACTCGTACTAAATTAAAAATTAAAATTGTGACTTAAGAAAAAATTAATAATAAAATTATAGTGTTTTTTTATACTAATTAATTTAAATAATTTTATTAATTGTATACTTTTAATTATTTTGATTGTGTTATTTTTCGCATTAAATAATTTTGTGTATTAATTAATTAATATTAATTTTAATATTTTATATCATATAATATATAATTATATATTATAATAGGTAATAAGAAAACAATTATAAACAAATTAATAATATTAACTTAATTTAAGAATTTTATTTTATTATTAATTATAAAATAAAATTTAAAAACTAAAATTTAATTAAAAAAAAAGACAATAAATATAACAAAATTCGTTTCTATTAAGGATTAAAACAAAATATATACATATACATATATATACATACATATACTAATTATTAATATTATACTAAAAAAAAAAATTTAAATTAATTAATAATTAAAAAAAGAGATATAAGTAAGTGTGTGCATTCATTTAATAAAAGTTTAAATTCAAAAAATTAATTGTTGCCAAAAATTAATAATTTAAAATTCAATTTATTCAAATAAAATTATTAAATATTTTTAAAAATTTAATTTATTAATTTTTATTTAAATTTTGTTTTTTATTTTTTTTTTTATTATTATAAATTTTGTGAAAACAGGTGTTCTATCAAAAAAGTAAACATTTTTCTTCCAATTTAATATTCAAAAAAAAAAAATTAAAATAAAACGGAGTTGTTAAAGACTGCCACAATATTATAAATTAATGTTTATAAACATATATTATACAAAATTTATACAATAATAAAATTATTGTTGCTAGCAACATTAAAGGATTATTTACAACAAAATATTATATACCCTTACTTTAATGAATATTACAAGGTGAGTTGTAAAATATGTAAATTATTAATATATATAAATTTTGTTTAAATATTTAATTATGTAAATTAGTATATAGAAATTATATATAAATAGTATATATATATATATATAAATAAAAGATTTCATATACAATTGTATCTAATGTTATACAATTTTTTTAAGATATTTTATTAAATTCAGTGTATTTTAATTTTGTAAAGAATTTTTTAACACTAATGCATACATAGTTTATCCTTTTTAAGGGTAACAGTTGTTTGTTGTATATATATATATACGGAAAAGATTTGAATATTTTATAAAAATTGAATATTTAAATCATGTTAAAAACGAAAAGGGAATAGATAAATAGACATTTTTTTTTTATAGAATTGATTTTGCTTTTGAAAAATATGATGTGTTGTAAAGTTGGGGGTACATTTTTAAAATTTAATATTGTTGAGGTTAAGGATTTTCACTTGTGTTAATTTAATCTGAGGGATTTTGTGAACTAATGAATAGTGAACAAGGCTATGACAGTAATTAGTCATATGTGTTTTTAAGAGTCAGTAATTGAATTAAAAATTGTATAAACAACAATGTTGACGTTTATTTAATCTCGTAAAGTATTGAGTACCTTCAGTTGTTGCTTACAACCTGTTTGGTTCTTGATGACTGAATAAATCATCTCCATTGATCAACTCCAATCAGAAGATTACATTTTAAGGGCTCCGTTTTAAACTTAATAAAGTAATTATCCTTTGGATTTAATTGTGTACTCCCAGCCTCAAAATTCCATTTTAGTCTCAAAATTTATGAGTGCTTTAAAGAAGCTTTAATAGAAATTACGTTAATTGCGAATACTTACACAAAATTATTTAAATATACATTCTGATGTATGAAAAATATGTTCTAATTTTTAATAATTATTTAAAATTTAATTATAAATTAATATATGCAAGGCAATTAAATCTTATATAAACTTGTATACTTTAATTATATATAGGTATTCTTGTAACATATTTACAAGGATCTTAAAATTAAAATTTTAAGAAATGTTCTTAAGATGTGCATGTATCCTCTACTCTAGCATTTATATATGCATTATGTATTAATTATGAATGTTGTACATATGCTAAAAATGGAGATGTTACAATGTTAGAAATACCAACTTGACATAAGATGGCATTTCTATATAATTATTTAGTTATTTTAATATGAATCAAAATTAATTTATATATCTGTTACCATTTGTACTTGGTATACTGCATATCACTATTTCTCTGATTGACACACAGTATGAGTAGAAGAGTTAGTATTATTAATATTACAATTTTCTAATGGAGTCTTTAAAATGCAATGTGGGTTAAAATTGAAATCATAAGTAATATGTATATACACTTTTAATTATATTTAAATTTGAATTTCATTTACAATTTTATTAAATTGAAGTTGTAGTTTTCTTTTGTAAAATTTTAATTTACAATTCAGTATATTTTTTTTTTTTTTTTAAAGTATAAGAGTACTTATAAGTTATAACTCATAGTTTGTTGAAGTGATCACATTATATATATATATAGTTATGTAGTATATCCAATATATATAATTGTTATAACTAACTATACTTATACTCTTCTATGATATTCTTTATATTAAGTGTTCAAAGTAAAAGAATACTAAATAAGTATATTTATTATGACAAATTTTTATTTTGAAAAATTTTTTGAACTTTTGATATTTTATTAATTGAACTGAGTTCAAATACAATGAGTATATAGAATCAACAATATTTATATTAAAACTACATAATTTAAATATGAAATATATATATATATATAATAACTTATATATAATAACTTGAGTATAATTAATATTTTGGTTTTTCAATAAACACAACAAGTGGGACAAGTGGGACTGGGTTAACATATGGGTATAGTACTGAATAAAATATGGAAAATATGATTATTAAAATTTGAGATCAGATGAAATGAGTAAAAGGTTCATTTACGATGGATTTACTTTTTAAAATTGAATATTTCTGAGGTTTTGGATAAACCCTATATATATTGATCAAATCTATAAAAATAAAGGTCTAACAAACTTTATTGGGACTACATTAATGAAAGGAGAGCTAAAGTCATTGCCCATAGTTTTTAAAACAAGCTTTTTAATTTTGTAAAAAAGATTACTAATTTAGTAAAATAAATAATTTAAATTTAAGCTAGTTATTCACATACACTCAGAAAATCGCGTATTTTTTCAAAAAAAATACAATTGTAACCATAGTTACTGTTTACAATAATTTTCAAAAAAATTTATTTTATTAAAAATTCGATGACTTAGTGATTTAGGGCTTTAAATCGAAAAGTGTCGGTCCGAACCTCGGTCATATCATATTTTTTTTAATTTATTCTTTTTGTAATTAAAAATAAAAAAAATCAAATAAGTATTTTGAAATTTCTGTAAAGCAGTTCAGTTGCAAACCAAAGTAGGTACTTAATTTGTTATTTTTTATAAGAGAAATTCTAATTTATTTTATACATATTGGTGGATATGCACGGGTATCTAAAAGTTAACAAGGGCAACTACTATAATTTTCCTCATTTATAGGTTAGTTAGGTTTTTTGATTCTCAATAAAGAAATCATTTATTTTAATTAATAGTGTACAATTAAATTATTTGGTATATATTTAGTATATAATGCTATAAATAGTTAAGGATCACTATTAAATTTATACAACTTTAATACTAATTGATTAAATTTTTATATTTATACCTACCGATGGTATATATTTTACAATTTTATCTATTGTACTTTTACAACTTTTTTAATTTAAGTTTTATTATCATAATAAACAAATATAATAACTATTTTACCCCTCTTCAATGCTTGAACATTCAATTAAGCGAGGTAAAATAAAGTTGTAAATACTATCTAATATCTAGAAAATATTATTTAAAAATCGTTTAATTTATTAAAGTGCTCTAAAGCTTACAACATAATTTTTTACAATGCATATTTTTTAATAAACTTTGGAATTATTTATTTTATTTCATTTCTTAAATTTTAATTAATATAAAATTTGCGAAAAAATCGATATACAAATATAATACTTACTGTAAGTACTTGAGTCTGAAGTACAATAAGTCAATAAGTAAGTACTTGTTGTACTGAAGTACAATAAGTCAATACTTAAACCATTTTGGTGCTAATAATTTTCTTAAATATGTTGCTAGAAAATTTTATTACATCCCTCAAATGTAAAGCACCTTTTTGGTTTATTTATAATCCGTAGGCCTACTTTTCTTCAAATATTACATTGTGTACTCTAATTTTTCTTTGCAGATATCTAAAAAATATTAAAATAAAATACAAACATGGAAATTTAAAAAATTAAATTGTAACTGCATTAACGCCTCATAATTTGATACTAACAAGAAAAAGTGATTAAAAATCTTGTTTAATTGAAACCCAAAGTACCAACTTTTCACATTAGTGTATAAGTTAATTTTGATGTTTTCCCCGCACCCTCTTAAAAAAGCAGAATTAGATAAACAAATTAAGAGCCCTCTTTCTTTTACCCCCAAAAAATTAACCACCTTTAATATTTAATTATGCAACTCAATTATAATAAATTGGATAATTGGGGGGAGGTATTAAAAAATTGATAACTTTAAGAAAAAAGATTCTGGGTTTAATTGGCATAATATTCGTTTCTAAGGTACTCGTTTCTAAGATTCTAAAATTTTTCTTCAGAATATTTAATTAATTAAAAAAAAATATGAACCCTTTTTGTATTTGCATGTACCTGTAGTAACTTAAAACCAAAATATATATTCAGGGGATTTACCAAAATTTGAACACATTTTAAAAATACAAAAACAAACTACAGTATTTTTTGTTCTTTAAGCTTATACTCTCTTTTTGGGTCCTTGCAACTTTTTGTTATTCCCGATTTAATTTTATCATTTACCCGAGGCAAAAACAGTCATACAATTAATAAAAAATCTAGAATTCATTACATATGATTATTTTAGTAATTTTTGTATACTTTGAATATTTTATATACCTACGATATAAAAATAGAAATACAGAAAAAAAGCCTAGATACCGCCACGAAAATTTTTCCACGATAGATAAAGGGGGGTTTTTGTTCCCTCATTCCAACACTTCTATAGTAAAATAATGAACTCATACTCCCCTTTGAAATTTTAAACCCAATAGAATTAAGCATTTTTTTTTTGTTTTGTATTTATAAATTTACCGTTACCTTTTACTCATATAAAATCTTAAATTAGACTTTGGCTAGCTAAAATGACCTGTAAACTTATGATATATATGTATATATATATGTATTTATGTTAACTAAGTATATGTATTTATTTAAACAAGTGTATGTAATTAATACAGTGTAATGGTTGTATGCAGGAGAAGAGTACGTTTCATATAATTATTTTTATAACAAACTTTAAAAATAAAAATCCGATTACTATACAGGGTGATATTGGATGACAATAATTATTTAAAAAAACATTAGGTTTAAAAAGACTACTTATATTGCTAAAACCATTTAGAGGTTTTTATTAGTTGTATAGTAAGTAAAATTAGTTATTATATGACTATGTAGCACACAGGGTAGAGTTCTAACTACATTCAAGAGTTTCGATGTTTTGAGTCATTTAAAATTCGACTCATCTACACCACATTCCCCCAATAATTAAAAATTCTGTGTAATTAATTCAATAATTTAATTTGAACAAATGTAAGTAAATAAATAAGATAATTGAATAATAAGTATAACTCACAGTTATAAAAATACATTTTAATTCATATATAAAATTGCTTCAATAGAATTCCACCTGTTGAAGATCTAAGTCGTTTCTACGTGTAGTACAGTCCAGTGCTAGCTCATATATTAATTGAATGCGGAGCTCATATGGTTTATATGGATCTATACAGTATTGACGGGTAAAATTAATAATATGGTAAGCAGGTAGTAAGTATAAATTCTATTTTTTTAAGCTCAGGAGCCCTTATATTATTAAATCCAAACATCTGACTAATGGCGTGGTGGCGGTAAACGGCGCCTTTCATGCGGAAGGTCTAATAAATTCTGATCATATCTAATTTAAAAAATATCGTAAAATTGTATGATTAAATCGTAATATAAAACAAGAATAAAAATCTATAAATATTTCTTGTGTAAATTAATAGATGGCGCACAAAACAAACATTTGTGTATTCATAATCTTATACAATAGCTACAGCCGAGTAATCAGTGGTTTAGTGCAAATATAACGATTAAAGAAACTGAAGCCTAGTCTAAATAGACTTGGTAAAAGCCCTATACTCCTAGAACTCCTATAACTAGAAAGTAGACTCTATTAAAATATTTATACCTTTTAAAAATCAATTTCAAAAGTAGTTTCACACCCTGTACGTAGGTATATTTTGTTTATTATTGAAAATAAATTCCTTTGTTCTCAATTTGAACGTTAACTTCATAAGTATTAAAAATAAACGATTAACCACCCTCTGATTTCCTCCTTCAAACACTTTTCATCTTTTTTTTCCAATTATTTTCAAAAAAAAACAGAACAAGAAGTTTACGATTCAATGTTTCGGTAGTATAGTTTTTACTGTTATTTTTAAGTAAAAAATTGTATTTACAGTTATTTTTTTGTCTTCACTTTTATTAACCCTTTAAATTCTATGTATTTTTCTATTTTTAAACAATAGAATATGTTTTTTTTTTTTAAATTGATGTGAGTGTTTGAATAAAGTTATAAAAATATTTTCACTCATATGATAAAGGACAGTTAATAGTACAGTTACACAGTTTACATGTTTTTTTTTTAATTTTCTATTTTTAGACTTAGGAGTATATGTATGTGTATGTACATGTGTATTAAATTAATTAAATAACACTATAAGGAAAATTGTTTTTATTATTATTATTATTATTATTTTCATTAGACTGACAGTGGCAGCAGACACTGATAACATCATCAAAATGAATATTGAATAGATATATATATATACATATATATAGTATAAGTTATATATATAGTAATGTGCATTGTGTATGTTTACACTTACACTATTACAGGTACTTATAGCCCACTCCCCATTTCGTCAATTGCAATCAACATAGTATGTCTGTAACTCGGGGAACCGGGAATCAGGATATAATATGGTATAACTTTATAAATATGGACGCTGTTGATATCCTTGATTTTCCTTTGAATTTTTGCTTTTTATTTTTAAAAAAAAAGATTTTCATTGATAAAAGTTGTTTTTTTTACTCTATTATATGTTTTTTTTATTTTATTGTATATATACTCGTATATATATATATATTTCACAACGAACCCTTCTGATTTACTTTTTTTTTTAAGTAATGAACATCTGAATTTTTTTACATACTTTTTTAAAAGAAATTTTTTTAAAAAAAATAGAATGTAGATATTTATCATTATTATTTTTTATTACTTATCCTTTTTCTTTTGAAAAATTTGAAATGTGCTTTAAGAAAGTTGGGTGTCCTGCAGTGCGGAACATAATTTTTTACTTAATATCAAAATAACATGCTCCATTTAAAATATTTTTTGGGTGGTATACGCACTATGAATTATTAACTTTTAACATGGATGACAAATGCATAAAAGTTATCTTTTATAACTTGATTGATTTTATTTAAGCCCTAAAATTTTAAAAACAACATATGTACACAATTTTATTTTAATTAAAACTTAATTTCGAATGCAAAAAATAAACAAATAATTTAATTGAATAATATAATTCACAGATATAGAATTACTTATAATTCAAATGCAAAAGTACTACTTACATTATAACAAATTGAATGGAGGTTTTTATAATATCTAAAATCTAAGACGTTTCTTACATCTTAAAAGGCCTAATACTAGCTCAGATTTAAATTGTATGTGAAATTCATTAAAACCAATTCTAATAATAAAAATAAGTCCTCCCTGTTTTACCATAGACAGGTATATTAACCTAAAAATTGAATAGTTGGCACTAAAAACAATTGGAGATTACATAACTTAAAACATCAATTGTAATTTAGCTTTGCACGGGAACTCTTTTGAACATTTTTATTTTATCTGACCAATGGCATAGTGGTAAAGACGCCGCCTTTCATGTGGAAGGTCTCGGGTTCAAACCCCGGTCAGATCATATCTAATAAAAAATATCGTGAAATTGTATAATTATTTCGTAATAGTTTATATCGTAATATAAAATAAGATTTTAATAAAAATATATAAATATTTCTTGTGTAAGATTAAAGATGGCGCACAAAGTTAACATTTGTGCATTCATATCTCATAACCTTATACAATAGCTACAGCCGGGTAATCAACGGCTTAGTGAGTATTATGATTAAAGAAACTGAAGCCTAGTTTAAAATAAACTTGGTGAATACCCTATACTCCTTAAAGGAGTGGAAAAGGAATAAAAAAAAAAAAAAAATTATGGCTGTAGTTCCTATCATAGTTTACGACAAGTATAATAGTATTAAGATACGTTTGATTTTCCTATTATCAGTTTGATCTTTTAATTTTTTAAATACACTTAAAAAATAACTGTAAAGTATAACATAAAGTATAATAAAAATTAATAATTCAAAATCCCAGCTTTCTTATTTAAAATAAGCAACTGTTCCCCCCAACCCAGTTTTGACAAATAAATTCAATTAATATTTTATCACTCCTTGTCACTCAAAATACATTTAATATATTAAATTAGTTTTAAATCCATTCATTCTAATTAATTAGCTAATATATTATACCTAATAACCTTCATATATTAAATATTAATAGCTCTCACATTTATTTTTTTTTCTCTACAAATAAAAAAATAAAATTTACATAATAATGACTTTAACTTCCGGCAAGCACTGTATTTAAATCATAAAAATTTTTTATTTCTTTATATATTTATGACATTTATTTTTTTACTTCACTCATTTATTTCATAGTTATTCCAATGCATTCAAACTTTCTTATGTATGATGACAATTAAGTTAAAATAAAATAAAATAAAAATAAAATAAAAATAAAATAAAAAATAATAATTATGATACTTTTCCTTTTCTCTGAAAATTAAAGGGAAAATAAAATCAGGAATAAAATTTTAATATAATAGAACCCCATTAAACCCCTTACAGTTATTTTCTTTTTCATTTCTTGACATGCACACACTCAAATCGTCCAGCACACACATGTTTTAATTTACAAAAAAATTTTTTTTTAAAAGGGGGTGACAAAATTTTGGGTTCATTCAGGGGGTGAAATAATTGGTATACAAAATTTTGGTAACTAATTATTTTTTGGGTATAATTTTGTCTAGCAACAATGAATGTGAATGTGTATTTTGTTTCAGGTGTTGTCGTTGCCGAATATCATATTCACGAATATCACCATCATCTGGACTACTAAATGCCCCAGCAACAGCACCAAATATATTCGGATTAACCGAACTAATAATTTGATCTAATGATATTGTAGCTTGTGTTAACAAAGGTAAAACGCGAATTGCAAGACCTTCAATAGTTTCTGCAACTTTTAAAACACCTTGAATTTCATCTAACGGTGGAATACGTCCTGATATCGTACCGTTATATCTTTCATTTTTTGATGGTCCGGAATTATTATAATGCAGGGGGGTAAAAGGTGATTGATTAGCCTGAAAATATACGCATTTAATAATGATATTTGATATAATTTCTAATATTTAAATTATAATAATAATTAATATAGAGTGAAATTACCAGTGTTATGTCACTTATGAAATATAATGATATTAATAGTATTAATGGCATCATTGATTTTTAATCTATATTTTAATTGTACTTGAAATATAAAAATTCGTAATAATCAAAATAAATTCAAAATAATGAAAATGATTTCACTTTAATACTTATTTAAAAAAAAAAAATTTTATTAGTTATAAATGATCTAAAAATAACTGCGATGTGAAAGTTAAATGTTGTCTAATCTGGTAAAAAACAATTTATGATATGTGATATGCATTGAATTAGAACTCGTATTAAAAAACAAAAACACAAAATGGGTAAACAGATTCTGTGCCCACATTAGCGTAACAATAGAAATATAAAAAAAAAAATAGTATAATTTTGAAAAATTAGTTTTAAAAAAAAATTGCTCATATATAAAACAAATTATCATTAAATAATATTTAGGTCTATTAAATTTAAATTTTCTAATAATTTTAATAATGTTCTCAATAACAATGACTTAATCAATGACCTTAACATGAAAGTTTCTATTGATACACATTAAAACAGTTTAAGTGCCACTGGAATGCATTTTAAAAACTTATTTCGAATCATTGTATTTTTTTTTATTACTTTTCAATCATTTTTAATTGCCAATTCACATTTACAATTCACAATATCAAGAGCTTTTGTTCTCTTTCAGTGATATCTTGTTAATCATAATTCATTACAAAAATATTTTAATTATTTTATTTATTTATTTTTAAAATATGTTAATTGTTGAATATTTTTAAATTTTTAATTATTTGTTTTGGTTTTTTGTAGGTATTGTAAATTGTAATTGGATAACTTTTATACTAAAATATATTCAATTTAAGTAAGGCTAATTCTTAAATGGCTATTTCAATTAAATTCAATTTTTAAAAATCTCGTGAATTAACGAAGAAAGAAAAGGCGAGAGTGTAAAGGTTTTAAAGGGAATTAGGAAACAGAAATAAGAATTAATAAATTCCAACTATATTGTAGTAACTGTAGTTACTATATTTGTCACTTTATCATAATTTTGAAAGACATTTTTTAACGGTAAAATATTTTTTCTAATTATGTTATTTTGGATAAGTATGAATATTTAAGAAAAAGTTTCAGGTCGTATATAAGGAGTTTAATATAATTAATATAAGCATCTACTTAAATAATATGTTTGAGAAATGATCTTGATACATCGATATATTATAGGTATTTGTATTTTTTTTTGTGTTTTATCAAATGCATAAAAGCGAGGGTGTAAACTCGAAACCAGGAGCCAATGCTCTATGCGTTTATAGAATATCATTTTACCAAATTACAATAACAAAACTAATATAAATTAACCGACTTTAAATTCAGTTTTTTTTTTTTGAACCTAAAAGAACTTATGTCTGAAATCATTCAATATTTAAAAATTACTCTTACTATAAATTAATAATAAATTCTTCTATATATATATATATTAACGGTGCGACCCAGAAACTCGAACTCTTTAATCTCGCTCACAAAAATCTCGCTCATAAAAATCTCGCTATTTAAAAATCTCTCTTTAATAAAAAGATCGCTTTTATCTCGTTATTTCGTGCAAAATAAAAAATAATAAAAGAATGAAGTATTTTATAGTTGGTCACAAAATCTGGACTGTACGCTTTTCCAGAATATTTATATAAACATATTACCTAATCCAAAAGCGATATTTTGACCGGGTGAGATTTTTGTAGGGAAGATTTTTGAAAAGCGAGAATTTTGTAAGCGAGATTAAATAAAACGACCTTTCGTGGCAGACCCATTTATTAATTTAAAAAATTTTGGAAAAATAAGAAACATCCAGCTCTATTACAACAATAATTACAGAACTTACAGAGTTTTAATAATATTTAAATTGAAGTTGTTGTTTATAGGGCATTGCACAACCATTACAATTAGGCCTCAACCTGTTGTGCAGAAAAATACTTTATATAACATAATTTAGCAGCTGGGTTGCATAGTGAGGAGTTAAGCTGTGGTTACTACCGATATCATACGGGAGGCTCGGATTCAAAACCCCGTGAAAGTCAAAAAACTTTTATGTGGTTTTCGACTCGATTCAGCTACCATTTGCCATTGCGTTGAAATGAATTAGGCCATTAATTTGAATGCAATGTCGATAATTAATAATAATATATTTTAAATAAAAAATGCAATAATATGACAAAATAAACAAATACAAAATAAAAACAAATAATTTTATTTCATAATAAAACTCACAAATATACAGAAATATATTATAATCTAATACAAAATTATTATACAATATATAAAATAAATATTTACAGTGTATTTTATTTTTCTAAAAGGAAATCTAAGACTTTTCTACATGTTATTAGGGTCTAGTTCTATCTCATGTTTAAATTGTATGTAGAATTCATTAAGATAAATTCTAATAATTAGATTTTAATATGTCCCCTGTTCCAACATATACCTATGGTATAAGGAAGCTTATTTGCCTAAAAAAGGGCCCAATAATATCAATGAAAAATAATAAGTTAATACCAAATTGATTTTACAAATAATTAAATTATTATTAATTTATAATTACTTAAATTTAATTAAAATTTAAATTTTAACATCTGTAAGGAGAAAGTTACTAACTAAAAGTATTCTACGCATTTTTAAAACAACTTTTGTTAAAAATTAAAATATTAATCACTTTAAAACTTTTTATTAGATTTTAAGACTTTTCCCAATAACTAAAATTCTTTAATTACACTTAAGAGTTTTATGAATTATTTGAAAATTTAATAACTTTTAGTATAAAAAAAGGTTTTTTGATATAATTTAAATATTTTGTACAGGTTTAAGTATATTTTTAATTCTTAAGTTTAATGAAGAAAAGTTTTTCTGCTACATTTTCTGCTACATTTTTAAATTTTTTTTTTTTTAAATGTGACTAAGTTTCACTATGGCCGTCCGTCCGTCCGTATGTTTACAAATCTTAACCGTTTTAAAAAATTTAAAAAAATTTGTTTACCTAAAATACAAAAAGTTTAATAAATTTAAGCAATTAAGTTGGTTTAGTTAAGGAATTTTATTTAACTGCAGTTCTCCCGCCCTAAAACTCTCCTGATTTTTTTCACGTTTGTAATTATTTTTAAATAAAAGTGTTTAAAAAATAAATATTTAATTTTTAGTGTATATTATACTTCTATTTCTAATATTATCAGTTCCAAATTGTTTGTTCAATCCATGATATGTACGGATATATTCTTGTATAAATGGCAGGAGTACCTGGTGTTCCGCATTTAGTGTCAGGAACAGCTCCGCTTGTAATACCAACTATTTCATACATACATTCATAAGACTGATGCTGAATACAAATTGGGCAACCTGAATCTCCAAAACATGTATCTTTCCTTTCAGTTTTTGAACCATAACATATTTGAGTGCTGTCTAAAATTTTGTAAGCACTTTTGCTTATGTATTTGAAATAATTATAACAATCTGAATAACTGAATTTATCTAAGGTAACTTTTTGTATAATAGACGATTTTGGACCTCCATGTTCAGTAGCACCCCAACCACTTGCTATGACCTTTTCAATATTGTTATTTATATGTGTTGACAAACATGCTGGTCTTTTATATTTATTAAATTTCACATTCCGATCTAATTGTATTAATGCAATGTCATTGTATTTTGACGTTAAGTTATATTCCGGATGAGGTATAAATTCTGTAATATTAAAGTCTTCTGGATCATCATCAGTATCATCATTATTATTTATTTTTAATTCTCCTAAACGAACAGTGGGCTGCCTTCCCCTGAAACTTTGTAATAATAAGTTATAATTAAAAAATTAGTATAAAATTTATTAAATAAAGTACTGTCTTTCAAATGTACAATGTGCTGCCGTTAATATATATTTCTCACTAATCAATGCCCCCCCACAGATAAAATTAAATTGATTATCTGGTAAAATACTTCCTATTAATGCCATGTGAGGGAATTCTCCAGCTCGAGCAGGTGATCCTCCAATAATCAGCGCTACCGCAAAACAGTTTCTTGTTCTCTCAATCATTTCACCGCTTGTACCATCCTCTGCATTAAACGTAAACACTGTTTCATTTTCATACACCAACTCAGCGTATTCCTGGCATTCTAGATATTAAAATTTAAATTGTAATTTTTATCATTTTATTAATATTTAACTGTTTAAAACTACTTTTTGAACTTTTTTGATTGGGGCAGCAAATGTATCCAATTCCATTTTGTTTACGACATAATGTGTAATTTCTATTACCAAGTCTAATTTCTCTTAATATTGTTGGACAATCATTTATATCTCTACAAGTCCCAGGTGCGCCGGAATTCTTTATAGTACACGGTGCTAAAATTTAAATAAAAATTTACTGAAATTAAGTTAAAAATTTCTGAATTTGTTTTAAAATTTGTGTACATATTTGAAATGTGTAAATGTGTATCAGTTTTTATGTTTGTAAATTAGAATGCCCGCAAGAACATTAATATGAATTATTGTGAATAGCTTAATATAACCCGATATTAAGGTATTCACAATAACTTTTAAAATATTTAAGTGTTGTATGGTAGCTACTCAAAGCTGTTCTACCAGAAAAGATAAATTTGAAAGAAGTGAGTAGCTGTATTACTTCTTAAGTTATCGCATGGACAGACGAATTGACGAACACGCGTTGCTAAATCGAATCAATATATTTATTTGAACTGCACCTCTCAATGGAGGTTTAATTTAAGTTGATGTTATTAAAAAAAGTTAACACCAAATTTACATATAGAGTAAATCTTAATTTCAAAATGTATAATAATTTCAAAGCAATTATAAAATAATTTTTTTAAAACGATTTTTTTAGGATTATACAAGCAATTTTTTAACAAATTTATCAAATTTCACTTTATATTTTTCATAATTATAATTCACTTGACATTATTCGCCAGAAACTTACCGTCCTTAACTCCACCGCCAAAGAGCACAACGTATAGGACAATTAAAGATAAGGATCTCACGCATACAAAATTTAAAGTCAATCGGTCAAACCGTTTCTAATTTAGAGTAAAGTAACCAAAAATGCTTTCAAAAAGTTTTTATGCCACAATGGGTTAACGAAACTCGACAAAATTTTTTTTTAAACTCACTTTTTGACCAAAGCAGAACTTCGCAAAATTGGACGTAATTAACATCCAAAATTTTGTTTACCAACCGTTGATCCAACATCAGTAAACAAATCCCAAATCTGTTAATAGTGTCAACTCAGGTTTTCAAGGAGAACACGTATAGAAAATTTGAAGTCAATCGGTCAAACCGATTTTTTAGAACAAAACAGTTTAAATACTTGCACCACAGCCCCAACATGGTGGTCCGTTAGAGCAAATAGTCCAGAACTTCTTTCCCAAAAACCACTATACACAAATTTTCATAATAATCGGCTGAGCAGTTTTGGAGTCTATTCGCTACATAAAAACAACGAACAAACAAACAAATAAACAAACTTTCATTTTTATTTTCTACATATACTGGAACTCATATTAATTTCGTCTCCTTTGCAGCATCAGAAACAGAATGCCAAATTTAGTAAACATAATTCTAAATAAGTTTTTTAATAATATTAAATGTTACCTTTGTCAAAACCATTAACAAAATTGTAAAAAACTACTATTAATATAATTTTTAAATTGTTTTTATTCATAACTTATTATAATAATTTTATTTTTCAACAATAATTTAATATTTGTATTTTCAATAATAAATTTTTTATTTATCTTATTTTAATTAAATTTTAATTTAAATGTTATAAGTTCTACACCCACTTAAAGTTAAATGATTACTAGAGAGGGTCTAATAATGGAGAATATATATATTTCACATTCTTTTGTGTTTTCTAATTATAATTTATGACGCGTTCATTTTCATACATTGGAAAGGTTAATCATAAATGGATGATTCAGTTTCTTCAAATTTTCGATTATTTTAAAAGTTAAGATGAATTACAATAAACCGTTGGTCAAATTAAAATTTCAGTTTAAAAACGAATGAGAAAGCAATATAAATTAAGTCATCTGAGCTGTGTATACTATCATCAAACGCATGTACAGTTTTATATACAAAATAATCCGGTTTGAGAAATAAATTTTTGATCTTGTTTTGAGAACAAACCGTATTCCGAAATGTTAGAACAGCTTTAGTTACTTGTCATGTAAGGTTAAAAACAAGCAGTTGTATGGCAATATTTCGAACCTCTAACATTTACTAATATCACCAAAAAACACAAACGGTTATAACTTACTAAAATTATCAAAAACGCAAAAAGCTCGAACGCTTATTCAACTGATAAAGCCTGAAGATATTTAGTAAAAAAAAATAAAAGCATATTTATAGAATTCTTATTAAGTTTTTCGATATTGTGCTTAACAATTAAATATTTAAGAGAAGAATATAAACTTACTATTGTAAATATTTATGAAACGCTTTATATTTAGGGATTTCCCCGATTTTTACATTTATTATAATTAAAAAAATCTTATATAAAAATATGAAGATCAAAAATTTATTTAATTTGTTATTGGTTTTTTGAACAATCGGAGTAAATCAATTGCTGTAGTATATTGAAAAATAGTTATACTGACAATACAATATTGTTTCGAAAACATACTTTCCATACTAAATTGAGTAGTTAAACCTTACTTAGAATCTGCTAATCAACTCACTGCTTCTCTGTAAGACTCATCTTACTCACCTGCTTACTCACCATTTTATGGCAATATGAGCATAGAACCAGCAATATAAAATCCCCTAGGAGTTATTTAAAAATATATAACACAACTATAGAGCTCTTGTTCTTATTAGAAATTGGAAAATAAAATGCGAAATATGAGAATAATGACTCAGGGCCGTGTCCCGAAATATGAACTAGGATTACAACTTCATGTACGATTTTCCCAAAAAATTAAGCATCAAGGTATTATTGCAGAGGGATTTATTTCATAACGCCTTATTTTATGTAGCATTAAACTTACATTGTTTATTACAAAATTAATTTTAATCTTTGTAATTTTTTGAAATATTATAATTTCTGGGAACTGCAGAAGGAAATACTTAAGTACAGATGTAAGTACCATAACCTGATACTTATTACATTGTCAAGTACCAGTATTACTTAGTTTTATTTAGACCTGTATAACACAGAATAAAACTGAGTACTTAAGAACAGTTGTAAGTACAATTACCTGATACTCATTATATTCCTGATACTCATTATCCTGATACTCTTCAAGTACCAGTATTATTTAAATTTCGAAACTTACAAAATTTAAGTATAGGTAAAAGAATTGACTGAAAATACTTGTAATTAAATTTTGAGCTAAATTACTCTTTTTTATTATTTTTGATACTCAAGTAAATTTTCGAGTATTTAAATATCAAAAAATACTTAAGTATCAAGAATCCAATTATTTTCAGAGTATTCAAGTATTTTGCAATTATTTTCATTCATAAAGTTTAAAATAAATTATAATCAGTATCAAACATTTTGTAGTTGTGGAAATTTGCTTTTTAAAACCACTTGTTTTTTTTCATCACTTGTTTCTTTTTTCACTTTTCTTTGCGAAAACTTAAAAAAAAAAGTTTCTGAAATTTTCTTAAACTTTTTGCAATAGCAAAATTATAAAATAAAAAAAAGAGAGGAATTCCACATGAAAGCTTTTTAGGTGGTTAATACGAGTACTGAAATTTTAGCAAAGAAATTATTTTAACATACTTTTTCTGTATTAAAGTTTAAAAATTCTACAGTGGTTTCAAATTCTTTATTTCAGTTTGAAGTAAGTGCATTGAGTCTATAAAATGACAGGTTATAAGTTTATCAAAACCAAAAATTTTAATTTAATTTAATTTTTTTTCGAGGGAAATGGGAATCTTCAAAAGCCATCTACTGAAACTGCGCGTAGTTCCAGCATGGAGTGTGTAAATTAAGTACACTAAACAACTGTTGTTTTTGAACCAAACTTTAGGGTATGACCTGTGATACAAGTGTACAGTTTGGTTTTGTGAAAGGACTACAGAATTAAGGAATACAAAATTTTAAAGTAACATTTTAACAAATTCATAAACTTAATTATCCAAATTTTAAATAATTTAAACTAAAGTTTGATTCCGTAGGAATCATTTTGTGTATCTAATCAAATGCTTCCGGTATAACTTTGTAACCACTCTTTTACAAATACCATCACAACTCTCAATTATTATTTACACTTAAATATTAATTATAGTCCCAACAATTAACCACTCCGTAAACCATCCCTACTTCAAGAACATTTTTTATTTGAAAAATTTAATAACTCCCTTCAAATAATAAAAAAAAAATGTGTTTTCATGACATTTTATTTCTTAAAATTTACTGTCACACAATGACAAATATTGATAACTTAACTGTATTTCCTGAAACTTATTTTAAAAGTAACTTATTGTACACCTGTACTTTAATTTACCAAACAAACTAAGAATAATAATTTCTTTGTTATTTAAATTATGAAAACTTAATTCTAATAAATCCCTGAACCTGTCCCCTCATCCCTTTTATTAAAATCCTGAATAATACAACTTTATTGTTAGGTAACTTATAAAATTAATACAAATGCTTGGATTTTGACATAAATATAAATAGGTAAAGCCCAAAATGAAAAGGAATATCAGACATTTAGAATTTGTTTTCAGGAAAAACTCCTTCAAACATAACGGAATAATAATTGAAACAGGAAAATGCACTAAAATAAATAAAACTAAAATAATATGCTATCATTTATAGATTTGTGAAGCATATATATACAAATATAGAGTTCAAAGTACTGCAAACAATACAAATAACATTTTACCACCCCCACAACATAATAAATAATTATGTACATTGAAAATTTTTACCTATATTTGTATTTTAATGTTTTCTATGTGATTATCATTTTTTACCTGTTCACCCATAAAACTAAACTTGTATAACTGTACTTTAATTATATTTGTTATATATTGTTTTTTATATCTATGCATTTAAGGGTTACCAATTGTACATTGAATTTGTAGTTTTTTATTATCTAATATTTTTATGTACTTTGGTTTGAATAGTATTTCATATATATATTAACTTAAAAATGATTTTCCTAGCCACCAAGCAGAAGCTATTTGGATATGGTCCATATGAATTTATAATTGACCAGAGTCACCAACATAGGCGGATATCTAAAATTTCGTACATTAGCATTCAAAAACTAATGAAATTATCTAGATGAAATTTATACAGTATAAATTACCTATTTTTTTTTATTCCTTTTCCACTCCTTTAAAGAATATAGGGCATTCGCCAAGTTTATTTTAAACTAGGCTTCAGTTTCCTCAATCATAATATTCACTAAGCCGTTGATTACTTGGCTGTAGCTATTATATAAGGTTATGAAATATGAATGCACAAATGTTAACTTTGTGCGCCATCAATAATCTTACACAAGAGTTATTTATATATTTTTATTAAATCTTATTTTATATTACGATATAAACTATTACGATATAATTATACAATTTTACGATATTTTTTTTATTAGATATGATCTGACCGGGGTTTGAACCCGAGACCTTCCGCATGAATGGCGGCGTCTTTACCACTACACCGGTGGTCAGATATAAATTACCTATTAGTGACAACGAAATAAAAGTGGGGATCGAATTTGGTAGAAATCGGACCTTAGGACCTGATTCTGAAGTTATTGAACTATCCAAAATGAAAAGAATTATGTCTCCCAAATGAAAACAGAAATCATTTTTAAGTTTTTTAGAATAATGTTATGTCATTGTTCCTAATTTATCCCTGCCCAGCAGCTTTCTAAATCCAAACAATGTTCCTAAGGTCAAACAAGCACATCGTCTAATTTATTACATGAGAAATTTTGTACTCTTGAAAAAGCAGTTGCACGCCTCGCAATGTCAAACACGTATATCTCTGAATGTCCGTATAGTAATCTACGAAATACCCGTTTCAAGACTGTTCTATTGTTGTTCTGGGAGCGTCACATAATATATGATTAATAAGTCTATTTTTTTTAAAATCGTATTTTTAGAATATCGTTTTTTTAACGTTTTTTTTAATATTTTGGAAAATCTCACATAAGAAAATCTCTTTTTATTGAAAAATCTCGATCGGATTTTTGAATTGCATACAAAATCTGGATAATCAGCCTTTTACAGAATACCAAAAATCTGATTTTATAAAACGGGTTTTAAAAAATTAAATTTTCCAACACGAGATTTTTTGAAAACGGGAATTACTAAAACGAGATTGTCTTTCAAATGTCTTTCATGGAATACCGAGTATATGGCAACTCTAAATTAAATTAAACTTTGTATCAGTTTTGACGCTTTTAATTACAAATATATGAACATTTGAAGTGCGTGTGTATCATTCTTTTCCATTTTAAATTAAATATCTTTCAATTCAAAGTTATTATATTTATTTGTAAACTTGTCTAGTGCTATAAAAACAAGAAATATAAATTATACAATTATCGTAATGGAAAATATGGCGTCCTAAATTAAAAAATATAAATAACTATATATCTACATATAAGAATTTTTTAAAACTTTTTTTAATTGGATATTTTCTACTAAACTAATTTGTCATAAATTTTTTTTTTTTAATTTGTAATAAGACTACATTTTGTAATAGTTCTTTGACATGCATTGATTGGATCGATTGTATTAATGGTAATTTGAGGACAATGCACTGTTCTAATTGATTTTTTTTTCTATTTTTAAGGGCAATTGCATAACGTGTGTGTACTACTTATATAATGTAATAATTTCAGAGCAAATGTATTAATTTACTCTAAAGATAATACCCCTATTCGGTAAAAGATAATTTAAAATTTTCTTTAAGTTAACGACATCAAAGTTTTAAAATGTGGCAAATGATTCTTCAAAGATATTCTGAACACTGTTTTTGTAAAAGGAAATGTAAACTTCTAAAGCCACCCAGTGGGAACAACTGTACGGTGTTTCTTTGGGTAGTGTGCGACTTTAACACACCAAAACCACGCCCTTTTTGAACGAAACTTTAGGAAAGGACCTGTCATGCAAATGCAAATTTCCATATCCCCAGGAAGGATTTTGGGATTATGGTGGATATTGCGGTGTTAATTGTAATTGTTGTATAATGGTTAATGGGGAAATTATGGTCATATATGGGGATATTGGGAGATGCATCAACTTAAAGATGAATAGCGTTATTATATAAAAAAATAGGTTGAACACATCTTTTGTATTGAAAGTACTCGAATCCTTAATTCGGGTCAGTAGCAAAAGAGGTCTTTCTATTTTGAAAAACAGTTTCTTGCAAAATTTCAATTTCTTAGGTCAAGAGATTTCAAAGTTTCCATGCATACAAACAAACATCCATACAAACTGATAAATTTTAAGATTGTTTGAAACTCCAGTTAAGACTCGATCTATCGCATATAACCTTCTCGCAACACTGAGTTATATCTAATATAATTACTAGAATAATACTGTAGACACATCTTGTAATCTTATAGATAACCTCGTCTATAACATGTACTAAAACATAAAACGTAGGTATAAAATTTAATGAACGCATGCATAAAAGATCATACCTTATAACGTAAATTGGTTTCTGTTTTCCCCAACTTCCCCAGACTTAGACAACATTTTATCATAAAAATTTATCTTATTATCTTCTATTATATGTCAAAAAACGTCCATATAATCTTTTATCTCACAATAATGTCTCTCATCACAATTCCAAATCAAAATTTTTATTAAAGTCTTAAATCGTATTTAAGTAATTTACATTAAAACTTTTTTAGTACTAAACTTAACTTAAATACCCCCATTTGGTACAATTCTATTTTTGAATTATTATTTCATAAATACAAAAAAAAAAAACAACTCTATACATTCTAGGATTAAGTCAATAACAGTTCCAAAGTTATCTGATCTATTAAAAATCTGCAAATAAATTAACAAAAATCATATAACTAATGTTCCAACTTGGAATAATTACATTCTAATTTAACTTCAGGCCCAGAAATTCTTTTCATTTAAAATTATTCAGTGTCTAGTTACTGTAGCAAATATTTACTAATGTAAGTATAAGCTACCATAGAACCAGTCAACCAGTCCATAACTACAGTAAATGTACATTACCACTCCCAAAAATTTCAAAAAAAAAACAGAAAAAACAACAAAATTAGAAATTGTGAAAAAGGATTTCAAGGATTCTTTAAATAAATAAATCTTACTTCAAATAAATATATATACATATATACATTATGTAGTAAAAGTATAAGTAGCACATTGAAGCCGCTAGGCAATACTAGAAATTAAAAGGGGGACGAAATGAGAAAATGCTTTATTTTCTTTGTGATTTTTTGTTTTTGTTTTTTTTTTTTATTACAAAATTTCATGTTCAATGATATTTCAAAAAAATATTTTTTTTTATATATGGCCTTAAGAAATTTTTTTTTAAAATTCAAACCAAGAAAATATAGACACCCAATCTACTCCGCCGCACCCTTTACATTCTTTTATGTTTGTTTTCAAACAAGTTGTTATGAAAAATTTGAATGTTGACATAATCAGAAGGGACGGGATTCTTTAAAAGTTGGTTTCTAGATAAAATATCACAGTAAATAGCACGAAAAGACACTTTGCTCAAATCAATTAATTTCTGGATTAATTAACTTTCAAAATCGCTGGATCAACATTGAAGGATAAGGGAGGTTTTTAGAACATATTTATAGGTGATTCATTAGTGGGCTTAAATTGTTTTTTAAATCTATTAACTTATACTTATCGGAACCTTAGTTGAAACTACTACTTTTGTCTTATTTGCCCTCTTTAATTTCTTCCAACTTCATTGAAGCCCTCTATTGATAGGTTTCGAGTGATTTTAAGCCAGATTAGTAAAATGTTTACTACTTCGGCCGATTTTTATACCAATGTTATCTTAAACCTTGTATTGTTTTGATTTTACTCATAAACCTTCATAGACTCATATCCTACTAATAGTCAACTGTTGGACTAAGAAACCCTTGTATAGCATAAGTAAATCTTGGAACAGGAAGGTAATATTATATGCTTATTATTAGAATTGATCTTTATGTAAATTATAGGAACGTCTTAATCGTCAATAGTTAGAATAAAATCTATTTGTTTTATGCTGTAACAACTTTATATTTGAATTATAACGGAGTATTTCTGTATCTGTGAGTTATATTTTGAAATCAAATAAATTTTTAATATTCAGTATTTTTTTATATTGGATACAAATCTATTAAGCCCAAGGAAGAATGGTGGCTGATCCAAGACGATAACCAGAAAAAAATAGATTTCTCACTTCTACTGGGTTCCGAACTCAGGAGATTTGAATGAAAGCTTACAATATCAACACTCTGCCTCGCATGAAGTGTATAAAAAATATTTTCAAAGATTTAATAATAATGTTTAGGAAAAGCTCCAAATTTAATATAGGGCTGAAAAATCCATAAACAAAATTTCCGCTTGTTAACATTTTTTGATATTAAGTAAATCCTCATTCTTATTCTTACGCAATTTATCATGCGGCATTTCATCAAAGAGTCCATTATAATTGTAATATATAAATTAATATATTTTAAAAAAAGAATTCCTTATTGTAATATTGTAGCATAATAAATTTACATATAAATAATATGTATAAATATATATATATAAAAAAATTTATAACCACAATGGGTTATTATAACTTTAGTAACTTCCATTAGTATTCAAATAAAATCCATTAAACAATCCACAAAAACCACTTTTTGTTAAATACAATTTTCTTTCAACAAAAATATAATCATATCCGTCTTCTAGCAATAATAAAAAAATATAATGAATTCTATTTTATTTACATATACATATACTTTATTTACTGTTATAAAATATGAAAATATGGCGTTTCTAATCAATATAAAATATCTTACATAGAAATAACTGAATAAAAAACAAAAATTAAAACGCATTTAAAATCAAAATAAAAAGTAAATGAAAACAAGGCTATAATTATTAACTCATACACAGATACTTGAAATATGTCCTTTACATTAATAAATTTGTTCATGTATATGACGATGTTCTTATCCTTACGGTATAATTTTCAATGTTTTGTTTATAAACAAATAACTGTTATAATAACAAACAAACATAACATTATTTTTATGTATGTATCTAACAAACAACTTAAATGCAATTTCTTTTACTTATTTACCCGCCATTTTTCTTTTTGTTTACAGAGTTACCAACAGTAACCACCTGTAGAAAAACAACAGTAAACGGTATAGCAACAATAAAGAAATATAAAAAAAAAGAAATTAAAATTAAGAAATCGTTGTAATGTTGTACTTTTATTTCGAAGTTAAGTATGAGTATATTTTAAATTTAAATTGAAGGAAATACCGTTATCAGGGTGCGTGGTGGATTGTGTCAATGAAAAGAATATGATATTGGTAAATTTTTCGTAATCAAAAATTATTAGTAGAATTAAAAACTAATTCTTCTATTTCTTGTCTATGCGATTGCTGTAGGTGCAAAAACAAATTTTAAGCAGTGGGGCTGAAATTTTGTTTAAAAGTAATTGAAAAAGTATGATTTATACTTTTAATACCTTGAGTTAGTAAAATTTCTACTTTTAATGTAAATATTAAATGCTATTTTAATTAGTATATTTCCCACACCTTCCTTCAAGCTGAATTAAGTTCATAGTTTAAGAAACAATAAAATTTGAGCATAAGATATTAATAAAATTTGGCAATAAGATATAACAAAGCCGTAATGGGAGCACCAGCCTAAATGTGTAATTCATAACCCATATATGGCCTAATATAAGTTTTATAGATGTTAAGCCGATCAGAGGAGGAAATGTAAGTTTTGCAGGGATAGAAGTAACCGAAACACTTAGCAGTGTTCTTAGCTCCTTCAAAAATATGATTTGACCAAGTAAATTTTTAGTTTAGCTCAATCCCGAAAAGTCTGCTTATGATGCAAAGCTCCTCCTAAAAATGAAAGGTTTGGACTAGTTGTTGATATTTTTCGCGAGATTAGACAGCATTGAGTTTTTTTGGTGCTGAAATCAGTTCGCTTGAGATCACACCACATTTTAAACTTTAACTAAATCTTTGCTTAGTTCACTAATAGTGAAATTTTTTGCTATTGTATTAATCTGATGATTAATGTAACAGCGGCTATGGAATTCATAGGAAAAAACAAAGGCACTATCGTGTACTAAGCTATGGATTGGATTGAAGATTATTGAAATTAAGTAATTTATAAATAATAGAAAAAGACTGGGAGATAAAACAGTTCCCTGAGGGACATTTATTTTAAAATCTTTGGATAAATATCCATCGACAAGAACAGGATTCCCACGATTCAAAGGGAAATCTCAAATCCATTTAACAAAGACCTTACCTAAACCTGAAGCTCTGTGTTTTGTCAATTAAGCTTCATGCCAACTCGATCGAAAGCTTTAGAAATATCATTGGCAATAACATCAAAGTCGTCATAATGGTGAAGACTGATATTAAGCTTCTCGCACACGTAGTGCATGATATCACCAGTTGAACGACGGACTCTTATTCCGTATTGTCGATCATGAAGCTAAGCTTTGCGATCTAGATATTTCAAAAGCTTGTGGTTTATAGCTTTTTCCATTACTTTGGAAAGGACCGAAGTAATAGCCATCGTTATACTATCAGTCTAAGAATCAGATCATTAATGAATTATCTACAATAGCTCTTTCCATACCAAGTTTAAAATATATAGTTATTTTTAAAATGAATTTTTAATAGCTCATAATCGATGATATATTAGAATATCACCAGAGTATAGTATACCTGCCTGGAGGCGTGTTTTAACTTGATCATTTTGAACCAAAATAAAAGTTCTTTCATCCTTTGTTCAGTTTAGGATTCCTCAATGGGGCCAAACTAAAAATTTATACTAGAAAAATTTTAAAAATTCTTTTAACTCACAAAATCCTTTATAAGAAAATAGATATAATTCAACTCAGCACTCATCATTTATGCCTTTTCTACTCGAGATAAATATCACGAGTTACGACATATTTTAACCTGTGGATTAAATTGGGAGGTCTTAGACTATTAAATTTCTTCTTTGTTATCCTTTTTATCCTAATTCCAAAACAACAACATATACACGAGTATTATAATTTTATTGGAAACGGATAAACGACACCACTATAAAAACCTGATGAAAATTTCTTCAATCAATTACTGAAAAATTGACAACCGAAAATGATTTTATAGCCTGAAGAAAATTCCTATAAAGAAATGAAGAAGCGATAAAATAAAAATATAAAACCTAAATAACAAATAAATTTAATGCCATTGAACTTCCCCATCTCCCAAAAATGTTTCTATGAATTCGTCTTTTGAATTTTCCTCGATACACTCCTATTTTTTTTTATTTTTAAATTCATTTCAAATTTATTTTCTTTTAAATACTTTATTAGGTTTCAGGCTTTCATTATTTTGAAATACGAAACCATCAAAAAAAGCAAAGTTTCTGATTCGGATTACAACGGAAAGGAGGCAGTTGCTGGTTGATGTTGTTTTTTTTTTGGTGGAATCCCTTAAATATGGCAAAGGAAAAATCGATTGTTTAAGAAAACAACATACACTCTATTCCTTTCCATTCAAACGATATATATATATACATTAATTTTAATGGACTAACTGGTCTATCCTTCAAGTTTATTACAAAAAAAACACACACACACACACGCATAAACATACATAAAAAGAAAATTTTTTAAAAACGGAAGGAAGGAAAATAAAAATTTAAACTTGTAAAAGGGATTTTCTTGTTTACAATGTAGTGGTGAGGTGAATTGAATTTAAGGTCTGTTGAATTAATTGGTTTTAATCATTTTTATCACAAGACATGTTCATATAGATAGTTATTAGTGTTAGAAAGAGACATAATTAGTTGTTGTAATAGATTGAATTAAAAAAAAAAACAGGACTAAATTTTATAGTAGGTGGAGGTTTTAATTTTTTTCAAATTCCAAGTTAATCCAAGGAAATCTGAATAGAAATTAAATTTGAAAACAAAAACGAGAAGCTTTTAAAGGGGAGAATTAAATATTTGACAATAATGACTTCCGAATATATATATACACTTTTTATGTGTCTATACATATGTTATATGAGATAATTACATGTTTATACAGATATTAACTAAATTTTATGTTAATTAGTGTATATTGTAACTTGTAATAGAGGGTTGGCTAGTTCCTAGTAATCGAATTTTGTTTTTAGTAAATTTAATACAAAATTGTTATGAGGTTAATTTACATGTTGTTTATTGTATAAGAGCATTGGTATGAGTAAAAAATTACATTCATTATGAAACTTTAGTACACATCAAATTCTAGTACTAAGATAATTAAAATGACAAATGCCTACAGTTTTATTACACCCTCATTATTCAGTACATGTATTTAAAAATGGACAAATATATGTATAATGTTTTAGAGGAAAATGAAATACATTTAAAGTTAAGTGAATGAATCAGTTAATTAATTAGGTTACTAGTTATATAATTTTTCCTTTTTTTGTCTAAATGTTATTTTAAAGTTGGTTTTGTTTGATGGTGAATTATTTTAATCTTCAATGGATTTTTCAGCTATTTAATTTCTACAGATTGTGTTGGACATATATAAAAGGTCATATGATGCATGACCATGATTAAATCAATCATAAAACAAGCTTTGGTTAATACTTACAACAAAAAATAGATTTTGTAAGTATTAGTAAAATGATCATACATTTTTAAAAGCTGGATAAGCTGGTAATTTGTAAGGATTATCCCAAACATAGCTACAAAACTTAAGAATTTCGAAACATGCGTTAAATCATTTTTGTTGTATGTGAGCGAAACATGGACTGTTCACAGAAAAAATGGTCCAAAACCTTTAAATATTGCTGAACAGATGTCTACGCATTATAAGTAAGATATTGTGGCCACGCAGAATTTTAAACCAACAAACTCATAGAATTAGTCATCAGGGAAAGAAATCATAAATAGAGGTTGCAGCGCGCTTAAAAAAATAACTGGATCACCAAGGAAGCACCAAAGAAGAAAAAAGAAAAGTGGTAAGGTCTTAAACTACATGGAATAGAACTGTAACAAAAGAATATGAAGAAGCAGGAAAAACGAGGACGCAAGCTAGCACAACATATAATGAGATACAGAGGCTTTTTGGAAGCCCAATGTTACTCAACGGAGTAGAAAGGCAAAATAAAATATTGCACGTTTTTTTCCTTGTCTTGCCATCTAGGGGAGCATAAGGCTTCTACAAAGCTTCTGTGCGAGGCTCTGTTTCCGTTTTGTTAATCATTTTGTTCACTAAGCTAGATCATTGGAGTGCTGTAGCTATTTCACATGATTTTTTTTATATGACACTTGGTGGAAAAGACGAAGCCAAATTTCTCCGCAAGATGTCACTGTGTTTTTCTAGATTTTTTGCAAGGTCTCACTGCGATTTTGCATACCATTATCTCTTGACGTACAGAATAGATGTTTGTTAGGTTATGTCATGTCGCATATGACTTATGTCAATGGTGTAAGATATTTAATTATAAGTTATTTTTATATAAATTTATATTGTTATATACTAATCATTGAGTTTATTCAGTAATCGAACCGGGGACCTTTCGCATGAAAGGCCGGCGCTACAACCACTACACAACCATTGGCTGGATAAAATATTGGATTTGCTGCAACCTAATTTTAAAATTTATGTTTTACTTATGCTTCCAGCTTTTTTTTCCACGATATACAACCAATCAAATTACATTTTGTAAATTTATAATTCTCTTAAATGTATTCTTAATCCCTTCAAATGATCTACAAACATCAGTCTGGGAGCGAATATTCTTAAAGCATTATTTTGACCACTATGCCAAAATAATTAAAACAAATTTTATCTGATTTACAACTAAATCCCCTCAAGGTGATGATATATCCCATTGATTTTTTTTTTTGTTATTTTATTACTAAGATTTATAATTGCTTTAATCAAAAGCAAAATGTCTGTTACAGATTTCAAATTACTGAAGATATTCTTAGTCCATAATTTATCATAAAAGAAAAACAAAAAAACGCAAAAATTTCCATACAATTAATTTTCTATTCAAGAGTGTCATTAATTTTAATATTATTTGACATAAATCCTATTAAAAAAAATTTTTAATTTCCTTTGTATATAGAGGAAAAATATATCACGATTTAATTATCACATTTTACCTTGACATGATTCTATTTTTAAGTTGAAATATTTTATTTTCAAATAATTGAATTTTAATTTCAAATGAGGCTTTAAAATCATTTCAAAAATCAAAAATGAAGAATATTTTAAAACAAATTGAATGCGATTTTACGATTCATTAGATTTAATAAAGTGGAATTAAGAATTTTAAGTCTACAACTGAAGAGATTTTTTTAATTAAATTTAATTAATTAAAGTTTTTATTTATGTAAAACATCTGTTAGAATTATTTATAGGTTTGCGGATTAAATTATTTATAGAATTATAACAAATAATGTGTAAAATTTTTTTGTGTTGTTAGAAAGGTTGAATATAATGAGGGTTTCGCTGACTTACAATTTGTCTTAGTAACCAAGTCAGTAGATGTGCAACCAACAAGAGCAACAGTTGTGTAACTAACAGCAAGCAATTTTAGTTACGTTCTTCAAGATCTATGGTTCAATGATGATCCCATGGCCACATACGATTCCCAAAAGAAATTCCAGAAGTTTTTCAAATTTTCCAAAGCCACATAACGAGACTGTGGTATAAATATTGAAATC
Source organism: Dolichopus griseipennis (assembly GCA_963082915.1). Classification (NCBI taxonomy): domain Eukaryota; kingdom Metazoa; phylum Arthropoda; class Insecta; order Diptera; family Dolichopodidae; genus Dolichopus; species Dolichopus griseipennis. The sequence continues at coordinate 367,024,049 of OY720441.1, forward strand.
TTTGATTATAAAGGGCTAAAGGAGTACTTTTGGAATCGAAAAATTTCGTATCTCTCATTTTAATGGGGTTTTCTCTACTAAATTCTATCAAATGCTATTTCCTGCAAGTATTAAAGTACTTTACCTATTTCTAATACTTAGTGTATATATATATACATATGTGTAATTTTAAATATTTTTTGGAGAATCATTATATCTGAATCCCTATAAACATTTGAAAAGTTCTACTTACCCCTGTGATGTTTCATACAAACAACGATTATTAATTTAACTTAGAGCACTTTCCGAGTATAGAGTGTAAAGTCTCACAATTACTGTTTATGTGTTAAAAGTTTCTAAATATTACATTCAAAAAATCCGACGGTTTTGGAATGAAATGGGAACTTTCGACTATTTAAATAGGTTTGTTCTTTTTTAGCGTAGTTATATAAATTCAAATGGACATTGAAATTATATTTATGTGTATATTACTCATGAGCTACAATTGACCAATCACATCTTTCGCTCAGTTAAAACAGAAAAGCACATTTTGGTTAGAATTAGTCAGTAAACACAATACTAATAATTCTGAAATTAATCTTCTATCCATTTATTACTAACGTGTTTCCCATCTCATCATTCATCTTATAAGTATACTTATTACCTTAAAAATCATTTGCGTTACAATTGCGTTAAATAATTTTTATTATGTGGGCAAAATATAAAAAACTTTCACTTTTCATTACTTTCAACTACAAATCAGTTAACATTGAATCATAAAAATATTAATTTTTATGTCGTGGGATTCAAAATCCAAAATGCAAACTATAGATATAATAATAAAGTGAAATATGATACATATATGCATATAATAATAAATTCAATTTCTTTTAATCAAAAATCTTAAGTGTTCAGCACATGTACTTTATTACCTAGTTTTCATTTATTTAATCCATAAAATCACTTTCAAAATAAATTTCTGAAAAATCTTAATATTGAGTACTTGTAGGTATATAATAAGAATTAAGATGCTAATTCCATTTATTTCATTTTAAATTAAAAATAAATCTTTTAAGATTTTTTCCTCTATATTAACCCTTGTGTACCCCATTGTTTTTACTTTGTTTTAATATGTAATTACTTTATATTTTAATAAAAAAAATTTAATTGACTCATTAATTTTTAATTGAAAAAAATCAGAAAAGCAAATCAAAATCACAAATTTGCACGTAATTTTTAAATTAACAGTCATATCTGTTAATTTTCTTAAATATAATTACAACGATATACATATCAACACATAATATCCTATATTTTTATATATATACTTGTGTATGTAAATAAATTATTTAAATACTTATTGAACTATAAACATATAATATATAAACATTATTAACTATAGACATACATGATGCTTTTGTAATTTGTTACAACATACAGTAAAATGTACAAGATTTTTAGAAAGTTATTCCTGCATGGTATAGGATATTTATTTAAAAGATTTCAGATATTTAGTCAACAGTTTTTTAGAAGAGTTTTTTAATAACTTTATTAAAAAGTTTCTTTTTTAACTTTATTAAAAAAGGGCTTTCTTTTTTGATAATTCAATACTAAAACTAATATTATGACGCTGCCTTTTCTCTGTCATAAGCTTTTAATTTGATGCCTCTTTTGTGTATGGTAGACTCCTTTTCATACCTATGCTTAGCACTTTTATAAATTAAGTCCGATACTGAGTTAGCCAAAGTTGTGCCATAGATTATTGCAATAGTTCATTCAACAGGTACAGGGTGGCGCAAAACAACCGATATAGTTTCGATATATAATAACTGTTTTATTTAACGGTTAATTATTATTATTATTTTTTTGTTATACAGTAGGTATATTAATTGGGAATATTTTTAGCTTAAGTAGAAAAATTATATCCCGCAATTGGTGACTTTTTTCGGCTTCGCAAATTCGTGCTCTTTCCATTACATTTTTCATAACTTTTCGTAATTTTTGATCGCTGTTCTGTTGGGTACTGTTCCATTTCGAATTTCCCAAGTTTTCTTCACAAAATTCTGAAATAAAAATAAAAAATATAAATAAATTTAAAAAGTTATTACCTTCAAACCAAATCGGTCGTTTTCCGCCACACAGTAGTATTGATCTACAACTAAAACCACAAAAATCCATTAGCATTAGGTAAATTTCTAACTAACGGGAAATGTATATGATCGTTAATCAATGACTCCAGGATTTCGTAATTGTAACATCCGCTTTTCAACAAAATTTCCAACAGCTAGAGGTACTAATTGTAAATTTTTTGCCTTTTCGAACATTTTGTTATCTCTGCAAGGTTTGGTCTCAAAACTAAAAAGTATCTTAAGCTTAAATTCAGGACAACTCAACAATGATATTCAATATAGTAGCAAAACTCTGAATTAAGTTTAAACTCCAGAACTCTAAAATTAAATGGGAAACCGGATATAATATTAGACTTTATTTACTTTTTAACAACCAAGTGAAGTAAGAAACTACAAACCTATAAACAAAATAATAACAACTTTTAATTCATTTTTACCATGAAGAGTGGTAGAATACTATTGCAAATAATTTTGATAAACAACACCCAGTCTTAAACACTTTAATGTCATCTCTAATAATTAATTCAAATTTAATATACGATTCGACTTTTTACACAAAAAAAAAAACAATTTTACAGAAAACAATTAATAAAATCGAAGCCGTATACAAGAAAAAAAATTTTATACAAACATACATACATACATATGTACAATCAAATTTGAATTGACATTGAACATTTTAAATAGAATACACGTAACCCACCACAGCATGTGGTGAATGGTGATGCTGTAAAATTTCAATTTTGAAAATGTTGTGTATGCTGGAAACTTTTTAAAAAAAAAAATATTTAAGCTTTTTTTTTGGCAAAATAAGACATTGAAATTATTGTAATTTGTATTTGTATACGAATGAGTGTTATAAATGAATGGTAATTAATCACAATTTGAAAAATAAATAAATAAAGTATTTTACGTTTTGGTATACCTTACTATTTGAATATTTTTGGGTTTTTATTGATTTTGGTGGATTTAATATTTGCTGTTGGTTTATTACTTATTAGATACTTAAATTATAAAATTTTTTAAATAATTTTTTGCAATTATTATTTACATAAAGCAAAAATTATTATTTATTATAAAATTTAATTACATACCTACAATTTGTACTATAAAAAGCTTATTTTTAATGCTATATTAATTTTATTGGATTCTTTAATATACTTAAAAACTCAATGCTCTCAAACTCAATGCTCTCAGAGTAACATCTAAATATTTTCACCAAGGAACAAAACTTTATCTTCTATTATAATAAATTTGTCAATTGTAATTTTTAACTATATACAGTTATTCATTGAGTTCCGAAATATAACACCCATCTGTCGCCGCATAGTTCGAAATATTAACACCATTGACAATAGAACTTAAGTCTTACACTGTTAAAATATTTTCTAAATAGGCGGACAGCCGGGCGATCAAATATATGTCAGACTAAAACTAATAAACATATTAATTTAAATTTTTTGAAATTAAAATTTAATTAATATTGCACGTGATAAAAAATGTGAGTTATCGTAAAGCACGTATAATATTTCACACTATTTTTATCTGGTGATATGAAACAAAAGACACACCTGGTGCATAATTAAAATTGAATTAATTATAAAATTACATTAAAAACTAATTTGCAAAACCAAAGCTTTTTTGAAAGAGCATATTTTCCGGGGCTCAATTAAGCAAATTGAAAGTGTTCTAGAATTTGAGAATTAAGATATTAACAGCTTATGCGTATTTTCATCATTAGCTTATACATTTTTACTTAAAATCTTTAATTTGTTATTTGGATTCACGAAGCCTAAAATTATTAATTTTCAAATTTTAGATTTCTTATGACTTGTATTCGATTTTTATAACCGTGCATACATATATGACATCGGGTATATTAAAATTGCTTCTCCGTTTGTAACGCATCGATCTAGAAGAGCTAGATATAGTGTCAAGAGTACGTATCAGATCAGCATTGAAAAATAAATCGATCTAGCCATGTGTGTCTGTCCGTCCGTCCGTCCGTCCGTGTGTCAGCACGATAACTCAAGAACTAAAAGGGCTAAAGTTTTGAAATTCACACAAAATCATTTTTAGACAATTTCTAGGTTCCCTATTCCAAGGGTTTAAATCGGACCAAGGCAACTATAATCTTCCTCGTTACACATATATTAAATATCACAAAATACACAAAAGCTTCTACCTTTAAACATTTGTCTAGATATATCTACGAGAACGAAAATCAAATAAAATTTCAGCGAGTGCGAATTATTATATGATATACCTAATAAAAATAGTAATAACTTTGCTTTTCCAAAACCTAGTCACTTAATAATGAGTGATGCTATAAAATAACGTTTTTCAGTCTATTTGCTTTCAAAACTTAATATATTTATCTTTGAATTTATTCAAGTCGAACGGACGGACAGTGTGACACTAACATGTATACTTAAAAAAACGCTTATTTTTTTATTATTAATAAAATAATTTAAGTTAAAGCTTCACAAGACAGATTAAAGTCGAACTAATTATATCTAATTATTAATACAAAATAATTAAAAATGAGATGAAGTGTGCTACTATTTCCGGTGTGATTCACTTAAAAATACTTTGAGTCAAAATCAATCAAGCTCAAAAAAAAATTAAGATTCAAATAAATGAACCGATTAAGATACTTTAAGTATGAATATCAATATTTGGAATTTAAAAATTTTTGTGAAAGTAAAAGTTGGTAATAATAATTTGATCTAGGTTAAAAATCTTATATAAAAATGATTATTTCGATATTAACTATGTATAAATTTCTAAGAAATTGAGATTAATAAAAATTAGATATAGAAATTACAACTATCATTCAGATTCGCACATTCTTAGGTAATTGAGTATTTTAAAATAATTAGCAACTTCTTAGATAATTGAGTTTGTTAAGATTCTAGAATCTAGATGATTGAAGAATTCTGTCATCTGCTTTTCAGAATTTATTCTTTAATTTCGTTTAATTTGGTCGGATCACAGATGATATAATAGATACTTTTTGAAACTGCCACCTTATGTTTTCCTTAAAGGCGTCTGCTTACAGTAAGTATTTGCCAACTATTTTAAAATTTGAACATATCGAATTTCAATCAATTAACTGCTTCTATAGGTATATTCAATAGTTCTTACTTATCTACGATTTAATTTATTATGCTAAATGACATAATTTATTTGCAAACTTTTTGAATTTAACCACTACCCTTGAATTAATTAAAAAATAAATAAAAAAAAAAAACTTAATTTTTTTTAAAAAATTAAAAGGTTTGTAATTAACAAACAAAGAAACGATAAATTAATCACAGTTCTATTATGTTTTTTTTCCAATAAATAATTCTGAAAATAATTTTTAACATAAATTTAAAAAAAAACGCGCGTATTATTACAAAATTGTTCTTCCCGTTATTCCTTTATCGCAAATATCTATAATAAAAATCCATCATTTATTTCACACTAATATTCATTTGGTAACCAGAGAACAAATTAAATCAAATCAAACCATCAAATTAAAAAAAAAAAACAACTTATCCAAAAATTAAAAGTGATTTAATTTCAAGAGCACAACTCAACGACAAACAAACGGCGTACGTGAGGAGCATTTATAAAAAAAAACAAAAAATTAGAGTGACCATTTTCATTGAATATAAAAAAATGGAGATAAAAGGGATGCAGATTTCACTTTGTTTGAAAACTAATTTTATAGTAAAATATGCAAAACAGAGCCAATTAGGGTGTCCATTTGCGTTTAATATGAAAAAGTTTAAGTTATACGGAGATCACTTTGTTGAAAAACAAATTTTATAGTGAGATACTAGAAAAAGAGCGATATCTTTTTTAATTTTTTTGGTCTTAAATTCAACTTTTAGTATTTTGAACGCACAAATTGTAATTAGTTACTCATTAACAATTTTTGTTTTAAAGAATTATTTAAATGCCAAAGAAGTGAACGCGAAGACAGCAAAAGTGCGAGGAAATTTCCAAATAGTTTTCAGCTCACTTGTCGATCTTATATGGCCACTTTTTGAAAACGAATATATTTAAAATTTTTCCGAAAATCGCTCGCAGCAAGATCGGTCGCTTGCAGTGTTTGATTTTATTGCTCGAACGAGCGCTCTCGAGCTCATTTTTTGAAAGTCTCGCATGAGCACGAGCTTAATTTTAAAATAAGAGCTCCTGCTCATAAGAGCAAAAACAAAAAATTAAAATAAAAGTAAAGCATGAGCTGATTGTATAAATAATCTTATCAAATCTCACAGATCTGTGAACCTAATTTACAAACAAACACTCTTGCTCATAGTATTTGAGCGTAAAAATTATTTTTTACTTTTCTGTTTTTACTTCAATAAAAAAAATTTTAGTATACTCACTCTTTGAGAGCTTAACATTTAAATTTAAGTAAAAGTTCACGAGAGCAGAAGCAAAAGTTTTATGTGAAGTGATTTACATAAGTAAAATAGAGCAAACTATTTAAAACCAATGCTCATTGAAAATGAGTATACCGAAATTATAAATTTTATACAGACATATAGATAATGCTTTTTAAATTATTGCTGTGGTAAATTTTTATGATGAATGTATGTGTTTAACTATAGCGTATTATTATGTATATTTGTATTGTATATTATATAGGTATATATATTATATTGTACTATAGTGATATATTTCGATATTATTTAGAAGTATATTATACCTAAAAACACATAGTAAGCTCATAGGCAATTAAAATATAAACTATTGTTTAGGATTTTGTTAAAGTAACGATGCTTTGGAATTAGAGACTAAAGAATTAAAAATATATAATTTGTTTGGTTGAAAATTTTAAAGTATAAATTAATCGGTACAAATTATTAGACAAAATATAATTAGACATTTTTTAGACTTGTTTCTAAACCCAATTAATTTAAATCTTCTCTTATAAACATATAGGTATTGAACGTTTTATTCAAAAATATTACATAAAAATATTTTTGCTCTGGCCGCCAGTATTTCACTACATGTAATTATTTACTCCCACTAATTTTTAGTATTTTAGTATTTCATATTATAACTACTGCATATAATTATTAAATATTTTTGGTATCTACATAATATGTACATATAGGTATAAGTAATAATAAAAATAAGTAGGGTTAAGTTCCCTATAATCGAACACTTAACGATACTTGCGACTTTAATTAATCATAAATAAGGTGTATTTTGACCGTACATATAGGTATAAGTAATAATAAAAATAAGTAGGGTTATGTTCCCTATAATCGAACACTTAACGATACTTGCGACTTTAATTAATCATAAATAAGGTGTATTTTGACCGAATAACTAGTTTTATATATCAATCGAAAGTAAATTTAATAACCTTTCGAACTAATTAAATTAAATTAAATTATACAAATTATTAATAATTTTATTTAAAAATTACTAAAAAAACGCAAATTTGCCTACAATCGAACACCAGTTGCCTATTTTCGAAAGCAGATTTTCCTTTGTTCGAACACAAATTTTTTTAAAGAATTATTATTAAAAATACCATGTTTTCATTTTAAATATTGTTATTTCTTATGAATTCAAACTTTATAAATACAAAGATTAAATAACTTATTTAATTTAATAGTTTTCTGGATCATTAAACTATTTCCTAATGTTTTCTTCTGTTTTATTACACGCCTTTGTAATAGTTTCCGGATTACGATGGGATATTTACTTATGCCTAATGCAATTTCCTAATAATATCATTTTTGTCTGGCCTGCCGTTGGTAAAAGGGGTTATTCTTTTTTCATACCTTACAATTTTTTTCGACCACATCTTGGAGCTCTTCTGGCTTTTGTGAAAAGTGGGTTGGTTACGAAATCTCGCTTTTCAAAAACTCGCGTATCAAAAATACAAGATTTCTAAAAGTCATATAAAAATAAAAAAAAATGGATAGAAAAATCGGTCAGCCTAAAACCCGGCTAATTTAATTATTGCTAAATTTGGCTTCCAAAACTAAAATCAAAAATTAAGATTAAAGAGTCCGCAAATAATATAATATAATTAATATATGCAATGCAATTCCAAAATCTCTCTGAATTTTTAATATATTAGCACCAAAGCATTTAATATAATGGGGATCTCGCCCTCCAAACCCGAGCAAACTAATTATTTGAAGCCAGATTTTGTACCCAATTTTAAAACCCCTCCTAATTTCTCTTCATACATAATAAGTAAACAAAAAATTATTTAAATAGTTTTTCCATTTTTTCGCGAAATTTTTAAGAATATTGCAAAAAAACGAGATTTTGGAATAAGATATTTTCGGGCTATTATTGTTTTAGTTTTAATTTTTAATAATAATATCAGAGTAAAAAAGAAACTACCATTTATATAACGCTTTATCTATTGCTTAGCTTTTGACAATCTTTAATTTTTTCATTTACATATTATTATCCACTCTTTAATATTTTTAACACAATTTTACTGCTTTCACTTAGATAGTTCTTCCACAAAAATTTTTGATTTTATCCAATTCTTAAAATATTCAAAAAATAGGAAAAAAACGTTAAATGATGGAACGAAAGACAAAAATAGAAATTCGAGTAGCTATTTCATTTTAAAATAAAATTTTTAAATTTTTTTCTTTATATTTTACAGGTCATAGTTTTGGAAGATAGTAGAATTTGTTAGAATTGAATTGCACTACAATATCCAAATACAATTTTGAAATAATTTAAAATAACAGACTTATGTATATCATCTTCAAATATATGAAATGGACCTAAATAATTATAGCCAAAAATAAATAATTAGGTAGTATCTAAACTAAACTTTATCGTTTACTCATCCTTATTATTTGAAATTAATTATTAAAAGTTTCTCTGCATACGATTTAAAACGCATAACATGCAAAGGAAATCATTGCAAATTGAAAAACCAGTAAAACCAATATAGAAAAAATCAATTTAATTTGTACTAAATATAATAATAATATAATAATATTACTAAATTTTTTTTAAACAAATTATTATCTACATATATTTAAAAGAAAAATTAAACCTGCGCACCGACATGCGATAATAATTCTAAAACCAAAAAATTGTCACAAAGAAAAACATTCTTATTTCTTTTTCGCCAATAACAAACAAAAATATTGAATATTAAACCTATATAGCGAGCACTTAAAAAAATTTTTTTGAAAGGCTCACAAAGTACAGAGCATAAAAATAAAAAAAATTGGCTCGCTCTTCGTGAGCAACATAAAGAACAACAAGATATGAGCTCTTAGTTTGGTGAGCAACATAAAAAAAAAAAGAAACGAGCTCTGCGAGCAAGAGCAAATAAAATTTTTTTTTTGTATATACCAAAGTATTATAAGAAATTTTTTATTGCGTCTCGCTCTTAGAGAGCAGAACATAAAAAAAAAAAAGAATAATAAAACTTTACAAGAGCTGTTTATGATGATTTTGTAAACAAACTCTTGAGAGATACACAAAAATTTTTATTTGTATTGCTCGATACGAGCAGTCTTTTGAAATTTTTTGTTATTAAATTGTATATACCGAGCACTATATGAGAGCTCATGAGCGATAAAATCAAACCTTGGCGCTTGTACTGTCAGTGTCCGAGATCTAAGCATTAAATTACTTTAGATATTATTTTGTCTTTTTATGTTTTTCATTATTTTATAATTAATTTGTTTATAAAGATCTTAAAAGAATTGCGGTACATGTCCCGCGTCAATTTAAACTACATTAACATATGGTCACTTTAATAAAAAGTTAATAAAATTATACTATAATTTTTTCATTAAACTGCAAAACATTAAATAAATTGAGTAAGTAATCATCACAAGTTATAAATCAAAATTTATTTATTTATATTGTTAACATTTTAAATTTTTATCAGCTGATACTTAAAAAAAATTGAATCAAATCAGATTTTGGATACACTTTGATATTCAATCCATGCAATATTCTGTACATTAGTTTGCTTGTATGTGATACCGATAATCAATTACCGAATCAATAAAAAAACATTTTTAATAAAAAGTTTTGCATATTGTAATTCTATTACGGGCTGCGACCAATATAATTTATTACGACAAATAATAATCGAGGTGGGGTTTTTAAGTGTCCATATATAAATTGAGATGGGATCCAAATTTTTTATTTATTTAAATTTTATTAATGTGGGTAAGTTTTGATTAGTTTTTCTTTTATGTTTTTTTGTAGGTCTGTTTTATTTTTCAACCTATATATTTTGGAAAATATTTTTCATTTTATGTTTTTACAATAAAAATGGGAAAATTCAAATAAAATAAAAATAATTTGATGAAAATGAAGATTATAAAGAGAATGACATGAAAAAAAAATAAAAAGAAAATTACATCACTGATCCACCCTCTATATAAAGTTATGATGACTATATATGAGAACGAATTGATGATAGTTTTTAATTTGGGATTGGGACAAACCTTAAAATAGTTCAATTTTCTATTTATAGAATGGAATGGGGCCAAACGCTCAATAGAATTTTTGTTGCGTTTAGAATTTTATTAAATTCCTATAATGGTTATTTCTATTTTTCTCTTAATTCGTCGCCAATTTGTCGGTATTTTTGTATGATTTGGACATGAATAGTTCCTCTTGATTGGAACGTAGTTTTTTTTAATTACTGAATTTTAATGTGTTTTAATTAAGCTATTAAATTTGTCAATAATATAAAAATTATTTAAGGTATGTTCATATTGTGATAATTAAATAAATTTTACTAACGACTTTTTTGATTGGGTTAGGACAATATTGTCTTTTAAATTGACCTATTACATTTTTTAATATAATAATAGTGTTTAATTAAAACTCATTATTATGAAGTCTAAGATATTTCAGCCAAAATACTAATATTTTAAACTGAACTTATTTCTTTTTATTCAATTTGTGATAAGTCGATCCAATTAGTTCTTTAAATATTCTCTCTTTTATTTATTTGAACTGAATTTTTAGTTTCCAAATTCGGATTATGTTCTAATTCAAGGTCTCTATATAAGTTTTTTATAATATATTTTTGACTATGATCTGCTTCTAAATTAATAAATACGGTCAATCACAAGTTTTAATACTCTAATAAAATCTCAAAAACTTTTTATGCCCTTCATTATTTTATTAACACCGCAAATGTTTTGCCTTTTGATCTTTTTGAGGTTATGTAACTTTTAATCTAAAAAAAAAACATTAGTAACTAGCCGGTCATTGCAATACAACATTAATTTAAAATTATAATTAAAAATTTCCCTGCCGGTAATATGAAATAAATCTTAAAGTTCTATCACATTAAATTAGACAACAATATAGACATGAAAAATTAAACACAATCTAAACTTTTCACATAAATTAATTGTTCTAGTCATTAAGTCCCCTATATTCTAATATTTTGAATCAAACTTGAATTTCTGGTTATAGTTTAATTATTTTATTATGTTTTAATTATAGTAAAATTAAATTAAATTACATAAATCCAGTTCAAGATCTTCATATGTTTATTTCAACAGAATTGTATAGGTCGAGGAATTGCCGTTATTTTGACGACAAAAATTTTGATTTAATATAAATTCGATGTTAATTATCATATTTAGAAATTTTTTAATGCTGCATTAAGTTTATTTTAACATTTAATTCTGAATTATTGTTTCGATATTAATCCACTTTAATAACTAGTTTTGTCAATATTGGGTATTCAAACCAACTTGCTGCGGAACAGACAGACCTTTTTTTAAAATTCAACTGTAAAAAACAAAAATAGATTGCAAAAGCTTTATGTAAAATCATTTAACAAAAGAGTAATTAAATTATACGCAAGATTCACAACTTTTGTTAGTTTTTTAATTAATTTTAAAGCCACCAAGTTCTATTTGATAGTGACAAAAATTTATTATACCCAGTAGTTTGTGTCCCATTAATAGTTAGTAGACGAAATTATTTAATTTATATGAGAATTTCATGGCTATATCTTCTTGTTTTTTTGAAATGATTGTGATGCTTTAAATAAATTTGTAACATTTTGTAATCATAGTCATTTAAATAATATGCGATTGAACAAAATATTTCACTGTATGTTGATTAAGCGACTGGTTCTGTTGATTCACAGCTTTTTACACCGCTGATTTCTTGCATATTATATTTAAATTTTATTCTTTCCATATTTTGCATCGACTACTATTTACCCACATATCGTTAATGCGATCAGAATAAATCTGGATTTAGGTAAACAACTAAGTGCAGTCAATAGACACAACAACAAGTGAGGAAAAAAAACCAAGGGTTTTTAAAAAGCACATTTTCAAAATTATATACGGTTTCTTACTGAGTATTTTATCATTTATTTTTATAAAAATATATATTATGATAATATTATAATTTTGTTATTTCATTAATAATTAATTATATGACTATGAATTACTTAGAATATAACACCAATGCACTCAAGAAAACCTGTTAATGAATGCAAAATATAATGTTGGAGCTTCAATGTTAACGTTTAATTTTGGAAAAACTTACACTGGTAAATAAGTTACTGTTTTATAAGAACATAAAAGTTTTAATTTTGAAGACCTAGTAGCCCTTCAATGGGGAAGGTTCCCAAATTTTTGCTTAGCAAACTTATGATGGATCTGCTCACCCGCCTCCTATGTTCACCCTTCCATTTTTTTCTGGTTCTAGGAAATCAATTTGGAACTCCAACAAAATTTGGAATTTTACCTAGAATATTATTATCTAACCAAAAATGGTTAATAGTAAGAAACAATTTCTTCAATTTAAAGAGACCCTTTCAAATTTAAGAAAAACCTTTAACGTATGTTGAAATATAATGCCGCAGCTGTAAATTTTGCATATTTGTAAAAAAAAATTTGAACAGGTGTTAAAGTTACAGGTGGTTGAAAATAGCAAAATTTCAATTTTCGAGCCCTTATAGCTCTTAAACAGGGGGCGTGACAAAAAAATTTTGTTAACCGACTCCTATTAATTTTGGAGGACCTAACTTCTCTCAAAATATCAAGAGCCTAGGTTGAACCGTTTAGAAGATATATGGGGCCAAAAATTTTGCAAAAGTTGAGTTTAGCTTAATGGTAAATTTTAGTACCGTATGGTAACCCTATACATTTTAGCTTTATATTTTTGTGAAGCTTATAAAACCAGCTATCTTTTGCCGTTTTCAGATTGAAAATATACTTAACAAAACTCTTGTTATAATAATTTAAAAATAGGGCTTTTTCCAACTTTGGGGGGCTGTAACTCCGTAACGGGTGGGGCTACAGAAAAAAATTCTTCTACGAAATTAATTTTTTTGTAATATCTACCCGTGGTTGAAATTTCTTTACTCTATTTCAAACGGTGTAAAACTTTTTGTAAACATACGGACGGACGGACAAAGTCAAAATTAAGAAAAACCTTTGACACTAATTGAAACTTTCGTTTTTGAGCTTTCAATTTTGTATAAAAATAAAAAAAAATTTTGACAGGTATTCAAGTTATAGGTGTTTAAAAGCTAAATTTTTGGCAAAATTTCAATTTTCGACCCCTTACAGCTCCTAAAGAGGGGGCATGACAAAAAAATTTTGTTAACTGACTCTTACTTATTTCTAAGGATCTAACTTCTCTCAAAATTTCAAGTTTCTAGATTTAGCCGTTCCGAAGTTATGAGGGACCAAAAATTTTGTAAAACTTAGTTTTGAATAACGGTAAATTTTAGTACCGTATGGTAACCCTATACAATTAGCTTTTAAAAAATTGTAAAGCTTATAAAAGCAGCTGTCTGTTACCGTTTTCAGGTTGGAGATACACCTTATAGAACTCTAATTATAACTGTTTAAATATGGGGCTTTTTTCAACTTTGTGGGGCTGTAGCTCCGTAACGGGGGGGGCTGCAAAAAAAAGTTTTAACATTAAATTATTTTTATTGCAATACCTATCCATTCCTGATATTTTTTTGTCAATCGTAGGTAAAAAGGGACGGACGGACGGACGGACGGACGGACGGACAGAGTGAAGCTATATAGGCACATTTTTACAAAATTTTTTGAAAATGTGCTAAAAATGGTTGAATTCACCATATGTTTATGGTAATTCACCCTTTTTTTCACAAGAAATCATTTCTTGTTCTGATTTTGATCAAAAAGTTACAACAGTTACAGAAATTGATAAAATTTATGTTACATTTTATTGTTAAGATGTGCGTGTGTGGTATCAACGGTCATGGTCAACAAGTTTTTATCAATACGAGGTAATTGTGGATGTTGTTTAAAAGCGTGGTATTAAAATATTTTATTGAATTTTAAACTCTTTTTTTTTTGTGATGGGGGTCATTAAATGCTCTAAAAATGCATGAAGAATGACATTGTGTATGGCATGTTGTTTTAAAAAAAGACAATAAATAAATATGAGACTGATAGATTTTATGAGTTATAAATAAACAATTTGAATATAGTTTTACAGCAGTAAAGTAGTAAATGACAATTTTATCGTTTTATAAACATATACAGAAGCAAAAACTCCGCATTTTAACTGATTTCAGGAAAATAAAACGATGATTTAATGTTTTAGATTTGGTATACAGTATCTTATGTTTCGCGGTAGTTATATGAATAAAACTTAGGTAGGTTCTTAATGATTTAAACTCTTTTGAATTACGACAACCCTGTAGGTTCTAAAATAAAAGAGGTTTGGAAGCCAGCAACCGCCTTCAAGTTGCAATGAACCAATACGGGAAGATAATTGCACACACAGCTACAGCTGTTAGTTTAGTATAAAATTCTTGTGACTGAAAGCAGTTTAGTACCAATTCGTAGATTGAATATTTATCAGTGATATATGTGGCAATGGCTACCAGAAGTGGAATGACATACGGGGAGAAAACTGTAGTCATCTGTTTTATTACTACCAGATCTACTTCAATTTTAACTTACTCCAAATCTACTGCTTTTGATCAATTTGGATGTCCCAATATACGTCACTAATTTTTTTTTCAGGGGATAATGTCGCAATAAATTTTTTAATATTCAATCTTAAAAACCTTTTAATTTACTTAAGTTTCAAGACTTTGTATTTTTAAACCGTACGGTACGACTTATTATTTTAAAACTATACTTAAGTTATTACATATAGTTTCCATGAATTTGAGTATAGTTTCTAATTTCTATTGAATTGCAAAATAAATTCAGAACTCCTGCAGTATCTTTCAACAACTTTGTATGCTAATGACCTCTTCTAACCTCTGTTTAAAATTTATTTTAAAATCTGCTTAAATAAATAAATTAGTTTATTTACTTTTATTATCATCCATAAAACCAAAAAAATAGTAAAATAAAATTACTATTAATGCCAAGGGAACCGATATACAATCGAGGAAATACACATGGATTTAATATACAAGAAAATCACCGGAAGTTATTTTCATGCTAAATATAGTAAATTGTATGCAAGTAACAGCTATAAAAAGAAAAACAAGATGAAAACAATAAAAAATATTATTCACCTGTACTTTATTTACCTTAACTTTAATTCATATTTAACTAATTTATTAATTTATGGGAGGTATTCAGACATAATAAAAAACTACACATAATAATTTCATTCATTTTCAATTTTTGTATACATAAACCAGCAACAATGTTGCTCAATTTTAAAACAGATTTTATAACAGAATAAACAATCTTAATAAACAGTTAGAGAGTTTCCATATTTTGTGTTTTAATGTTGTAACTTGTATACAAGACAGCAAACCACTTGTCATTTGTCATATTAATGTCAAAGTAAGTGGTTGTTTTAATTTTTATTATATTTACAGATTTTCTACACTTTTTTGTATATATAAATATAATATATTTCAATTGTAAATCTATATTTGTATTTGTATATATACATAACGAAATATACAATGTATTTTAATTTATGCATTGTTATTTTTTTTCAATTTCGTTTGTGACGTGACGCTGCGTAATCACGCAATGAATGTCAATAATAATATTTCAAAATTAAAATATTAAGTTCAATTTTTTTCTTAAGCTTCATACAATATAATTTTGTATGACATACATACATACTCATACATATATTATTATGTGTATTAATATGTCATTCATATTTTATATGATTTCTATACATTTTTCTACATTTTCTACATGCTTTAAGTACTATGGAGTATGGGGGCATTTTATTTTTGTTTGTATTGCTTTTGTGTGGTGAAAATAAGTTGTTTGTCACATGTTTCATTTTAATTTAATTTTCTAAATTTTTTTTTATTTTTTTATTAGATTAAAAATTTATTTTTACTTTGTAAATTTTTTTTTAAATAAATTTTATAAAAGAATATTTTTTTATTTACGGATGCAATGGAAATAAAGTGTATGCGGGTGTGCATGTGAAGTTCTCAGATGTTTGATTTAAATTTTTTTTTGAAAATATGAAATGAAGTGAAGAATGTTATTACAATTCCCTCATTTCATCAATGTTGTTTGGAATCAAAAAAAGAAAATGGAAGGGAAAAAAAAAATATTCTTTGATTTCTTTTGTAGTTATGAAAATAATGATGCAACAAAGTTTTCTAATACAAAAGTACACTGTATTTGATTTTAAGTAAATCTTAGAATATTGTTCGTGCGAATATCTGCAGCTGATGTCAGACTCATCAGTACTTAGTTTTATTAAATGCGTCCAGTTTTTAACTTGAAGAAAGTTTCAATCTATATATATATATTTTCATATTTCTATTTCAGTGAATCTTTCTTGACATAAGAATGGCTTTTTTTTTTGATTATCAAAAGTGAGTTTCTTAATAGTATCTTGCTATAATGGAACTATGAAGCATAATTTCGTCAAAATTTAATATTTAAATTTGTATGACATGATAATATTTAAGAAGTTCATTATATTTTTTCCTGATTATCTGATCTGAGACATTTGGATTTTGCTGATGAGAAAAAAATATTGGCAAAGCAAAGATCATGGGAAGGAACTCCAACAACAGAAGATCAATCATAATTGAAAATACATCAATTGAAGACGTAGATAAATGTAATTGTCTAGAGAGTAAGTGATATTACCAAAGGAGGTGGTTAAAATATAACAAATAGCCGAAAGCAGGAATAACATTTGGAAGAATGTCAAAAATATGGAGATCATCGCAAAAAGCAAGACAAACAAAGCTATGAATACTCCAAACATGCATAAAATTCTTCCGTTAAAAAAAAGCTTTCGAATTATTTGCAAATTACACTGGCCATGAAGAATAAGTAATGAAGATCTTTGGAAATCTACTGACAAACAACCTATAGAAATAACAATCAAGAAAAGAAAGTACAGATGAATAGGGCACAGTCTTAGAAGATCTCAAGAGTGTATAACAAGAAATGCACTAGAATGGGACCCTTGAGAAAAAAGAAATGTTAGAGAATGAAAAACAAATAACACAAAGGAACAAGACGTGGGCACAGACGAAGGTTTTTGTACAAAATAGGAGTACCTAAGTGGAAATGGTTTGTAGAAGCCTTTTGCTTCCACGATTCTTAATTTCCATTTCAGAAGTACGCTTTTTTAATTCATTTTTAAACATTTTGATTTTAATCTTGGGCAGCGATTTTGTTTCATTATATAATTACTTTAATTAGAACTTTATTCAGTACTTTAATTAGTAATCTCGTACAGTAACTCTGTGTGGCATCATTTGATGTTTTCCACCCACTATTATAAAAAAAAAATTAAAACATATTTCAAAAACTAAAAATATTACTTTTCCTTATGATTATATTGATCATAAAAGTAAATATTAAATCTTTCAAAAAAATTTACTTTTTCAATTATACTTTTTAAAAAGTTTAATAAAAGTTTATACATTCCATTAGTGATCTTTTCTGCACAAAAATTTCCTATTGATTTAATATGTTAAATCTAATTTCAAAATATTTAAAACAAATAAAATCTATATTAAATATAAAATTCATATAAGCATCCCGTTCAATTATTTTTGGAATCGATTTTGAATGCTAATTTTCTAAATTAAAGTTGTACACACAAATATAGAATTAAAAAAATTTAACAGTACATAAATAAATAAATAAATATAAACATTAAAACATGATCTGATTTAATTTAAAATTAGATCAGGTCCATATTCAAAAAACCGAACATAAATTTTAATTTTTTATGGAAGAGAAGAATTAAAAAAATAAAATTTTTTTTTAAATTTTTAAATTTATTTTAATTCAAAATGGAATTTTAAAATTTATGAAAATGATTGGCATCATTTGATCAATTTTGTAGTTTTGTTTAATGATCAATTGATCATTGGGTGGTAGTGATCAGTGATCACAGATTTTGTTTTTTTTAAAAAAAAGTGCAAATCAGGTCATCTACATTTCTAATTTTCTGTCTCATTCTTATTTTACTTCTTTTTTTAGCACATTTTCAAAAAATTTTGTAAAAATGTGCCTGTATAGCTTCACTCTGTCCGTCCGTCCGTCCGTATGTTTACAAAAACTTTTACACCGTTTGAAATAGAGTAAAGAAATTTTAACCATGGGTAGTTTTTGCAAAAAAAATAATTTCGTAGAAGAATTTTTTTCTGTAGCCCCACCCGTTACGGGGCTACAGCTCCACAAAGTTGGAAAAAGCCCTATATTTAAATTGATATAACAAGAGTTCTGTTAAATATATTTTCAATCTGAAAACGGCAAACGATAGCTGGTTTCATAAACTTTATAAATATTTAAAAGAAAAATGTTTAGGGTTGCCATACGGTACTAAAATTTAACTTTACCAAAAACTCAATTTTTGCAAAATTTTTGGCCACACATATCTTCTGAACGGTTCAAGCTAGGATCTTGAAATTTTGGGAGAAGTTAGATACTAAGAAATTAGTAGGAGTCGGTTAACAAAATTTTTTTTTCCAGCCCCATGTTTAGGAGTTATAAGGGCTCGAAAATTGAAATTTTGCTATTTTTAAACACCTGTAACTTGAATAGGTGTCCAAATTTTTTTAAAGTGATATACAAAATTCAAAGCTCTATAATTATATTTCAACATGTGTCAAAGGTTTTTCTTAATTTTGAAGGGTGACGAAGCTACAGCCCCTGCAAATTCCAAAAAAGCCCTATATTTAAATTGATATAACAAGAGTTCTGTTAGGTTTATTTTCAATTGAAAAACGGTTGAGAGCTGCTTTTGTAGGCTTTTCAAAAATATGTCGCTTAAATGTATAGGGTTGCCATACGGTACTAAAATTTACCATTTTATAAAACTCAATTTTTGCAAAATTTTTGGTCCCATATATCTCCTAAACGGTTTAAGATAGGGTCCTGAAATTTTGGGGGAAGTCAGATCCTTAAATATTAGTAGGAGTCGGTTAACAAAATTTTTTTTTCAAGCCCCCTGTTTAGGATCTACAAGGGCTCGAAAATTTAAATTTTGCTATTTTTAAGCACCTGTAACTTGAATACCTGTCCAATTTATTTTTTATTAATATGCAAAATTTAAAGGCCCAACATTATATTTTAACATATGTTAAAGGTTTTTCTTAAATTTAAAAGCGGTTCCTTAAATTGAAGAAAGTGTCTCTCAGTTTTACCCATTTTTGCTTAGATAGTATAATTCTAAGTAAAATTCCAAATTTTTGTGGAATTCACAATTTAATTCCTAGAACCTAAAAACATGGAGGTGGACGGAGGGGGCGGGGGGGGAGAGTAAGATGAAGTTATATCCTCGAGAAACTTGGCAATCTTCCTCATTGAAGGGCTATAACAACTTTAAAATAAAAACTTTACTGTTAGCAGTAAATTTTATAAGTAAGCAGTAACTATTTCCAAGTAAATATTCCAAAGTTAAACTCAGTATGTAATACAATATAATTTTGAAAATGTGCTTTTTTAAAAACCCTTGGTTTTTTTCATCATTTGTTTTTTTTTTTTTTAATTCATTTAAGTGATGCAATATTTAAATTTTTTTTTATTGTTAAAAATTTCATAATTTATTTTGTGGTGCAAAATAATATGTTCATTGCTCCAAAAAAAAATCCAATAATCGTAAAAATATTTATTATAGTTGGTCAAAAAATCTTAATAAATTGTATGAGTAATCAAACAGACTAATAAATAAGTATAAATAACCATTTAGGGAAGAGCCAGAAAATTTTATTGAAATTTATTACTTTATTTCTTTTTGCAAAAAATTTTTTAATTGGTTTTATTGATGATTATAAACGGTGTTCACGCGAAGCTTGCGCAACTAATTGCAATTTTGATTAGCTGTTCAGGTAATTCTCAGTTTTGAATTTTGACCTATAATTTAATCTGGTTCTGATCTAGTTCTGAATCAATGTTTGAAATTTTCTTGCTTATAACCAAAAGTAACTTTGACCTAAATAAAAACTTTTAAACACTTAAAACAAATTTGACTTCTTGCGCCAGTTAAATGATACTACTGAGCCAGTACTTCTTCAAACTCACTTAAGACTCAAACAGCGACCAGCGTTCGCTAGTGTTGCACTGAACATGTGATTTTAAAGTTATAATTTTTCAAATATCAAATCACGATTACCATAGTAACGGTTAAAACTATTAATCTTAATTATTTTAAATTCTATTTCTGGTCATAAAATGATGTCAAAACTTATCAATTAACCTGACTAACTGTTGATACAGACTATACATAAGCTTGTTTCTATGGTACATTAAATCCTATCGCCATAGTAACGGTTGAAACTATTTATCTTAATAATTTTAAATACTATTTCTGGTAATAAAATGATGTCAAATTTTATCAATTAACCTGACTAACTGTTGATACAGACTATGAGTAAGCTTGTTTCTATGGGTTATTAAATCATAAACTTAATTTGAGAATGATATTCAGATTTGAAAAAAATAATTCTGCACAACATTTAATTCGCGTGTTATATTCCTGACCTCATATGTGGGCAATATTTATCTTTTTTTATAGTTTCCATTTTTTTTTTAAGTTTAATTTAAACAATAGAAAATAAATAAAAATTTTTTGACAAAAGTTTTAACCATTTTTTATTTCTTTACTTTTTAAAGAATGTTGGAAAGAATGAATTAAAAAAAAAATTGATGAGCTTTAAATTCATTGTCAATTCTATAAATATAAAAGAAAGACCAGTTTTTGAAGACAATGTCACAAAAAAAAACAATTTATTAAAATTTAAAGCAGAAATTAATGGTAAAGTTTTTATTTTGTTTTTTTTCAAATAGGAAGCGTTTCGAAAGTGATAACTATATTACAATCCAAAAAAAAAAAGCCAAACATTTTAATTGATATTATAAATTCAAAAGATTAGAAGATATGAAAAATAAACATCACGTAAGATATTGTTTAAATTATTTGGAAAACAAAGAATTTTTCATATTAAGTATCGTAGAATAATAAATAGTTTTCATTGTTTTAATAACTTATAATTGTTTTTTATATGATATTCATAACGTGACCGTCAAATTTGTTTATTGATGGGAATGCCTTAAAAAGAAGTTGTTAAAAAAAATTAAGCGGAAAATTTCGTCATTTGATTCGTTTTTGGGTAACTGTCACAAGACTATATTATATCATTTGACTTTTACTTATTTGCTTTGATGTCTCATATAGATACCTATAAATTATCTGGAAAATATTTTGGTCAAATAAAATACGGTCAAATTCAATACAGTCAATTGAAATGCAGACTAACTTATGACATCCAGTCCAATGACAATGCATTCGGCTGGCTCAAAAGTACAAAGTCACATTACAAAACAATCAATTAAAATACACTTGTTTTTCTATTGAAACATCTTTCAGTGTATCCGACAGATATCGTAGTGATTACGTAGATCGAAAGATCTCGGGTTCAAATGCTGGTCAGATCGTGTAATGGTAAGAACGTAGAAGTAAATGTGGTTTGAATATTGGCCTTTATGAGCCGCCGATCACGTGCTCTAATTTAGGCTATCTGTGAAATTGTTCTTTCTTTTGGCAAAAAAAGTTTTCGTAACAAATATTTTAAAAATCGTTTGAGATTTTGATGATCTATTAGAACTTGACATTCCTGAAACTCCTAGAATCTCTAACATACTTCCCAAAACTCCTAAATGATCAAATATTCAAATCAATTTATGAAAGCTAGTCTTCATAGGTACCCACCAATAGTCAGTACTAAATTTATACTTATTTCGACGATTACAACTCAAAATATCTCGAAAAAATGTGATGTTATTGTATGGGGCCTCTCGATTCCGTGGTCCATTTACGAACTTTACCTTAGATTGTAAATAAAAATAATTAAATAAATTATCTTCTAGTGTATTTTATATAGTTCAACTATTTTAAATAGTCATAAGTAGTATCTTTGGATATAAGTTAATAATATTAACAAATATTTACTATTTATTACGTAATCTTAACTTTTCCCTCTATTAACAATTAATTCACAATTAGAATATAATTTAAATCAATAAATCAAATAATTAAAAACTAATTAGAAATTCAGTATCCACTACCAAAGCCTTACATCTGAAAATAATTTTAATTGATTTTATTTTTTTTTTTTGCAAAATTAGTTCCGGATTGCAAAAATTATTAATTCCATTCAATAGTTCTAGGTCAAATAAGGTCTTCAACTTACATATAGTTAATTTAATATTTAATAAAATATAAAACAAATTAAAATATAAAAAAAATTTTAAAAATTTCATCATTTCATTCCTAAAATATGAGGTAATATGCAATAAAATAATTATAATATTTTCTATTTTTAAAATATACAATATTTTATGTTTTATAGTAATGGCGCTGTTTGTTATACACTCGTATGATCGTAAAAATCAACTTATTCAAAATATACTCCATTGAAATATTTTTTTCAATTAATTACTTATTCTTTTGATATTCTCCATCTTAAACTAATCAATCTTCACCTCTTTTGATTGATTTTAATTTTTTTATTCTCAACAAAATTAAAATTAATGAAAAAAATTTTAAATTATTGTGAATTTTATTTAATTAAATCATGTTTTGAATTAAATATGGATACTAAACTAACTAAAATGTCTCCCCTTTTGAAAATGATATCAGCAACAATATACTTAATAATAATAAAATAAATAAATAATGAATTATTTATTGGAAAATTGAACTTGGACATACAAAATGTGAACATACGAACAATGATTTGAAATAAATTTGAATTCAATTAAAATAAATAAAAAAAAAAAAGTGAGGCTAAATAATTATTTTTGGTAATGATGACCTTCTTTTTAATCCCAAAACTTAGAAAAAAAAGACAAAAATAGTAATTGAAAGAGACAGAAAAACGTTCATAAAAAATAAAATTTGCACGAATTAATAAAATGTTGAATTTATTTTTAATTTATTATTTAGTTAATTGTTATTAAGTTAAGCTCAGGTAATCTTTTTTTAAGAAATCAAGGTGAATAATGTTGAAAAAATTTTGAAGGATCATTTAATTTTTTATTTTTGGAGTTATTCTGAAAAAGGCTTGGCTAATTGACGATCATATAAGACAATTATAGAGTTTTATTCGATTTTATTAAGATATATCTAAATAAAGAATTGCTAAAACGTCCTAGAAGTTTAGTTTTTATAATATTAGATTTATATGCTTATAATGTGTTATGCTAAACTGGTCATTTAGATTAAAATAGAAGTCAATAAATTTATTTTAATTTTTATTATTTAATTTATATTTGTTAGTCAATTGATACATAAGTATGATATATTTTACAGATTGTTTTGACTTTTTGAACAGAATGAAGTTAAAAATTGGAAAAAATTGTAAGCTACAGCTATAAATCTCTTTTTCGAAAGCAGCACTGTTTTACAGCGTATTCTTTTAAGACTGCTTTACTTAACTATAAATTTACAGAACTCATAACTAAAAATCACCTTTAAAAAAGGGTGGATATCTAAATGGAAATTGTATATTTTATGGAGGTATATATATAGAAGCTTAATCAAATATCAATAAAGGATGGTCACCGGTCTTTCAATCAAAAAGTCATGGGTTCGAACTGCAGTAAAAAAATAGAGAAATCTCATCTTTAACATATCGCAATAGTTCATGTCCTTATGTATTGTTATGTACTAAAAAAAAAACATAAAAATATTGTAAGGGACATATGGTAACTCTTATGTCTCACATTTATGATATTTGATGTTTATTGTTTGATAGAAACATGAACTTCGAAAATGCCATAATTTTAATTATGTGAATACGATAATTTTATGTAAATAGAGTAACCAGTTAGTGTAGTTTTGTGAGAGAGTTAGTGCTTAGATTTATGACGAGTTAGCTTTCGATTATTATATATCTTTTCCACTCCTTTAAGGATCATAGGGCATTCACCAAGTCTATTTAGACTAGACGTCAGTTACTTTAATCATTATATTAACTAAGTCGTTGATTACTCGGCTGTAGCTATTGTATAAGATTATATGAATACACAAATGTGAATTTTGTGCGCCATCTTTTATCTAACAAAAAAGTTATTTACATATTTTTATTAAATCTTATTTTATATTACGATATTTTTTTCTGAACGGGTTTTGAACTCGAGACTTTTCACATGAAAGGTGGTGTCTTTACTACTACGCCATTGGTCAGATTATAATTATTTAATAATTATATCTTATAGTAAATGTAAAATTATATTCTTTGAAATTTGAATTCTTTGATAATTTTTGAGAATATTAGTAAGTTAAATATTCATAGTGTACAATATATTTTCGAAACACCAATACTTTGTTATTGCCTTTCTTCTTATAGGCCATGGGAAAATAAAAAAAAACAAATATAAATAGAACCCTAATTAAAACCAATTCTTATAATAACTTTAACAAATATCTTTTAACTAAAAATATTTGCTTGAATTTAAATTAATCTTTTTAAAATTAATCTAACTAACACGATCAAATGACTTAACTATAACAATTGACTATAAATCAAAGCTTTTATTTTAGTCGCAAGAGTTACACGTATTATTAAATCATCGCGAATCCAATTCTTAACACACCTAATAAATACTGAATGAAAACAAAGAACTAAATTTGATCTTTTTATTCGAAACTTTTTAAAACAATTTTTTATTCAACTAGACTAAACCTAAGAAAAAATTCTATTGAAAAATTAATTACACTAAACAAACTAAGTAAAAAAATATGTTTTCATTTGAAAAATAGTCAATTTAACTTCTAAGAACTCAATTTACACGCCACAATAACAAAAATTATTATCATAATTCTGAAAAATACGAAAAAAAATAAAAATAACTCTGATTTAAATTGCGTAATTTAAATCATTTCAAAACCACAGGCAAACATAAAACCAAATAAAAATATGTATATTCTAAATAAAGTTCATAGTAATTAAAAACCTTTATGTAATATAAAGACAAAACATTAACCACATAATATTTACGTAAATCATTATTAACTAGGTAATAGATTTTAGAGTTTTATTAGTTACCAACAACTGTTCCGCTCCCATTCTCTTTTTCCACTCCTTTTTGGATATTTTGTAATATTGTTCTAAATTTAGTGACATACAATAATTAAATTTTAATAAATCAAATGAACCATGCAATAGTAACAACCTTGGCTAAAATCTATTTTCCAAAAAAAAAAAAACTCAATATTCGGTCATTACGGTTCATAAAGCACCAGAATTTTAAAGATCTTGAGTTAATGAAAAGCTAAAAAAATCTTCCGGGTATATAATATCAACTCTATCAATTATTTACGAATTGATTAGAAAAATTTTTTTTTATAAATTAGTTTTTAAATTCCCGGCCTATAACGAATTTTTTCAATGTTTTTTTTTTAATTTTTTTTTTGTAAAAAAATTTTAAACCATGTTTTGTTTATTTGGTTTTTATTTTTCAAAACATCTATACACTTCTATTGAAAACTTACATAGACGTTTTCTAAGAACATGTTTTAAAATAAAAAATTTAATCTTATAGTATTAAAATTCAATCAAATTTCTTTTCAATTTTATTTTTTTAGTTGTTTTTTATTGTTGTTGTTATTGTTGTTTTTTTTATATAAAATAATAAACCTGACTTGTTGCTTTTAACTATTAAAAAAATTTACAAAAACTTGAAAGCATTTCTAAAAATAACTTTTATTCAAATAAAATAATTGAATCATTATGATTTTGAACCGTTATATTGATTGCCAATATAGATTAAAAAATTTTTTTTTAAATTATAATACAGTTGGTAACACTAATAACGAATATCAAAAATTTCTTAAATAGGAGATTACACACGATCTGAAATTCATCAAATGAAAATAAATAAATAATCTTGATTTAAAATGTTTATTAAAATAACTGTAAACATTATTTGAGTACAGTAATTTATAGAAGTTTTAAACAAACAATGCCTAGTTCATGAGAGGAATATATTACAACCACATTTTTTCGAGCTTGAAGAACTTTATTGAACTTGACTTACTTGACAAACTAAATAGATATTAGAACAACAACGTCAATATAGAAGGCCATGTCACAAAGATCGAAAAGTGTTTTAGAGGGCATACTTTTGGAAAAAATTTATTGTAATCTTATGGGAGATTTTGTGAGGCATGTTAAAATAATTATAACTCCAAAATAAAAACATTCTTTTCATATTCGTTCACAGTTGGGCCTACAACTTGATCTTTAAAAAAAAAAACCTCCGTATTTTGAATCACAATATTACTTTTAAATTTTTTTAAAGCACAATTTTTTACATTTACTGACACAATGACAAATTTAGGTAATGTATTTACAACAGCAGACATATTACACACTTCCACAATATATTCAAAAATATTAAAACTTAATTCTTATGAAGAAAGCAGGTGTACCACAATATACTGAATAAAAAATCAAGACAAAAAAATCAAAACCAGAAACACTTGACAGCAATCAATGCATAGTAATCAACATAGTAATCAGTAGTTTACAATTAATTAACATTAAATAGTATTTAGCAAATAGTTAATACTAATTTTCCAATCAAATTCCTCTAAAAATATTCCAAAACATATGTCTAACCTCATTTTATTCTAAGAACAGCATTTTATTCAGAAAATTAAACAGACTGACAAATAAAATTCAAATTATCATTAAGTACCTACCTATACAATTCTGAATAAACACCTTCCTCCGAATACACAAAAAAAAGCTAATTAAAATAATAAATAAATAGAAATGATTGTTAAAAATATTTTTTCTACCTATTTTGTTTCTGTTTTTTTTTTCTTAAATTTCTGTAAATAAAATAAAATAATATTCAAAAGGTAAATCAAGTTTTTTTTTTTTTTTGAGAACTCTGTCATCATTTCGATTGTATCTATATTATAGTATAGATACAATCGAAAATTAAATGACATAACAAAATCTACTGTCATACAATATCGGCAGCATTTAATGCTAAAGAAAATAATAACTTATGATGATGATCTTATCTTTTATGTTTAGTTGTTTTGTATGTTTAATTTTAAATTGCTTACATCATGCCGCAAAAGCTTTTTTTAAGTAACTAGTAGTAGTAACCGCAACAACCGCATCTGTAGCAACAAAAATAACTGTAAAAAGAAACATAAAAATTGACATTCTGCATCACTTTATTTTAAATGATTGGAGCCTCTAGATAAGTATAGATATAAAGTATAATGACAGGTAATATAACAAATTTAATGCAACTAATACGCATCGATTAGTAGTTAATGTCTTTTATGATTAATTATAGGAGGAGCTTTTAAAGTTCTCATATTGAGGTTTTTATTTTATTGATGACAACACCAATGAATTTGAAAGTTTATTTTAATATTTTAGTTTTGATATAATATGGATGCATATTGTAATTTATTATACTAAAACTTGTCAAGTGAAAGAAAAATGAAAGAAAGAGAAAAAAATAGAAATATTATGAAAAATAAATATAATGAAAATTGTTATTTGTTTGAATGAAAATTTGTTTTAAAATCAGAAGGGGGAAAAAAAGTAGCATGCAATTAATTATAGGTTGAAGTCAAGACAAATTAGTTACAGGTGGTTTACAAGTTTTTATGTTTTTCTTTAACTACATATTAATAAATTATTTTAGGGGCAATGTTTAGAATAGCTAATAATGGAAATTATTATAATAAAAGTATTATTTAAAATTATAATAATATGCATTATGAATACAATATGAGAAGAATAGTAAAAAAGATTTCATTGTTTTTTTTATATATTTTAAAACAATTTAAAGTAATTGCAATCTAAGGTTGAGTGGAAATGAATTCGTTCTATATTACTAAGTACTAAGTAATTGAAATGTGTAATTATGTACTATTCCTTATATTCTATTAAATTAAAAAAACATTTTAATGGTATTACGTGAAAGGAGTGATGACAGTTTCTTCAAACTTGTATTTATTAAAGTTTGACAGGTGGATGGATTTTTTAATTCATTTTTGAAATGTATTAAAGAAAAAAGCTTCGAAATACATACTTAATTGTTTGATAAAATATATTATTTTTGACAACTCTGACAACCCGCTCGGGTTTCTGAAAGCTTGAGTGTTAAGAGGATTTCAAAGAAATTTTGCAAAAAAGGATAGACATCATCACATAGAATATCACTAAAAAAGGGCTTGGTGACCTTTATACAATTTTATCTTTGACATTGCGGTTCCAAATTTCCTGCGAGTACGTAGCAATTGTTTTTAAGCCTTAATATAAATCGTAACTATCATCATGTGGAGCGTCATTAAAAAAGCTTTTACAAATTCAATAACTTGCTGGTTATTTTATAATCTACAATAATATAAAATATTTTAAGCGTATTTAACTGTCTTTTTTTTTACGAAGGAATAGAAAGCAACCTATTGAAACTGTGCGGTGTTTCTTTGGGTAGTGTGCGATTTTAACACATCCATCCCCTATAACAACCATCACATTTTTGAATAAAACTTTTGGAGATAAACTGTGATACAAAAGTACAGTTTGATTACTAGGAAATATTTGGGATTATGGTGGAAGTTATTTGGGATTTCTGGGTTATGGGAAATGGGGAAAATTGGATGAGATATTATTGGCTAAATCGTACACATATTATTACGTGTAAAGATAAAAGTTCATTACAGGCTAAGGACCACGAAGAAGTACTTTATATTTCGAAAGTCTTCTTGGATATTCAAAAGAGATTATAAATTTTTACAAAACTCTCAGGTAGGATCTATTTCTTTTATAACTAATCTGAAGTAACCTACAATTTAAAAAAACCTTCACTACTTAAAAATTTCAATTTGTAATCAATAATAAGACAGTGAGCATCAGATGTTAGATCATCATTTCATAAGCCATTATGAAAACAAAGAGATACAAAGAACTTTTATTTTTAATCTTCTCTCAAACACTTTTGTTTACAAATCCCTTCAAACAATTTGATAAGGGTTCCAACCTTTTCTATAACTTTACAAAAAATATTTCAATCA
Source organism: Dolichopus griseipennis (assembly GCA_963082915.1). Classification (NCBI taxonomy): domain Eukaryota; kingdom Metazoa; phylum Arthropoda; class Insecta; order Diptera; family Dolichopodidae; genus Dolichopus; species Dolichopus griseipennis. The sequence goes on from OY720441.1 coordinate 367,053,667, forward strand.
GTAATTCATGAATCGTTATCGGTACGGACCATTTAATGTTTAATTTTTGAATCGCTATCTAAGTAAAAATAATATTTACCTTAAATTATTATTAATTCCAAAAAAAAATACTTTAATAATATTTACATAGAACCTTAGCTTACCTTTACACTTCTTTTAAATAATTTTACTAAATTTAATTAAAGTATCTTTAAATATTTAAATCTTATAAAACTTTATCGACAGATTTGTCTTTTATTTTTTACCCTTTGAACCAAAAATTTTAAAACAAAATGACGTGATTTATGTATATAAAAAAAATTTTAATTTAATATTCATAAAAAAATATATATATATACTTTTTAGTTCCGGCTTTCTTTTAAATAATTAACACGGTAACACGCTACATGAATTCATTTTTTTTTAATGGAATATTAAATTAAATATAAAGAATTTTTAAATACAGGAAAGAACAGATTTTAGACACGCAAAACATTTAATATTTACTTATATTGACTGAGACCACCAGGTTTTTATTATGTGATTAGAATTTTGGGTTAGATTTTAATTAAAAATTTAATATTTGATAATACTAGGCCTACAATTAAAATTCAGAGACTGATAAAAAATGTTGTAAAGAAAGATAATATCCAATATTTATTGTTTATTTTCTGTAAATAGTTGGTTATTAAGGTTTGATATAATTTATTGGATGGAGGCAGGAAATGGAAAAAGATCAAACTGCTGTACACTGTTTAGTTATGAGACCTACCATGAGCCAGTCCAATTCATTTAAATACCCGGTATTTAGTAGCAACACGACAGAACCCTTGTACCAAATTTTAAGTTTCTAGTTTTATTAATTTTTAAAATCTGCCTTTTATGTTTGAGGAGGTGTGTGGGAGGAGTACGTACCACTTCTATAATTTATTTAAAATTTAAGACGTATGAAGAATTGGAAAGAACCTGCTTTTACCAAATTTGAAGTTTCTATTGATGTTGCTTTCTAAGATACGTCTTTTTCCCTTGATTTATTTGGAAACTACTAGAATCCGAACCCATGTTGATCCAGTAATCTTATTGATTTCAGTTATTCTAAACTTGTCATTTGAGGCACACCTGTATGACTGAAATCAACCTCGCAATACTTTTGATTTATATAAAATTGAAACATTATATTATTCCCAACAACACATCTGTTTAAATCCACTTTAAGTTTAAATCCATAATTTTAATCAGATTCTTCGGATAAATTTTGTATCACAAAGAATAAAACTCTCGCTTTATCCCAATCCTTCTATAAATCTTTTTTAAACGTTCCTTTGTATCTGATGTTTATTTCCGAAAGAAGTTTAATTTTTATTTTTACTCTACAGTAAATTCAAACTTTTTAAATGAAAAAAGACACCTTAATAATGCAGAACTTGAAAATACCCTAAAATGTCGTAACGTTTCAACTAAAGGAAATACTATAAGGGGTAAAGGCTCTCTATTTCTTTTTTGTGAAACTTGAGATCATTTTAAGTGAGTTTTATGTGCTTACCTAATAGAACATAATTTTTTTTCCAATATTAACGCATATTTTTATACCCGTACGACTGAAAGACTATTTTAATAAATTTGCCATTACGTCTGTGACGCAGACAAGGAGGGGGGGTAGATATAGACTCAAGGGTATGGATCGGATCAGAACCGAAAAATAAATCGATTTAGCTTAGTATGTCCGTCCGTCCGTCAGCACGATAAGCCAACAAATAAGGTCAAACATTTCACAAATTTTATTTTTTTCAACAGTCGTCTTCGCTCTTGAAATCCAGCCATTTTGCTCCAACGGTTGGAGTACCATATAACTTAGTTTTTTATATGAGCATTATAACTTAGTTTTTTATATGAGCATTAGTTTATACCTATTGCAGCTTAGTCTTATGGCAAAAGTTTCTGCAAAAATTGGTTGGTTTACCGCAGTGCGTTCGAATAGTTGCCATACAACTTCATATTTCACATGAGCATTACTTTTTGCATAATAAAGCTGAATGTTTGAAATTTTGCCAAAAGTAATTAACCGGATGATATAATGTTTATATTACGGTCATACGGGTATCCCACAGCTGACACAGTCTACTCTACTACACCCTTCCTCGTTTTTATCTGTATTAGTTCATTTTAGAAAATCTCTCAAAAATTTCTAATAAGTCCCTATGCTTTTCATTTCAATAAATAAATTATTTCAATAAATTGTACAATATATAAATTTTTATATACTTATGGATATTATCCTTATATTTATTTTGATTATTGTTTATTTAATAATTGTCTATTTATTATTTAGTTACACTAATTGTTTTTCGGCTTAAACAATTTAAGCTTTAAATAGTTTTATAAAAAGAAGAAATCCATACAGAACTGAATAAATATTTTAATATTACTTGTGCATTTAAATTTGTGTTCAGAAGAGCGTCCTACAATGTTACAACTTTTATTAGGAATGACAAATGCTTAGCTTGCGACTTTGTGGCTTATAGGAATAATAATGTTGATTGACAAAAAGCAAGTAAGTCAAATAAGAAGAATGGAGTCATCTTTAAAGTATATATCTGTATTTTCAAAAGCTTTTAAGTGACGTTCCAAGAATAACCTTCGATACGTCATTGATATGATCGAAATTCAATAATTATGAGTTTTAAAGTTTTCTTCAAAAATACTCATACCAGAGCATTCCAAATAATGTTCTATTAATATTTAAATCTTAAATCTATTTTATTAAACAAGTTTTTCTGAATGATATAATCTGTTTGGAAATTTTATTATAAGATTCTATAGATTTTATTTAATTTAATTATTAATTTTTTTTTTTTTTCTATTTTCAGGTAAATAATTAAAAATGGATTTCCTGGATTTAAAAAACAACACTTTTTTTTAATAATAGTTTGTTTTCAAAACAACTTTAAAATACTATTCTGGTAATTCATATCAAAAAAGAATCTTAACAATATTTTATTAGCCTATTCTTCTAATAAATCGTATACGTAAATAATATAACGCGTACAATAACCTATAAACAAGTCAATCAAATTGAAAAAAATTAAATGAAAATAACACAAATATTCAATCATTGTACTCAATATACGAGTATAAACTCTTATTCAGATCCAATTGGTTCAAAAAATTTTTAATTTAAAATTATAATAAAAATAAAATAAAAACAAAAAAAGAATAATTTTTAAATCGAACAAAACCGAACGCACAGTTCTTTTCTCTTCAAACAAAGACTTCATAATAGAAAAACTACAAAATTGAATAAATATCGAATGAACGAAAACCCAATTTAATTGTTTGCTTCAATATTTCAATCAATCATTAAATTAAAAATAATTTAATCTGTCAAAATATATATATATATTCAAAACCTTATTACACAAAATTTAAATGAAAGCAAAAATGTTGTTGGAAGGTGTTATTAAGAGATGCGTACATTAAGAATTCTATTTGGGGAAGATATTAAAGATTTTAAGTGTGCTCAACCCTATAGGTAATTAGTTTTCTTGGTAATATAGTTACAGGGGGTTTGCAGTTTGATGGCCTTCCTTAAAGTTGATAATCGGGTCTGTCGAGACAAACAAATAATTGCATTGAGGGAGGAGGGGAGGCATCTATTTCTATTACGGCCTTGATTTCGTAAATTGATTTCGAAAAACTTTTTGTACAAAAGACAACCTCTTCAACCCTGTACTACATGGAAGTGACGACATTTGAGCACACCATTCAGTAAAGTGTCAGGAGCTAGTTGCAAAAATTAGCTTTCATAATAATATCCAAAATTTTCATTATTTTTAATTGTTGAAATGTCACAAAGACTCTAATTCGAAAAGTATTGAGATTTGTTACTGTTTTTATTAAACTGTAATAGGTACCATAACCTTTTTTTCTTTTGAATGTAATATTTTCCAAATTAAATGTGAATTCATTTAACGATTCTGATAATTTTTGACAGACTGTTATTTATACATGTCAAAAAAACTAGGTAATGGAAAGTATTACAGACTATTTGATCTTTTTTCATAATTCCCTAGAACTGACAGTTGTTTAATTAAAATTTTGCGTACTATTTTCTGTTCTAACAGATGTTTTTAAAACATTCTTAACACATCTGTGTACACAATAGAATAGAAAAATTATTATTTTATTTACCAATGTTCATTTACGAGTTTTTAGCATTCGAAAATCTAAAGTTTCTAACTAAAAACGTTTCTAATATTACGAAAGTTCGAAAGTTATACAAAATTTTTGTGTCACGTAACGGTAAATATTTATATTTAAATGGAAAAAAAATTGGTTAGGTTTGGTGTCAATACACATATAATTAACATTATACGCCATTATCTGACTGATAGAACTTTTGTTGTTGGTCGAAGTAATTCTTCTACCGTTCGTAATTTTGTTGCTGGAGTTCCTCAAGGTTCTGTCTTAGGCCCAAAATTATTTAATACATATTTGGCTGATATTCCTACTACATTATTAGTTCAAATTTTGCAGTTTGCGGATGATATTTTACTTTATATCTCACACAAAGCACCTTTAGTTACATCTCAGATATTAAATAATTATTTAAATACTTTGAATGATTACTATACTAGTTGGAAGCTTAAAATAAATGTAAGTAAAACTGAGCTTATTAATATCATAGGGGTCAAAGCTGTTTCCCCATCTTTGGTAAAGCGGTTAAAATTAAAACAAAAAATCGTTTTAAATAATATTGTGATCTTACCCAGTAAGCAATTTAAGTATTTAGGTGTTATTTTTTCCTCAAATTTCAAATTTATTTCCCATATTAATAAAATTATATATAAAGTTAACTCCGCTTCTTTTCAAATCTCTAAAGTAATGTTTAGTCAGTTTTTGGAACCTAAATTTCGTTTGTTTATTTATAAAGTCTATATTCGGTCTATTATTCAACACGCTTCTATGGTGTGGCTTAATCCTACTTTAGTTTCAGCTCATCAAGTTGAGAGATTACGCTTACTTGAAAGAAAGATAATTCGTCGTGCTGGAGGCTTTCATAGACAGCGTGGCTCTTACTTATATATTAATAATAGTCTACTATATGAACAATCTGGAATCAATAGAATCGATAGATTCTTAACTAAAATTAATCTTAAATTTTTCGCTAATTGTTTTAATCACGAAAATCGTTTTATTCGTGGCTTGATCGAACCTTTTTCTGAAAACGTTAAATATTTTTCGCCTTCATTTATATTTCACTTGTCTAATAATAATTCACTGTTTTCTGATGGTGAACTTTTGTTATACCACCATGGTAGTCACAATCCTGACTTGCTGGTTTACAACACTAACCAGTGATCATTAGTATGTAAGTTAGTTTTAGTTTTGTTGTTGTTTTTTTCTATTTCATTACATGTTTTTTTATTATTTTTTTCATTAATTTCATTACTAATATTGTTGATAATTGTTTGTAATTTTTTTTTTTTAATTCTGATTTGTTGTAAGCTCGCTTTAGGGTATAACATGAATTTTGATTTAGTGTTAAGTTTTTGTTCTTCTTATTTGTTAAATTAAAAAAGAACTATAAATTAAAAAAAAAAAAAAAAAAAAATGGAAAAAAAATAAGTATTTCCGCCTTGACTTAAAAATTCTTTGTCTCTAGAAGTTTGACATTTAGCTGAAAAATGTAGCATCCAGCTGGAAGAAGGTTCTAACTCCGTAACAAGTAGTATTTCCACATTCTATTGACTTATCCTAGACTATCTATAATATTTTATAAATCCCTAAGGGACTTATGAATTTGGTAGTTTTGACCCTGCACCACACATTCTAAATAGTTCCTATTATCTGAACAGACATACTGAAACTAAATTAGGTTATAATTCAGATATTTAATTTGTGTGGATGCTTTTTCTATAATTTTAGAAAAAGCATCCACACAATTAATAACTCAAAGAAGTTTTTTGAAATCTCAACTACTTCATTTAATTCTTATACTGTGAGAAATTTCAATTTAATTGGATGATAATATAATACAGAACAACAAAATAACATGTTATAAATCTGGTTAGTGATAGTTAACATAACATTTATTATAACATATTATTAAATACAATTAACACATCTGATATTATGTAACACTATGTATGTGTCAAGTTATAATAGAAAATCAACTGATATCTTATTACAAATTCATTTCTATTTCATTTGAATCTTCAATAATAATAAAATCATGAATCGATAATTATTTCAGCATGTTAATTATTTTAATTTTCCAATCATCACTTATTTTGATTGATTGTTTTTATTTCCAATTAAAGATCAAAAAAGCGAATTCAAAGTCCCAAGCACAAAGTTCAAATAACTATTAATAATACAATTTTCTTGTTTCAGTCTTTACATCGTATACCTATAATTGGAAAAAAGATTATGTTGCACCTATGTGTCTTATTCTTGTTATCAATCCCATCTATATGAAAAATACAACAACAAATGTGTTTTTCTTATTATAACTGTAGATGCACGTCACAATTCATTTTTATTCAATTCCAGTTCGCTTATAATGACAGTTTTGAACAATATATTTAATATAAGTGTGCGTTTTATGTAATCCCTTCAAGTGCATCATTGCTTCTGCAATTCTTCTGAAGTTTTATTTTTTAGTTTTTATTTCTAAAAACGGAATGTATTGAAAGAAAATAAAAATAAATAAGTTGCTGTCATTGTAAACGACCACCAGCTGTTGAAATGACACATGGTACAAACATTTGTTGTATTTAATAAAAATATGTATAGTAGAGCGGAAGTAGTTTCAATTATATTTCCAATGACTGTCGCATTGACCGCAGTTCATTTTAATAAAAATTTATTGAAGATGAAATAGAAGAATTTGGATATTTAATGAAGAAACAAATAATTGAAGGGGAGAAAGAGAGAGAGTGCTATTCAATAAAGTATTTAGAAATTTTTGAAGATTATACAGGCGTGTTCAATTTATAATTTGAATTTTTATCTACTTTTTAGATTTTATTTAAAGTTTAATGTAGATACTTTTTGTGATTGTCGCCAAATCTTATAATAAATATTTAAATAAATTTTTTTTAACTTTGTTATTAATTTAAAATTTAAATTATATTAAAAAAGTTTTAGGGCATTGTAAATAAGATGATGGAATTAATAAAAATGAGATTCAAGAGATTGGTTTTATACAATTTTAATCGATTAAATGATAACCGAAATTATATATATGAATTTCCGAAACCGTTGCGAGTCTAATATCCACACAATACTAAGTTTTCGACTCTGATCACATCCAGAGACAGGTTTATGATAATATGATCCACACAAAGGTCTACGTCGATCTTGCCTCTTTTACAGCATCAAACATTTATACAGTTTTGTTTTATTTTATTTCGCAATCCAGAGTTATTTTCCAAATATAACAGCTAGCGTCATTGCATCAAGGCGCTGACTATATTACAGAACTGCTGCTGTAATGAAGAATTGTAATTATTTATTTATACTACAGATTATATCTAAGCCGCTAATCTCATGGAACATTTCTAAAATAATAAAAAACTGACTCAATTTTGCATTATTCGCATCTGAATAAAATAACGCCTCTAAGGGTTTTTTTTTCAGTAACTAATTTAAAATGATTAAAATGGAGTTTTATTTATTACTTCTTTCGTTACTTGAAGTGAAATTAGAAAATTATTAAAAAACTCATTTTAATTAGTCTTGATAAGTATTTCGCACTCTAAATATTGTAGATACAATTAGTTTCCTTTGCATTCTAAAACCACCTTCACTTAAATTACCTTACATTACTTCTAAAGTTCTTCATTTTCTTCAGTAATTTTTAAAAATAAATTTTAATTAATAACAGATTTTTCTTCTCCTTTTAAATTAAATTCGTTCTCTTTTCTTCTTTAATTAATTCTAAGTACATTTGTATTTTATTCTCCCCTCTCTAATTTCTATTTAGAGCAACAATTTTTTTTTTTTATTCAGAGATACTTCGGACATTTAAGTGATACCTTTATACATATAAATTATTCATTATATTTTGACATTAACGGACTCTTCCCGCTACCGAACCAAACTAACGATAAGTAGAGATACTGACGATGAAAGTAAAATTTTTTTTTAATATTTTCAAGGTTTTCCGGTAGAATGCCTATGAATAATATGAAAGAAAGAGATGAAAAATTAATCAACTTCTCTTCTCTTCTACTTATTCTTTCTTTATTTTAATTTTTTTCTATGCCCGTCTCAAGTAAAGCAACTCTGATGATAGGGAAGAAAAGATATACATATACATAGGTAAATGACAATTTGCATTTTTTTTTCTGTCATAGTTTTTAAGAAATTAAATCCAAAAACAAAAAGACAGAACCCACCGCTAAGGGAATTATGAGATGCATGGTTGAATCACTAAAGATGGGTTTTTATTTTATTTCATTGTTTAATGGAATAACGGAGAATCAGATAACGAAAGGTCATCGGTCAGTTAGAAATACACAATATAAAGATATGTTATACGATTGATTTGGAAAAAGAGATTTGGAGAAGGGATAAAAGGGTCTCGAACAGTAGGGAATATATTTATTTTTTTATTTTTGGATCATAGTAAAAGTAATTTTATAAAAAAAAGAAGTAATGAAAAAAACGAAGGGTTTTAACAAAGCACGTTTTCAAAATTATATAGTGTTTCATGTTGAGTTTAATTTTGGAAATGTATACATTGGTCCCTAAGTTACTGATTCATAAAAATGGGAAACTTATGATGATTCTCGAGGATCCAACTCCACCTTTCCCCGCCCAAAGTTTTGAGGTTTTAGAAATTAAATTGCGACTTCCTCTAAAATTTGGAATTTTTCTTAGAATTTTTTTATCCAACAAAAATGGTTAAAGAGACACTTTCTTAAATTTCTAGGACACCCTTTAAATTTAAGAAAAACGTATAAAAGTTAAAATATAATGCTGAAAATTTTGTACATTATTAAAAAAATATTTGGACGGGTATTTAAGTTACAGGTGCTTCAAAATAACAAAATTTTAATATTCGACCGACCAATATTAAAGCTCGTAAACAAGGGGCGTGACAAAAAAAATATCTTAAACGACTCCTCCTAATTTCTGAGGTTCTAAGTCTCTAGCTTGAGTCGTTTAGAAAATATGAGGAGACAAAAATTTTGTAAAAACTGTAAAACCGATAGGACTACAGAAAAAAGTTCCGTAGTTAAAATTTCTTCTTTTTTTTCAAACGGGGTAAAAGTTTTTGTAAACATACAGACGGACCGACCGACACAGTGAAACGATATAGGCACATTTTTACAAAAAAATGTGCTAAAAAATTAAAAAAAAATTAAAAAAAGTTTAATAGAATGAAGAGAATGTTGGGGAAAAAATTAATTTAAATGAAAGTGTATCTTTTGTCTTCTATGGAAGGTAGAAGTAAATTTTAATTGAAATTAGAAAAATGAGTCTTAGATGGAAGAATGAATGAAGAAATGCGACAATGTTTTAGGTTTGTAATTTAATTTTTGTACCTCTATTGTTTTATAAGAGACTATTATTATAGTATATTGGAGACTAAAATTTTTAATTACCTGAGAACTTTAACCGATTCTTTTAATTTGAAATATAATTTGAAGATTTCTCAATATCAATTTTGAAATCAAATTTACTAAAAGAATTTACCTTACATCGGGAATATTTAATTGAAATCTAAATCCGTTAGCTACTTTTAATAAAATAAAATTAAACCAAGAAAGTTTTATTATTATATATTACCAAATTTAAAGTTTCTACCTCAATAAATTTAAATTTTGACGTATTTGCTTTAACTGAAACTTGGCTAAATTCTTCTATTAACAATCTTGAGCTTTTTGATAGCTCATACTCGGTTTTTAGAAAAGACAGATACTCTGAACTTAATGTATCTAATAGTTACATTCCTAAAGGGGGAGGAGTATTGATAGCCGTAAAAAACTCATTTAATGCAAATGAAATTCCTATTTCTGACGCGGACTGTCTCGAAATAATTGGTGTGAACATAAAATTTTCCAATAAAAGTGTTAATATTGTTAACACATACATTCCACCTTCTTCGAATTTAAATATTTATATTACTCTTTTAAATGTAATAGATTCGATTTGCTGTAATTCTGGTCCTAATGATGAGTTAATTTTATGTGGAGATTTTAATCTCCCTAATATAACTTGGATCAATCATGACGAAGAATCTTTTTTGATTGCTGATTCTTCAGTGAATGAACCTGATTCTCAATTTATTGATGGTTTAAATACCAACGATTTACAACAGGTTTCCCACTGCCGCAATTTTAAAGATAAACAATTGGATCTAATATTTACTTCTGATTGGAATAATATTATTTTCTGTGAATCGGTGTCACCGCTTGTTGCGTTGGACCCCTATCACCCTTCAATAAATTTTACTTATTGTTTGACTAATTCCATAAATCATGAAGCAGCAGATTCTTATAGATTTAATTTCAATAAAACCAACTTTCCCGGACTAGTAAATTTCTTAAACACCTATGACTTCACGTCTATATTTAATAATATAGACCTTAATCAAATGACAATTAGGTTTTATGAAATAATGTTCGAAGGTTTTACACAATTTGTTCCTATTTCAAAAAACAGATGTTCTAACTCTGGCCCACCATGGTTCACAAAGGAGCTTAGATCTCTCAGAAATAAGAAAAACAAAGCCTGGCGTAAATATTTAAAAACAAAAGATATTAATGAATTTAATAATTTTGTCATATTGTTTGAGAATTTTAAAACTTCTTCTGAAATACTTTATAATAGTTACATTAACTTAATGGCAACTAAATTAAAGTCTGATCCGAAAAAATTTTGGAAATTCTTAAACTCTAAACGTAAATGTGATGATTACTTAACATTTATGAATTTCAATTCTCTTTCTAGTAATGATCCTTCAACTATTTCAAAATATTTTCGTGAGTTTTTTAGCACTTCATATAGTGAGTCTTCTTTTACGCCAAATGAAAATTATTTCTCCTATATGAATACATATCAAAAAACTTCTCTTACTGACATTAATATTAATGAACAAATAGTTTCCAGCTATCTAAATAAACTGGGTGATAATACTTTTCCTGGACCAGATGGTATACCAGAAATAATTTTGAGCAAGTGTTCTAACATTCTCACTACGCCTTTAACATTACTCTTTAAAAATTCATTAAATTCCGGATATTTTCCTCCTATTTGGAAAATTTCTTATATCAGGCCAATTCACAAAAAGAATGCTAAAAATGAAATCACTAACTATCGCCCAATAGCTAAATTATCTTCAATTCCTAAATTATTTGAATTAATTATAACGGATTCAATTTATAATCATTGTAGGAATCTTTTAATAGATAACCAACATGGCTTTGTAAAACAAAAATCTACGGTGACTAATCTAGTTGAAACCACATCTCTTCTTCTTAATAACATGGAAGAAGGATTTCAAACAGATGTTGTCTATACTGATTTTAGTAAAGCATTTGATCTATTGCCACATAATATTATTTTACTAAAACTTGAAAAATATGGTTTTCCACTATTTTTTCTTAAGTGGATACATTCTTATTTATGTGATCGCTCCTATAGTGTTATATTTAAAAATGTGATTTCAGAACCTTTCGTGGCAAATTCGGGAGTTCCACAAGGTAGTCACCTTGGCCCTCTACTTTTTATCTTATCTGTAAATGATGTTTCTTCTTTAATTTCTAATTGCGAGCTTCAAGTTTACGCTGATGATATGAAACTTTTTAAAAAGATTACATCTTATAATGACGCCATCCTTATGCAGAATGATCTTCAAAATTTTAACAATTGGTGCGTTAATAACTGTTTACTACTTAATGTAAATAAATGCGCACTGATATCTTATACACGCCGATCTAGTCCTATTTGTTTCAATTATAACTTAGATGGTATTAGTTTACCTAAAGTTACCTCAATAAAGGACTTAGGGGTGTACTTCGATTCCCAACTTAGCTTTAAAATCCATTATAATAATATTATAAATAAAGCTAATTCACTATTGGGATTTGTTAAACGTTCTGCAAAGGAATTTTCAGATCCTTATGTACTTAAATCGTTGTACACTTGTCTTGTAAGACCAAACTTGGAATATGCTAGTCAAGTTTGGTCTCCGTTTTATATGGTATACATTGATAGGATTGAGGCAATACAAAAAAATTTTCTTAGATTTGCCTTACGCCATTTGCCATGGTCGAATCCCATTATTTTACCACCATATGAACAAAGGCTAAAATTAATTGATTTGTGTACTTTAAATTTTCGACGTGAAGTTTCTGATGTAATTTTTATTACAGAAATTGTCAAGGGTAACGTTAAATCTAATTTAATTTCTAGTAAAATTATTATTAGAAATCTTCAACGCCTTCGCTCTTGCAATTTATTTAAAACTAATAATCATAGGACTAACTATGGCAAATTCGAACCTATTAATAGAATGCTTATTATAGGTAATAAACATAAACATTATATTGACTTTACACTTTCAAAACACTCTCAAAAACAAAAATTATACAATCGCTATTATTAGGATTATTTTTGTTATGTTTTTCTTGTAGTAATGTAAAGTTTATAATTTTTAACTTTTAATTTTAATTTTAGTTTGAACATATTTATAATTAGTCAAATATGTAATTTTTTATATTGATTTTAATTGTATAATTTTAATTGTTATTTGTATGATTTTTTGTAAACTGTTTGTGTTAAGCAGTATAATAAATAAATAAATAAATAAATAAAATAAATGAATTTTGAAGATTTATTAGGTCCTGGGAAGTGTGTGGAAGTTACAAATTTCAGGCAAAATCTTAGAGACAAAATTTAAACAGAACAGAGCCACTATTGAAGGAATCTTCGAGTTAATAATTTCATTAATTTCGAAGATATGCTTTTAAGTCTTGGGTAGTGTTATATGGTCGTTTTTGGTCTTGGTTCGATTTAAAATTTCTACGGACATCATTATATCAACTCTTAAGATGATGGATCAAAAATATGTATACCTTTCCATATCTCACATACCACCTTTCCTTATATCATAGTTACCATACCCCATACGTATTTTACGTGTAGCGAACAAACATGACATTATTATTGGCAATCATTTGTGGTGATCCAAAACTCATATCATCACTATAAAGTTGCTGCTATCGCAGCGAATGCGAAAAGAATAAGAATAGCTTTAGATTTAATGCAAACATTTTAGATTTTCTAACATTAACAAAACAGTACAGAATAAATAATATAAATAGTAAGGCAGCTTCAGAATCTTCACATCCCTACCCACTTTGTTCTCACAAATTTCAATCAAAATTTTGCAGTTCAAAATACAGTGACTAAATTTAAACAGAAAAGTTTTCATTTAAAAATTTTTCAAATTTTCTAAAAAGTTTTCCTGATAATGAGTCACATTTTCTATTTTTAAAATCGTTTCATTTCTGTTGCGATATTAAAATCAAACATATTTTGTCGCACGCGTTTCATCGTACACAAATTCAAATTCCATCGATATTTTGAATCATTTTTGGCGCTTTAAAATTTTTAATTTTTTTTGTAAATAATAATATTTGGCCTCATTTTATTTGTTTATTCATTTTTATATTTCAAGTTTGTATGTATGTTTTTGTTTATAGGTTAATTTGGGGAAAATTTATTCAAATTTTTTTCAAAATAATTTTCATCTGGTAGACGAGGTGGGTGGAAAGAAAATTGTATTAAATATTTATTACCAGCTGCATTAAATTTTTCTGCATATTAATGTGGAGCATCATAAATTAATTTGTTATGGAGGAAAAATCGCAAAAGTGTAAAACACTTTATTAAAAAATCGATGAACTGAAATTAGGTTTTGTTTTGTTTCTCTGATTTTAATTTATTCATAAGTTTTTAATTCAAATTTATTGAATTAGATATTCCGCTTATTTATATTTTAAATTTTTGGGATAACGGACTGGGTGGCATATTGGTTGGAGTGTCGATCTGGTATTCTAGAGGTTTTTTCTTAGTCTTTTGACTGAAATCAGCTACCATTCGCCATTGGGTTCAAATTAATTGCATAATTAATAATTATATAAATTTCATAAAAAAAATCGATTTAACAATTTAAACAATTAAAATATATATAAAAAAAAATACTTTAATTGATCCTGACCAATGGAGTAGTTATAAAGACGCCGCCTTTCATGTGGAAGGTCTCGGGGTCAAACCCCTGTCAGAGCATATCCAATAAATATCGTATCGTAAATTTATATAATTATATCGTAATTGTTTATATCGTAATAAACATAATCGTAAGATTTAGTTAAGAATATATATGTAACTCTTGTTTAAGATAATAGATGGCGCACAAAACTAACACTTGTGAATAATATAACTCGCTGATACAGAAAAACCTTAGAACCCAAATATAAATTTTGAGTACACTAGCACCGCTTATCTCATGATGGAATTGTATGTGGAATTCATTAAGATCAATTGTAATAATACCTATTCAACAGTAGGAATAAAGTAAGAATTCTTACTTTGCACCCTTTCTAACATCGTTTTGTTGTGCCGCTTTTTCCGAAATTAACTTCAATAAAACAATTATCATAATTTAAATAAACTCCTACAGTTTTTTTCTATTTTTCCTAATATCTTAAAGTTCTTCATTCTTTTCTAAATTTGTATTGTACATTAATTATATTTTAAGTTATATAGTTAGTTTATATAAAATATATATATACAGTTCGAAATTCATATTCTTTTATTCGATATATATCGAATATATATTAAATCGAATTGCTTCCAATTCATTTCAATTTAAAATGAGGAAAAATATTCAGTTAACTATGTCAACTGTAGGGTTACTATAGAAACGTAATAAATATACAAATAAAATCATCTTATTTCCTACTTTAAAAAAATACTTTCGAATATAATTCTTATAAATTCTTACTGAATTTTAAATGTGAGGAATAAAATTCAGAAAATTTCGGTATTCAAATAATTACTATTGCTTCTTAAATAAGTCATGTAAGACAGCCATAAAATACGAAATATTTTAACGAAATTTGACATACACTCTAATTTTACTCTGAATTATGATCATTTTAAAAACTGAATTGGGAAGTGTTTCTTCAAACTTGTCTTCGTCTTGTGTAAAGAAATATCGCAGCAAAAGTTTCAAATCTGTATTAGGTTGTTTCTTTAGAAATTTTGCGGGGTGACTGATGAATTTATACAAAAGGATGCATAGAGCTGAATAATACAGTCACACATGTATTCTGAAGCAATCCAGCTCGCTATCTACCTCGTCGCTTACAGATTCACAAACGTAGTACCAAATTGATTATACCCTGATTATATAATATATTATAATTTTTTATATAATTGCTGTTGCCATGGCTTTAACTGCCCATCAGTATTTTCCAAGAAAATAAACTGAAAATCACTCAATTGTTTAACAATCATACTTCTCAATTACAACAAACTGATAGCATGGAAAAATCCTAAGAATGAATGCGTTGAAACAAGATGTTGTACATCAAAATTTCAACATATGTGATATTTCCCCAGTACCACATGACAGACGTAGTAATAATGAAGAGTGTTATTAAGAATTTCTTCTTATACGTTAATAAATCTTTACTTTTCCTCGACGACAATGAAAAAATAAAAAATTCTACACTTGTTAAACATGACTTTTGTACATTATAAGTATTCTACAACATAACAATTCATATTAATTGACCCAAATTTCAATTAAATCCAATAAATACTCAAAATGACATACATTTGTATTATGTACTATACACTTTCTTATAATTCAATAGAATATATGCAACAATTCCAATAGAAGTCTTAGAAAATCCCAGAATATATTCAGTAGATTTATTAGACTATTAAGAATGAGTTCTTTACATTAAATTTAATTATTTAAATTATTAAAAAAAAAATTCCCTAAAAATTCTTACATAAATCTCTATTACAGCACAAACTACAACAATAACAAAGATAAAATTCATAAATTGGATCATTGTCAAAACATAATCACATAAAAATTCTGTGAAGTTGGTTCCTTTAAGGTCAACTGTATTTTCTTTTTTGTTAATGAAAAGAATAGGGGGAAACAGTTTAAGTGCCTATCGTTCTTCCCTTTTTACTCTGTTTTAAATGGGAATGAAAAATTTCTTTCTTAATTACATTATACAGTAAACTTTGGCATTGTCTTCCAATTTAAATCTTCCATATAGTCATCTTCCCTTATGCCCTGTTGTTGCCTATATTTATATAGAGATTTGTTTAGATTTAGACTCTAAGACTGAGTCATCTTTTAAAAATGCACGAGTGATTTTCCACAAAAAAAAAAAAAAATAAAACAAAAATAAAAGTATTTTTCACGTTCCTCCAATGATTTTGTGAAACTTTTTTATTTTCATTTTTGATACTTATGGAATGAGACCAACTGTAAAGTGAAAAACTCTTAAGAATATAAAAGAAATAAGAATAGGAGGACAAAATTTTAAAGTGATTATGAGTTGTTTCGGTCTCTTTCTTATACAAACAAAGTACAGGGTCGCACGCAATTTATATCTGAAAATTACTGAGAAATTTAAGGAGGCCATGAGTGCCATTACAATGATAAATTGTTTAAATTAGAGATATTTTTTAATTGTTTTGATGTGTAGGTGTTGTGTGGTCTAGATGTATACAGCTAATTGGGCCATTTATCATTAGATAAAGTTAAAATTTAACGATTATTTTTTAATTATTAAGACTGAAGCACACACATCTGACAAAGCTAACGGGATGAAGAACATCAAAAAGTTTCTTTTATATCTTGTAAATCTATCTATCATTTTCTGAAACTATTTAAATTATTATAGCACAGACTTAACACTGCCGGATATCTGTCATGACATCGCACGATCATCTGAGAGTTGATAGGGAACCTATGCTATTGCTTATTTTCTTATTAACGAAGGTAGTCTGAGATTCAGTATAGATGCAATTTGTATCAAGTTGATTTTACACTTTACCTTCTATTTTAACCTACTGATGAATTTTTCAATTACACTTTACACTTGTAATTGCTGCAGGCAGTTCTGTTGAAGTAAACTCCTTTTATCAGCCTGTTACGAGCTACTGTATATTCAATTTTGCAAATATGATAGATTTGCATTTCCTGGCTCCAAAAAAAATACCCGATTTTACCATGTATACCTTTAAATACTGAGTACCTATGTGTTATTTTTTTGATAGACGAACTATCCTTTAATTCAAAACTGATTTTAACTCTTTCCGACACAATCCAATATCTCACATATCATGGAAGACAACTTCTTAAAATATATTTTAATTTCCGGTATAAGGTACGCTCACTTGCGTGAATATGTAATTTCTGGCCTCGTCCCCGATCAACAAAGTGTTTGTTTTAAATTTGAAATACTCTAAATAAAGTTGACAAAGTAATTTATTTCCATAATTTTTCTTTATATTTAAGTTATTTTTAAATTTTAATTTAAATTTGACCGGATGCCAAATTAGAAAATAATTTTTTATATGATTTAAAGCAGTGATTCCTTAAAACTTCTACTATGTCTATAGGCCTTTAATCGCTTTTGATTAAAACAAAAGCAAAACCAAAAACTTCAAAGTATTTTTAAACTGAAACATTTGCTGGATAGTGCCGATCAAGCATTTTACGAATCATGTTATCATAATCATATCAAGCATGATGATTTCTAATAATATAATTTTAATTTTAATTTTTAAATGTGTGTTAGAAGAAGACAAAACATATTTTTCATAAAAATTTTCTTAAAATTTCACGGTCTGCATTAATATTTTTTTCATTTTTATTCCCGTATGAATGTATGTTTAAAGGGTATACTAAATTTGTTATAACGTTTGTAACGCTGTAAAGGAGGGGGTTAGATATAGATTTAAAGGTATCGATCCGGATGAGAATCGAAAAGTAATTCGATGTAGCTATGTGTACTCGCCCGTCCGTCTACACAATAACTAGAAAACTAAAAGAGCTAGAATTGTGAAATTTTTAGGAATTTGTTTTTATACAAGAGCCGTATTTAATATTGAAATCTAGCCAGTTTTTTCAGACGGTTGAAGAGCTGTCAACTTCAACTTCTTCTTTTATATGTAAATAACTCTATACTGAATAAAGCTGGATATTTGAAATTTCGAGAAAACTATGATATGATTTTATAGCCAAGGTTTGCGCAAAATTTGGTTAGTCTAGCCCAGTGGATTTGAGGAGTTGCCATACAACTTTTTTTTTAAATAACTTAGTTATAGAAGTTCGAATAGAGTCATATAGTCTAATAAATTGTGTATTTGAAATGTTGACTGGATTGCCTGGAACTAGATGATAAAATGTCGATATTATGTTCATTCGGATATCCTAGAGTTGACACAACCAATTCTATACATTCTTCCTCGTTTTTCCTTATTTTTTTTTCTTAATTAATTGCGAATTTTCCAAGTGGATTTAATAAGAAGAAAAAAATAACAATAAAATTCGCATTTTGATTCAAGTAGATTCAAATTGATTTCGATTAGTTGAGGGTCAAATTAATGTTTAGAATTTAATTAATATACAAATGATGATGATGATGATGTTGATGATGATGTTAATGAATGATGTCAGTGTTTAGAATATTGAAAATTGAAACTTATTAATTGGAAAACAAGAAAATTAGAAATAAAATTTAAAAAAAAAAATTGCAATTGAAATGTAATTGAGGTTAGCGAAAATTAACAAATTTTTTTTTTTGAGTGTGAAATTTTAATTTATATGTAATATTTTTTTTTTAAATTTCTAGAATTAGAATAGGGTTGTGTTTTGACGCATTCGCGATCACTTCTAATAAACGATAATGAAAACTTGTGAAGGTTTTTCTAAAAAATCTAGACTGATGATCTGATATAATTTAGTTATTTTTATAAGTGGTTTGAAATCTAAAGATTTTTATTTTATTTATTTTTTGATTATTAGGTCATAGTAAAATATTTTTAAATAATAGAACTTATGCTAGAGAAAAACATGAAAATGATAAATTTTTTTAAAATTAAAGTAAATTGTTATATTTTTGTAACAAAAAAAGTATAAAAAAAAAATCAAAATAAATTATAGAATTATATATTTAAATGTTTGGTGTAGTCGGCGAACTTTTTTGTGTGTTTTTTTTTTTTGATAATATTTTGGATTTGATCCAATAATACAAATTTTATTTGGGGTTCCTATGGTTGTTTTAAATAAAAATATGTCATTGACATTCTCTATATAATACATAAGAATTACTTAAAATAAATATTTTTGTAATAAAATTTACCTACTAATTTTAGTGTATGGAAAGAAGATGAGAATTTTATGATATTACACTGAAAATATTTTGCGAATATAAATTTTTTGAATATAAAAATAATTGGCATTCGAAATTCTGTTGTAAAAATTAGTTTTTTTAATTATTTTTTAATTTTTAAATTCTACTGTCAATATTTTTACTGGATGGTTGAACAAAGATTTAAATTCGAAAAATATTGATATTTTTTTCCTAAATAACTGTAATATTTTTATAAAAACCGTTATATTAATGTACCAAATTTATTTCATTTTTAAAATCACCTTGTCCTCAGTTTTAATTTAGTTTCCACAGTTCTCTCATATCTTTTACTTCACATCTTAAAATTTACCCTTCTATCACCCTTCTATGGACCACTGAGTTCTAAACACCCTATATATGAAATTTAAATTTGTTCAGAAATTCTACTTTTTATAGCAAATTATTTAGATAATATGTACGAATGATTTACATAGGGCAGACTATTTGTACACTGCCTTTTTTTGCCATCCTTAGCGCTGAATTTTCTCTTAAAAACCCTTTTTTCAAAAATCAGCAGTGTTTGCTAATGGAGTCGGTACCAAATTCCCAAGAACGAAATCCCCTATAAAATAATGTCTCCAAAACTGAAAACTCTTCAACCAAAATCCCCAAATCCAAAATGATTAATGCCAAAATACGCAAAACCTTTTAGAAAACATTTATATATAGGAGAGTTAAGTCATAGTTGGTTAAAAAATTAAAGTTTTTTGACTTATGGAATTTTGACATTGGGGATATTGTCTTGGCAATTCTATATCTGGGGACATTTTCTTAGGGATTTCATACCCACCCCTTTGCTAATATCAAATACAATAATATGAAGAGGACATATATTTTGAAATACTTTAGGCAACCCACTAGAATTTACAGAAGAAGATCATTATAGATTGATCCTTCAAAAGGCACCTTCAAAGGCAAAGAATTACTAAACCTTTTGGTAGAGCAAAATTTATATTCACTAAAAAAATTTCCCCCCTTAAATAATTGGACAAGCTTCCAACCTACTTGCGCATCATAATGGCTTAAGAGTACCGATAAGACATAAATGTCTATCAAGGGTTGAATAGGAAATCAAACAGGTATAAGTTGACTTATATCTTGAATTTTTCTAAATCATAAGTATTGGGAAATACATAAGACGATAATGAGTTCCACAATTTGGAAGTGCGACTTAAAAAATAGATTCTATATTTCAAGGGTCGTCTTCCAAAAACTCTTACTTTTTAAGTTCAATCTTGTATATTGGTAGTCCCAATAGAAAACAAAATAAAAATAATCTACGATACAAAACCAAGTAAAGTTTCTCTGATACCAGTTGATATACTAAACTCTGGTAACAGTTCTTCTACTGAAACTATGTACTGAAATTATACCTAAATTATACCAAAACAACTTTAAATTTCTCACAAGAACTTTAAAAATATCACCTGAAATTTAAAATTGTTTTTATTTTTTCATTTTAATTTATACAGTATATAAATTTTATTGAAACATTTCATTACAAATTGTACAAAAGTTTATATATATTGTTCCATCTGTATCGTACATGAAAATTAATGATGACAACAAAAGTCAAGCGTTTCATAAAATAAAAAAATTCTTTTACACTTCAATTTTATTGGGATTTTTTGAAGACTTGTGAAAAAGTGTTTGTTTCTACATCATTTATACATCATTTTTGGTTGTTTTATAGTGAAGCTTACGGGATAATCCTTCACTTTCAATTCACCCTTTTACTTATCCAAATAAAAACATTTTTTTTTGGTGATTGATTTATGACAGGGTGTTTTTAGTGTAGGTAAATAAGAGATACCACGAAAGATAAATAAATAAAGTAAATTAAAAAATCAAAAACTTTTGATGTATAGTGTAATTCGCAATAAAAAGTGCTCCCATTACCTTTCTGTTATACCCTATTCCTAAAATAGTTATAGCAAATTTAGTACAAGCATGTTCTTCGATATTTTCATTATATAGCCCAAAATTTGAGGTGAATTAGGGTGGTGAATATTTCCCATACACCTTTCAAGAACTGGTATATTCTTGAAATTAAAAAAGAAAGAAACTTCAAATTTCGTAGAACTATTTTCTGTTTCTATTATGTTCCTAAAATTAACAATTTATTGGAATAGTTCTTCGGTTGTTGCCATACACATCTCAAAACCTAAGAAATATATTTTCGAAATTGAAAACGCTAGAAATCGGAATTTTAGTAAAAACTCTGTCCTGCTTCCATTATGTTCTTGATATTGAAATCAACTGAAGGGAAGGTTTGGGTACTTATCACACTACTCCCGAGACTTAAGCATATCTTTGATATTAATCAAAGCAGAATCTTAAATTGCAATAGTCTTTCTGTCCGGCTTTTGTAGGTTGTAGAAGAATGAAAATAGTAGTTCGAATAGTTGGTACATGCCTCTTTAGATCTAAACATCATATCTTCGGATTTAATAAAGTTAGAAAATCGAATTTTTGTACATGGTAAAGTTTGGTCATGTTTCCCTAATATTCCTGATTATTAAACTTTCCTAATTATAAAACTTTCAATGAATGTATTTATAATTTATAAGACCATAAAGCTTCGCTAAGGTCTATTCAAACTTAAATTAAAATAAAAAAAAACCAGAATGTATTAAAAGAAATTACTAAAGGAATAAAAAAAAAAAAAATAGTTAAAATGAGTTCACCTGGATGTTCGTGTATCTGTCAATTTAATTTGCCAACTGTACTAAGTCGGTTGCATCGACTTGCTGTTTCATTACTTGTTCTGAAAAACCTTTTACTTAAAAATAATTTTAAGAAATTTTCTTCTTAAATTCGAATACTTCATTAAAATATTTCGACCTTGAAATTTTCTTTACAGAATTTTTTTTCTATTTTTAATACCCAAGAGAACTTTACTTACTTTATCCACTTGCTTTTGATTTTGATTAATGATCTTCATTATAAATGGAAGTAAATACTATCATAAGCATTACCTCAAAGTACAGAATAATCGATGTAATTTATTATTTTCAACTATACAAACATTTAGATGATCAACTCAAAAGCATTATTATGTCTTACATTGAAATTTAATACATAAATTCCTCGTTTCCGCCCCTCAAAAATTCCTTAGAGTCCTTAAAAAGTTTCTTATTTTTATTTTTTATCATAAATCACCTGGTACTTATCACTAATTATCAACAAAGGTTTTTAGTCACAGGAAAAACTCAAAATGTGTCGAAACAACTAAAACTTCACACTCATCTTTTTTTTTTGAAATTCAGTTCTGATGTTGTGATAATATTTCATTCATTTTCATATCCTTCATATAATATAATATATCTGAATGTTTGTGTGTGTATGAATTCCAAAGGTATTTACAAAATTAAGGTTTCTATGTCACATTACAACATCATTCTATCGTATTACACTTTACACCACACCAAAACAAAACCAAGAAAATGTTGTTTTTGTAAATCTTATGGTTTAGGAATTCTGTTTTTAGTTGAAAATGATGATGAAAAAGGTTATGGTACATACATTCATACATAAATACATTAATACATACATTGTTGATTCGTAGGATTATCTAAAACAATTGTTAGGCCTCTATGTAATCCAAGTAATCTAAGAAAAGAAATGAAAATTTTTTATTTTACAATATCTTGGTATATTCTTTAGGGAATAATAACAGTAAACATCATTTTCCATTTGTCATTGTGTTTGTTTGGTGACACATATAAACATATATATATATATATATATATATATATATATATATATATATAAAGTTTGTGCGAAATAATAACGGAAAGGAATAGTAAAACGGGGGAGTAATACAAAGTACCCATCTATTTTTATATACAATTGTACATATATATATATATATATATATATATAACTACGTATTTAAAATGTAGGGCATAAAGAGTTAGTAGAGCAGATAAAGAGTTGTTTATTTTGCGTTCCAGGAATTTTTAATACAAAAAAAATTTAAAGAAATTTAAACACATGAAAGAAGTTTGTACTTATGTATCTTAAGATATTTATAAATGTATTTTGATTATATAAAATTGAAAGTATCACGTTGTTTTTATTAAAAACTGTCTTTTTTAACGAATTAAAACAAATAGAATGATTTGAATGGAGATGGAGATGGAGTCTTGTACAACAGACAATTGTTTCCTTTCAGATATGACATTTAATTTAGAACGCAATTTCAAAAATGAGAAGAATAAAAAGTAATTTAAAAAATCTGTTTATTCTTTGTTAATTCTTCGTATGTTGCCTCTTGTGATCCCTATAACAGAATTTCTTTAAAAATCATTTAATAAAAGTTCCCGCTTTTTTTTTGTCAATTCGTGTACCTACTTAAGTGCTCTTTAAGAATATTATTAAATTTTATTATTATTTTAATTATATATTAAAATGTGAGTTCTTAGTGAACTTGTAAAACCAGCATGAGAATATTAAGAAAACATCTACGAAATATCTGTGTTCATTGTTTTTAAGTTACAAGTGACTCAATTATAAAAATGTGTGTCTCGTGTAAAACATTGTAAGCTTTTCTTAAAGTAAAAAGTTGTTCCTTGAGGAGAATTGGAAAATGCAGGGGTATGAATAAATAACATTGAAGGGAAGAGAGGGTAGTTAGAGTAACAACCTTTTATACGAGAGGCCCCTACATAATAATTTTTTATTTCATAGACAGGCGTATTACCCTAACAGTGGAACAATGAGTTCCTAAATAAAATAAATGTGATATTGAATTATAAATGGAATATAAAAGTAAGATATCTTGATATATTTTAAAATAAAGCTAGCCGTATTATAAATCCCACTGTTATCTCAACGTTCACTCCAGAGGCTATCGGCCCAATTTCCGGTCGATAAACGTATTTTTATAGATTGTTAGGGACAAACTCCTGTTCTAAAAAAAATCAAACAATTAATGTCTCCTCCAAAAGTGCGCCCGATGCTCATCTCAACACAGTTAAATTAGTTAAATTAGTAAGATGGCATAACAGGGTCTAGGAATATTAGTACGTTATGCGTGCGTCGAGATTATGGAACCAGTTTGGCATGTAATATGTTTGGTAATTTATATATGTTCGATCCTAAAAAGTTTAAGAAGAAAATTAACACCCATTTTCATGATATCTCTCCAAATTTTTCTCTTCATCTAACTTAATCCATAATTCCCAAATCCTATCCCAAATTTTCTTTCCCAATCTCGATTTTAAAAACTACATACCTTGTTATAGTCCATTCCAAGTTCGATTTTCAAAAAACTTTGGTTGATTTTAATTGGTTACAGTTTAACACTACCTAGATGAAACGCGTACTGTAATTCTGGGTGGCTTTCGATACTTTCCATCAACCCTCGGAAACAAAAGACTGACTTAGTAAGCAATAGGCTGAAGTAAAAAATATTTAAAACCTACTTAGAAGTGGAATTTCTAGTTAAATCCAATTTAACTGTTGCCATTTTCTTTAACCTCCTGGTTCAAAACTTCTAATGTACCATTTATTTTCTAACTGTAATCCTAAACATAAAATTATACAAGTCATTCTAAAGATCGCACATAATAAAAAATAAGCCCTTAAAATATAAAACGTTTTCAATTTAATATTTAGTTAATACTAATCTCATTAATAAAAAATAATAAAAAATAAAATATAAGAAAATTAAAAAAACAAAAATTTGGGTTTTAGAAAATAAAATAAGAAATTTATTTATATATATCATAAAATTATATAGTCCAATACTCATAACTGTATTTAGGGGGAACCTCCTAAAAATAAAAATAATTTTAATCAATTTATTTTCAAAATTTTCTATAAAAATATATCAAAAAAAAATTTTACGTTCATTGTTATCCAAATATAATAAATGACTCCCTTTTTTATGATGGTGTTATTGGAGAATTTACCACATCTTTATCGACACCCTCTCTTCTATTGATATTTCACTTGAATTGAATCCCCTACGATAAGAATATATTTTTAAAAGTATTAAAAAAAGGGAATAAACAAAATAGGGAAAAATTAAATGAAGAAAAATGAACTGTAAAAGTTTATAAATAAATTTCTTTTTTAAATTTAAATATCGATCCAAAAATTTAATTGAATTGGATCAATTTTTAAGTTGCTGGTAATTCACCACAAAACACCAAATAAACATTGTTAGAGCTTTAAAGGAAAAGTTTTCTTTAAAATTTTTAAAACATTTTTAAAGTTTGTGAAAATCAGAGATTTGTATCTAAAACTTTTAGGGTGTTAAAGAATTGATCCTTTTAAAATTTAAATACGAATGCTGATTACGAACATTAATTTGTAAAGTACATATTTAGCAGGTTATAAGGATGAGTTTTAACATCATAGATGAAAGTACGATACAACATACTGCAGAACACAATGTTTTATATGCTTTTGCCTAGATAGGCAGGTCCATCCTCGTGAATCATAATTTCCCGCAACTTTTGGCTTTTTTTTCGAGTCATAAGTCCGCTAGCGAAATTTGACTCCGGGACTCTTGTCATATCGCCCGCAAAACTTTTGGTATAAAGAATGTGCTTAACCTTTCTAAGAGAGGCTCAGGAGGTACCTAGAAAACTAAACTCCCATTTTGAGTAAGGCTTTTACTCACAAAAAGCATCTCAGCTCCAAAGTAATAAAAGAAACCCCCGAACTGTGTATAACGGCCAAGAAGTAAGGATAAACTGGTCTAATTTAATCCCTGCCGTCTCCTCCACCACCTAAACTTGGCTAAGCATCTCAAATATTGTATTCTTCAGTCTCCTGAATCGTATTCTCATCTTCTGAATACTTTATTTATAAGTATTTAATTATTTACATAACAAACCCGGAATGTAATATTAGTTCTAAGAACATTTGAATGGTTTCAAGCCTCTTGACTTTGGTTATTTTATAGTAATAAAACTTTCATCAAAATTTGTCTACAACATTGTTATAAGTAAAAAAAAAAACACAAAGCAAAATTCTTTCAACAAAAAAGAAAACTTTATTTAAAAGTATAAAAAACAAATGTTGTATTATGTTGTACAATGCTGCAAAAATTATTTCTTGGCAACAACAATTGTTTTTTATTGTTTACAAAAGTCTGAACAATAGAAAAAATAATAGATAACCTTTATTGTAAAGTCTTTAACCCTTTTTGAAATGGTTATGACACTCCATTTGTGTACATCAAAAAAAGTTCTTTATTTTTTCCTTCCTTTTAAAAATATTTTAGCTTTTATTTATTTAGTTGTTCACTTGTACAATTGTCTATAGGTTCTATGATAATATCGGAGTCTTATATAAAAGCTTAAGAAAATTGTTGGAATTTAAAAACTTTTGGAATTTGTGTTTTTATTTGCTATAAAAGAAATGCTTTTGGAAAAAGAAGTGTTTTTGTACTTTTAAAAAATTTATCTTAAAATATTTTACAAGTTTTAAGTTTTTCTATTATAGGAAGTTGCACTCAAAGTACTTTAGTTTTTAACTTAAATTAACATCTAATAAATTTGAAATAAAAGGTTTATTTTTCTAAAAAATATTTTGCATAGTATAAGGAAAATTATATTTGCTCTTGCCAACTCTCAGCTTTCTCTAATTGTTTTCCCAACATCACGCCTCTATAGTTTCTAAGTCAATTAAAATATGTTCGAAAATATGTTCCTTACCGTTCCTTTTGATTGATATCAAAAATGTAAGTTTTAGCTAACTTGTCTGAATAATTTTAGCCTTTGGGAACGCAGTTGATTTGTAAGCTAATTACCTATTATCAAATTCAACATCTTTTCTTTTCTTTTTTTAAGTAAAGTTAGTAGGTAATCAGGTTGAAAACTTCAATTGAAGCTACCGGAATATACAGTTCAAGTAATATTTTAAAACTTTGCAAAGTTACTGACTCTATTACATTTTTTATCCGTTTAAATTTTCTTAGGTTTTAGTCTGCTTCTTAGTTTTACAGTTATGTAGACTTGATCTAGAGTCTTGATCACAATTCCTCCTAGCCTTTTATGAATTTAACTGAAACCTAATTAATTTACTTGTCCTAATATGTGTTAAATAATTTCATTAGGATCTCTGTCCGTAATGATAAAGAAGGTTATCTCTTAGCTCTGTTCCTAACCACACATCCTAAAAAATATGTGGTTTCAGTTAGTTATACCCTGGGGGTTTTTGGTCACTGTTTAGTCGATAGAAATTTCTGGTTAGGCTCAGTATCCGATCACAGGCCACTTCCCAAAGGATTAGTATGGCTTAATAGTCATGCTAACTGGGAGGGGATTAACAATTTTTACAAAACTTTTGATTGCTCAATGTGCTTCCGCGGTAGAAATGTCAACTTCACTTCCACTTCCAGGAAAATTAGTAAAGCGTTATTGTTCTGCTAAATGGGAGGGGCTTAATAATTTTTACAAAACCTTTGATTAGTCACTATGTTATTTAGAGATAATAGGGTTATCAACAAGCCAAAACTCTTGTTTAACCAAAGGTTGAAACGCAAACTAATTCACATTCCAAGAATCCTTTGGACGTTTGCAAAAAGTTTCCAAGAAGACATAATAGCGGGTTTTCTTTTCCATCACTTCTTGATATAAAAAACCACATCGTATCAGATCCTAAAGAAAGGCGAATTTGGCAAGCGTATCCTAGAACCTTTATTTAAATTTTGCCATCAGAAAATATTCTTTTGAGTTTTATTTAATTAAATAAACAATTTAAATATAATCGGACAAACTACGGCACCTTTTACTTAAAATATTTTTAATCTTACAAATTGAAAAACACATTCCATAAAACATTAAAGAATTAAAAAAAAAATTTTTCAAATTCTAAGGCGCCTACAAATCAAATAAAACAAAATACAAATTATTCATTAAAAGTGTGTGACCCAATTTTTTTGATCTCATTATATAGCTTGCGACATAAAAATTTCATATAATTATGATTACTCAAACCAATTAAAAAATTTTACACCTTGTATACAAAGTAATTTTGTCCACCTCCAGTTTCCTGCACTAAACTTCATCATCATTTTTATATCCAATGTTTTATTACTAATGAGAGAACTTGTTGCATGCTATTTTCTCTGATATAAATCATTTTATTACATGCTATAATTAATGGTTTGGTATTAAAATATTCACCACAATGTAAAAATAAAATTACAACTAACAGTAAAAAACAAAACAAAATAGTGTTTATTTAAAATAACCATGACATGACAGATACTAAAATAAAATTGTATTGCATATTTGTAGTTGTGGTTTTGTAGTGTGCTTAAGCCATTTTGTGGTTTGCTTAGTACTCGTATGCTTTGAGAAGAATTTATTTTATTGGAAATGGGAACAGCAGTTTCTAGAGATTTCGAAAATAAATTTGGACCTTGTTGTATTTTATTATTTATATCTATCTAATAAATAAAGTAGTTGCAGAAGAGTATAACTGTATTTCCTGTAATATCAAAACTTCAAATGCTATTGTGAATGGATTTCCTTGCACATTTCTACAATTTCCACAAATGCTTTTTAATAAGAAATAAATAAAAAACGAATAGTTTCCTTTTCATTTCACTAAAATTATTTATTTTTACAAATTACAAGTATTTTGTTTACAACATGCAGACTTCTTTAGTGCTAGTACTCGATTCTTTTTAAATTCAAACTGCACAATATTTAAAATTGTAAAAGTTACTGACTGATACCAATTGGAAACTGATAAAAAACTACATGGAAACTGATCAAAGTTAAGTTGAGAGTTAGAGTAAATGTAATAGGTACTTTTAAATAAATATTTATTTGAAATTTATCTGAATAAGAATAGTAAATATATATGTGCCAAAAAGCCTGTGAAATTAAAAGAAAAGCTGGATGAAATAAGATCAAGGCTATAATCTTGAACTTTAAAAAAATGTAGTGTTGAGAATTTTATTCCATTAATTTTATAGTTTATGAGTTTATATGCTCAAACCGCATATGTCTAGCTCATTATATGTATACCATATAGCTTCCAAGTTTCTCGACTCTTTCAGCTCCACTTTCATATTCAATAAGCCCTGTTTATGATGGAGATAAATGTGCTTAACTTATTTTGAGTTACTCTTTATACTAAACGTCAAACGTGAAACGCCAGCAAGTTATGCTTTCATTATATTAACTTCTCTAACTTTAAGAGGTCCTAGAAAATAGCAAGGTTTTTTAAGATTTTAAAATTCAAAAATCTTAAGATTTTTAAGAAAGATATCAATGTTGTTGTTTTTGTTGTTGTTGTTGTTATGATATGTGGGATAGTATGTGTCATCCTAAGACCCAGGCCTAGACCTAGGGACTTTCAATATTTTCTATTAATTTATAAGTACTATTTACTTTGTTTATACTATATATTTGTATATTTTAAATTATATTTGGTTACCATGGGGATTTGAAAAGAAAAATAATTTTTCATTAATTTTCAATAAAAAAAAAAATCTTGAACTATACGGGAATCGAACCCGCACGCCCGCGATTTGTAAGTCATATGCTTACCCATTAACCCACCCAGGAGCCAAAGATATCAGTAGTACTCAGACTCTTGAAATTTTCCATTACGGAATAATCACCTGTAGCCAACTTACAGTTTTTAATTTTCATTCGACATATGCTTTATTTTTAAAAAAATAATTAATAGAAATATAAAAGAAAGAATACGAGACATCTGTAAGCAAATAAACAGACAAAAAAAAAACAAATTACTGAACAATTTGTTTTCAATTAATTTTTCTTTGTTTTCAAAATAGACGACCACCGACCGCATCAAGTTGTTGGCACACTTTTGTTATGAAAGTAATTTGTTTTTTTCTGTACACATTTCTTTGTTTATTTGAAATTTTACGCATAAAAGCGATAAATGAGCGATGATTATCTTGTCGAAATCTTTTTTTAAATATTGAAATAATTACAAAAAATTGTTTATAAATTTTTAATAATCTTATGAATTATGTTTTCTTTACCCATTCAGTTAACCAAAGAAAATTTTAAAGTTATTTCGTATTGCTTTTTTTTAAAGTTAAAATTTCTGGGACGAGATTGAAATTTTTTAATAGAACGAATTGCTATTGACAAATCTACTATATGTTTTTTATATACGAGTATTATAATGACACTTAAATTAAAACATTTGGTTAAGATTGAAAACAAATAGTCAAATGGATGGCAGTTGGTTTACAGCCTTTATAACCTAGTACGAACCATATACAGAGTTTAGAAACCATTTTACTATGAAGTGACATAATTAAATTTTAAAGCTCGAAAATATGCCAATTCAAATATAAGAACTCTTATTATTAATTTCGAAGATTCAACATAAAATAATTTCGGAAGTTTGTCCTTTCGAAAATAATCTTTGAAACAATAATTTTTCGAATAAAATGGAAGCCTGATTTTCTTAAAATTCATGATTCCATTTGTTATAGTTTTTAATTCCACCACAATAGATGGACGGATGAACAAACCCAGAAGCTTAAATGATTTACTTTTTGCAATCGTGTCTAATTCTTAACAAACGTTATGCTAATTTCGTATCATTTATATTTTAATGCTACAAATCGCAGATAATATTAATACCACCATAAAACTACATCCCTGGCAATATTATTACCAGTTCTTATAAAAAAAATTCTAATTGCATACATTTAGGCGAGATTGATATTTTTTTAAATATATCTTTTAAAATATCTAAAGTCAAATGTTTTGTAAGTAAACATTATTTACAAAGTATTAGTATATTATTTAGATAAACTTAGTCAATATATAATGTGTTAAATAAAATACTCCCATTGTTCTAAAAATCTTTACTCTATTACTTTTATCACTTTTCACATGATTTTAATTTACATTTGCAATGTCTTCTTTACCATTTTTTTACATTAAATTACTTTTTCAATTTTCTAACTTTTAATTTACATATTTAAAGTTTTAATTTTTGTTTTTTTTTTTGTTTGTTTTCCTTTTTCCACATGAAAATCACATTTAATTAATATTTTCTCTCTTATTTTTTTTTTTCGTTACAGATCCTTGAACTGAAAATATACTCTACATAACATTAAGGATATTTATACACCCATACATATACAATAAAAAAAAACAAGTTTTTGAAATTGTATATTTTTATTTTACAAAAGAAAAGCAACAGCAACTTACAAAAAAAAAAAAACAAAAAGAACTGAATAAATTTTTTGATATAATATAGTTGTATTAGTGTTTCTTACTGCCTGTTTACTATAAGAACAACATCATTACAATTAGGAGAAACAAATTCTTTCCAATTTTTTAAAATAAATTTTTTTCCATTCAACTGAAATAAAAGGCTGGCTTATACAGGAGTAGAAGAAGAAAAATATTTTTGCACAGAGTTTTGTAACAAGGAATGCAGCGTTGTCCCTACATCCATGAAATGCGAGAACGCCTTCTTGGTGAACCAACAAGAGAATCATATAATTTAGACACAATGGAACGTGACGGTTTAATTGATAATAGACAATCAGCTGCTAGCGATCAGGTCGGAACTGTTGTTAAGGTATGGGGTTAATTTGGAACTCGTGTAAAAGAAAAGGAAAATTTTTTTTCGAAATAATTGTTAACATTTATTAACTTTAATTAATGAGCCATTTTAGTATAAAATTGAACATATTATAATTATATTATAAAAATTATTAATTTTAATTGTAAATTATTTTTTTTCAAAATTAAATTTTTTGTAAATTAAATTTTAAATGGCTCGATTTTTGTTTTATTTTAAATAAATTTTAAATTAAATTTTATTGTCTTGCATATTATTTGGAATGCTCTCTTAAGAAATTTTTAAATAATATTTACAACTTTTTTATTATTAAATATTTATTTAAATAATTTTTAAAAATTTATTAATTAATTTATTCTTTTTTCTTTACATTTTAATCAAATTTAATGCATAATTTATTTTATGAAAAATATTTATTTAAATACAAGGTTCCTTGCACGAGTAATGATTGCCCTATATATTCATTATATTAAAAAAAAATTAAAAATATTCTTTACAATAAGTATAAAAAAAACAATTTTTAATTTAAATTTTAATAAATTATAAGAGTTTTTTGAATATTGAAGATGTACCAGAAGTGATTAAATACAGATTAGATAATTGACAGCAACATCACTTCTGACATTTAATTATTCCACGTGTTGTCGTTTTGGAAAATTTTTAATTCCTTCTTATAAAGGAGTTTAGAAGGGCATTTGAGTTCCTAAAATATATACTTTAATATTTATTAATAATTCAAACTTGAACTTAAAGTTACAACAAATATTTTAACCCGAATTTAAATTTAAATGAAATACCTTTGACAGCTATTCAGAAAACTCTTATAAAATATCATATGACATTTTTACACAATACATAAAAAAATATTTAAAAATTTTCAAATATTATTATTTCTTAATTGGAATTAATTTAAAATTTTATTTTTTTTAATGTTTAAGTTAAAGGGTTTTTTTTCGTTATATTTGTTGTAAAACTGTTATACACACAATATAATATTGTTATACAAACAGAATAACAACATTAATTGCACTATCAACTGCTTTGACACATTTAAATTTAAAAATTTTATATTTCTAAAATAAGTACACTGCAGGCCTAAAAAATATGTTTGTTACATAATATTAATACGAATGACAATTCACATAAAATCACAAACACAAATATTTTATTATTTAAAATTTTTTAATTATTTTGATTAATTAGGTAAATATTAGTTACTGTAAAATTGGATTTCTTTCAAAATTTATTTATTTTTTATTGTTGTATTAATCATAAATTGATATATATAAATGTTTAGATGCACCAATTTGCATGCGTACAAATCCCTTCTGTTATATAATATAGTTTATAATTTATTTTAAAATATTATTGAATCTAAAAAATAAATTGTGAATTTTACATTAAAATTCGTTAATTAAACTGGACTTGATCCACAATACAAATTTCTGATGAATTTTCAACTTTAATGAATAAATTCATAATTAAATGAATAATTAAATCAAATAATTAAAAATAGATTTTTAATGTCAAAATTACTCAATAAATAGTGAAAATAACTTTTACTTTTCTAAATCTTAAAACGCTTAAAAATTGCACAATAGAAATTTTTTAGATATGATTTTAAATTGCTTAAGAAAAATTTCATCATCTTAAAGCTTAATTAGAACTTTCTTTCACATCACTTTGAATATTTATGACATTTCTGTCAAATCATAAAGCACTTTGACAATTTTTAGCAAAAACACATTAAAACTCCTAAGTAAACTCAATATTATAGATTAAATTCCCACTGTAAATAACGTTTTCAAAAATCACTCTATTTGCGACTGGAGTTTGCGAATTTCCTAGTGTTTAAAATTTAAAAAAAAATTCAGTATTTCCCTTTAGCTTAGCTTAAAAATCAAATTTTTATTAATTCCATTTTATATTAATTTTTAAAATTTAAAAAATTTTTAAAGAAAATATTAAAACCTTAAGTACTATAGAAGATGTTTTTAAGAAACAAAGCGCAAACACATGTTGAGTGAGAACTCAATATGAAGAGTTAAAATCTTAAAGTTGAACTGTAGTACTTAAGTGTCAAAAATATTTTTTTTTTTAATTTTTGTTTATTTTTTTGTGGTACTTTTTGTTTTAAATATTTAAATTCTAATTTTACTGACATTTTATTTTTCTGTTTCTATTTTCTTTTTTACACTCTGTTTTCTACAATAAAAATACAATAATTTTTATCTGCGAATTATAACTTAAATTCAAAAATCAAAAACACAATACATTAAAAAAAAAAACAAAAAACATTACACCATACAGCTTCATGCTGATGGTTATCATACGAGCCCAGCACATCAAAGAACACCATTAGTGCCTAGAGATCTTGGTGAAGATTTCAATTTAGATTTTGATGAAGATTTTTTACCATTAGATAATAAACGACCAAAGAATGCCAAGTAAGTGTTTATCGAAATTAAATTAAATAATTATATAAAATGTTACTAATAAAATATTTAATAATTTTTTTGCTAAATAAAAAAGAAAAATATTAATGTCATTAAATGTCATATAACTGTCATTAATTGTTGCAGTTTTGGGAGTAATCAATTAATAAAAAAATTTACCAAGAAATGAAGTAAATTTTGAAATTAGTTACACGATCCTTACATGAGCTGTTTTTTTTTTTGTTGGTAGAATTAAGATTTGACCTTCGCTTCATTCATTCAAGATTTCATATTATTTGTAGAAATATTGAGATCATATTCTAAAAATAAGACATATCAGTAGTCATATCAATAAATTAGCATGTCAAAGAACGTGACTTAGCGTTTATCTCATGTAAGGATCGTGTAAGTTTTGTTTTATTTAATTTTTTTTTATGATCAATTTTGAGTTTTTCAGTAAAAATTTTGTTGCGAATATTTTTACGTTTTTTTTCTGTTTATTTTTTTTTAATTCATTTAAAATACATTTTGTCCGAAGATTGAATAGCCAGGGTAATTTTATTTAATTTTATTACAAAAATTAAATTTAAAATAATTTAATTTGGATAAAAAATTACTTTCTTTACGTCACCTACGTTTGTCCCAAAAGAAAATCGAATGGAATTGTTGTTACAGTGTGTGTTGCATATTTTTTTTATTTATTCTTCAAAATTTAATTTAAATTATTATTTTTAGAGTAATATTTTTAGATTCTTAAACCAAATTGAAATTTATTTAAAGTTTATTTGTGTTATTACAATTTTGTCACACTCTGTTTTATTGTTCAATAAATTTACCCTGGTATATAACACACAGGTATAAGTATGACATTTTTTATTTATATGTATTAATTACAATTACAATAAAATGTACACTCTGTAACAAAAAATTTCGTACGTATCGTATAATAATTTTTAATTAATAGTTTAATTTTTTGTTTGGTGTTTTTTTAGTTTTGTTTTTGTTTTTATTATTATCATATTAGAATTTCATACTGGAATTAACTTAAAATTAAGCCAAAATATATATTTTTTGAATCGATTTCAAAAAAAAAATAAAAGCCATAATGAAAATTTATTTCATCTTTGAGATAGAATCATAAATAAAGTATTGCTCTGTAAGCATTTTGAATGGAAAGCATGTTAAAAACCATAAAATATTAAATATGCTTGTTTTATTATACAAAGAGTATAGCACACTCATTAAAAAAATGTACAATTTGTTAAAAATAGGCTTAGACTTGACAAAAAACAAATTAAAATTAAAGATGTTTTTAGAAAAAAAAAAAGTTTAGTAAAAAATATTAAATTTCACAGGAAACGTGTTGAATTCACTGATGAAGATCAAAAATTACAAATTATACATAGAAATCATATTTCAATAATGAGGCAACCACTACAAATTGAACATAAAAAATCTGATAAGTGAGTAATTAAACAAAGCCAAAAAACAAACGATTTTATGAGTGTCTAATTAATTACAAAAAAAAAACAATACAAATAACATGAAAATTGTTAATAATGCTTTGTGTTGATTTCTTTTTAACACTAGAATTAAAGGGTTAATTTTTTTTTAAGAAATTTAAATTAGAATCAAAGAATCATTAGTGGATGGGAACTGAAATTTGCACGTTAAACTAAAAAACAGACTATCAATTGAATAACTAAAAACAATGGGTTCGATAAAATAATTTTATTTTTAGTTTATAGATTAATATCAGATACCTATTTTAGAAATTATTTCAAAATTGTTCTTAACAAATTTATGTAACCTATCTTACTTGGTCCTAGTGCACCATCAACTTCTCCTAAACCTATAAACCTTAAAAATTAATTTAAATTTAAATATAACTTTAGAAAAATATATTAATACTCTCAATTTATAAATCATATGTGCAATATGGGAATAATGGTACTTAGAAAAAGTATTTAAGGTATCAGTTTCTTAAAGTCTCTATTCTTTTTTCTGTGTAGTATATGTATTATAATATTAATAAATATAATAAGTTATTTAGTTTAAATAATTCTATTAAAGTTTAATTCTTTAATTATGATAACTAATTAATGATAAAATAATTATTATTGACATAATTCAAATAATGTGAATTGGCAGGAGCTGCAGGTTTACAATAAAGACTTAATATGCAGGATTTTTATACAAGCTTTTCGTAAATTCTTAATAATCTATATTATTATATGCCGCTGTGAATATTTGAATTGCTTAAAATATATTTTAATAAAAATTTTTATAAATAAATTTTATAACTTTAATATTATAAATGTTTAGGAAAAATTATAAAAATGACAATAGTGATAATATAATACATATATAAAAATTTGTATTTTTCCAAACGTATAAGATTTTAAACTACTCAAACTAAAAATGAATATCAATGTAGTCAAAAATATTGCAAAATCTACAAAACATATTATATAATTATAAAAAACATGCACTTTTTAATATAATAGTGTTAAAATTACTACATTCTATAATTGTTTAACAACAACTCAACAGGTCAAAAATCATAATAATAATAATATTAAACAAATTAAAGTATTTTTTTGACCAGTAATGTATTTTAACTACTTGTATTTGAAACAATTTTTTTGACCAGTAATGTATTTTATTTAATAGATTTTTGAAACAATTTTTTTGACCAGTAATGTATTTAAATTTTATTCAAATTAAAATTTTCCAGTATGAAATTCCAAAATTACGTGTATTTGAATAAAATATTAAAACTTGTGTTAGGAATTAAAAAAGAGTAGAATTTTATTAAATATATTTTAATAACTAAATATAATTAATTAATTAATTTTTTTTTATTAAATTTTCCTTTGTTTTTTATTTTTTTTGTATAACAAACCAAAAATGAACCAAAAAAATTCAAATATAAAACTATGTACAATCATTTTAATATAAAATATTTTATGATGGATTCAAAAACAATACAAAATAAAATCATTTCCAGCATCGAACTGGAGTCACACATGTCACGCCCGAGAAGGTGGGAATTTTTTTGTATTCTTAATTGCTTTCAAGTAGAAAAAAAAACTTTGTACAGCTTTTTTTTTTAAAAAAAACTTCCTTGTAATTATAGTCCCCTATTTTGTTAAAGGAATCCTATATTATGCTATTTAGAAATATTAAAAATTTTTTAGATTAGTATATATGTATGTATACGAAGGTAAAGCTATTGTATGTAGTTTTCTTGTTTTTGGTTTTTATTATAAGTTTTCCAATTTTAAAGGAAAAGAGTATCAAGTTAGAAATAATTTACTATTCCATCTTTCCAATGTCCAAACACCAATAAATCTAAGAAACGGAAACCATTTATTCTTTGACAGATCATCTCGGAATATTCAAAAAAAATTGGAAACTGACATCACTGACATTACCTCGGAAATTTGAGATCCTCAGTACGTTAATGTTACCGACAAATAGGATTAATATAAACTTTATAGCACCGTCTTGTAATCCTATTCATGTCCACCTTACGAATCCATACTTGATCTCCTGAAGTAATTTTAGAAGAAGTGCTGCATATTAAAGATTTGAACAACACTATATCCGAGGCGACACACAAATTATTACAATAGATAACATTGGATTATATTACGAGCTTTGAAGCACTCTCGATACTGAATTGAACTCAATACGGGATTGTCACTCAATTTGCCTCAGCCTTGCTTCCCGAAAGATACCCAAATGAATGATATTGGGCAAACAAATCAAGGAAATTGAGATTAAAGGACAACTTAAAGCACACAAAAATACTTCACGGAGCTAGAAAAATTCCAATGTTAAATGTCTGATCAATGCTCCTCAACCATATCCTTCTAAATATGTATGTAAATCGGCAAGAATTGTTACTAAAATCTTTTTTTATTGACACTTTTGTATTAGAGATACCCAAATTTTTCCCCAAATCAGGCTCAAACTTAATACTCCTTTTCCAATCCCGAAAAGAAATTTCTGAAAAAATTTAGACTTCTTAATCCAAATTTTTCAACTGGAGAGGTACACCTAAGAAACATTAAACCTAATAGACAAATTTTTAAGCATTTTTGAGAATCTGACACGAAAGTTGCCTTAAAATTTCCTTTAAATCCAGTTAGCTACGTTTTTGTATATATAATAATTGTATTAATAAGACCTACAATAACTGATAAAATGTGATAAAAATCTAAATTTCCTTGATTGAAATTCTTTCCCCTCTTTTAAGATTCGTCAGTTAAATTGGCCAACTCACCTATATCTATTAATAAATTAAATTCTATATTATTTAAAACTTGATACTCATTTCTTTTAATGTGTGTGTAAACTTTAATACCCTTAAGTTTATTTTTATTTTGCATAAGTATTAGTAATTATATTTAGATTACGATTCTAGAAGCAAGGATAGTTAGTAGAAGTCCCGTAGACGCACATTTTATGCTATTTTGGTATTCTACATTTTAATATCCTAGATATCCTTTAGTTAGAATTAAAAATTTTTTTACCATAATTATTATGTTGGGTTTTTTTTTTAATTTTTTAATTTAAGTTTTTTTTGTATTGTAGAAATCGTTATCCTGAAATTATGCACCACCATTGTACAATAATCCAGCA
Source organism: Dolichopus griseipennis (assembly GCA_963082915.1). Taxonomy (NCBI): domain Eukaryota; kingdom Metazoa; phylum Arthropoda; class Insecta; order Diptera; family Dolichopodidae; genus Dolichopus; species Dolichopus griseipennis. The sequence goes on from OY720441.1 coordinate 367,092,755, forward strand.
CAAAAAAAAAATGATGTTTTGTTATATATAATATTATATTTTGTTATGTATAATAATATTATGTTTATGATTTTTTTTTACCGTTATAATATTTATTTTGTTTTTTCATCATTAACAGTTTTGTAATCCTTGAAAAAAATTCTTACAATATTATAAGTTATAATTTGTTAAGTTTCTATAGTAGAAATTTTCTACAATGTTTTACGTATAGTAGTTTTTGCCATGTCATTGTTTTGATTCTTTATAAATTATATGTTGTGTCTATATTTAAAATTATGTTAATAATATAAGGCAGATGTATGAATTACTTACTACAACTGAATGAATTTGACCTTAAATAATATTAAGTAGGTTAAGATTCGAAATTATTGTTCGAAAAAAAGTTTGTTTATAAGGATCTTAAGAGTCATGATCTGTGTCCATAACTCATTGAATGCAACATCTTTCAATACAAATTGAAGTGGCATAATGGCATAATTTGATTTTAATTTATTGATTTTAAGTTCTGATGCGTGACGTCTCAAAGTTGCTTCAATTTTAGTCAGGATCCAAAGAGTTGAAGTATTTTATACCCGTACGAACATAGTTTTAAGCGTATACTAAATTTTCCATTAGGTCGTGGAGACGTTGTAAACGAACGGATACATAAAGACTGAAGTGTATGAATCGTATTAAAGCCGAAAAGTGATTCGACATGGGTTCACCAGTCTGTCAGCCCGCACTATAACTCAAAACTATAGAAGCTCGAATTCGTTTTTAAACAAGAGTTCCTTTGAGTCCCTTCTTCAGCCAGTTTGCTCCATGACTCCGAGGGGCATGCAGCTTATTTTTTACATGATATATACTTATGACATTTATATTGCGTTTATGATTATCTAAAATACGGGTCTCTAAAAATTTCCCAAAAGGAGTTGAGTTTTATGGCCGCCCCAGCAGGTTCTATTGTAGCAGACTCGACTACAACTTATTTCTTAATAAGAGCAGAACTTAATCTAATCTAATAAAGTTAAGGATCTGAAATTTTGTTAAAAGTAGGCAATCGTTCCTTTACTTTCTACCTCGTGCAATTTAAAACTGAAACTACCTGGTGCAAATCAAAACTTTTATGTCAACATGTGTGAAATCCTAAGTCCAAAGAGCTGTAGGATTTCTAACATCAAATTCTTTGGGGAGTGTACTCTGCTTTTCTAATGCTTTAGAGGCATAATCTTCTGACTTAAACTCTCTGCTCTTAAATAATAGTTCCGATCATATTTAAACATTCCTTTTTTATTGTAAAACTGAACCCTACAACCGAATATAACATTTTCATATTTCATAATTATGTTTCAATTATGTATGATTTTAAATGAATGTTACAATTTATTATTATGTATTTTGTTTGTCATGTTTCATATCAAATTGTATATTGTGTTTTGAGAGGGTGTCATTTTTCTAGCTTCAGTTCCTTATAACTTATAGCTTGTCATTATAAGAAAACAATGTCAAAAATTGTTTTACTTGTTTTAACACAATAGAGAACACCTTAAAATATTTTCATTTAAAAAGTTCTTTAAACACTTTAATTAGAATTCTTTTGTTAGAATTTCACTCTATTGTTGAATAGGTATTCAATAGAGTTGTAACTAAGTTGCAACAAGTTCAAAATGTTTTTATTTATGATTTCTTTTCAGTTATAAGGAATCTAGAAAATAAATATAAAAAGATTCAAGCTTCTTTATTTGAAGGAAGAATGATTGAATAGTTTTTTGTTTATTTGAAGTGTTGAATTATGACGGAGTTGCTTGGATCAACAAACAACTATTAGAATAATAAACCAATATCTACCTATGGTATAAGGTACAGGTTGGAACAGAGAGCAAAGTAGACACATTATATTCCTATTATTAGGATTAACTTATTGAATTATAGATACAATTAACACATGGGATAGCTCGAGGTGCTCGAATCTCTCCCATCTGATTGCCCAATTAGAAATATTGAAGAGGAGGATTGGAGAGGATCCTGTTCAATATATTCAATTTAATAAATTTTCAGATATGAATAACAAAGTGATATAAGATTTATTGCAGGGCCTGTCATACGAATTTTCAGTACTTTGACCAATAGTCCCAAGGTTCAAGTTGAGCAGCTAAATCAAAAGGTGCCATGATTATTGCAGAACAAATAGAGGAATTGGTCTTGGTACTATTTCGAACAAATAAACTCATTGTTATTCTAAAGACTCAATGACTACAATTGCTCTTTTCTTGTCCCATTTGATATCACAATTCAATCGGCTTAAGCTAATAATTAACAATCGCAGCATTTAATAAAACTGTAATATCTTCAATTTCCCTCTAACGGCCAATTAATGCCATAAATTCTAATTTTTTTTTAAATTTATTACAGACATAAAAAGATTGTAATTTTTTAATAGATCTACAATAAATGAAATAATAGAACGGAAATCGCATGATAAAAGTATATTGAAGCCTCTTTTTACTAATACAAACCTACCAACATACATACAATAAAAAGTAGTTAAATTTACATATAGTAATTTATTAAAAAAACAACAACAATAATGATAGGCGAATTAATTCATGATGATTGAAATTTCTTGTTTTTCTACAATTCTTACAATTCATTAGAATTCTTTCAAGATTTCTTGATGGTTCTTGAAGAAAATGAATGTAGAAATAAATATAAATCTTTAAGGAATTTAGGTTACTCCCTTATTAATGAGGTAATAATATAGTTGAATGGAAAAAGAAAATCCTAAGAAATATTTTTAAATATTCTTACTACCATTTGGAATTGTTTGAGTGCATTACAAATAGATTTTGTTCTGTTCTGCTTTTTATATTTAAAATGCATTATCCCTGCTGAGTCCTCCTGTTAGAAAATTCATTTATTATGTATTTCTATTTTTTAATTTTTTTTCCTTTTTTTTTCTTATTTTCTTGTATTCGACCCAGATATTGAATGGTATAATGTTGGATTTATAGTACAACAACATGGCACAGTTTGATTTTTATTATTATTAAAAGCCATTGTAAAAGCGCAAAAAATTTACAAAGCTAATAATAAAAGATTTTTTTTGAACCGCTCATGACATTAAAATTAATGACTTCTGGTATCGATTATACGGGAAGAGTAGAGGGACATTGAAAAGGAGTGAAGGTTCTTATATAATCCAGGAATGACTGGTGGGGTCAAGAGTCTACTAAAAAAGTTCATTTACCGAAATCCAGTTTTTTGTAAATCTAGTTTTTTTAAAACCAGCTTTTTTTTAAATCCTGTTTTTTGCAATCTTGTTTTTCTAAATCTGGTTTTTTATATCCTGTTGCTTAACATTATTCTATAGATAAAAGGCTAATAACCCCTATTTTGGGAACAACTTTATTATATAAAAATTAGATTCATTTAAAAAATGAAATGACAGAGACGGAATGTTAATAAACCGGATTTCAAAAAACTGGATTTTAAAAAAACGGATTTTGACAAAATTGAATTGCTGTAGAACAGTTTTAAAAATAAGTTTTAAGGAACTTTTCTCCAACATCTTGACTTTATATTTATGTACCGAGACCATAGTGCCAAATGGACAGTTATTCTATAGACAATCGATATAAAAATACAAATTTTAATGACACAGAAAAAATGTCCTAGTGATTTCACATTAAAAATTTTAGTTGCATTTTATGCATTAAACAAACAAAATTAGATTCATATATAAAATTAATGCAATTCGATCTATTATTAGAATTGATTTCATTAAAAGGAGACAGCAATATTAATATATTTATATATTTTATTATACATCTGTATTTTACACAAGTATTAAACAAAAACTAGGTCTTTCTTTGAACTAAACTGCAGTGTTGAATACAAATAGAGGGAGATTTTGAATCTGAATTAATTTGTATACAAACATACAAAGTGGCAGGATATCGTTTCGATAGGAATATTTCATTAAAATTTACAGCAAATAACACTTTTTTTCATTAAATGCTGTGAAATTATATTCCAAAGATTCATGGCTGTTCACTCTTATGACTTTTAACTTATTGTTTTTAATTTTAAATATGAAAAGATTTGCATAATTAGATAACTTATCCATGATGTTTGACAAGCTATTAGTATGCAAGAGTATTAGAGTGTAATTACAAAGACCAGAGAGTACTTGTAAAGTGGCCTTGAAACAACATATTCTGATGATTTTGTAGGAGATTAAACTCACATGTATAAAGAAAATTGCATAGGCCTTTACTAATTAAAATTGAATTACAAAAAACTTGATATTAACTTAAACAAGTACTTTTTCAATATTATTGTGTAGTTTGAATTGTGTGTTTTAAAATAAGGTTAATTATTTAGAAAATATTAATATTGACTTAATTCATATGGAAAGAGTTCAGAAATGGACCAACATCATTCAAATTTTTCACACAAGGTCTAGAGCAGAAAATACGATTTAGCTCAGAAGATATTTAAAAAATATTGGAATGAAGTTGATGTTTACAGATGATTCAGAAATAAACCATAGACCGCATAATCTGTGCCTTACTCATGTATAGAATATCTTTATACCCGTATCATTAGTCAAAAGGGTATGCTAAAATTGCCACTACGTTTATGACGCAAAGAAGGAGAGGGAGATATAGACTCAAGTGTATGGATCGGATCAGAATCGAAAAATAAATCGATTTAGCTATGTATGTCCGTCCATCCGTCCGTTCGCACAATAACTCAATAACACAAAAACTAAAGGAGCTAGGATTTTGAAAATTTCTCAAATAGCTGTCAACACTATTTAAATCCAGCCATTTTGGCTTGAATCCAGCCACACAACTTCTTATTTTATATTAGCATTACTCTATACCTATTTAAGCCGTATGTTTGAAATTTTTCCAAAAGTAATTAACCGGATGGTATAATGTTTATATTACGGTCATACGGGTATCCCAGGGTTGACACAGTCTACTCTACTACACTCTTCCTCGTTTCTCATATAACAAATGATATCTATTCACATATACCGAAGGTCCCACATGAGTTGAATATATTTAAAACTTTAAAAATAGTAAAATCTCCAAGAATTAACTTAAATTACCTGACTTAAATTTCTAGATTGTCCCTAAAACTTTAAGATAGAAAATTCAAATCTTCAGATTCATTTGGATATTCTGAATTCCCATCTTTAAAAACTTCAACAAACAAATTTAAACTTTAAATATATAAATTTCCATTAAATTTAATAATGTATCTTAACTTTTAAAGTTTAAAAAAAGGTTTTTTTTTTTTTTTTTTAATTATATTTCTTCAGCGTCAAAATTGCGGTAAAATGCACAACTTCCATTTTTTATTATTTTATGCATTTTAAATTTTTTCAAAAACTTCAGTCATATAAAACGTTATCTATTCTAAAGTATAGTTATCTTCTCTTCCAAATTCGGTTTCTGGAACATTTTGTGGAAAAGTTTTATAAAATTTTTAAATTTTTTTCCAACTGTATAAATGCATAACTAGCATTACACACAAACAAACATACATTTAAATGTTTGTTTATAATTTAAAAAGAATAGGCTGCAAAATAAAACTAAAAGAACTCTTAGAAAAAATTGGGCCAATTCAATTATATTACATACAGTACATATGTATATATGTATGTTTAAATAAAGATATATATATATATATTTATTACATTTGAAAGAAGGAATCAAAAGAAATCAAAGTATATAAAAATTTCTTTAAAAACTTTCAAAAGTTTTATTTTTAAATAAGTTTTATGTGATCATCAGTTCCATGGGAATTCTGTAATTTCATATCAGTGCATAACTAAAATCTTTAGTGTAATTTTGCTCCAACTGGTTTTATATTTCAGATGTCATTTTGCATTTTTTAACTCAAAAAAGTTAAAAGAATATTATTCTTAAAGCAGTTTATAAATATGTAAATTTTTATCAAGATATCAAAATTAACTAGAACTTATGTGATAATTTTGATGGTTGTAACCGTTTGGAGACTCATGTTAGATAGAAATGAAATATTCAAATGTTCAAGTGAGATCTACATTTTTATATAATCCAATTTCTGGGATTTACTAAAAAATCATCGGAGCTTGTATTGTATGTTGAGTAAATTTTTAAAAGTATATTTATTCGCTTTTTGCAAGACATCCAAATAGAAGCCATTTATGATGTTAAATCATTAGTTGCACTATAAAGCTTCAATATGTGAGTTATAAAAATCAATTAAAAATTTCTGATTAATTCTTATAAATCACATGAGATTTCCCTAAAATTTCCTATAATTTAACTCCTCCACAGTATAATAAGGAATTGTCTAGACAATGCAATATCACAATCTAATTATTAGTCCAGCATTATTACTTGAAGAGATATCCTAGACACTACATAATGCTTCAATATGTGAGTTATAAGAATTTAGTACAGTATGTGAGTTATAAGAATCAATCGAAAAATTTTTTGATATAAGATATAAAAACGAAAAAAAGTTTAATCAGGAGTTTGTCTAGGCAATGTAATACAACAAGTTCAATGATGGGTTTAGTAGTATTACAGAACGAAGCACTTCTAACTGCATCACTATATGTTGCCTTAAATGAAATAAATGGAAGATTTAGCGTATCAAAATCTCCTATTTAAACTTTTAAAACCCGTCCTTATTAGTTGTTTTAGAGCGGTATGACAATTAGCTTTGGGGATCCAATATTTTGTATTGTAAAAAATTATTTACAACTATTTCTGAAGAAACCCTCTGAGCACTTCTGATCTGAAAACTCCCTCCTAACTCCTGAGTATGTCTTCTGCACAATGTTTCTATAAGTCCCGCAATTCTTAATTATAAATCTGGTCACTTTTCTACTTAAAGCAAACTAAACAAAAATTGTGAAACAATAAAATGGAAAAACAAAACAGGAATTTAGTACTGCAACTGACAGGATAATAATCATTTTTATTCCTATCGCGTGCTTTTATATAAAAATTTATAAACTAGATATGTATGTATGTTTGTATATTTATATGTCCCGATGTATACGTAATAAATTTACCAATTATAGTACATTTTCTTTTATTCACAATTTTACAAATAAACATATATACTTACATACTTATATGCAAGGAGACTCATTTGTACTATTTCTACTTGCCAAATATCATAAAAATAAAGAATGAAAAACTCCAAAGTGAAGAAAAAGAAAAGTTTTGGGAAAATTTTAAGTTGGAAAATTGGGTTTTTTTTTCTCAAAAAGTGAATGACCGAATTTGATTTTTATATTACGAGTATTTGGGGTAATTGTTAATGTAAATATGAATGAAACGTGAGTTTTAGTGCATTCATTTCAAAAAATAAATTAGATTACAATTTTTATATACTATTACGTAAGTATATATGTACAGATGTTGAAGTTTTTATAGAAAGTTACATATGTTATATTATGTATTATATATGTATATTAATAAGAAATATAACTATAATTTAATTAAATTTAGAACTTGTCTTGTGACAGAAATTTAATATGCTGTATGTGAATGAAATTAGGACAAATTGGGGACATTGAGTAATCCTAGAAAGTATTTTGAGTGTTTAAATTTAATGTAAAATAAAATTAAGGGAGAATTTTATGTAATATGTCTTCCAATTGAAATGAGTTCATATGTATTTTAATAATTGGTTAGTACTGGAATATGATGACAATATTACCTTGGAATGAGGGCTTTTTTTTAAATGAAGTATTTTATTAGGTAATTTTTAAATCATATTTTGCTTCTGAAATAGATGCACTAATAAAAAAAAAGCAGTTGGAAGAGTCCCACAAATTTTAATATGGAATCAAATCCCAATCAAAGGCATTTTATTATAATTAAAAAATAATTAACATGTATAATTAATTAATTGGTAATAAATAGTACGATTAAAGTTATTTGATTCTATTAAAAAGGGGAGCGTCTCATACACTTATATTTTTGTTTTTACTGTTACCCCATCGGGCTCCACCTTTGAATCTCTTTTCATTTCTATTCATAGCTTGTTTTCTACTATTTCGCTCCAAGACATTTTGTGTCTCCTTAGTTCATCCAGCACTCTTCTTCTCCATGATATTCTGGGTCTCCTTTTCGACTTGTATCAGCCTAGCGGGAGGGCTTACCCTAAGACCTGAACTCTGTAGAAGGGTCCAAGTGACCGCCGTTCTGGTTATGCATTCGACATATTATTCTGAGAAGTTTATTTATGAAAACCTGTAATTTATTCTTAATGGAATCAGTGTGCAACCATGATTCACAGTCATATGTTGCTGTAGATTTTATACACGAATTGAATATTGTTAGTTTGGTCTCCATATTTCCGATCTTTTCCATATAGGGCAAAGTTTCATATAGATACTGCTCTAGCTTTATCGATTATGTTTTGTACATCTTCGTTGGTGCCACCTGGAGGGGAAATGATACTTTCTATATAATAGGAACTAGTTGTACTGTCAATAGCTCGATCATCTAATTTGATTGGGTTGTCATTTGCAAGGTGTACAATCATAACTTTAGTTTTACTTATGTTAATCTCTAGTACACCTATGTTACTATTTCCATTAATTTCATCTACCTGGTTTTTAATTAACTATAGAAAATTAATTAAAATTTACCATAACTGAATATCTAAAAATTTCGAATTATAATGCATTTTACTAATTTATTTCTTAAATTATTAAATTTCAATTAAAAAAAAAACTTATGTAAATAATTCAAATTCATAATTTAAAAAATTTAATTACCTTCTTTTTAAAATATAAAATTTCAATTCGTTTATGGTTTTATTACCTAAGGACTAAGAGACCTAAGAAATGTAAAATATTTAATTTTGAATTATCTTTTCTACTTAAATGATATATTTACACATACATATATATATATAAATAACTTTTTCTAATTTCAACTTACCCTACTATACGCAATTTTATTCTTCCTATTGTAAAACACCCTGTAATAATTATATGAATTTTATTACACTTTTATATACCAAGTTTGTATATATATATATTTATTTATATATACAATTTATTATATTTATATTATCTTTATTTAAAAGTTAAATGAAATTTATAATTTTTTATATCATAAAGGTTTTATAAGTGTGCGTGAACAGGATACAAATATATTCTTGTGTAATAAAATATATATATAATATTTTATGCTTCATTAAAATTATGCCTTAAATGGATCCCTAAAAATTACTTTTAAATATATCATAAATAAATTATTTTTCTTTAAATAAATTTAGGTTACTCCAAAAAATGGTTTGATTTTGAATTTAAAAAATTTAGCTTGTTCATGTGTCTGTTGTTGACGCATTTGCAATTAAAAAATTTAACAATCGTATATTCACTATTTATTAAAACAATAGAATATACTCGTACATACATATACTACTATGTAATTAAATAAAAATCTCAACAATCAACTTTAATATAAACTTTAGGATAAATCAACATGTGAAAAATTTTTAACCACGACCAATACATACTTTTTAATAAAATAATTAAATTCCAAAAAATACCTAGGCTTGTACAAGGTGTGTAGGTTTGTATGAATGTTACAAATAGAGAGATTGAAAATTTTTTCAAAATTTTTTTAATTAAATCAATGACAACCTGAAATACAACATATGTTTGTTAACATGATTTTAAAAACAACCCATGTGTAATAAACATATGTACTAACATATCCTGTGAGTAAACACATATGTTCTAACATATGTAACTCTTAATTTTTTGTTTGCTTTTATCCTTAAACACATGTACGATAAAAAGATCCTTTTGAAAATTATTTCACAAACAACTGAACCTACCTTTTATTCACCTGCTGACTCCCCCTGTCTACCTTAACTTTTTTACACCCTTACATTTAACATGATTTTGCATTAAAAAGCTTTTATTAATATTTAATTTTTTTTTTTTTTAAATTAAATATTTTAGTCGAAGATCCTTTTAATTTAATTCACATGTGACATCCATCTCTTTCGCTCTGTTACCCCATTTTTCTTTTTTTTTTAAATTTTTTAATATAAATATAAATATGTATATCTATCTCTTTCATTGCAATATTTTCTACATGACATAAGGATAATTATTAAATTACAGTTATAAATAAATTTAAGTGTAAAATAAAAGGTCCTTTACCAGTTAGTCCTTAGTCCTCTTATTTTTTAACACCTGTCAATAGTATAATTTTGTTTAATATAATTCTATTTCTATCTCTCTTGTTCATACTGAATGTTATAAATGTATGTACTTATGTGTGTATATTTAAGATTCTTGTCAGAAATAAATGGTTGCAAAAAAAAAAATTAAAAAAAATTAAAAAAAAACAAATTTTTATAATGAAATAGAAATAGGTCAAACTTTTTATTCCTAAATAATATTTGAATACATAGGTGCTATAAAAAAACATTATTTAAATTTGCTTGGCTTTTTACGTACTTATATTAAATATATATATATTTATTTAATTGAAATATATGTCTGCTGAATGTTTGTATGTATATATATTATTTTAAATGTACATTTTATGAAATATTTATGCTATCATATTATTATAAATATATAAGCATAAGAAAATAATAATAATAATATACAGTTATATTGCGGATATCCTTTTAATATATTTTTGTATATAATGCAAAATTTTTATTTTATTAAAAATACTGAATTAAATACAGAGTGTTTCACATCAATTTTTTTGTGTATATAGGTACAAATAAATGTAGATTTGAAGATTTGAATTTTGAATTAATGATTTTTGGAAATTTAATTATATAAACACAATAAGTCTTAAAGAGTTGATGAGGATCCTATTGCACCTTCAACTAATCACTAATCAAATAATAATTTATTTGATAAATTTAGATTGTACTTAAATCATATTCCACGGCTGGGTGGTACAGTGGTTAAATTCTAGTGAAATTGAAAAAACTTTTCTGGTTTTCGACTCGACTCAGCTAATTAGCCATTGGGTTCAAATTAATGGTATAATCAATAATTAATAATTATATATCTTTAATAAAAAAACGCATTAATATAACAATACAAACAAATGAAAAATATAAAACAATAATTTAATTGAATAATATAACTCGCAGATATAGTTATAGAGTTAGTTATATACCGTATAACTCAAATACAAAATATTACAATATAAACAAAAAATAGAATTGTAAATATTGAAAATCTAAGACGTTTCTACATGTTATGTAGAATATGTACCTATGGTATAGCCTAACAGTTGAACAGTTAGCGCTTTAAAAAAAAAACAAAAACCAATGAAGTTCGACTCAATAAAAAATACTCTCTTATCAAAAAATTATTATTTAATTAATGATTAGTAGTCGGATAAGTAAATGCAATAACACCTTCAAAAAAATTATAGGTGTTAATAAATAATAATTTAGTAATAAATTAATCAAATTAAACATTTTAAAATTCTTACATTTTTTTATATCATATTTTTTTTTAATATTTCATCAAAGTTGTTCACAATACAAAGATCCTTGGCAAAATATCATATTAAATATATATGTACATTACTTTTGAAACACTCTGTATATAAATTAATATATGTAAAAGCTTTTGCATATTTTACACAAAATTCCCTAGCATATTATACATATTAGAACATAATTTACAATTGTATATAATATACTAAAGTCAAGATACCAAATATTATTCATATACAATTGAAACATTTACATATACATATACTTATCTACATATATCTAGAAGTAAATGTATATAATCAAATTTGTTTATATTTTTCTGTTACTCTGTTATTGCTCTATATAATATCTGTATTAAGCCAGTACATTTACCCCTTAAGTATTTCTATCTAATTTAAGAAAAAAAATACATAATTATATACATACTCCCATAATGTAATTAATTGGAAAAAAAAAAATTAAAATATAAAAAAAAACCGTTATAACAATAACTTATTTATATATTTTGTATAATTTAATTATATTTAAATATAATAATAATGAAAATTATAATACAATTAACATTTTTATATTTTTTTATATACTTTTTTATTATAATTAAAAAAAAAAAAAAACAAAACAATTAATACAAAATAACAAAAAAATTGCAAAAACAAAAAACAACTGTTTATTAACACGCAAACAAACATATAAAAAAAAATGCGCCAAAAACTAAAATAATAACAAAAAAATATAAAAATAAAAACTGATAGACGAATATCGTATACAACGGATAGAAAAATCTTCGGTCCTGAATTCAGGTTAGTTTTGCTATACATATATAATTATTGTGATATAAATGTGTATTTTTCTATTTAAATATGTTTATGTGGATATTATTTATTATTTATAATATATAAATATATATATATATATATATATAAATATTAATAAAATAAATAAATGAAATTAATTTATTTTGTCTTATTAATTATAAAATTGTATTTTATTATGATTTCAATGGATATCCTTTTTTTTTACTGTTATTATTTGTTTACCGTTAATTTTTTTTTTTGTTTGTTTTCTGCTTCTTATTTCAATGCTAAAGAATTATTATTAAGTTTTATTTTTATTTAATGAAATATTGAGATAACATTTTTCTACAAAATTAAAATATTTCAGATAAGTGCTTTATGACTATTAAATATAGTGTTATAATTTTTAAACACTCTGTACTGTTTATACAAATTATTAAAATTAAAAATATAAATTAATTTTGAATAGTAATTAAGTTTTAACATAAGATATAAAGTATATTATATGTATATTAAAATGAAAGGATAAAATAATAGGAAGTCCTTTTAAATCCTTGATATAAATGAATTTATATTAAATGTTGCATAATGGGATATAGGTTAGAAGTATTTTATTTTAATGAATTTATGAATTTATTTATGTTTACATGAACAATTAATTTAATATTTAAAGATATTGTCATTATATTATAATATGTATAGTTTTTATATTGTATTTAATACAACACTGTATTAAATTCATTGTGCACATGTTGTTGGTTAAGAATATATTTTGGATTTGAATTCGCATCCGATTCTAATTATTTTTTTTAATAACGGTAACTAGTACATCGTAAACAAGAGACAACTTTTACCGGAAATGTTTAAGGGTCAAATGTTCATCCTAATACAATATTTTAAAACTACTCTTTTAAAAATATGAAGCTCAACAGTGATTTTGTTGTTTATCTTGACAATGAGTGTTAACCTTTTAAAGGTTAAAGGTTAACACTCAAAGGTTGAATTAAAGTTCAAAATTTATACAAATATACTATTGAAAAATTTTCAAGATGTTTGTATTTTTAAGAGGTTTTTAATTATACATTTTAAAAGATCTCTTCACAAACTTTTGATCAGTCATGAGCAGAATAAGTATAGTATAGTGTGATAAATAGTCCCACCAAAGAATACAAAAATTAAATTTTAACGACAATTTTGATAAAAATTGTCTCTATTTTTTTTTTCTTGATATATTGTGATTTTAAGTACCACCATAGCTTAATACGATTTATTTTGACAGCCTTTTAAAAAAGTAAAGTCTATAAAAATTGCAAACTGGGGTTTAATATTTTTTTAACGCAATTCAAGTGGTTTTATTATCAAATGTGGAACTAGGATATTCTTCCGCAAAAGGTTTATCATAGATTTAAAGCTGGCGCCATCTAGTGGTTGAAAAGTTCATAGCAAAAAACATTTTGTGCTATATCAATAAAAGTGTTATACTTTTACCGTAAGTAAATAAACTGGGACTTCTTGCAACATTGTAGAGATTAATATTGTCGTATATCTTAATCGATACTACCCCTTCAGTTGGAATTATAGAATTCTTTGTAATGTATTCGGAAAGTTGGAGATGTAAAATACCGTTATGTGATAACGTCATTTAAATATTTGATCTCCCCTTGTGGGAAACTTATTCTGTAATTATATATAGTTAATAATTTCCAATGTTGGATTATTTTTTAGCTTAGTGGCATTACTTACTCCAAACAAACTTTTCTGAATCGTTTAATTTGTTATTTTATATTGTCTTCTGTTTTTTATTGAAATAAAGTCAACATTCAATAGGAAATCTATAACCATATTTGCAAATTCAAACAAAGTAGCTACTTACCTACACTTTTATTTAGAGTCTTAGTATACGAGTATATGTAAGTTTTAAATAAAACTAATTATACTATCAAATACTTTTTTAAATTAAAATATCTCAAATTATATGGATCTACATTCTTTTGTAAAATAATAAAAAAAAATTAATACAAGAATAAAATTTCTAAACTTATCAAAATCAATAAAATTTAAACTGAATCTATCCAACAAAATCTTTCCAAAAATTTGACAGTTTTGCTAAACTGCATCAAAACTTTTTTTCAAATTTCATATTTTCCCTATAAAATGACGTTTAACAGACAAATTCTTATTTCTTTTGATTATATTCATATCTATCTACATACAAATATATAAGATATAATATATACTTATGTGCTTCTGCATTCCCTTTACGACTGAAATTTTTATTTTATTTGTTTTTAGAATACCTACCGTAAATCATTTTTCCATATACATATATACATACATACATCCTCCCAAAAAAAAACAAATTGAAACCCTTACAAACAAACAAAAAATTTCGTTTTATCTTCTTTTGAAAAAAAAAAAAATCAACTTCCGAAAAAAAAGAAATCAAAAGATTTTTTTTTTAATATAGTAAAAAACCAAAAAAAAATTAAAAAAAATTTCAAAATATGCTAGAAACGCAAAAACCCAAACAAAAAACAAAAATCAAAACAAAAAATATTAAAGTAAAATTATGCAACATTCAATCATCAAAACAAATGAAATGCGCATAACTGATGCCAGACATAAACAAAACACACGAAGAATCAACATTAAAAAAAAACAACAACAACAACAACAAAATCAAAACAAACCAACACCGACCCCAACATAAAATCGAATATGACTGATAAAATAAATTCAAAAGTTGATAACCACCCTGTGTGTTTCTGGATACAATTATATTATTATTTGTATTGTCTCACTCTAGTTGTTGTTGTTATTGTTGTTGTTGTTTTTGTATCTTCCTATAAAACTTAACCACAATTAAATAAATTTATACGTTCTCTGTCACACTCACTACCCTATTACAATATACACCATCACTTTTTTGTGTCTACCTTTGCAGCAAAAATAAGGATAACAATTTTTGTATCTTTGCCAGATTTTCTCCATATGTTCAATACTCATCCTGTATTTTGTATTCCAAAATTTCTAAAAATCAAATCTATATCATAAATTTATTTTTTATATCCTGAGGGACTTAAAAACCATTCTGAATAAAAACAAGGAGAGCTATACATACAATTTCTAAAGTCATATGCCATATTTTAAATGTATGTGAGTGTGTGTAAATTACATTACGGAAACCAAAAGAATGCAACGCACAGCAAATAAATATTTGTAGTAATGTATTATTATAAAATGCAAAAAAAAAAAAATCTGCAAACTTCTCTTTTTGTAGTTCTCATCTCACGTTTCAGTTCTCACAATTTGTTTACTACGAAGCAACAGCTGTTGCTAAGCAAAGGATAATACGAGATTAAAACTTATCGTAAAATTGCAAATAATTGGCAACATGTTGATAAGTTTTAAATAAACAAATTAAAATATCCACAACGTTTTTAAAATAACGGTGATTTGTATTTGTTTTGACAGAATTCTAAAATGCAATGGTGAATATAAAATACAGTGGTGAAAATCAAAATTGATGGTGAATTTTGTATTTTAGTCAAGAGTTGGAATAGAAAAGGACTCATTTAGAAAAATCAGTGTTGAATTTAGCAATTTAAAAAAAAATCGCATGTTTTTCAAATTGAATTTGAAGTTTAAGAAAAGTGTGGTGAAATGGTGAATTTGTTTTGAAAAAGGATTTTACAAATTTGAACAGTGGATTTTAGTGAAAATTAAAGTTAAATTGCTTACTTTTAAGAAAATTTATAATTAGTTTTACTCGACATATTTGTAGTTTAGCCAAGATGTGGTAATCATTTTGACGGCCAAACCGAATTTTAATCTTTAAATCTTTCAAAGAAGAATAATTTTATGTAAAAAAAATCTGATATGGGTTTTATGGCAATTATTTTGCAAAATTTTATATGACGTTTTTATCTTCTCTCCCATAATTAATCCTAACACCATAAAAAAGTCTTCGTATTTATTTTTCTGCAATTCTTATAGTAATAATTTAAATCAAATATTCATTATTGTCTTCACCCCATTAAATTAACCACCCCCTTTACAACAAAAGAAAAGAAATTACCAAAAATTAAACAAATATAAAGACCCTAAACGACAATTCTATCACATGCCCATAGGGTACATTCAATTTAATTTTTTTGTATATTTTCATTATCAACAAAGTCACAATTCAACACGCGTCACAATTTTATGGTAGAAATTTTTGAACAAATTTAAAAAAAAAAAATTTCACAGATTTCAAAAAATAAATTTTATATTTGATATTTTCTTTTGTTTTGAAAATTGCAATAATTGCAACCCTCATTTTCAAGAAATTTAATCATCATATATACAACCCTATTCTATATCATCTCATTAAATATCACAGTACATATCACATATTTATTTTATTGCCCAGATTCAGATTAACCCTCGATTTAATTTTTCTATATTTTGTTTCGGAAATTTTTAAATTGCATTTTGAATTTAACTTTAAGAATTGGGAGAGTTTTCAAAGAAGGGGAGTGAAATTGAAAATCTTTTAATTGGGATAAATAAGAATTTCTTTTTCTTATTTAAAAATGTAAAAGTAAATTTTGTTCTATTCTCGAAATTAAAAAAGTATTAAATACAAAACGATAGTTCCCTTAATAACATACACCTTGTTATGGAATTATTTAAAAGGTTCCAGGATCAAATTTAAAACTTAATCCGAACTTAAAGAAACTTTACTTTAAAAAATATATGTATATTGAAGATACCATTGATTATTTAGATTTTAAAAAATTGGAAACTCTTAATATTTTATAACAATAGTTCTAAAAAATTAATTTAATTAATATTTTACAATTAATTTCAAATATATGTTTTTATAAAATGGTGTTAAATAAAACAACATACGGGTGTATTTTTCATTAAAACGTTACACTCTTATGAATGTCAATATAAAAATAATTAATTAAAATTAATCATTATGTCAAAAATACAATAACTGTATTCTATTGTAATGAAATAACTAATAAGACACATTATAACTGTAAATATTAAACTCGAATTATCACTTATTAAATGCACACAGCGACGGCTACAATATAAATTAATCACAACATACTTTTACCATTATAATAACATGTAAAACTAAAATTTCCCAAATGTAACGGTATTTCCCCTATTCTTAATAAAACTATAGTATACCTTCTACAAATGTCAAATAAATCCCAAAATTTTACAAAAAATTTCCCATTTCTTTAAAATGTCCCACATTTCATGTCACAAATCATAATTTTGAATAACTTTACATAAAAAAAACGAACAAAACATAACTGTTAAAACGAATAATAGAAAAATTTCATTGGAATTTCCTTTTTTCAATTTGTTTGTTTTTTTTTTTTTTTAGTATCACAATTGTGCAACATGGAATTACAACAATAACAAATCAAAAAATAAAAATTCCCTTTTCACCAGCATCCCAAAAATTTTTATCATGAGTTCAAAAAAAATAATAAGGGATATTTAAAAAATGTTAGAAAATTTCTTTGTCGTTTTTGTCTCTTTCTACTCTTCTTTTTTCTTCTTTTTGTTGTTGTTGTTTTTTTTCAATTCTTGGATTCTTTAAATCTTTTTTTTTATAGGGTGAAAGATTTCATCTTCCAGAGATTTTTCAGTAGTAGCTGGTTAGGATATCGTATCTGAAGGAACACAAAATTTAGTCGAAGATAAGAGTAGTAAAAAATAAAATTTTTTTTTAATATAAAAAAGTTTAAAATTTTTTTATCAAAAGTTTACAAACACAAGTATATTATACAGTTATTTTTAAATGGTAATTTAAATATTAATAAAAGCAGCAAACTCAAGTGATATACGAATTAATAAAATTTTATAGATATTAATTAGTGTTGTATTAGAAAAAAAAAATATATAAAGAAGAAAAAAAAAAAAAAAGAAAACAAAGAAAAAAAAGTTTTTTTTTTTACTATCAAATACACAAAAAAAAAAAAGTTTAGATAAGAAAGAAAGGAAGGCACACATTAAATAAAATAAATTCTCACAGTGAAATTTTTTACAATTAAAATTAAATACAAAAATTAAATATTATACAAATATACAATATTAAATTAAAATTTAAAATTACACATAAAATTAAATATTTAATTAAAACTAAAACCTATACAAAATATATTTAAAATTTTATTTTTATTTAATTTTATTTTATTTTATAAAATACAAAAAAAAATTAAAAAGTGTTTTAAAAATTTTTATTTAAAACAGTGTGTACACAAATTTTTTACATTTAAAATTCAGAAAATTTTTTATTTTTTTTATTACAAATAAATTAAATGAAAAATATATTTTATACTATATATGGACATACCTACAATTTATATATATTTAAATATATATATATAACTTTTACATATATAATCTTTATTTTAAATAAATATACACTTTTAAAATGTCTATACTAATATTATAAGTTCGGGAGAGAAAAAAAAAACAAAGAAAAACAAAAAATCAAAAATAAAACAATTTTTCACAAAGAAAATTTTATATCAGAATCTTTAGTACCAACCAACCAACCAACCATCCATCCATCCAACCAATTCAACATACCAAACATACTTACCAACATATTTTGTTCTTTGTTAATATATATATATATATATACAAAAATGTACTTCTCTATAAAACAAAATGATAAAGACAAGAAAATATTTTTTGGTTTTTTTTTTATAACAGTAAATATAACTGTATAATTTATTAAAATAATGAAATAACATTTTTTAAATGAATAAACGACGGCACATATACATATACATATTAAAATATAATAAAATATAATAAAACAAATGAAAGGATAAAAATCCATCTGTTACTGTCTCACTCTATTTTTTTTACTTTTTCAAAAATCATTTGTCAAAAATTTTTTTTTATAACTGTTGTTTTTTCTGTGTGTACATATTTGACTGTGATTTTAGATTTCAATTTGAAAATTGAAAAAAATAAATCTCTACTAAACTATATTTTAAATTTACCGTTTAGTTCAACATTATTTAGAATTTGCAGTTAAAAACGAGTTCTAGTGAATCTAAAAGAACTAAAAAGACCAAAGTAATATTTTATAAATGAATTTCGTTCCGGTGAAAGAGTTCCGAATGGATTCGGATAAAGAATTCCACCCATTAAAACTATTAGTAAATTGTAGGAACTACTTTTTCCCTTTGACTTCAAAATTTCTAATTGAAATTCTTTCTAATTGTTCTTATTAGAAAATAATGTTCCCCAACTGATTTGACAGTTTGAAGACGCGTAACGGTACCACTAGCTATGATTTACGACTCCAATTAATCAATTGAAGTTCGAAAAATCGAAGTTAAAGCAAGTTGGATTTTGATTCTTTTGTAAAGAATATTAATTACATGTTACAGTTGAAACGTATACGAGAATGTAATTTTTTCGAATAATAATTAGCCATTAAGGTATATGACACTTCGGACGACAATTCTTTGTCTAAACTTATCCGACACCGAAATAAAATTTAACTTACATGGAGTGTCTAAATGGAGATTTACAATTGATTAAGAACTTAAAATATTAATTTTACTCTCTTTCAATCAGTTTTGAAAAATTTTTTCACTAAATGCATTAAGTACCCAAACTAATTTACTATTTCCATGACAACCTGCACTTATTTTGTAATTTTTAATACAAACAAATGTTAAATTACAACAATTTGAACAACGTTCGTTTTTTTATAATTTTTAGTTTGTTAAACAAAATAAATCAAATATAATTAGTTGTCACTCTTCGAAATTTCGAAAATACCGTTTGTTTTTTAAATTAATTGCATTTTTTAATGGTATTAGTAAATATTTATATTTATTTAATTTGATTTTTACGCTTCATCATTACTCTAGATAACTGTTAATCAAAATTGACGTTTTAAATTACAGTTATTTACTGCTGTCATTTGCTACTTATAAAAAAATTTTATAAAAAACATAACTGTTACTGAATTACTTTAACCGAATTGTACCGTTTTTTTTTTTTTTAATATGTATTTGAATCTGAATTATGCATTCATATACAATATGAATATTTATGAGCATGTAGGCTCATAAAATATATATACATATATATAGGTATAAGATCCAAAAAAAAGTATGTAAAAATGACAAACAAATATATATACGTACTTACAAAATAAATGAAAAGAAAATAAAAGAATAAAATTTTATGGATTTAATTTAAGAATAAAAAAAAAACAAGAACAATAACAAAAACAACAAAAGATTCATCTCTGAATGGATGCACTCAACATGATGACCTCTTTTTTTGTTTGTTGTTATTAAAATTTGTAAAAAAAAAATACAGAATAATGATCTTTAAGGATCAAAGTGTATGTATATACAACCTATTTATATACAAAGGTATATATGAATAAATAACATATACAAATATAATATATATATATGTATATATGAAATATATATTTGTATTTCATAAAATATGTATACTTTAACTCTTATTAATGGTACTTTTTTTTTCTATTCGAATTCCCTATTTGTAAATGTATAAAAAAAACTTATACTTATATGCAAATATATATATATATGAATATACATGTATACTTTATTTGTATAAGGTAAAATGTTTGATTAAAGGATATTTAAATTCTTTAAACTAACAGTGGACTTTTTTTTTAAGATTTTGAATTTAAAAAAACAGATAAACTTATAAAATTTTTTGATAGCTCCAAATGATGGGTGCATTTTAGGTGCTTTATGCAATGATATCATAAATTCTATCTATAGATATATTACATATCTAATTCTAAGTAGTTGGAATCCAAATTTGTTATGAAAAAGTTAAACAAATATTTAGAAAAAAAATTCCTTTTCAAATATTCAAATAAGAAAAGTAAATATTATATTTACGAAATCAATATTGCATATGTTGCAGTTACACATTGAATGTGGAGGAGTAATAAAAAGGGGTCCTAATCAATTTAAGTTTTACTGATGATCCATTCATTGGTTTCTTTACTAAAATTCAATTGGATTTTTTGAAATTAAATTGTTATTTTTTATGATTTAATATTCTTTAAAATTATTACGGAGGCATTTAAGAATGCCGTACTGGGAAATACAGATTTAAACTTGCTCCTATATGCTTTTTGTTAACTTTTCCAGCAATCTATAAAGTCAAATATTTACCATTTGTGTTGTGCAAAAGTCAAATATTTGCTCTAAATCTAATCCTAGTAATCCAAAATGAATTAAATAAATGAGCTTATACAACTTCCAATTCATGAGCTACCAAAGGATAATTAAAAATTTTTAAGGATTTACATTTATCATTTCGGATAGTACAAATGTCCTCAGTTATGTTAGTTTTTCCACATTTTAGATCTAAAACCTTCTTCTAATTCCAATCATTTTATTTCAATCCGGGTACTAGGTTTTTTAAATCAAGCCAGTACAACTTCTGGGTGCAAAGATACAAGGGCTGCAGCTTTATTTTAATTTTGAATCAAAATTGTTCCTAAAAGAACTTTATTTATTGATTCGTTTTTTAATTAATTAATAATTAAATTAATTATTTCTTCGAAATACAAAACTTAAAAAAAGTTGTTTTTTACTCGGGAAATAACCAAACTGTAAAGACAATTCAATTTTGCTTCACCTCAAAATTTTTTTTTTTTTAGAGTTTGTTATTAATTAACTCAAAGCTGGCTATTTATGTTTGTTTTTTAAATCAATGCAGATTCAGAGCGCATCTTAAGCTTTTACTCAAATATGTTGGGCATGCCCGAGCTGAGTAAATTACTACCTACATTACCAATTGATTTAAATGTAATCTGAAGGCTTACATACGAGTTTGGCGCACTTTAGACATACTCTATTTAGAGGATGCTCAGATTACTTTAAGCCTGTTATATATATTAAATTTCTGTCTGAAGTCTATTTCTAAATTACAAGAGATTTAGAATATTAGACTTTCTAGACTTTGTTGTGCAAATAAACATTATTGAACGATTAACTTTGTAGCGCTAACGTCCACATTCAGTGCTTAAGTTATAGTATGTTTTTTTATAATAAAATTATAACATCCTTGAATTGATATCCTTTTAAAAAAGCTCCTTCATTCATATCAATATGAAATAAACCCTATATCTAAACATCAGATAGATCATATCTTTTGAATCCTCCTCTCATATTAAATTATATTTCAACACAAGTTGGCAATTCTTTTAAATTCACTTCTCTTTTAAAAAAAAATCTCATTTTAAAAAGAAGAATTTTAATTGCCTTATAATAGGCTTCATTTTTGATTAAACATTATTAATATTAAATTATTCAATTATTTTCATTATTAATAAATTAAAAACTTTAATTTTGAACATATTTTCCAACAGTGCACAGATTTTCAAAATCAAAATTTTTCAAAAAACTGAAAAATTGACAAAACCGAATTTTTTCATTTAATTTGCAATAAACCTATAAAAAAAATTCACTAAAAAACATTTTTGTTCACACAAATCCTTGAAATTATCCTTCAGATATATTCTCTTATCTTTCAATTCTTCAATTCAAAATATTTTTTCCCTCTGTTAAATTTCTATTCTCTTGTATATGGAACTGAAGCTCAAGGTTCCTTGAAACTAATAAAAAAATATTATGTGCTTTATCAAAAATTTATAAAAATCCTTGCTAAAAAAAATTATTAAATTGTTTTGTATTTTGTGTTTATTTTATATTTCGAGTTTATTTTTTTTTTTTTTTCTTGTTTTTTTTATTCTGAAGGACATTCTAAAAAAAAAAAATTTTTTAATGAATTTTTATAATATTTTTATTCTGGAATTCAAATAATATTCACTATATTATGAGTTTTTAAAATTTTTTCAAAACCTGATTTCAGTTTAATGAGTTTTTGCTTGAATTCCTTTTAAAAAATTGACAAAATAAAAAACATGAGACAGGGTAAGATGAGGAAAAGAGAAAGAACTACTTAATAAATAATGAGTTGAAATTAGAATACAAAAAAACAAAAAAATATGACAAAAATATTTTGATTCGTTTTATAAAAATAATTTAAGAATGAGTTCCAGACTACTTGGGTTTGTTTGTTTCCCATTGGAAAATTCATAGGAATTTTCGAGAAAAACAACGGATTTCCTACTTTTAAAATCCAATTTGCAAGATTAATCCAATTTAATGAAAGTCTGCAGTTGGGTGTGTACTTCATAACGTGTTAAGAATTCTAGGTAATTGTTAAAAATTAGGGAAAGGGTGTGAAAACATAAATGCCAGAGAGATGGTTTTTGAATTTTGATTTATAAAATTTATACAAATCTTGAGGATTTATTTTAAAGTATCATAGCAACTGTTGTTATGTTGATAACTTTTGCAAAAAATTCTGATAAGTTTATTCAATTTTTATTAACTTGAAGTTGAAATTTTCTAAATATAAAATTTATTTACACCCAAACTGGATTTTTAGTTCCATTGATTTGATGCTTGATAATATAACTACAAACTTAAACTACATTTTAGAAAATTTTAAAAATCCTATCAAACTCTATCCAAATACAGTACAAAATTAAATTTAATAAATTCAAATAAGTTAATTTTCAATTTCATTATATTTTACTATGATATAATTTTCAAATTACACTTTATTTATTAATAAAATAATTTTTCGAATGCCTTCAGTTATTTCCAAGTAAAACTTTTCAATTTAAAGTTTTTTTAAAACTAATTTACAGCAGATTCTTAAGTTTATGAACATAAATAAGCAAACAAAAGTTCCGAAGTAATAAGTAATTTTCCCCTCAGTTGACTTCACCCTAAATTACCTAGATTACTCTAGAGTACCCTAGATTTTTAAGTTCAAATCATTATAAAACAAATAATATTTGTTAAGTTTTCGTCTTTCATTGCTCCCCTTTTCAATCCTTCCCTGATTTCCATTGTATAACCTTCCCTGATTTCCCTTGTAAACTTTCCCTGAATAACTGTAAAAATAAAACTTAACCTATTTGGAATTTTTTTTTTTTAATATTTTGATTGCAAATAATTTAAATTATCCAGGCATTAAATTTCCATATTTCAAAAAAAAATTAATTTTTCCATATTCAAAAAAAAAAAACCGTTTTTCCGTTACAATAAATTTAATCCTTAAGGATATTTTATCAAAACCGTTATTATACCTATGAGAATATTTTTGTCCCTATAACAATAACATGAAAACGTCACGCCATTTTGGAATTGTTCCAAAAATGAATATAAATGATATCGAATACCCTATTTTAATAATATATATACTTATTATATACTTACATATACCTATACGTAGAGCGCGATTATACAAATTAGCTGACCCATTCATTAGAAAATTTTTACAACCCCATTATTTAAAATTTTTTTTTTTATTTTTTTGATTTTTTTTTTTTTGTATTAAACTAGCATTTAAAATATTTAAATTAAATTGTAGTATTCTAACGGTATCTAATATTATAATTATATACATAACTGTAAATATATAATTTTACGCTCTACAACAACATTACTTTCATACTTTAATAGAACCGAATTAATTCAATTGATTCGTATATAAAATATTCAACAAATAGGTTCCTCTGTCATTCTGAAAATAAAGAGTAAAAGAGATAGAAATAGAAAAAGGATTACAAAAAAAAAATCGCGCGCGGATACTATATCAATTACAAAAAAAAAAAAAACAACCGTTATAATAAAACTATCAAATAAATAAACCGAAATCAAAATGTTCATTTAATACTAAATACAAATGTAATAAATGTAAAAAAAAAAACAAACAAACAAACAAACTTTAGGTCAGTAGGTCGCCCGGGCATACTAGTATTTTAAATCAAAATGTAAATAAAACTACTAAAAAAATAAGAAATAAAACTATTAAAATACAGTTTTACACAGTTTAATATTGTTTTTATTTGTAAAAAAAAATACTGTTATACATACTGAAAATAGAAGATATACAAAATATACCGTTATTTGTGTCAATATATTTTTTTAAGTGGATTTTACTGTTTTCACTTGTAATTTTTTTTTTTTTGTTGATTTTACTCTCTTATGTTGTTATTGCTGTTGTTGTTATCTACATCCGATTGTAGAATGAATTTTCACAACATTTTTCCTCAATTTATACAATATTACAATATTATATCCTATATTTATTCACATATCACACATACCGTATATTCTCATATATGCATATAACGGTAAAAGAAAATTCCAAAAGATTGAAGATAGATACTAAAAATTTTTATCACACCACTACATCCAAATGTATTTTCATTTTACTCAAATACAGACAGATATCACTTAATATAAATATTAAATTATTGAAAATGTAAGACAGAGACAGAATAAAGACAGAGTGAAAAAAAATATATATAGGTATTTATATGAATTTGTGCGCTAGTACCTATTTATACATATGATTTTTATTGATATTGATGATGATGATGTTGATAACAATGATGATGATGGACCCCACCCCAAAAATACATTTGCAAAAAACAAAAATAAATTCAATCAAGTACTTTATATACATTATCCTCTTGACTAACTGTTAATATAAATGTGTGTGTGTGTATTATAAATATTATGTGTACATATTACAATTCCTGAATCCAAATCATTGAAAATAATGGAGTAATAAAATAAATATATAACTGTAAAAGAAATAAATAAAAATTCAAATACCTATATACATAAATTCAACATATAACATAACATTAATAAAAATTACAAAACTATATAGTAAATATACTACATTACATAGTTAAATATACAGTTAGTACTTCGTTCTTTAAATAACAAGTACTATAATAAATACGAAGATAAATACGGTAAAATTAAAAACGAGAGAGAAAAAAAACGACAGAGACAGAGAATGGAGCCAAAATGAGATGAAACACAAGAGACAAGAGAAGAAATTATGAGTTTTTTGTTATAAATATTCGGTATATTGTGAATTTGGGATGTAGGAAATTTTACATGATCATTTTAGGGGATGACAAAAAAAAAAAAAAACTAACTGTACATACTTGAAAAAAAAAGAGGTTATTGACATTTACATACAACAGAGAGGTTCTTAACTTGGCTAATTGAATGTTTTAATGAATTAAAAATTTCTATATAAATATAACAAAGAATCTTTTGTTGAAAAATAATAATATTATAAAATAGTAGTGAGGGGACTGTTTATTATCTATAAATGTATATAATTGTGTTGTTAATATATTTCCCAAAATTTCATAAAATTCGAAAATTTAATAAAATAAATGTCAAAAATTCTCTACATTTATTTTTCTTAAATTATGATACAAGATATTAGGTACTACATGTTTATTGTTTTATTCGAATTAGATGGAACATAAAATGGATTGGATATATTTTAAATATTTGACGGACTTATCTGAACTTGGATTTAATACTTTGATAACTCTCTTGCAGTCTAGTATTATACGAGAGCCTAAATTCAATGGTAGGCGATCATGGAAAGACTCAGGTAAAGCCTCAGGGACAAGAAGAAAGGTTTTTATATTAGGTAAATTCATGAAAGACTTTTACAATCTAATTAGAGCCATACTCACACATTGAAGTTATAGTCTTAAAACTCATAATCTCAAATCCATTTACCAAGGATGAATTCTCTATTGTTCTTAAGTATACCCACTACAAAAAAATTTAAGCTTGCAAATTAGCACCACTTAAAGAATCACAACCCTAAATTAATTTTCTTTCTCTCTCTTATGAATTTTTCATACAAAAACAACAAAAATACGAAAAGAAAAAATCAAAATAACTTTTTATCACTTTTATTGTTGTGGTTCTCCTTTTCTCCTTATTTGTAACATCCGTTGCTCCAATCAGTGCCAATAATCTTATAAGGATACAAATTATTAAAAAAAAAAAAAAACAAACCTCTTCATATCCTGTAAGTGTGAGTGAAACAGAATGGAAAAAAAACAATTAATTTGTCAATGAAATTTTATTGACTATATAATTTTTTGGAATAACGAATAGTTTTTTTTTCCTCAATAAACTTGTAAATAAGGAGATGGCAACACTGGAAAATTTTCAATACAATTATCATTTTTTTCAAAAATATATTAAAATATTCAATTTATATGGAAAATAACGGTTTATTATTTATTTATGTATATGTATTATGTATGTATAATAGAATTTTGAATTAAATTTTTCTTATATTTACATAATATTACCGTTATTCAAAGGGAAATTGATTTCATTAAATTTTCAATAGATTTTTTAGTATAATATTTGCATGAAAATTATTTAAATTAAAATTTCAAATACGACGAGGGTATGAAGAGCAGATTCTGACTATTTTGTTTATATTTTTCATAAATAATTAGAAAATTTCAAAGAATTACAAATTCAAAATCAAAAAAAAAAAAAAAAAACAAATTCACCTCACATAAATATATAAAGATTAGTGGTGAAATTAATGGTGTGAAAAAATTTAAATTAAAATGTTGGAAAAAAAAAGGTGGGGGGTGAAAAAAAAATGAAAATTAGTTTTTCTTTCGAGACTATAAATTATTTTTCCAAAAAAAAACAAATAAAAAAAAGAAAAACAAATTTAAGTTTTTATTATCACTATTAATATCTCTTACGAGTTACGAGACAGTGAAAAATTTTCTTAAATACATTTTCTTCTGAAGTAAAAATAATCACACAAACCAAAGAAATTAATTTGCACGTTTTTTTATGTATACGGAATTTTTTCCATTTGTAAGTGTATATGTAATATAAACAAAAACAAAATAATAAAAACAAAAATTTATAAATCTGTGTTAGTAGGAGAAAAAACAGACACTTTTTTTTTTGTTATTTTTAAATATACCCTATGTTTTGAATTAAAAATGGTTTTTTTTTTTTTGGATTTTTACACTGAGACAAAATTTTTGTTGAAAAAATTATTTTTAGTCACGTAATGTCAGTACATTCCAAAGGGATTATGATTTGTGAATACTTTTAATACATTTTTGACGAATTGAATGAACTTTTTATGAAATATTGAGTCAATGTTTTAATAAATGTAATTACATTCCATTGGGATGTTAAATAAGTCAAAAGAATGCTATCTGGTACGCAAAGAGTTTATATCTTAGTGACAAAGATACATGTGGTATCTACTATATATATATACAAATAAATATACAGTTTTACTATAACTTTTCACTACATACTGTCATAACACGAATATAAATGACTTTTTAAAGAACTTTTGTTATAAAACAATATACTTTAGATTCCTAGTGGTGTGGGAACTTTAAGGAATTTGCAAAGAATTCTTACATAAAGATTAACTTTCCGATGATTAAATTTAAGTTATAGTTATAATGTTCCCTCGATATAAAAGTCTCCACTAAACGACATTTTAAATTTTAATTATAAATAAATTTTGCCAAAGATGCCAAACTAATCAACTATAGTTTCTCTAAAACAAATTATAAAAATCTTTAAATAATTCTTTATCAAAGCAAATTTTTAAAAAACTAATTAAGATTATCTAAAAACAAGTTTTGCAAATTTATCAGTCTAATTTAAAAAAAAAAAACTTAATATTATCTTTATTTCTTGAAGAATTTTGAGATTTCCGGTCAGTTACAAGGTGATTTAAATTAAATATACATAAAAAGAATGACAAAAATAATTTGCCATAAAAATTCACCAACATCATCTTGATTAGCTTTTTTTTATAAGAAATATATATACTCAAATATTTAATCTGAAAAGAACTAAAGAGCACAGTCGCTGACCTCATCCCACCCGATGTAAGATTAATCAAAAATCATAAATCAATTTTGTGTATAGAAAACTTTTATGCAAATTCTTAATGATTATTTATGATGTCTATTAATTAAAGTTTGTTTTCAGTTAAATTAATTAAAAAAAAATTAAAAATTTACATAACAAACCTTAACAAATTTGTAATTTACAGACAATAGATATGTTTTAATTGTTTATGTGTTTTTTTTTTTTTAATTAAAGCAAACTATTCAAAGTTTAATAATTTTTAATAAAGTTTCCTTCAAGCCTGAATTTAAAAATTTTTTACTTCATTGTTTTGCGAATAGCTCTTATTAAACTACTAAATCCAAATAGCGTTAAATTAAAATTGATATTGAGCTTATTTTTTCAATTAACGTGTAATTGAATGTAAATTTAAATTATTAGGGTAATTTATGATAAGACTTTTAACATAAAAAGAAAACATTTAGGTTATAAAAACATCTAGCAAGAGACGTTCTGATAAATTTTTGAAAATAAGAGATTTTAAGTCTATGTGCTTTTATAAAACTCGGAAGTCACGCAGAATATTTGTTGGGAGTTCTTCAAACAAATCAGAACCGCACTTCCATTTTTTAAAGTTTTCAATTGACCTTAAATTCAAAACTACTATTTGGTTAATGGTATTGAATTAGAAGAACTTGGTGGAATAGGAATTACGAAAATTAACAAATGACAATAAGAATTACGAATTGGTGTCATATAAGGCATTATGACAAAAGGCCTTGAATAATAACTTTCCTGGGGACATATGATTCAAAAAATAAGCGTAAAGTCCCTGGAAAATAATAACTCTAATGAATGAGCCAAAAGTTGCCTGCACATATATCCGAATATTCGGTATCCGAAACCTACGATCTTAAAGTACAATAACTTATTAAAAACAGAGTTCTTAGAAGGAACTATAAGAAATTACTATACTTCTTTAAAAAATAAAAGAATCCTAAGAAAAATAAGACTCTAAGAATTCATTATTTTATCCAACATTTCTTTAACATTTTTTTAAATATTAATAATTCAAAACTCTGTTAATAATTCAAATAGATTTGCATTGCACATCATCATTTAGAACGAATTAAAAAGATACACTAATTTGTCACATTATTTCTCAAATGTGACATTTAATTTTTCTAAGTGTATCAACATTAAAAAAACAAAAATATGAACGAACGCACATAAAATTGAATCCGAATCTTTTGAATATTCTCACGAATAAGTTTCATTTATTTATTTACAAACATATTTTTTTTCTTCTTCATATTATTAAAAACTTTTTAGATACAAAAAGTTCTTAATTTTTTTTATTTTAGTTTTTAATTTTTTTTTTTTTTTTTTTTTGTATACAAAATAATTCCAATTTCAAATAATTTCATTAAAAAAGAACAGAAAACAATCACGAGAAAGTTGAAACAAAACTGTGAATCCCTAGAGGAACATTTTAAAAATGAAATTATTTTTTTTATTTTGTAAAAAAAATCAAAAAATTAAAACAAAAAATTAATGTTGAACTTCCAGTCTTAAATTAGAAAGAATGGGAACATGGCGTATCTGTGTTGTCTTTCTATATTAAAAATCCGTTATAAAAAGTAAAAATATAAATTAAAAAAAAAAAAAAATTGTAATAAATATACCGTTAAACTTAAATACAAAATTTCTTTATATTATATACATAAAATATATTACATTAGAAACGACAAAAAAAAAGAGTTTAATAGCCTCTGTTCGGAATATAATAATCAGAAAATAAGAAGGAGAGCATCATCAGTACTCAGTGCCATTGTCTGTAACGTCCTTGGACTAAAAATCAAAAAAAAAACAAACAAAAGCAAAAAGATAGAAGATAGAAGAAGAAAGAAAGATAGAAAGAAAAACTTTTTTATATTTCGTATATTTTGTATCTAATATAAAATATGATTTTTCATCTCTTTCATACGTATAAACATTAGGTACAGATACACATTTACAACACTCACACTGTGTGTACACACAGAAAAAAAAAAACAAAAGAAAGATAACTTTTTTTTTGTAATTTTCTTTTTTGTTTTCCTCTTTAAAAAAATACCGTTATATCTTCGTTAACAAAGAACAAATTTTGTTGGTTGTGTTGTATATACATATATATATATATATATACATGTTATTGCAAGTACAACAAGAAATCATTTGTTGCAAACACTTTTTTCTTGTTGTTGTTTTTGTATTCTCCTGTAATTTTAAACTGAAAAAAAAACAAAAAACAAAATAAGGATTCACCTGAGAAACTTTTTTTTTTGTTTTTCTTCTTTTTTTTTTCATAACATATTTTTTTAATTTAATATTACATACATACAAACATACAATATTTTCTATATCTACAATTTTCTACATTTTCTCACTCAAAATAATTTTCTTCTAAATTTAGAAAACAACGAACTGAGCACGAATTATAATTTATAAAATATATACATTTACATATATATATTTATATTTGTATGTATATATAAATACATATAGTCTTTATTTTCTATATATATATATATTTGTTTATTCCAATTTAAAAATTTCATCCTTAATGAAAATTTTATAGTATCGAAAAAACAAAGAAACAGGATAATAATTTTATTTAAAAAACGTGAGAAACAGGACAGTGAATTTGAAGAAATTCAAAACACAGTGTGTCTGAACAAAATGTGATTAAAGTGCAAAAAAAAACAAAACCAAAAACAAAAAATTAATTAACGAACAATAAACGAATATTAGAACCGTACCGAAACGAACGAATAAAACGAAATCAGGACCTGAATTAAAATATTTTTAAAAAAAAAAAAAAACAAAATTTATATTTTGCTCAAAATTTTTTTTAATTGCTCAAAAATAAATTTTAAAAAAAAATTTTTGTGATTAAAATTAATATATAAATTAAAAATTAAATTATTTTAAAAATTAATTAAATAACTTTTTTTTCTAATGTTTTAGTATATAATAAAACTTTAAAACAAAGTGTTAGTGAATTAATAAGCAAAAAAGTGATTTAAAAAATACTTTTATTTTGTAACTTTATTTTTTCATATTAATAAGAAAGAGAAAAAAAATTTAAAGAAAGAAACAGAAAATTGAATTAATATAGACAAAATGGGTGGTGGTGAAGTTAAAGTTGCCACTGTTGATGTTGAAGGTGGTGATAATACCGCAACATTACCAGTATCAAGAGCCCATACTGGTAGTACTGATAGTGCTGCTGAAAAAAATAATGCAGCCAATAAAGAAATGGAATTAAAAAATGTTGCACCAAAACCATTACAAAGGTATTATTGTTGAAATGAATTAGTTTAAATAATTACTTGATTGATGAAACTTATTTTCAAATATTGTTATTTCAATTCAAATATTTTTATATGATTGTGACTCCAAAAGTGAATATATCTCAAAATAAATGCTCAAAACTTTAAATAATAGAAACTTTTGTCAAATAGTATAAACGTGTAATTAATTCTTCAAAACTTATAATTTCTCAAATAATTTTACTTAGATTAAGGTTGAAAACCACTAAATATTCATCCGAAAGAGTTCAATACGTCACACATTCATTTATTTATGTTCCGTTTTACTCAAATGTTTTACTTTTCATTTTTACTAAAAACTATTAATAATGTATTTATGAGTATCTAATTGTAAGTAATTTTTGTATTATTATTACTCAAACAATTTGAAATAATTCAAAAATTTACCGTAATGAGTATTTTTATTATTGTTAGACAGCTGATCGCTAAATTCTATTTTGATTTTAGTAGTTTCTATTTTTAAATCAATTGTTTTATGTTAAAAGCAGGTGAAAGCTTTTTACAATGGTATTAACTGTTTATATTAAAATAATTATTAAATTTTTTAGTGATTTTTCGTTATAAAAACTTTTTACACTTTTATTAAATAAATAATTACATGAAGTTTCTTTTGAAATATACCAACCGGCATCTGCCATTTACTGTAATATTTTCGATGACAGCTTTTGAGTAAAAACTTACATATTTTAATCGCCGCAATCGCGTTTGCGTTTTCAGTGATAGAATATAATTTATATACATTTTATATACATAAATACAATATACAATTGCTTTTATTTTGCAAATGTATAATATCATCTTTGTTAAAAATTATTGCAAATAGTTAAGTCAAGCTTGACTTCAAATTAAAATTTTCACTTTAAACCCTAAAAATATGCAAAAAATGATACATATAAATTTTTATATAAGTACATGTTAAACACGTATAATACTGAGTAAAATGGTACTTAAGCAGAGTTGTAAGTGGTAGTACCTGATACTCATTACTTTATGAATGCAAATATTTGCAAAATACTGAAATACTTGAAAAATGTTC
Organism: Dolichopus griseipennis; assembly: GCA_963082915.1. Lineage (NCBI taxonomy): Eukaryota > Metazoa > Arthropoda > Insecta > Diptera > Dolichopodidae > Dolichopus > Dolichopus griseipennis. The sequence goes on from OY720441.1 coordinate 367,126,263, forward strand.
AAATTATTGATACTTAAGTGTTTCTATATGTTGAATTACTCGAATATATAGTTCAATACCAAAAACTAATTACAAAAGTAACTAATCTCAAAATTGAATTACTTTCTGGGAATTACAAGTATTTTTACTTGGCTCTTTTACGTATATTTAATTTTGCCATCTAAGTAATACTGGAAATTGACAAAGTAATGAGTATCATGTAATGGTACTGGTAATTGTTCGGGTACTTGAAATATACAGGTCTTCTAAGTATTTATGCTTTGTTGATTATATTTATAACATTCAAATAATAGAAAATTTCGTTACTTAGAGAGTAATTTGATTACAAAAATTTCCAAGTATGTAATTATAAAACCTAAAAATAAAAAAAAATGTTTGAATATTTTAACTAAATATTTATTATGTATGTCAAATGTTAAATTAATTTCGTATGTTAAAATTAAGAGTATATGTTAATTATATTGATTAAATTCTAAAAGGAATCTAATTAAAATGAAATTGATTATAATATAATTATTAAAAAAGTACTTTTCCATACTTTTCCTTCTGTTACTTTTTTATAACTTTTTATGATGATCATTAATTATCAATCATTATTTCATATTAAAAAAATGCAGGTATTATAATTTACGCAATACGCATGTATGTAATTTTAAACTGTTTAAAATTTTTTTTAATTTTTTCGATCACACAACACAACTCAAAATTTTTCATAATTAAATTACCGTAAAATCTTTTAATTAAAACTTCAATTAAAAAACTTATATTAAAAATGAAAATTTAATGGAGTCCTTCCTCCTGTGGGAAAACTGTATTTTTCAAGTAAATTTAAAATAAAACTGAAAATTCCTGCAGAATAATTCTCAACATGGAAAACTTTCAAATGAAAAACTTTATTTATTTATAAAAAAATATAATTTAAAAAAATGTCAACTTTAAAATATTCTTTTAATATGCAAAATAAAATTGTAATCCCCCATCCCTATTTTATAGTTTTGATGTCAATGAGATTCATAAAATTAATTTAAAATGAGGCCAAAAAATGAGGTTTTTTTCAACAATAAAAAAAAATAAAATAAAAAATAGAATATTAAAAAGTGTTTCAACTCTCAGTGCCGCCAAACCGTAAATCGCATTTACAAAAGTGTACCAAAATCATTAAAAATTTTTTTTTAGAATAATTATGAGGTGCTAGTCTTCTGTAATATTCTTCTACCATTTTTATCATCGGACTGGTTTCGAATTATTATTATAACACTTTTGTATTTACAATAACTACAACTTTACACACAAATCATTTGATATAATTTACATTATTTATTTACTTTGAAACTGAGTTTATAACCTCTATATTTTTAATAAAAAAAAAACCAATTAAAAAACATTCAATATATTTTGACATCTCTAATATATTTTTTAATACTTCATATCTATTAATTATATTTTAATAAAATGGCGCGCGCCATTATTTTAACCTTTTAATTGCCTTTGCAATATTTTAAATTTTTAATTTTTTTACAATTAAATTTCAAAATAAAGAAAAAGATATTTTAAATTTGTATTCAATTACAAAATATCTGTAGGTATGTAAAGTGATTTTCTCTCAACACAGGATTCACTATGAAAAACACAGGTTCCCCATTTCCCATTTTTTTAACCCTATTTAGAACCATACTGACATCAAATATCTTAACGAAATGTTAGATTATTATAATTTTCAATGAAATATTTTCAGTTTTTTTTTTTTTTTTTTTTGAAAAGGATCAAAAAATCCTAAAAGACTTTTCAAATTACACAAAAAAAAAATGTTGACATAAATCGTTTCATTTTCAGAATAGAATATAAGAAGTTTACAAAAATCTACCATACTGAATCGTGCCCCCGGCTTCTCAACCTGAGGAAAACCATAAAAAAATAAAATTATTCTTGCATACAAATTTTTATTGGTGTTTAATGTTGCTTCCATGCTTCCTTTTTACAAAAACTTTCTAAATATCTATTGCCATACGTATAGCACATATTCACACTCCCTCGTCTTCCCCACTCTCCATTTTATAAACCCTTTTATTTTTTAAATTTCTTATTTAATTTTTTTCATATTATTTTGAATAAAAAATTTAAAAAATTCATAAAAGTACGTTTGTTTTTTTTTTTGAAGAACTTTACTACCATTAGTATGTAAAAGCAAATCTTAAGTAGCAATCCAGCTTTTACCGTTATGTATCTAAAGTATATATATGTATGTATTAGATACAAAAAAAAATTTCCTATCATACTTATATATGATACAATCTAGGTAAGTTTTGCAAAACAAAAAATATATATCTAATCATATACATACATAGTGCCAGGAATCCTTAAAGAGTCTAAATAAAATCTATACATATATATATGTATGACAAATTGTATATATATTACATTGAATGTAATGTTACAATGTTTATACTACGAAATATATCTTTGTGGCATAATTCCTTCATTTCGTTCGTTCATTATACAGGCCTTAAGTCAGTCACCTCCACTCACCTCATTTCTATTTTATATTGCACCCAAAGTTATATTACATATATATATACACATATATATACATTGGCAGTCTTCCCCTTCGACATCTAATTTTCTGTTGCGTCGTTATTTAAAAAAATTTAAAGTATAAAAATAAAATCTTTTTAATTTTCCAAAAAACTAAAATAAGGATAACGAATTTTAAGGATATTTTTAACACAACTTGTATATTCATAGACACAAACACATATAAATAAAAGACATCAGAGTATTAAATTTTTATCTTAATTTTACACTGAAAGTACTTTGACTTCATAATCTTAATACATATATTGTTAAAGTGTGTGTATGTGTGTGTGTATGCGTTTGGTTTAGTGTGTTTTTGCCAATGTACCAAAAAATAAATCCATATAACACACACACACATATACGCCATCTGTAATTCATTTAAAGAAAATAAAGAAAAAAATAAAATTTCAAATACGGCACGGATGAGAAAAAAAAAAAAACAAATTTTTTGACATGCGTATGTTAACGATTTTTTAAAAAAAAAATTTTTTCCTTAGATTCGAGGTGTAACGATTTTGTCTGCAACAAATTTCTTGTTTTGATTTTATTATTATTGTTGTTATTGTTGTTGGTGCGGTGACTGTTGATACTTCACAATATTACGTACATCTCCTTTTTTGGTTATAATATTTGATAGGGATGAGTTTGAAGTGTATGGTAGGGAGCAGGGTTGTATTCCAAAATACAAAGTAGTAATAGTGTTTTTTTTTTATTTTTTAGGGTTTTATAATTTTTTAATGTTGTATTGATATTTGATTTGAATGTAGAGATATTTTATAGGGATGCTATGAATAGGGATGTATAGGGATGCTGTGAAGTCTTCAATAGCGGAAAAAAAAATAAAAAAAATAAAACAAAAAATATTCATTTAATAGAATAAACTGGTTTAATCTGATTATTAGTGTACGTAATATAATATATAATATAATTATGTATATATATAGTTTTGAATATTTATTTGTATAAGATTTTGTATATATATATATAGATTTTGTAACCTACAATACAATGCGGTGCCTGTATACCGTAATATGAATATTGAATATTATAACGGTATTATATGAATTTTTAACCATTATTAAAATATCAAAATATATATATATATATAAATATATATATATATATTGAATATATATTGACAAATTTTTGAAAATTTAATAAAAATAAAAGTTATTGGAACTTTCCTTGTTTTCTTAATTTTTTATTATGATTTTTTTCTATTTTTATTTTCTGAATATTAACGTTCTTTTTTTACAGTTAATTTAAATTTTATGCTTTCCTTTTTTTTCATTATACACGTTCCTTTCTCCTTTCTTTTATTATTCTATTGTTGTCAGTAAATAATTTCTTTTATTAGTTTTTTTTTTTTGTGTCGGTGGTGTTGTTCTTTGGTTTTAAGATTAGGTTCCTTAATATTTTTAATAGAAGCGAAATTTGTCTTCTTGAATAACTGTTCTTTGTTTTATTAAAATTGATAATCTTTATCCAGGAAAATTGAAACAAAGAACAAAGTCAAAAAAACTTTAGGTACCGTGGTTTAATGTCAATGATTCAGTTTTTATTAGGTAAAGTGATATTTTATATTTTTTGATTTTAAAAAGTTCTTTGTTTTTAATTAAATTATAGGTAGTTCTTAGAATCGAGATGGGTACATATTGTCTGATGTATATATTTTTTTAAAAATTAAATATATATTAATTATTTTTAATTAAAACATCAAAAACTGGGGCTAATTCTTTGGTTAAAGGATCAATTCAGAATAATAGGGTTCTATAACATAGGTTAGTGAATAATTAAAAGTATTATTCGGGGGACTTAATTAGAAATAAAGTTGAGCTTAATTTTGGTTCATCCAACCAAATTGGTTTCCAAGTTCGAATTAATACTAAGCCAAATGGTTACCATAACCTGATATTTCATTAATATTAGTAAAACTGAGAATAGATTAAATATATACGATGAAGTTTCCATTATATTTTTAACCAATTTAATGTTATTGCCAAGTCAATCTCCTGGAACATTTTTCTTCAAATTTATCTTTTATCTTATCTTCTAAAAGATGCCAGTCAAATTTTAATCAACTAGGACTACGCGTCAACTCGCAATCGTATAATAGTGGAATAAATCCCTTAAACTTCTGACGTTCCTAAATACAAGAAATAGGATAAAATTAAGAAGGGGCATTTTATTTAGCTATGCATTGAACTGAGAGTTGAAAGGAGTGAAATGAATCCTATCTAGAATTTGTTTTTTTTTTTCAGACTTCTTTGCTGGAATTTTTGTAAATCGTAAGAGTTATGAAACATATATTGTGGTAATTTATTCCACCACCTCTTATAAAAGAATTCCTGTATTTTAGAGGTCTATACTCTTCTATGTAATGAATTTTGTAGAACTGCCAAACGTGTATGGTGTACTTCTGAAGAAACGACCCAAGATATCGAAATAACGTCATCACATAACGGTACCTTATGATATCACGGCTTTGAATATATATGTCATTAGTACAGATGGGTCCATCGTGTTCGACAAATGCATTACAAAATTTTCTTAACCTGCTGTAGAATTTACTAAGACAATATATAGGAACCAATTTTCACAGTTACGTAGGTAAAATACTTTTTTTTACTACACACCCAGTTTCATCTTTTGGGATATTGCAGTTAAAAGTGGGATTTTATAAAAAAAAAAAAAAAAAAATTCAAACCTCCAAAACAACCATTATACATGTGAAAATTTCAAATACATCCTATATTTATTATTATACTGTGAGAAAGGTCTTTTCACACTCTTTTTAATGGTAGTACAAGTATAACAAGTATGTTATATATTGGAAAATAGTATAATAGAGGACACTAATGCGAAATTTACACAAGAATTTTAATAAAAAATACATTTCCATACTTTATTTCTCATAAATTTATTTTGCATTTTGATTTCTTGTTGAAATATGTGTGTAATCAAGGGTTGTAAATGATCGGACTCAATTGTCAAACTTAACTCATCTTTCAACTCAAATTTTGAGTTCGCTCAACATGTGAGCGCATTGTTTCGCTCAAACCGAGAGCGGACTCAAAATTTAAGTTGGGACATGAATTGAGTCGAAATTTTAGATTTTTACAACCCTGATGATAATCTACCAGGTTCCTCAGATGAAAATAAAAGTATAGGTAGTTCTAAAAATCCAACACTTCCCAAATAATACTAGACGTTGGTTATACTCCTGCAGAGGGGCCCGAAGATATCGAGATGATGCCATAACCTAACAATACCTTATAACGTCACGGTTCCTACCTTTCAGACATTTGTACAGAGCATCTTGCAATTTTTAAATATTATACGTAATATTTTAATTAAATTTGTCAGTGGTCAGTGTAACCGTAACACTTCAATTAAACTCAACATTTTTATACCCGTATGACTATATAGTCCAAGGGTATAATAAATTTGCCATTACGTTTGTGACGCAGAGAAGGAGGGGGGGTAGATATAGACTCAAGTGTATGGATCGGATCAGAATCGAAAAATAAATCGATTTAGCTATGTATGTCCGTCCGTCCGTCTGTCCGTCTGTCCGTCTGTCCGTCTGTCCGTCCGTCCGTCATCACGATAACTCAAAAAGTAAAGGAGCTAGGATTATGAAATTTTCACAAATTCGTTCTTATGCAAAAAACGGAATCGAGTTTTAAATTCAGCCATTTTGGTCCACGGGTTCGAGTACCTCCCATACAACTTCTTATTTTATATGAGCATTACTCTGTACCTATGGAAGCTGCGCGTCTGAAGTATTGCCAAAAGTAGTTTAGTATAATGGCCAAAGTTACTGCAAAATTTGGTTGGTCTACTGCAGAGGGTTCGAGTAGCTGCCATACAACTCCTTCTTTTATATGAGCTTTACACTACACCTGATGAAGCTGGGTGTCTGAAATTTTGCCAAAAATAGTTTAGTGTAATGGCCAAAGTTACTGCAAAATTTGGTTGGTCTACTGCAAAGAGTTCGAGTAGCTGCCATACTACTCCTTCTTTTATATGAGCATTACTCTACACCTAATAAAGCTGAATGTTTGAAATTTTGCCAAAAGTAATTAACCGGATGATATAATGTATATGTTACGGTCATACGGGTATCCCAGAGTTGACACAGTTTACTCTACTACACTCTTCCTAGTTTTTATTAATTTTTATAAGATTCTAACATTGATTCCCTGGTTATCTAATTGCAAAATAATAAAAAAAATAACATTCTGTTTAAACAATTATTTTCAAAAAAATTTAGGTTGTATATAAATTAAAAAATATCATTGTTCTTAAAACGTCCTTCAAGCTTCATTCTATATTTAGTCTTGTTTTTTTTTTCAATTATTTAACAAATAAATACAAATAAAACAACATTTTCGCTCCATATAACATGTTTTTTTTTCTGCCTAATTTGAACATTTTCCAATACAATACAACAACAAACACATCTAAAAAGAACATCCATTTTTGTAAAAACAAAAAACAAACTAAAAAAACTTTGAACTTATTTGCAAAAATGTTAGAATCAAAGTTTTCACTTGAAACACTTCAAAATCACAATGACATAAAAACAAAAACAAAAGTAGAAAAAATCAAAAAAAAAAACACTAAAACACTACAAAAAAAATCTCAGTCAGAAAAAACACAACACAAAAATAAAATTTAATTGCATGATACAAAAAAATAAAAAAAAAACAAAAAATGTTGTTATAATAGCAATGTAGCATGCAACTAGAATAGAAACATAAAAACTTTATATCTGGAACGAAAACTAAAAAAATAAAAGTTTGAAACAATGCCAAACAGGATTAAATTTTTGTTGTTGTTGTTGTTTTTTTTTTTTTTTTATATTATTATTATATTTATCTATTATTCAGTTTTATTGCTTCCATATTTGTATTCTTTTAATTCAACACTAATTTGTCTTATTTTCACTTCAAAGAGTATATAAAATCCTTGGATATCCTTTTATTATACAATATAGTTATAACATTATCCTTGAATTAAAAAGTCAGATAAATTTTTGTTTTTTTTTTATAGATAGAGAGGCGGATAATATAAGATATATTGTAAAACTATTTATTAGATAGATATATAGTATATATAAAATATTATACGTGCAAGTCTATTTACTGTTATCATTGCAACTTTAGAAATTGAGAAATTGATGCCAATACCAAAACTACATTTGTTTTATTTAATACATTTTTGAATAGACAAAACGATTTAAGACTTTTGGCAATGATTTTGAGTTGTATACGCCCTCTTAAATGGGAAAACAATGAACTGATGTTGACTTTGATGTATAAATGCTGCAGTAGATAAAATTTAAGAATTTATAAAACTGTTTAAAAACAAGTGAGGGAAAAAACCAAGGGTTTTTAAAAAGCACATTTTCAAAATTATATACGGTTTCTTACTGAGTATTTTATCATTTATTTTTATAAAAATATATATTATGATTTTGTTATTTCATTAATAATTAATTATATGACTAATAGTGAAATACTTAGAATACAACCCCAATGCATTCAAGAAAACCTGTTATTAAGTGCAAAATATAATGTTGGGGTTTCAATGTTAACGTTTAATTTTGGAAAAACTTACACTGGTGAATAAGTTACTGTTTTATAAGAACATAAAAGTTTTAATTTTGAAGACCTACTAGCCCTTCAATGGGGAAGGTTCCCAAATTTTTGCTTAGCAAACTTATGATGGATCTGCTCACCCCCCTCCTGTGTTCACCCTTCCATTTTTTTCCGGTTCTAGGAAATTTATTTTAAACTTCAACAAAATTTGGAATTTTACCTAGAACATTATTATCTAACCAAAAATGGTTAAGACTAAGAAACAATTTCTTCAATTTAAAGAGACCCTTTCAAATTTAAGAAAAACCTTTAACGTATGTTGAAATATAATGCTGCAGCTGTAAATTTTGCATATTTGTAAAAAAAAATTTGAACAGGTGTTAAAGTTACAGGTGGTTGAAAATAGCAAAATTTCAATTTTCGAGCCCTTGTAGCTCCTAAACAGGGGGCGTGACAAAAAAAATTTGTTAACCGACTCCTATTAATTTTGAAGGACCTAACTTCTCCCAAAATATCAAGAGCCTAAGTTGAACCGTTTAGAAGATATATGGAGCTAAAAATTTTGCAAAAGTTGAGTTTAACTTAATGGTAAATTTTAGTACCGTTTGGTAACTCTATACATCTTAGCTTTAAATTTTTGTAAAGCTTATAAAACCAGCTATCTTTTGCCGTTTTCAGATTGAAAATACACTTAACAAAACTCTTGTTATAATAATTTAAAAATAGGGCTTTTTCCAACTTTGGGGGGCTATAGCTCCGTAACGGGTGGGGCTACAGAAAAAAATTCTTCTACGAAATTAATTTTTTTGTAATATCTACCCGTGGTTAAAATTTCTTTACTCTATTTCAAACGGTGTAAAAGTTTTTGTAAACATACGGACGGACGGACGGACGGACAAAGTCAAAATTAAGAAAAACCTTTAACACTTATTGAAACTTTCGTTTTGGAGCTTTCAATTTTGTATAGAAATAAAAAAAAAATTTGACAGGTATTCAAGTTATAAGTGTTTAAAAGCTAAATTTTTAGCAAAATTTCAATTTTCGACCCCTTACAGCTCCTAAAGAGGGGGCGTGACAAAAAAATTTTCTTAACTGACTCTTACTTATTTCTAAAGATCTAACTTCTCCCAAAATTTCAAGTTTCTAGATTTAGCCGTTCCGAAGTTATGAGGGACCAAAAATTTTGTAAAACTTAGTTTTGAATAACGGTAAATTTTAGTACCGTATGGTAACCCTATACAATTGGCTTTAAAAAACTTGTAAAGCTTATAAAAACAGCTGTCTGTTACCGTTTTCAGGTTGGAGATATACCTTATAAAACTGTAATTATAACTGTTTAAATATGGGGCTTTTTTCGACTTTGTGGGGCTGTAGCTCCGCAACGGGGGGGGCTACAAAAAAAAGTTTTAACATTAAATTATTTTTATTGCAATACCTACCCATTCCTGATATTTTTTTGTCAATCGTAGGTAAAAAGGGACGGACGGACGGACGGACGGACAGAGTGAAGCTATATAGGCACATTTTTACAAAATTTTTTGAAAATGTGCTAAAAAGGAACAGATTTTGTCGAACGGTTGATTTGTTTTTTAAGTGTATTTTTCAAAAATAATTAAAATAAATAGATATTAATGTAATCGTCTCCAATATACTTTTTACACTTTAAATGAAGAAAATTTAATTTTAAGTGAAATAAATTTAATTAAAAGTGAAAAAGTTCGACTCTACTGAAGAGTTTGTTGCATCCGCGTAAGACCAAATGATTATGTTTTACCAACTTATAAAATATATTCATATATTCTTAATGGCGCATATTATCCTTTAAGGACGAAAAGGACATTTAAAAGTATCCTGGTTGTTTTAGTTTTTTTGTATTTAAACCATTATATCTGGCAATCTATCAAATATGTATATATATTTAATTCTATACCAATAATTAAGGTCTAAAGAATATTTGAGCGTTTATCTCGTAAAGATAAGTGTTGCCGTTTTAAGGACATTGTAGTTAAAAGTTGAAAATTTTTGAAAAGATAAATGTTTAACATATTTCTCTAAAAGTCAAATATCTCAAAATTCGGCCTTCAAATCTTCCCAATATTTATACATGATAGGAAAGCCATTATTCTGTGCTATGATTCGTATATCCTAATCCTATATTCTTATATTTAAAAAATTAAAAATTAAATCAAAATTTTTTCACTTATCCTTTACTTAAAATTAAATATTCTTCACTTAAGTTGAAATCTCTTTTATAGTAACAAGAGGTTTACGACCATCTTAAAAATGTTAAGAAATTGAAGTTGGGTGAAGTTGAAGTTGAGGAATAGTAAAAATGAAAACTAATTAAAGCTATACGCCAACACCAGCATTGAAGAACGTCCACACCATTCTATACGTTAACAAACTTTTCACTTAAATCTTACTTCCCAACCTTTAATGATTTTCTTCTAACCACTTTTAAATCCAAAAAGAAAAAATAGTCTAGACTTAATCCCCAAAGTTTCTCATGCATTATTCAATCTTAATATTTCAAGTTTCATTAACCTGAAGAATTCGGTATTTTAAAACTGTTCTACGTATTTTGTGAGACGTGGAGCGTTTGTTATTCTCTTTTTTCAACAGATACCGAATCATTTTTTTGTCAATTTGAAAAGCAAAAATTTCAGCTGGTCTTGTCTTATGTAAAACATTTTTTGTGAACTTTTATACACTTAGATGCTCTTATATTCTTCTTTGTTTATAATATGATGTTTCTATTCAGTTTTATGCACTTTGTATGAAATGTAAAGGGGATTATCTGTTTCGGAAGTGCTTTAAACATTTTGTTTTTTTTTTATTTGAAAACTATAAAACATTTTAAATGTACACAAACAGGGCAAAGATACAAAGTATGAAGGTTTGAACCATAAAATAAACAAAAACTATAAGAGTGAAGAAATACCAAACGTGCACCAATTAAGTGTATAAATAAAATAAAAACAATAATAATAATCAACATAATAATGTTTCTGTCATCATTAAAATGAAAGAAGAAGTAGAAGAAGTGTTGCTTGAACTTTTCTAGTTCTCTTTTTAAATTCTTCATCCTTCTTTTCAAAATATCCGATAAAGTGCAATACAGTTTGTTGCTTAGGTCAGTCATTATTTTCTTTATTTCCCCATTCTGTTTTTTACTTTTTTTTTAATACTTTAACGTGATTCTGTTCAATCTAATCTAGTGTACTGGGATTGAAGTGAGTCCCAAGTTTTTTTTTTGGGGTGCTTGGCAAAAACAAAATTGAAATAAAAAGTACAACAAACAAAAATGAATGAGGGTTAAATGTCAAGGGAAAAGTTACTTTTAAATTACGTTGTATCTTTTGTATATTTAGTGCACACGGTTGTATCTTTAGATACATTTAATAAAATAAAAAAAAAATCTATAGCATATCTCTTTAGTTCATTGTTCGTTGATGTTTTGGGGTGCAAAAAATATATATATATTTTTTAATAGTATATGTATACGAACAGATGAGGTTGATTTTGACTACATCAACTAACCAAGTTGTTGATGTTGGCAAAGGTCATTGATATTTTAATACTGGATGGATATTTATTTACTATAAATATATATATACTTTGTTTTTGTATCTTGTGTTTGAACAAAGAATTAAAAAAAATATAAAAAGAAAAAATTAAATTAAAAAAGAAAGTATAAAATATAATTATGAAGAGAAAAAAAAACTAATAAGATATAAGAGATTTGGAAGTATACTCGTGTCGTGCATATACATTTGATCTAAGGGTATATAAAGTTGTTAAACATACAAAACAAATAATCTAAAGAACGTTGAAAAGTTTTAAATTCTAAAATGATATTTATAGTGTAGGATTAAAGGAATTTATTTTCTTTTAAAATTAGAAATAGTGTAAGTTGTAAAATTTAATTGTTTGTATGGTGGATGTTATTGAAAGAATTAGATAGGATTTACATATAATTAAACAATTTAATTAGGAAATGAATTAATTATAAAAAGAAATTAATTTGTTTGATTGAAGATTGGCTAGACCCCAAGGTAGATTATTTTTATACACCAACACGTTCATTATATTGAAAATATTTTCAAATAGACAAACAAAATGTCTTTGAACTTGATAATTTTTATTTTTAATATTTTATAATTCTAAATAAGTGATACTATGAAAGTATGATATTACATTCTAATATACAATGTAATATATTGTAATACATATATAGAAACTTTGTTCTATGTATCATTAACAGAAAGAAAATTTTTAAAAAATATTAAATTAAATCTGACTAATAGCTCAGTGATAAAGTGGCAGCTTTTCAATTTCAGTCTCGGGTTCAAATCCTGGTCGGATCATATCTAATAAAAATATAGTGTTTATTAAAATAATTTAATAAGAAGTCCAAATGTCAAATAGGAAAAGGATTAATATTATTAAGGCAATATTTACTATTGTCTGGTACTACAAATAAATAAATAAAATAAATATTGAAATTTCATTTAAGCCCCTATATCTTGGAAACTAGAAGAGACCTAGCTAAGCTCCCATATACAAAACTCATAAGTATCTATGCAGTGATATATAGCAGTGCACTTAATTAGGAAACACCTAATTTTTTATATATATAATATATGTAATGTCCTTCATAAATTTGTATTCGAATCAAAATATTTTACACAGCAATTATAATTTTTTATAAATGAATTAATTGAATTTAAAATTATTTTTAATATTATAATTTGATGTAGGTTTATGATATAAACAAAATAAATAATATTACTTATTAAATTAATAAATATAGTATATATCTGCCACAACTGAAAAAGAAATGCACGTTCTATTCCCCTATCACATAGTATTAGATGAAACACATACACAAACTATAAATATATAAATAATCTGATCTGTTATCTGAATATTTTATTTATTAATTACGAATAAAATAACTAAAGCCAATTTTGAATAGTATGTATTAATCTTTACTATTAATTTTATTGTGTCATGTCCTTTCCAGTTCAATTTTAATTAACAATTGACATTTAACTGCATACATACAGTTGTCGCTGCATACAAAACAATGGTCGCTTCCATAGAATTACTAGTACTAGAATGGCAATAGAGAAAAAATTTTCAGACAAATTTCAAAATTTGGTACGTGTACCGTTTGTATGTATTTACTAGTTTCTCCGCGATTCATTTCATTTTGAAAGTGAAATATAAAAGAAACTTTTAGTACGATTTAAGTAAGATTTCAAAGTTAAAAGTAAATGAAAACAAATTATAAAATATTATATTCCAAAAATTTGTGTGTTGTTATGCTTTTTGAAGTTTTTTTAAATTATTAAAAGGATTATTAACATTAAATTAAATAAAGGATTATTAAGATGGGAAGAAAGTGTTGCTTAAAGATTTTTTTTTATTTCTTGAGGTTTTACAAATATCAGCCGATTTTTTTAAAATTATTTTAAAGGTATTTTCCTTTTGGTTTTTGCTTTCCATTTTTCATTATTATTAAGTGACCTTTCTGTAAATTTACCAAAACATAGTACCTATATTTTCGAATAGAATCAATTTGAAAATCATATTGTAATGCTAAATTTTTTAAATAATAAGTAAAATTTTGATTGAATAAAAAAAGGGTAAAGAAAACACGTTTAATTTTTTATTCGGAAACGTTAAGTTATTTGAAAAAGAAATCAAAACTCTCCTTACGGTTAACATAAATGTAGATTTCATTTTTGCAAAAGGTTCGTTCACATTTAAAAATATCTAAAAATGTTTATATATTCACAAGATTATAAATACTTTTTGTTTTGTTCAAAAAATTATGATTTGTTTTTGATTTACTTATTTTCATTTCTACGATGAATAAATACCTTAAGATAAATCAAAATAGATATGTAAGTTAATTAAAATTAAACTAAAAATATACTTGTTGGAGATTCCATTATTTTTAAAAATAATTTACTGTAATTTCTTCTAATATTATTCAAATTTTTTTCTTGATGTTTTCTTCAATTATATATTTAATATTAAAAAGTAAATATTTAAAATAAAAGTAAATTAAATTAAATAGTAAAAATCTTTATTCGAAATAACTTACAATACACAAACTGCCCAATCCTAATGAGAAACTGCCTAATAAACATTCTCATTTACTCACATTTAAGCAATGACAGATGAAGTAGCCGTACCATTTGTATACGCATACGAAATTGCATATGTATTTTTTTGTCTGAATACCTCAGGATAGGAAATCACATTAGAAGAAAAGAGTCGGGAACATTCTTTTGCCATTCTAGAACTAGTAATTCTATGGTCGCTTCCAATAGCATCTAACGCTACAAGAAAAGTACAGTGCTCGTTAAGATTTTGTGCTGAACGATTTTTTTTGCAAGAAAATTTTATGCTAAATTATGCTTTGGATTTTAATTGACGTTTAAGTGTTTACATTTTAAAGTAAAAAAGTTTGTTTACAAGATTTTGTCAGTATTTTTGGAAGTGACGCTTGACTTTTTTTAAGCATAGAAATAGAATTTTTTAAATGTTTTGAAAGCCATACAAACCCTTCATTGTAATACCAATAGTCAAAAGTAAAATTTTATTTAAAATAAAAATATACGAAGAGTATTCAACGGAATCAAATGTCATTTAATTTTGTTGCAAACCGTTCAGTACAACAATTTTTCGCTAGATGCTACACCGCTACAGTTCAATGTAGTGGTATATTCTCCTGAATGCGACGAATGCTTAGATACATATTATGTTACATTTGTTTATTTTTTCAATATTGACAGTTAAGTTGTCAATTAAGAATTTATTTGAAATTTGTTAGTTTCGATTGATTTGATTTTAATTTTATTATTAAAAAATCAAATGAAATTATTTCATCAATTAAACTTTCATTAAGCTATGAATTAATTTTTATACTAGTGAAGCTTTAAGAGAGAAACTTCGACTTTTACAACTTGCTTAATATAATTATTACAAGATGTTAATTAATCATTAACTAGTTTTTGATGTTCAATAAATTCCTAATCTTAAAAGTAAATATCCAAATTAATGATTAAATTCCTATAATAAATATAAAACGTTTTTAATTATCTTCAAACAAGAATTTTTTGAATATTTCTCTTAAACACTCCAAAATTTTAACGAAATTTAATTATTGCTAATAAAGTTTTATAGACAATGACCACGCGCCCTGCTTTATATTCATTATTTTCTATTTGTGTTTATTTAAAAATTCTCCAAAAAAAAAAATAAAATTCTGACTATCAGTTCGTTAATTCATGCTAAAATTAATTATTGTTTCATTTAAAAAAAAACTAAAAACAAAAATCAAATCGCTAATTTTATAGAACATTTTCATTAAAAAACAAAATTTCATTCGTTCCAAAAAAAACAACAACAACAATTTCCAATTTCAACAAAAACTATTTTTAATTTAATATAAATTTTAGATGTTCTCCTTAGCATTAAAAATTTTTTAAATTTTATGTTTTCTATAAATTGGGAGCATAAACACATACTTATGTTAACACAGTCGTCGTAGGTCAGAACTCAGAATTTAGAAAATTAAAAAATGTGAATGGCGAATTCTTAAATTAAATCGCGAAAATATTCTAAAAAGATAAAGAGTCCATAAGTCAATCGTACGACCACCTGAACTGTTGAAATAACGAAAAATTTTTGAAGTAATGAACATTCCGCAAACCCCTCAACTACCCGTCAGATCAAATAGAAACAAAACAGCATATACAGTATCTGTGTGCTGATGTATGTATATATGGAATGAAACTATTTTGGCATGTTGTTTACCCCAAAATCTCCAAATTGAAACCGTATAAATAATGTGTTAAAAAATTAAAATTCTAACAAAAAAATAATAACAATAATAAACATAGAACCAAAATAATCATTTCAATGTCCCAGTTTTCAATATTATTATTTTTTTTCACAAATTTCGTGTTAATTACATTATAGTATCAAAAATATTTAAAGAAAAGATGAGTTCATTTCTAGGTCCATTTTTATATTTATGTATTTATGTAGTATTTTGTAAAAAAATATTATTTATTTTTAAAAATATATTTTTATTGTATAAATAAACTTTTTCGATTCAACGTTTCGTTTATAATGTTTAAGTTAATCGCATTGGATTCAAGCGACCCGATTTTCTTGCGTGCTGCCGTTTTCGTCGATTATCCCTTTCAATGTTTCTGAACCTTTCCTGTGTCGTATTTAATCACCATTTTGCTTTTTCACTCGAAAACCTCTACAATCTTTATCATTGCAGTCAATCTAGAAACATTTTCTTAATTTTTTGAACTAACTGTAAATTTTTTAAATTTAATTACTTTATTTTGATCAACTAGCTGAACTTTAGTATTTTTTTATATTTAATAAGTCCCAAAAGCATATAATTTGCATTTGATTCATTCAGCTAGGGAACTTGTTAATAAGTAAATTTCACAAAAGTTTTGACGATTTAATAATACATGTCAAAGTAACTGTATTATTACAGAATATTAAAAGAATTTTGGAGAATTGAGTAATATTTTTACTCCTATGAGTAGAAGTTATTTATCTTCTGCATTACAATTATATTCGTCAGTGGCGTTCATGTGACGTTTCGGAATGTCAGATATTGATTCTACGAAAATACGGATAATATATACAACCATTCAATCTTAACGTGACTATGACGAAAAAATAATAGATATTAAAAACGTTATGTTCTGTTTTTGACATTTCTGACAAAACACAACGTCTGTTTTTGACATTTCAAAACGTCGCAGGAAGCCATTACCATCTTATATAATTGTAGCACTAAAAAAACTTGAGATGCATTTATGATTTAATACAAAGCTCTACACCTACTTAGTTTCTTTTAATCAATATCTTTTAGTAATTATATAATAATTTAATGAATAATTAATAATTATATATCTTTAATAATAAAATATATTAATATAACAATAACAACAAATACAAAATATAAACAAATAATTTAATTGAATAATATAAATCACAGATATAAAAATACCATATAACTCAAATACAAAATATTACAATTTAAACAAAAATAGAATTGAATCTATTGAAAATCTAAAACGTTTCTACATGTTATAAGGCCTAGTACTATCTCATATTTAAATTGTATATGGAATTCATTAAGATCAATTCTAATAATACGATTATAATATGACCCCCTGTTCCAACATATACCTATGGTATAGACAGTCTGATTAATCTAACAGTTAAACAGTTAAGCGCTTAAAAAAAATTAAATAATAGTTAGTCTAATATTTAATTCAAATCTTAAAACAATCTGGAACTTTTAGTTAATTAATAATAAACTAATAAAAAAATAAATTTTTCAAGTATCCCAGTGTATTACTGAACAACTCTTAGCATTTTTAATAATATTTCAAAAACAAAACATAAATATGCATCATGTTTTTATATTCAATGTTTTATGTATTAATTATGTACTAACTAGACTAGATACTACTGATGATCTGATTTTAGAAAAATACCAATGTCTATATTGACGTTCACTAATATTTACATTTTCTAGTTTCATTTCATTTTGTAGTACATTTAAAAAAAAAAAAAAATACCTAATTACAAATTTGTTTTAATTAGAGAACGTCAAAAATCAAAATTGAAGGTTAAATTTCCATGTTTGCCAATTGTAACATAAAAGGTATCACAACATCTGTTATTCTAAATTTTGTATTTAGTAATTGATTTAATTATTTTGTTGGCGTAAAACTTAAATAAAACATTATTTTTTTTAATATATATTTTGTTTAAATTTAAAATATTTTCTAAAAATTTGTAAAAAAAAAAATATTGGATTTGTTTACAAATCAATTAAAATTAACATTTTATGAATAGATTTTAATGAAATGAAATTAATTTCACACTACCCATTATGTAATGAAGAACTACAGAGTTTTAATTTTTTATGATATGATTTTGAAATCCCGGAAGGTCTAGAAATAAAAATATTTTATTTTAGTAAGTGATTTATAATAACTTAAAAAAAACATTCTCCAGTTTTTATATTATTTATAATATTATATTGTATAATAAAAAGATTTAATGCTTCTTTTAATGTTTATGTTAATTAAAATTTCAAGGTTTAAACTTAAAGCGATTTATTTTTTAATGTCTATACAATTTAACTAAAAAAATTAATTTCTTTCTGGTTTTTCTTTGCTATTTTTATTTTTTGAGATAAAAAGTCGTAATTTGTGCGATAATTTTGAATCGTTTAGGTGTAATGATTTCAAGTTTTTCAAACAAATCTTAAAAAGTTAATTACATTATTATGGATATGTTTCATAGAAGAATATATACATAGGTACTTATATGTTATCTTAAATCTTAATGGTGTTTTAGTAAAATGACAAATAAAATTGTACTCTGGGTTGGTGTTATCAAATTACAATTGTATTTAACATATTTATTATACTTGATTTAATAAGTTGATCAAATATAACTCCTAAATTCAGCAGTACATATAATGAAAAATATATTACAATATTCGAAAATTGTTTAAGTTGCAGAATTGACTTTGAAACGTTAAAACGTAATAACAAATAAAGAGCGACAAAATAAAGTGACTTACAATTTAATGCTTACTTGATTGTATATTTCTATCTACAACAACTGAAATTATGATTCCTTTCCGCTGTTTCGAAAGACCTATAAAAAAAAATTCATAAAGACATCTTGGTTAGGTGAACTTTACTTCTTAAATTGTTATTTGACAGATTACTGTCAAAATTCAATATTTTTCTAAAATTAACTATTGTACTTCCGGCGTTTTTGTTTTTCTCATCAGAACAGAGTCAGAGCTGTCAAGCAAAAAAAATGGGTTTCTTTTTGTGCTCAGATTATCCATTTTGTGTTTATTTAGGTGGCAGAGCACAATCTATGAAATCGTAAAAATTTTTCAGATTTCACAGAGTTGTCAACAAAAAAACGTCAAATTAAGAATAAAATAATAAAAATGCCATTAAAAAAAATATTTCGTATATCGAGACATTTTGTTTTTAAGTTTTGTTTTTTATTTTGTTTTTTTAATATTAAAAAATGCAGAACGTTGATTTAGAAGGTTAAAATTTTAAATTTTATATCTTTTAAATTTCAATTTTATAAAATAAATTTTGATGAAATCAAACAATAATGACGTTAGAAAATAATTTGGATAAAAATTGACATTCTGTGTGGTCTGAACATTTCTTTTTTAACTCAGAGCGCCAGAGTTGGCTTAAAATTTTAATCTGAGCATAGTTTGCTCGAAGCGCTCGACATTTGCTCTGAGCACTGATCTGATGAGAAAAAGGAAAACGTCCTTGGATAAAAACTTTAAAATACAATTTTGTGACATTAGTTTTATGCGAAGTAACATTGAAATGTCATATCAATAATTGATTAAATGATACATATTCAAAATTGACAGTTAAAGTGTAGTGTAAATAGGGTTGTGTAAAATTTGTCTATAAATCATTTAATAATGTAATAATATTAAGAATATGAAGTTGAAAACTAAATAATCAGAGTAATATTACACAAAAATGTTTTTAAGAACTAATGGCTGCAAAATAAATAATTGTAATAATAAATAATATAAACTTTCGCCCAAGAATTAGAAAAATTAGCAAATTAAATTGACAGATTATTCTAACGCAATACAATACCTAAAAACTATATTGCAATAATAGTTCAACTTTATTTCTGGGAATTAATAGTCGGACTACATTGCTTCAAAAAATGTACAAGGACCTTTAAAGCTGGAATACCGTTTTTGAAACTATTCTAAATTTTTCTTGAATCACTTTGGTTCAACTGCTGGTTTGAAAGATACATAACCTTGTTTTTATAAATAATTCTAAAATTTGTCAATAAATGTCATTATAGGTTATTGTAATGTGATCTACATAGATTTAAAATCATATGATTAGAGTCAAGCATATACATATAATGCTATTTATTGTTAGGGCACATTTACGTACATGAAAAGACTAATAAATTTGCATTAATATTAATTATATTTTGATTTATTTTATTTTTTAAATTCAAGATTCAAAACATATAAATTTCTATAATTTCATGAACTAACCAACTCTTAAATGGAAATTATTTCACTCTTTTACGTTCTTACACTCACTATCATCAGAAGGTTTTTAAAAATACTTAAACACTAAACAGCGTCATTTTATTCTTATAAAACACCTTCTAGTACTTAAATTACTTTTTTACAACCCTTCTATTTTTAGTGTAATTATAATAACCTTCAAAAATTTTAAAAAAATATTCTTAATAATTTTTGTTGTTTTTTTTTAAACTATTTATACTCTAAATATTACGAATAAACTTATACAATTAATAGAATAAAAAAAATTAAAACAATGCAATATTGAGTAGATACCCAAAGTCAAGATTATTATTACATATTTCCCTTCAAATAAGAAAACAAGAGAAGAAATCCAAATAAATTAGAACAAAACCTTAATAATTCCATTGTTTTAAATTAATTAAATTATTAAAAAAAACTAAAAAGCTACAAAAAACAAAAAAATGGTTTTTAAAAGGACATCAAGATCAACCTAGGAATTCACATTTATTTATATAATGATTATATTAATAATTTAAGCCCCTGGACTAATTTTAAACAATGTTTTTTTTTCTTTTTTTATATAACTGTATTTTATAACAATATAATGTGGTATATATGTAACTACATATGTATATATATATATATATATATATATATATATATATATATATATATATATATATATATATATTTATAAATAAATATTAAAATAAACCTATATAAATAAGCTTATATACATACATCTATACACAATTCTCCTGTTCATTTCACTTAATAGTTCTTAAAACCTAAGCAACCCCCTACCCCCAAACCCCTAAAAATTATTCAGATTTTTCTTAAGTATAGTATTATCTAAAAGTTTTATATAAATTTTTTATTTTCTAGTTTTTTTATTTCTATTTTGAATAAAAAAACATTTTTAATATGCACCAAAAAGTTCTTAAAAAAGTTCTTCTATCTCTTTCTTTCTTTCTTTTTTTTAATAATTATCGTACATAATTGTTTTTTTTTTAAGTAATTATAATAGCTACGTAGAGAATTAAAATAATTTATGCATTACACAAGTACACAAACATATCAACATATCTATAGATACATTCTATTTTTGATAAATGTATGTATATATTTATTTTTACATATATACAATTTTCACTATAAGATACACATTTCACTATCTTAAGATAAAAAAAAGTTAAAATATTAAAAGTAGGTCTTCTTTATCTTTAAACTTATAATGAAGAAGATACAATGAAGAGTACAACAGCAACAATAGCAACAACAACAAATTCACTTGTCCTATTTATTAAATAATAAAAAAAAAAAAGAAAAAAAAAATAAATAAATTAATATTTCCCTAAACATTGCGTTGCACAAAATCATATTACAAATTATATACTTTAATTTAAAAAAAATTACTTATAATAAAAATACACAAACAATCTCACAAATACATATTTACTATCTGTAAGATTGAAATATACAAAAAAAATCTATACTCACTATTTTTTCCACTTTACTTGCATAACAGCAACTAGCAGTACAGTACAGTGTAGATAAGTTTTTGAAATAGAAAAATAAAGTTTTATTTTTGAAAAAATCCTTGTGAAGGATCCTCTTATTTCTGAAATTTTGAGTTTTAAAGTCCTTTTATTTTTTTTAATATAATCATGTCGATGATAATGATTACAGATTTTTTATTAAAAATAATGATGATGATGATTATGATTATGATAGAAATAATGATATCTACAAACTTCATGCAATTTTTTTTTTTCTTATTTATTTTTAGTATCTTATGATTTTGCAAATTATTATAATTTTATAGAAGAAAATATTTTTTATATTTTGAAATTTTATTTAATTTTTGTAATATATTAGGTTACAGTTATGGTCGCAATAATGGGTACACTCAATTTATTTTGATATTTTTTATATAGTGTTTAAATATTTTGATAATTTCTTAAACTGTTTTATTATTCTATAAAAAATGATAAAGGTATGATAAAAATGATACTCAATAATCATTTATAAAAAATTAAGCGCAGTAGCCGGTAAAGAGGCCATCTTTCACGTGGAAGGTCTCGAATTTATCATATCTAATAAAAAAATATCGTAAAACTGTAAATTTAGATCGTGATAGTGTATATGGTAATATAAAATAAAATATATATATATAACTCTTGTGTAAGATAATAGATGGTGCCCAAAGTTAACATTTGAGCATTCATAATATTATAAAAAAGCTACAGCCGAATAATACAACAGCTTAGTGAAACTAATTAGGCTTGGCGGAAGCCCTATATTTCTTTTAAGGAGTGAAAAAGGAATACACAAAAATCCGAAACAAATCAAGACTCAACTGAGTTATAATTAAAATGAAATCATATATTTTATAGAGTTAACAGTAGTTTTCATTATATTAATTTAGTTCGAAATTCTATACTGCCGTGCTAAGGAAAATGTCTTTAGCGCCAAAAGCGAATTTTCGAGATAATGTAATATTTGACATAAGATAAATGTCTCACAACTTTGTACTAAGAAAAATGTCATATATCTCGTTGCAAATTCATTTAAAACTAATAACTAATACGCCGCATCTACCTCTAAGTCACATCTATGTCTAAGCTTTAATTACTTAATAAATCTGGTATTGTTTAGAAAAAAAGTCGTATGTTCATATTAACTATGAACGCCTAATACTATCTTATCTTTAGTAGGTCCAAAAAATTTTTTTTCTTTATTTAACATATTTGTTTTTCAAAAATTCAAAAATAACTCAGCATAGCGATGTGCGAATATGAAACACTAAAAGTTAAATTACCTAAAACCAAGAAAATGTAGAAACGACTTTCTTTTTTTGGACGGCAGTATATACCCTCTCAAGTTCCAAATTTTAAAAACTTTTCGAAATGCCTTAAAAAGATTAAGATTGTCGCCTGAGTTGCTTTATGTATTTCAAAATACCGCCATCCTTCTAAGGAAGTATCTTCCAAAATTCTAGAAGTTCGAATATATTCGCTTCTAGAATTCGAGTGTGAATTCGAGACTTGAAACAAATATCATATTGTCTCAATTGTTTTAAGAGAATGTAAAACCTACCTTGTCATACATACCTTTGCTGGGATTTTAAATTTATTAAAAAAAAACACTTTAGATTTGACTCTCTCCTTATAATCAATGTATTGTTGTATTTTTTTAACTAATTTAACACAATTTAGAAAAATTTTAATGCAAAGTAAAATATTTTTTAATCTCATATTATTTTTCAATAATTTTTTAGTGTATTAAATGGGTTTAATATTTTATTTATTTTGGGAATTATGTTTTGTTTTTTAATTATTTAAATTTAATTAAATTAAACACTTTAGATTTTTTAAAATTATATCTGTATCTATTATTTTGGCCATAACTGTACAAAAAAAAAACATGTAAAAAAAATGTGGAGAAAAAAAAAAGGTATTTTCCTAATTTTAGTTAAAAATAGAAATAAGTTGTTTTTTTTTTATTATACATTATTTTTATTCTACCTTTAGACAACCACTTACTATCACCACAAAAAAAAAAATCACTAGTCTTCACTCTAGCCCTCTTTAATGAATTTTTTTATTAGATAATTTGTAACTAAAATAAAATTTAATAAAAAAAATTTACTAATTTTTGTTTATATTTTTTCTTATCCTTTTTTTTTAATTTTTTTTTTCTTTTTTTCAAAAACAGGACATCATTATTCATCGTCACCAGTTTGGTGTATGCTATGATATTAATAGTTGTATGCATCGCTTATGTAATAAGTGACGTCACTACACATCGATTGCCTATCCTATATTATGAAGGATTCTTTACATATTTATATGGGGCCAGTATCCTGTTTTTACTTTATGTATTTTGCTTCTTGTTACAGGGTAAGTACAAATTATATAAATAAAATATACTTATATATAATCAGTATATATATACTTTATATATATATAAATTTACATAATATATAATGTAACTAAAAATAATCATTTAATAAGTTTGTTTGTTAAATTTCTTTTAATTTTTTTTTTTCTTATGTTTTATAATTTTTTTTGTGTGTGCTTTCAACTAAGATTTGAAATCTGTAAATAAAAATGAATACAAATTCATCTTCTGTCTCATTCTGCCTCGCACTGTTTTTTATATTCTTAAAAAAAAAAATATGAAATTAGAGTAAAATAAAAAAAAATGAAAGAGAGACTTAAAGTACTTGAATGACATTATTAAATAGACTAAAATATAAAGTAAAATATTTATTTTTTCTTTAAGTCTTTCCCAGGTAGCACAATGTGGCTTCTAAAAATTTTAATTTCGAATTTTGAATATTTTCCAAATTCTTATGTCCCTTATTAAAGATCAAATTAAGCTTTTAATCAATTTATCAATATATTATATTGTATTTAAAATTTTCTAATAATCCCAAAGCTTTAAAAGCGAATGAAACTACCTTACGAAAAATTAGATAGTGTGTTAAAAGTGATAGTAGATCTTCGATGCTAGCACTATTACTTAGGTTAAATACTCTCGACAAATTTCACTCTATCCTAGATTTACTCTACTCTAGAATTTATACAAATAAACTATAATACAATTTTCTAAATTATTCAAATTTTAATTATAAATAAAATATAACTAACAATAATTAAAAATTTTTTAAAAATCAAAGAATCCTTCGGAAGAAAGAAGAAACCTTATGAAGGAATTGAAATGGACGATATAGGCAAGAATTTTTCATATTTATTATATTTTATTAATTGAATTAAATTTTATATATTATTTTAAATTTTACTTATAATTGACATGGAAAAGCTTTTAATTATTTGGGGTTGTCCAAAAGGTTCTATAACATTAATCCCCTTTAAATTTTTAGAATTAATTTAATATTTTATAAACTATGGTGAATTTTTATGAAGCTCATTATATTTACATTCTTAGTATTTGGCAGATTTGAATCAAAATTATTATAAAAAAATATACTTTTTAAATTAAAAATAAAATTAAAAAATCTGAGTGCTTAAATTCATATAATAACAATTTTTTTTATTATTCATCTACCACTAAAAAAATTTGATAAAAAATAAAATATTATATCCTACCATTATGGGGTAAATTTTAAATGTTGTATAACAGGTCTAACATTCCATCAAACCCGAATCCCAAACTTCTTAAACTCTAACTATAGCTATAGCTGGTATATATTGATTTAACATTGCCTATTAATCTTAACACCACAATATTAACAAACAGCTAATAAATAATACATAATTATTAAATCCAAATTTTTTTAATATTTAATTTTTTCATAAAATTGTGCTACCTGGAATTATAAGACTATATGCTAACATTTAGGATTAAAATATTATATAGTAGATTTAAAATACATTAATGGATTATAATGTACACATCCTTGGATTTCTTATAAATTTAGTTTTATACATATACAATTATTGTATATATATATATAGAATTTTATATATATATAATATAGAAATACATACAAATCATTGAAAAAGCACTGATATAATTTTACATTATGGGTTTTTTGAAGAAAAGAAAAGAAATAGGGAGCAATTGATGTATGGGAGATGGGTTTGCTCTACATTTTTTTTTAAATAACAACAACTTTTGTATTTCTTTTCTTTTCTTTTTGTTTTTTTTTTTTTTTTTTTTATTGTGCACCTTTTTTTTTAATAATTATTTTTAAGAGTATAACGGTACTTTTTTTTGTTGCATAGCTATTTTTCAATTGAAATGCAACAATATGCACCTGTTTGCAATATTATTATTATTATTATCATCATTAACCAAACATCGTTACATTGCCGTTTTATATATATATACAATATATATATATATTTTTTAAATACCGTTATTTTGTTGTTTTTTTTTTAATTGTAATTGTAATCTAAGCAGAAAGCAGTTGCTGTAATGGAAATAGTAAACCAAAACCACCACCAAAACAAAAGAAAGAGAAAAAACAAAAACCAAAGAAAGGCGAACAACCTAGTGATTCAAAAGATGGTGGTAATGGTGGTAAAGGTGGTTCAACAAAAGATTCCGGTAAAGGTGGAAAACCAAGTCCATTCCAGGTAAGAGTTGAAAATTTTCAAGAAAAATCTTTTATTTTTTTTTTTGCTTTTGTTTTATTCTGCGTTCCTTGCTTTTGATATTGTTTAATGAATATCTATAGATATTAAGATTTAACGGTATTAAATTGAAGGGGAAAATTTACATTTAGAAGAAAAATGTTCATTAATATGAAAAACACATAATATGTATGTGCCCATCAGATATCATTTAAATGTATCCATAAGATATTTTATCAAATTATAACCATATATATATAAAAAAATCATTCATTTTAATAAGATTAAGTGTTGGATATGGCATATATATATATATATAAATTTTGCTTTATTATAATTTAAATATATATATATATATAATTGTTTTTATATAATTTATTGCTTTTTATAATAAAATGAACGCTTATACAACAATTTTTTTATGGAATTAATTTATAATGTACATATTTTTTTATTTATAAAAAAAATTACAAAAATTTAACAATTTGCTTTTGTAATAATAAAAACTTAAAACTATGGAGTGTACATTAATAAACACTGCTTAATATTACACAAATTTATACAATTACAAGTGCTAAGTGATAGGAAATGGAACCAATTAACCTGAATAAATCAAGAAGGAAAAATTTCAATAAGTACTCAACATTTTTATATAGGTCATGCTTAATTGAACTTTTACTTTAGGTGAACCTTATTCCATCAGATGGTTTAAAATTTCAGATGGATGAAATGAAATTTTTTGATAATTTAATATAAAATCCAAATCTTGTTTAAATTACATAAGTTCTTTGCTAAACAGATACATTTAATATATTAATTATATTAAATATTAATTAAGATAAATTAAAATCTTAATTAAAATTTTAAAGCAATTTAAGTGTTTGTTTTTTTTAGAAAGTGCTTGACCTAAGTCAATTGAATTTAAATCCCAATATTGCTAATGCATTTTAAATTCGAGCTTTATCAGTATAAAAATTAGTTCTTTAAATAGAATCTTCAGATTCGAATTCTTTATAGATGAAAATACGACTTTTTTATAGTATAGGAATTTGGCTCTATAATTTTATTATTAAAGAATACCTTTTATATAATTCAGTCAGAACTTCCTGAGAATGATAATTTCATGAATCCCTATTGATGAACTTATGTAAGATCTTAAGTGTTTCAAAGCTTTAACCATTTGTGAGATATTTAATCTTGTTTAAGTATATGTTCGTAAAACCTCAAAGTATCGTTAGAGACAATATTTAAAATTATGTACTAACTAACCCCATGTGTTTATAGCGCCAAACTAAATAAAAATTTTATGGTAACTTCCTCTGACCGGAGGGCGAATACACAGCCCCAATTTTTAAACAATTATTTTAAGGAATTCAAACCTTTTATATTCGAACACAATTCACAATAATCAAATTTATAATTTTCTAAAACTATTAGCTGAAAATTGAGAAAATTTTAATTAGAAATTATATTCCAAAAATTTGAGCTCAAAAATTACTTTATTTATACAAAACTTATTTTAATTCAGTATTCCTTAATATTAAATTTTAAATTTAAACTAATGCAATAATTATTTTAATAAATTTGATTATTTCCATTTTATATCTTTAATAACTTTCAATTTCAAAAACTGTTAATAAATTAAAAAAATTCTCAAAATTCATTCTATTTCTGAAGTTAAGATTGACTCAACACTTACTTTATGTATTTAACGTGGGCTCAATCGAATTTGACCTAAATGGTTTATTAGTCGAAAGCTAATAAAATGAAATGATGTCAACTTAATAGTACATAATAAAAACTTTTTTATTTAAAAGTTGTTTTATATATATATATATATTTAATATATAATATAAAAATTATAAATATATAAGCTTACGCCACCCTTTTATAATTTTAAAGTGTTTCTTTCATAATTAAATTATTAATAGCCTGTAAAAAGTAAACCTGTAATAAAAAAAATTTTTAAAATAAAATAAATTTGAAAAAAAAAAGTTTAATTTAAATATCTTATAGATATTTAAATAAATAATAATAGAATTTAATTAAGAACTAGTCATAGAACTTTAGATTTAAATTAAGTAAAACAATGATTAGAACAGAAAAAAAAACCACAAAACCACTTTAGCTCAGCTCTCTTTTACTCTCACTGTTATTTTGTTTTTATTATAATTTCTATTCATTTTAAAAAATTTAACTTTTTTTTAAACTATAGCTTTATTTGTTTATTATCATATTTTATCATTATTATATTTTTTAAAGAATTTTAAAATTAATTAATAAAAAACAAAAAACACATAAACAAGAGAATCGCTATTTTGTAGTTATTTGTTACTTTTTTATAGAAAGAATTTTTTGCACATTTAATTTCTAAAACTACAGAATGGTGTGAAAATGGTCGAATTGATCTTTGTTTTTTGCTAAAAATGAACAAAACTTTAAACTGAAGGGTTTTATTAAATATTATTTTTGATATTCGCTTATTTTTTACTTCTTCATATTAAACTACGCTTTAAATATGAGGAATTCTATGCACTGCATTTATCGTAATCGCGTTTTTGCAATCAATTAATTCATTATTAAAACAGGTTCCCATTTAAAACAATGAAGCCTGTGCTAAAAATCAATATGGTTCAATATCAATAATCACTGACCGTCGATTAAAAGTAAACCCCTAAGTCAAGTAATTACAGGAAGGCTTAAAAATATTTTTTTTTTAATCTATAATGATTTTATGAAAATTTTGGAATAAATTTTGTATTTAAGTTTTGATGAAAGCCAGTAAGAGTGGCAAGAAATAAATGGATATACCAGCTCTTACCAAAGTCATGACTCAGAATAAAATCAAATGTGTTATAACAGAATTAACTTATAATTTAAAAATGATTCGACTATATTCACATTTATATCAAATACAATAGTTTAAATATGATGAGGAATTCTATGACTATTTAATCTTTTAGGAGTAAAAATCTCAGATAATAAAATAATTGACAATCTAATTGATAATCTAGTCTAGTTAGTTATAAAACCTTAGCTTGAGGCTTTTTTAATTACACGATTAATCATCCAATACTTAAAAATAAGAGTAATTATTAAATTTATCAATGAATTCCATAACCCTCCCACCAATAGCGGTTATTATTTTACATAAGAGTCTTGTTTTAATCCTAATTTTCTAATTACATATCAAGAAGAATTACTACATATATATAATATACTAAAATAATATATTTAATTAATTATTACTACACATTTAATAAATATTAATCAGTAACTAATAAACACATTTTGCGAATCTTCTGATTAGTGATTAAAATTTTACATTCATTCAGAATTTTTCAATGACAATAAAAACAAATTTTATACTCATACAATTTTTATTATTTAAAAAAAAAACTGAACATTAAAAATTTGACTCACCACAATACAACACAATCTATAAAATACAATACACATACCTAAGTAAATTTTTATTTGATTCTAAATTTCTTTAATTTTACCCTAATTTGATGAAAACAAAACTTGTTTTCAAAAAAATTAAAAACCAGGTATAAAAA
Source organism: Dolichopus griseipennis (assembly GCA_963082915.1). Taxonomy (NCBI): domain Eukaryota; kingdom Metazoa; phylum Arthropoda; class Insecta; order Diptera; family Dolichopodidae; genus Dolichopus; species Dolichopus griseipennis. Next base: position 367,156,255 of record OY720441.1, read on the forward strand.
AAATTACAAATAAAAACAATATTTATTTTATATTTTTATACAAAATTTTATTAAATATTTTATAACTCACAGACGATTTTCGGGATTTTTTATATATATAGTTCTTAAAAACCAAAGAAAAGCATACTTACCTGGCACAGAGGTTTTCTGTGATCAACAAGGCAGATACTCCGTGGTGAGGTCTTGTCATTGCACTTTGAGGAGATTGACCCACGCGATTATTCCTAATGTGAATAACTCGTGTGTATAATTTTTGTTAGCCGGGAATGGCGTTCGCGCCGTCCCGACCCTTAATATTTTCAAATGAAATATAAATAGTTATTTATAAGTTAAAACTTAGAAAATAATATCGAAAAGGTGAGGTTAAAGTCGTAAATAATATTTTTGTGATTTAAGACACGATGTCCAATCCAATACGATTTTAGAGCGTCGCTTTGATATTTTTAAGTAAAAACCTTAATTAAAATTTAAAATGACTCTTGAGCAAATGTAAACACAGCGGTTAAAAAACTTTTTAAGCCGTCCCAAGCCATTTTATTTGTTTATAAATTTTATTGAAATAAATTGAAAAAAAATATTAAAAAAAGTTCCAATTATAAGGGGAATCGAACTCACACCCCTATTTAATGAATATATAAATTACTTTGGAGAAAAAAAGGAATTTACTTAAAAAAAATGCCTGAACCAATCAGTATTGAATAGCGGTTATTATTTAACATAATTCTATAGTAGTACAAAATAAAAATTAGATTTTTTTAACTAAATTTGGTAAAATGTAGAATTCGAATCGCACTTTCTGAGTTAACCAGGTTTTGAATCAACTCCTTTGTCATAGAGGGCTCATTAATGAGTTTTAGGTATATTTTGCATCAAAACTTTTATAATATAATTAATAAATCATATTAAATGTAATCCAAAACGTATCTTCTTATATAAAATATAGGGGGTCTCCCATCTCTTAATAATATTAAACCACATTTTTCATTGTACTTATACCTAACATATACATACAAATAGGAATAAAATGTCTTTGTAATTCAAAAGTTTATAAAAAAACTACAAATATTGAAAGGCATACCATTCTGAAAAGTCCGCTTCTTTCACTTTTATATTTTGATTAAAAAAAACTTTATTTTAATATTAAATAATTAATTTTTTTTTTTAATTTTAATTTTTTGTTTTCTCAAAAAAAAAATTAAAACAATCCTAAATTTTATTTTTTTTATTTTGCAAATTTATGTAATATGAAATTAACCAACCACACAAATACAATTAAACATAAATCAAATATGTAATTATACAAATACAACATGCAATTACAAAAAAAAAAAAAAATTATAAAAATAAAAAAAAAATTTAACACATACACAAAAACTCAAATAGGAGAAATTCCCTAAAAAGAAACGTGATTTATATCGGGAACAGTTATTATTACTAAATCAGGTATGACTAATATATACATATATAATATACAGCCAAAATATTCAAAAAATATAAAATAATTAATAATATTAATTAAAAAATTAATTAAAAATATCTAATAATTTTAATCAACGTTTAAAAAAGCATTTTGCTGGGAGTGAACTTTTTTTTATTTTGGATTTGTTTACGATCATAATTACACATAAAAGCATTTTTTTTTAATATTAATACACTAACAAAATATGTAAAACATTATATTATATTTAATTTTATTACATTAATTAAATTTTCTTTTAACTTCTGTATACCTTATAATTTTGTAATTAATTTTTTAATTTTAATTTGGGAGTTTGTATGCTATTCCTATAACTTTTATTTGCTAATTTATTTTAATTTTAAGGGTTATTTGGTGTATATGTATAAGGCAACTTGTGTGTGTAGGTGTTTAATCTAAAATAATAATAGTATTTAATTATTTTTTTTATAGATTTGTAATTTTTTTTAAAATTTATTTGTTTATTCATTTTAATTTGAAGTTCTTACTGTAAAACAAACATTTCTTTAAATTTCTTTTGAAAATAATTGCATATATTTAGGCTAACGTTGCACGTGTTTATGTATTGAGTTTTACGATAATTAGAAAAAAGTATACACATTATTGCATACTTTTAGGATGTAACATATAATAAATGTGATTTCATTAAATGACTGGTAATTTCAAGAAAATTGTCTATCATTTTTGAATTTATAGAAAATTTTTGAACTTTTTTTCATCAAATTACTCGTGCAACATTTTATTTGTTTTTGTTGTTTTTCTATTTAATAATTAATACATATCGTGTAAAATTATTTAACATTATCGTAAATTAATTCATTAAATTCTTGTATCTTTATCGTAAGATTTCGTTTTTTCGTACTTATTTATATAAAGTATACTTTTGCATATAATTAGGCGAATATAAAATTCGGCACACTTAATTTAATTTTGTTTTGAGTTTGAATAATGCTTGATAGATATCTGTTTTGTTTGAATTGGTTTGATTAAGTTTGACAACATCGTGGATTTGCTTGAATTAAATCAATAAAAGGAAAATACAATTTAAAACAATTAACTAAAAACCAAAAAAATGGTTTAAAAATAATCAATATTAAAATATTAATGGAAAAAAATATTAATACAAGAAATTGCATGTTGTAAATAACTTGACTATAGTATTTTATGGTATATAAGAACTATTGCTATGCTATGATAAAAGTTATGAAATTTGTAATTGGTATGAAGACTAAAAGTCTTTATTTTTATATTTAATTTATTAAAATATTATTATTTGATAAACAATTTATGTAAATATTAATTACAGGACTCTCAAGTTGAAGCTGAAGCTGCAGTAACACCGAAAAATATTCGAAAACGTAAAACGACTCAAGACGATCATACAACTGGTAGTTTCTTTTTAAGGGTTGGTGCAATTGGTGAGTTTCACCCTATACTAGATTTTTTCTAAGAGATTACTATAAATGTTTTTACTTTTGTATTTCAGCTTTTGGTTTAGGTGCAATGATTTATGTTGGTTTAGAATTCGGTTCATTCTTTGAAATTCCATTCACATCCAAGTGCCATTTCATATTGAGCGGCGTCAATCCACTTTTACAAATGGTTTTCATTTTTATGCAAATGTATTTTATATTCATGAATGCAAGAGTAAGTTTAAAATTCAATTCTGATATTAATAGGGACTCAATTGAGATTTAATTAATATTTTGTTTTATTTCCAGCTTAATATTCATCGTTTCAAGGTATTGGCACGTTTTGGACTGATGCATGTTGTAGCAACAAATATTTGTGTATGGATTCGTACATTAGTTAAAGAATCATTACATGAAATCACAATTTATCATCAAAGAAATATTCCATCCGGAGAAAACTCACCGATTTCACAATCAATCCGTCGTCATGCTTTGCGTTATGCTGGCGAAGTTATGAAAACTCATATTGGACCAAATTCTGAATTTGAAATTTTTGATTCAGAACCAATTCCAGAAGCTAAAACAAATGAAGATGGAATTTTATCAAGAATTATTAAGACAACAGCAGATACAATTGCACCACTTTTAGCTCAAGCAACAAGTGATGCAACAACACATCGTAATAATCCAATAACATCAACAACATCGATGCCAACAACAACATCAACAACTGAATATTCAATTCCAAGTACAACAATGATACAAAAAATTAAAAAATTCATTTCAACAACAACAATGGCTACAAGTACATTTCCCTCAACAACAACTACAACAACAACTGAAGCACCAACAAGTATATTTGAATCAAGTTCTACATCTGGTAATGATTTATTAAATCAACCGGCTGGTGGTATTGCATCATTTGTATCCAGTTTTAGTTCACCGCAACCAAATGACGTCAGTACAACAACAACTGAAGGTTTTGTTTTAAATAATTTATTTGGTAATATGGAAAATTCATTCCAAACATTGTCACGTTTATCACAAGATGAAACTGCCATGGAAACATATGATAATTTTGATAATATTTATCCAGCTGCCTTGACTTCAAATATTGGTGTTATTAATTCAACTGCATGCGGTCGTATTGATATTATGGGAACAATTGTTTATGATTCTGCACCATATTTATATCCATTCATTATTGAATACTCATTGATTGGTGCTGTTGTCTTATATGTTATGTGGAAACATATTGGTAGATATCCCAGATATATGAATGAAGAAGATTTAGAACATAGATTAGAGGTTATGCTTTCACGTAGAGCTGTTGCAATGGCACAACAAGCTAGAACTGGACGTGTTGATTGTGTTGGATCATCAAAAGGATTATTCTTTGGTCTATTGTTATTAGTTGGTTCAATGATTTGTTTGATTTTATTCTTTGTTTTGGTGCGTCATTCTAAATTTGAATTGTTGGCTATTTATTTGGCTGATATTAGTCATTGTACATTAATGGTATTTGCTATCTTAGCGATTGTAATCGGTTTTATAAGGTAATGTTTAACTAAAGTTGAATTGTAACTGAACTAAAAAATAATATGAATTTTTTTCATTACAGAGTTAAAAATTTGAAATTCCGTTGTGAGGAACAAAGTAGCTTAAATGATATTCTATTAAGAATCTCAGCATTTGGTTTATTCATATATTCAGTATTTAGTGTTATTGCTGGATCACTTAAATTCCTTGAAAGTGAACCAAATCTTCTAGTCATGGCAACTGGTATTATTGCAGTTGTACAAGTTATATTCCAATTATTATTTATTGCTGATGTTTCACGTCGTCGTGTACATTTACCAGAACATGATCGTAGTAAACCAGGACGACAAATTGTAACATTTTTGTTAATTTGTAATGTATCAATGTTTGCAATTTATACCTTTGAGGCACAAAGAGTAGCTCTTAATACTGTGAGTATTAAAATAATTTTAAATTTGTTTAAAAAAAAAAAAAGCATGTTGAAAAAAAAAATATTTGAATTAATTTTTCAATTATTTTTGTACTAAAAAAAATTGTTTCCGCCCGGGATCGAACCGGGGACCTTCCGCGTGTTAGGCGGATGTGATAACCACTACACCACGGAAACTTTGATTATACTTCTTCAAAAGTCATTTATAAATATTTTCAATATTTTGAATCATAAAATAGCTAGAACCTGTTTACATGGGGATTAGTATTCCGAAGAATAAAAGCTAAAAATATTAAACTAATCTTATCTTATTCTTTTTAATCAAAATTTTTTATTGAATATCTTGATAAATTTTTTATTTTAGAATTTTTGGATTATTAATATATATACTTTTAAAATTAAAACTTGAAAGAGTTTATTATATTACACTTCAATAAGATTATAAATTGATTAATTTTATCCCTATTGTATCTTAAAGAAAAGGGTTCCTTTCACTCCTGAATCATGTGGTAGGGGACATCAAATAAATAAATAAAATAAAAAATTTCAATTCAATTAAATAATTTGAAAAATCTAATCACTTATTAGTGCCTGCTAGTACTTTTTGCAACTCTCAAATCCTAATCCAATATTCAAAATAGAGAGTTTTTGACAGTTTTTTAAAGAATTTTACCGCTATCAATCATAATTCTTATATTATATTAATATTTGACAGTTGAGTAGAAGTACTCTTAACTTCTTTTAGTTGAGTACTTTTGATTGAGATAAGGGTTATTATTTGTTATCAAACAGTTTTTAAAATTTAAAAATTAGACAGCTGAAATTAAGTAAAGCATAATAATTAAACAAATCTTTAACATTAGCTTTATTAAAATCTTTTTTAATTAATTAAAATCTTTAACATTAGCTTTAACTTCAGCATAATTATATAAGTTGATTTATATTCTTTAGATGTCAAACTTCCTTAAACTACGATTTATTTTAAAGTATGTCAGTACAAGCGCTTCACTTCGAATTTCTTAAAGGCCATTTTTTTCTTTAAATCTGAGCAGAGCATGAACTGTCAAAAAATAAATCGTTTTTTTTATAGCTCCGAGTGCTCAAAGCTTGTGATTCGCGTTTTTTTAAATCAGATCGCACTGGGACCGTGCTCTACGTGCTCAGTCCAAATATATATAATACGGCTGAGCCAAATAAAATACAAAAACATTTTGAAATTTGTTCAATATTTTACAAGTAAAATAAAAGTTAAAATGTTTTATTTTATGTAATTAATTTTAATTTTAATAATTTGACAATTTAAAACGATACTAAAATAAAAATGACAGATTTTTCAAATCGTGTTGTTTTATTAAATCTGAACGCTATGAGCGTATTCTGTTCATGCTATGTTCAGTGCTCATTTGTTCAGTGCTTTCTGAGAGTGCTCATTTTGTTCAGAGCTGGCTCAGATCACATTTAAAAAACAACAACACCTTAAGTCATTTTTTTTAAAAATCATAAAACTTAAAACACTTAAACTTATTTTATAACTTAATTTTAATATTATTATTTAATTTCATTTTAAGGTACAACTTGATTTTTACGGTTTTGTACCATGGTCAATAATTCAACGTGTCACTTTACCATTATGCATTTTCCATCGATTCCACAGTGCTGTCACATTAGCCGAAATTTGGAAAACAACATACAAAGCCCGTTTGGAATAAATTAACAAACCAAATTAAAAGTATCAATTTTTAAAAAAAAACAAAAGAAACATCTTAAAAATAAAGAAACATCAATTATATAACATGAAACAACTATTTATGAATAGCAATATTAACAACAAAAGTAACAACAACAATATCTATATAAAACCAACACCATCTAGTTAACATCAACAACATCATCATAAAATGTCAACATAAAAATGAAGAAATATAAGAAAAAAACTCTCAATATGTATATATATAAAAATAATATTATATATATGTATGTATAAACTAATACGTAACAAAAGAAATTAGAAAGAAAATCTACCGTTAGTTTAAGTAAAAAATCTAGTAAAGAAAGAAATACTTAATAAACTAATAAAATAATTAAGAAATGTTATAATATAAAGATACATATAGACAACAAAAATGTAATGAAAAATGAATTGATATTAAGTCAGAATATTTATTTAGACCAAAATTATTCAATTTTTACAGTGGGTTCCAAAGAAAGAAAAAAACAAAAAAATATTAAGAAAAATGTAATAATTTAATATTAATAATAATAAGTAATTAGAATGAAACAAATATAGATGGTAGATAACATAAAAACAAAGGAATATAAAGAATATAAAAAACAGATTCGTTACAATTTAAGAATTAAAGCAAAAAACAAAAATGAAAGAAGATAAAAACTTTTTAGAAATTTTCAAGTTAATAATTATTAATATTTATAATTAAAAAAAAAAAAAAAACAAAATTAAAAAAAAAATATATATATATATAAAATAGTTAAGATATTTGAGAATTGCATTATAAAAAAAAAACTTTTTAAAAATTAAATTATGCTTTGATTTCTTTTAATTATTGTTTAAATTTTAGTTAATGTTTTTTTTTTCTAGTTTTATTTTATTTTTTTTTTCTAATAATTAATTACCTTTAATTAATAGGATTTTTATATATATTTATAAATTTCAATTAATAAAACAATTATAAGTAGCATTTAATATGTAAAAAAAAACAAACAAAAGAAAACAAATATGTTAAAAAATTAAATAAAGTGAAAAAAAAAAATTTTAAATTTTGTGTAAAAGTTTCATTTCTTTTCAACAAGAATTTTGTATTCTGTACAATAATAACTGATTACTGATTAACAGTTACAAGAACGGAATCACTTTTGTGGACAAAAAACATCATTTAATGTTTTGAATGTTGGTTCGAAGCTAGAAACTCAACTTAATTTAAAAACTGTTAAAATGATCCGTTATTATCAATTTTAATTATTATCAATTTTTTAAAAATTAAGAAAGTGGCAGATGATTCGGCAGTCAGAATCATGTTGCATTCCAACCTATGAAATACTACGTAATTCAAATTAAATATCACAATAAAACAGTTATTGTAGCCCATTTCCCTATTAAATATTGAAATCGATTTTTAAATTACTTTACAGAATACTCTAGTTCTTTAATAAACAAAAATAACAGTAAAATGGTTCATGTCTTTACTAATATTATTTTACTTATTTTTTATTATTTTAAAATATTACAAAATAATTAAAGAAGCAATTATATAATAAATAAACAGAGCATTTGTTAAGAAAACGTACGATCGTAATGGTTTTTACAATTTAAAAAACCACTCAAAATAAATGCAAAAAAAAAACTCTTCTTATTCTCATTTTCGTGTATAGGTGTTAGAAATTTATATTTAAAAAAAATATATTAATTATACATATATTTAATATAAAGAAATAAATTAAAAAAAAAAATGAAACACAAATAGTAACCAAAATAATTGATTAAAAAATAAAAATTTAAACTTATATTTAATTTCCTCATTTATTATGAAAAGTTTTGATTCTAAAACGTTTATTTTAAATTTAATATTTTTCAAATATGTAAGAATTAAAATTGTATGGCGATTTTTTTCTTAAAAAATTCTTTAAATCAAAAAAATGAAAAAATAATAAATAAATAAATAAAGTTTTATAATAAAATAGGATTCTACTGTAGTGCACCAATAAACACTAAACGCTCAGACTATGTTGTAGTTTATTAGTAGAATTATGTAATAGCGTTTTGATAAAAATTATTTGATTTGACATTTAAAATATCTTAAGAACTATATTTGAATAGTTCCAACAATATATATACATACTTCGATTCTAGTAATCATCATAATCCGATGTTTAAAGCTGTACAAGGGTTATAAAAGTCATGCAAGTCAAATAGGTAATTCCAATCCAATTAATACAATGGTTTTCAGAGATTTAAAGTTCTACTAAACCCACGCATTACATAAAAAAACGGTCCTCAGTTCACCTAAAATTTTTAAAAAAAAATATTTAATATCATGAGCTCCACGCTTTATATACAGGATGCACCCAAATCTATTGTAAATATTTGAACTAACAAAATAAATATTTTGATATAAAACAGAACTTTTAACCAATAATAATAATAAAAAAATAAATTAATATATTTATTTAATTAATTAATAAATTATTTAAATATCGTTATTTAATTTTTTTCACACAAAAAAATATAATTATTTAATTAATTTTATTCTTCATTAGTACAACAAATTTCAAAATCAATTAAATTTTAAAAATTAATATTAAAAAAATATTATAATATATAAAAAAAAAAGATTTTAAATTTAATATATAAAGTTTTTAGCATAAAAAAAAAAATTAAAATAAAAAAAAAAAATAAAATGTAATTTAAAAAATGAAATAAAAACCTACAGATTTTTTGTATATTAAGGTTGGATTGAATTATTATTATTAATTATTATTATTACTATTATATTATATAATTCTATATATTAAATGTTAATGTATTATATATAATATATAAAACATATATATAAATATATAATAAAAAATAAATAAAAATTAAAAAAAAATTGTGAACAAAAACTCGAATATTTAATTAAGAGAAAAAATTAAAATCAAATTTATATTAAATATAAAATACAAAAAAAAACAAACAAAATTCTATAATGTCGTCATTACAATCTATTGGATTTTTACTTTAAAAAAAAAAAAAAATGGAACAAAATATTAAAAAATAAAAAAATTAATTAAATTAATATAAAAAAATAAAAAAAAATTTTGTGTATTAAAATATGTAACGATTAAATAACACTTAAATAGAATTTAAAAGGAATCGCTGTTAAATAAAATACATATGCGACTACATTGACGCGTCGCTCTGGCATTTAAAATTCAAAAGTACTTAAGAAAAAAATGTCAAAGGTATTTAATAAAAAAATTGCGTTTAGAATCTAATTACATCGCCTTTAAATAAAAAATATCAAAGTTTTTGTAAGCCTTTCTTGTAAATATTAAAACTGTTTTAGGTCTTTTTGGTTGTGATTTAATAAAAAAAAAAAAAGAAAAACCTTTAAATGAACACACGACGCAATTCTTAAATCTTAGACATTAGACATTCCTTGGTAAGTTTGTTGAACAACAGACATTTAATCTCTAACATTACTTCTTACATAACACTCTTTCGTTTAGAATATGAATAAGATACCAAAAATGACATTTCTAATTATTTCATATTCTATAGTTTCATTATATCAAAAGTGTTTACATAAATTTTTATAATGCAGTTCTTCTACTGTTTATTGTATTTATACCTTTAATAGCCATTTATTAATAATAAATTTCTTGCAAAAATGCCTTATGGAGTTGACAGCGTTTAGCGAAATGTCTAATTTTACGTATTTAAAACAGCGTTTTCTTTAAATTATATTAATTATTTATTCATTACATATACATAATCATATTATATTATATACATCATACACACATATATATAAAATTTTAAAAATTAAAAGTGAAATTATAAAATAGAAAACCTTTTGAAAACATTTATATATATATACAAAATATAATATACAAAAAAAAAAATTTTTTTTTTATTATTCTTAAGAATATTAAGATTTTTTAATCAATTCACACACATACACACACACTCATCCAAATACAAAATAAATTTACACTCCTTAATTATAAATGATCGCAGATGAAATTTAAAACAATTTGTTTATAATTGTGTAGGAATCGCTTTATTAGAAAATATTTTTACCCAAGAAGTAAAATAGGGGAAAAAAAACCCAAGTAGCATTTCGTGGAAAACAAATTAAAGCAAAACAAATTGAATGAAAAAAAAAAAATCTGAAATTTTTTGTACTTATCCACTTTTTTATAAATACATATACAAAATTTGATAAAAAAATAATTAAAATAAAACCAATATTAAATTAAAATTTGTAAAATTATTTTCCAAAAAAAAAAATACAAAAAAATTATTAGTCATCATTAGAAATAAAAATATTTTTAAATTTATTGAATTTTTAATAATATTATTAAATTAATAAAACATTTGAAATTGTAAAAATAAAAACAAAATTGTATTTAATGAGTGCATTGTTTTGGTAATTCGATTATCTAGTAATAGAACATGGAATCAGTTTTAGGTGACTATGGTATATACAATCTGTCTAATTGTACACCTTGTGTAGACTACATTAAATCCCAAGCTAGTTTTGTGACCTAGAAACATTTTTTTAAGCAAACTTTGAAAATTTTGAATATTGAAGAAAGTTTAATATTTGGGATTAGCAGAATGTAAAGAGTAGCAGACTGCGAGAAGTCGTTTTCAAGAAATCGTTCTAATTTCAAATCTATAATGAGGAACGAAGTTTAAACACAAACTAAATTACATGGAAACAATCCGATGTTCTCATTATTATTCCAGAAAAAAAAATTGGCTTTGCTTTTGTTTTACCTAACTTGTTTATTATTTAATTTCACCATGCCTAGAAAGGATCTAAGGATCTAGAAAGGAATTAAATTATAGGATTCTAGGAACCAAAAATGAATTAAAGGATATTCCTGGAATACATGTGTGGTAAAAGATAAAAAATGTTTCTACTGAAAGTTTTAAGTGATAACTTTTGAGTTAATAGCTCATATTAAAAAATTAGTTCTTGCGAATGTAAAAACAATAGTAAGAAACCGATTACTGAAATTACATTTATAAATCCATTTTCTTTTTTCTATATTAAAAGAAAGTTTGGAATTTGTAATTTTTTTCGTGTTTCATATGCTACCTTTATAACAAAAACTAATTTAAAGGTAACCATAAGAAATCAAACCTAAGTATTTATCACTAATTATTCCAACATTTAAAAAATATCAGTAGTGGCATTGAATATCAGTAGCACCACTGCGGCACTGACAGTAGCGACATTCAAAATGAAATAAAAGAAAAGTCTATAAATTAATTATTTAGTACCTTCTTTTAAAGTACTGAGACTGAATTTTCTTATTTTTTTCAATATTATTTTTATTCAAATTATTTTTTTTTCCAAAATAAAATACCAAAAGAAAACAATCAATTGTATAAATTTAAATATTATTTTAATTATTAATTAATTAATTTAATAAAATTCTTTTATAATTGGAAAAATACAAAAAAAAAAAAAAATTATTACACAATTTATCAAAAAATAAAAAATAATGGAGAAAAAATTCATAAGTCTTTGTAAGAACCCACCTGGAGTTTTTCTCGAAATATTTATATTAATAATTAATTAATAAATTAAAAAAAAAATTAATACTAAAATTAATACTTTAAAATTTAACAAAAAAAAAAAGAACTTTGATATTTCGTAATTTTAGACAAAAAAACAAAAACCAAACAAACAATTTTAAACATTATTATATATTTATAAAATAATATTATATATATAGGTATATATTAATAATTTTTACATATTATATGAAATCTAAAAAAAAATAAATATTTGTAGTTTTAAAATAAGAAAATATTAATTAACAATAATAAAAAAAATGCTCAAACGCCAAAAAAAAATCAAAAAAAAAAAAATCCATTAAAATTTTTATTTAAAATTTCAAAAAAAAATTAAAATTAAAAATTAAAACCCATGCATATACGACTGTTATTAAAAAAAAAATATGAAATTGAAAATAAACCAAAAAATAAATTATATAAAATTTAATTTTAAAATTAATATTGAAAATTAAATTAATAATAATAAATTTTGAACACATGCCTACACAAACACAAAAAATATTAAAAAATTTAAAATAAAAAAAAAAATCAATCCTTTTTAAAAAGAACCATAATTTAAAAATTTTTAAATTTATATTAAAAGTGAAATTTTGAAAACGAATATGAAAATGAAAATTGTCCATTTTATTTATATTATATTATTAAAAAAATAATTAATATAATATAAAAAAAAACAAATAAATTAATAATAATTTAATATATCGTCCTGTTTTTTAAATTGAAAATATTTATATAAAAAAAAACCCAATCTATTAATATATATTATAAAAACCAAACATTAACATTACATATAACAGATAACAGATGAACATAAAAAATCAATTATTATATTAATTGTAAAATATATATATATATACATTATGTATTGTTAATATGTTATTAATGTGTACAATATATATATATATATATATATTTTTTTTTTGAATTAAAAAATATTAATAGTAAATTAATAGTATAAATTAAAGGAAATTAAAAATCGATGTAACTGCGCTTTGCAAAAAATTTTACAGTTAAAAGAAATATAACAGATATAGATATTAATAAATATATTTCATTACAGCATCATACAGCATTGGCAATAAAAAAAAATATTAGAATTATTCTTAAAAAAAACCGAAAATAAGTGAGTTTTACTTCAAACTTACATAATATACTTTCGTATAAATTTTATACTTTCACTTTTTTAAAATAAATACAATTATTTTGGAATGCGTTTTTTTTTCAAGGTAACACTTAAAACCATTGAATCACTCAGAACTGTAAAACACTAATAAAAGACATGATTACTTTTACACAATTTTTAAATGAACCAAATCAAATTATTATTAATTAATATTATTTAACGTATAATTTCATGGGTTCAAATGTTCTGAACTGAACCTTTCATGTAATTTGAAATAATTGAATCGAAACTATATAGTAGTGCAATTGAAAAACCCTTCAAAGGAAAATAATTCAATCAACCCATGAAACAAAACTATATTAAATATAATTTGTTTTTAGAATTTTATTTTAAAAATTTTAAAATTATTAATTTTTTTTTTTTAAATATAATACTTAAATTTTGTTGAAATATTTCCAGGTTACTTTATACTTTATAATTATTAATTTAAATTGTATTATATAAAATTTTAATTATATACTTTTAAATAAAATTTTTAAAAAAAAAATAAAATAATAACCAATTAGTTTATATGAAATATTATAATTGTAACATATTTATTTTTTCTTAATATTTTTATATACGACGAACGAATAATACAAAATATTTTTACATTTTATAATATGAACATGTGACCAAAAAAAAAAAACCAACAACTACTTAAACTTAAAACAAAACTTTAAAACCACTGAAAAAATATTTCATATAATTTAATTAATTAATATATTAGTAATTATTTATAAAAACACATACTTTTAATAACATTATTAATTAACTAATTAAACGTTTTTTATTAAAGTTTATTTTATATTAATTTATTTTCAATTTTCATAAGTTAAATACTATTTAATAATTGTTCATTTTATATATTTTATTTATATACATACTATATTAATAATTTAATATTTATTTTCAAATGAAATAACAAAACAACACACTGCCGTTGAATTATCTTATATCAGATGAGAAAAATAAAATTAATAATTATATTAAAAAAAAAATAAAATTAAATAAAAATAATACAAAACAAACAAAGAAACTTATATACATTTAAATTAATATAAAAAAGAATTAAAATAAAATAAATAAATAAAATAAAAAAAAAAAACACCTTTCAGACTTGTATACACATTATTAATACTTTATATATATACATATAAAAATATAAAAATTTTCCATTAAAAAAATAAGAAAGCGAAAAAGAATTAATTTACAACAACAAAAATATATAATTAATATACAATTTATATATAATTAATAAATTTACAAAAAACCCAAAATTAATAAATAAAATATTTAAAAAAAAAAATTTTTTGAATATCAAATGTATAACTTTAGAAAATAAAATGAAATCAATGTAGAAAATAAAATAATTAAATAAATAAAATTACAAAAAAAAAATCAAACGAAAATTTACTAATAAAATTTAAAATAAAAAATTAAAAAATAAAAAACAAGAACTTATCTTTCTGTAGTTACATCAATTTTCAAATCCCCGTATTAAAAAAATAAAAAAAAAAACAATTTACAAAATAAAATCTAAATAAATATATATATATACAATTTTCTTAAAAAAACAAAAACAAATTTAAATATAAACAGTGTTGCGTAAAATGAACAATGAATTAAAACTCAAAAAATATATAAAATTTCCTTCAAACAATTTAATAAAAAACAAAAAACAACAACAACAATTAATATAATATTAATAAAAATTAATATAAATCAAGACTTTTATTATTTGTATATTTCTTTCTTTTTCTTTTTAACACTTAAATCAAATTAATTATATACAAGAAATTTTGAAAATAATATATTATATATTATAAAGTCATGATATATATATATATATTAAATAATTATTTATATATATATATATATAAATTAATAAAAATTAAAAAAAAAACAGAAAATAAAAATTTTATATCTAAACTATGTATATGTTGAAAAATTAATATTTAATTAATATAATAATTAATAAAACAAAATATATATAAATGTAAAATTAAATTGGATAAAGGAAGAAATGGATTGAAATAAGAGAAACAAAGAAGTAAAGAACCATCAGTTTATTAAAAAAAAAAAATAAAAAATAAAATAAATAAAAAACAAACCAAAAGCATATTATAAAAAAAAAATTAAGAGTACGAAAATTTAAATACAAAATATTATAATTAATATATATATACATATATTAATATATTATATAAAAATGAATTAAAAATAATTAAAAAATAAAATGAAACAAAAAAAAAAAATGAATTAAAAAATAATAAAAAATTAAATAAAAATGAAGTAATAGATTAAAAATTAAAATTAAAACCAAAAAACCAAAAAAAAAAAAAACAAAAAACTAAAAAAAAAATTATTAATATAAAAAAATACAAAATAAGAAAAACAAAAAACAATTAGATAATACATTTAAAAAAATATTATATAATACCAAAAAAAAATATTACAAAAAAAAAAAAAACAAAAGTGAAAAATGGAAAAATAAATAATTTTATTTCAAAACCAAATTAAATTTCTTATTAATTATAAGGGGTGTTCAAAATTGAGGTATCATTTTAATTTTGCCGCCATTTTTTTTCTACCTGAAATTTTTATACAAGGTTTCCTTAGGTATATTCTAAATATATTCCGGTTAGTTAATATGGAACATTTTTTGAAAATGGTAAAAGTTTTCAAGATGTAATTAGGAAATTTCGAACAAAATTTAGTAGAAAAAATGCTCCAACAAATCTTGCCAAATCTTGGTTGATAAATTTTTTTTAAATTGGATTTTTTTTTGTGGGGTTTTGTGAAATCAAAAGTGTATAGCAATAATCCCACACCAATTCAAGAGCTTAAAAACAACATTATCAAGCAGATTTCAAACATTAAAAACAGTTTATTGAACAACGTGATTCAGAATTTTGGTAAAAGATTGGAAGCCTGCCGAAGTAGTAGGAGGGGGGGGGCCTCAATTTTGAACACCCAAATAAATATTTTATTTGAAAACAAAGAGTGTTCCTTTAAAAAAAGTATTTAGTATATAACACTTAAGCATTATTTAGTATATACTTATATACGTTATCAAGTATAAACATTATCTAGTATCTACTCCTACTTTATTAATGCAGGCCAATATATATGTATATATACAATGCTATAGGGTCAATACAATTAAAATTTTTTTATAAATACATATTGTGGCACATTCTTAAGATTGCAATACCTTTAGGTCATTTTTTTGACTAAATAGATGAGTACCCTTTAATGGCACTGAAGATAACGTCTAAGGGTGCATTTATATTGGAGCTTGCGACATGTGATGAGAGCATCGTTTAGAGCATAGCAAAAACTATATACATCATGATTTGAATAGAATTGTTAAATTGGAGCATCGCTTTGACCATCAATAAACGATATATAGTTTTTTATGCTATGCTAATATCGAAGCTCTTTTCACTTATCGCAGCTCCAATATAAATGCATTCTGACACGGAGTATAATATCATGTTCACACTACGCAAAAAACCTACTATACAGCCTAGTTTTAAAATCAACCTTTCAGACTATCGTTATGCATGAACGATTCATTGTGGACTGAAATAACAGCAATATTTTTGACTGTAAATACACAAAATTGACTGTAAATAAAATAAATTAAAAATGAACAAGGAAAAATTTTGTTTTTAATTATAATTTTCGACGACATTTTTAATATAAAATTTTTCTTTTAAAATTCAAAAAAAAAAAAAAAGCTTATTGTTTGTTTATTTTCAAAAATAAACCACAATTACATTTTACAACAAAATCAGGTAGGGATGTAAAAAAATTCACACAATAATCGAATATATCAAAAAATTTTAATCAAAAACTTAGTTATAACCCTTAAACTTAACTGGGATTTTCAAAATCCTTATTCATTTTGACAGAAATTTTAAATATAAAAAACCTTGTTACAAACACAATTAATATTTTTTGTATGTTTTGAATGACAGAATGACTTCAAAAATGCATACGTAAAGTGCGTAGATAAACAATGTTGAATGCAAAACTTTCTAGACATTTGTGCATATAAACATGTCAAAGTACTTTGTATACCTGCAATTTTGAAGTAGCAGGGAAAAGTCACGTGTATATAATAAAACTACACCTATTTCTTATGTTTTTGTAAGGTGCGAGTCATTGAGAGTATTTAAAGACATTACTGAGAGTTATTAAAAAATATTATGCATATGATATTGTGAAGTTTAAATTACTGAATGACATTTCGCTTTTTAAGTAAATTATACTCAAAAAATATTTGTCACATAACACACAATTAACATATTTACAGTATTAAATAATATCTAGATAATCTTGAAAAAATTCTTCACTAATTATAATATAATCATTTTATTTCTCATACATTCTAATTGTCAATTAATATTCTAATTTATATTAAAATAATCTCTTATCTAATCTATAACTAGTTTTTGATTGGAATTTCAATTAATGTCCAAAAAATTTTAAAAGTGCATTTATCAATTTTCTAAATACATAATTCCAATCAATTCAGATATCATATTATTTAATACTCAATATTTATTTCTATGATTGAAATCGCTTTAATGCAATCTAAACGCAATTCAATTACGCAACTGAATTAATTTGACAG
Source organism: Dolichopus griseipennis (assembly GCA_963082915.1). Classification (NCBI taxonomy): domain Eukaryota; kingdom Metazoa; phylum Arthropoda; class Insecta; order Diptera; family Dolichopodidae; genus Dolichopus; species Dolichopus griseipennis. Next base: position 367,174,229 of record OY720441.1, read on the forward strand.
CATCTAATTTAAATAATATACAAACGTAACTATCAAAGTTTATTATTTTCAATCATATTTTCTAATTGAATAAAAATTCTTGTATGTATATATACCCCATATAGTCATATACTAAATAAAAGTTCATTTAAGTTCAGAACTCAAATAATTTGCATAAAACGCTTACAAAAATAAAACGTTGCGATCTCTTTTTCTTACACTAAATTTTTAACTAAGATAAGAACTTCAATTTAATTCACATGCAGTATTCAAATATATAATTGAACTCCACTTTTTTGTATTAATAACTTTAACTTCTCCACAGTAATTAGAACTGAATATTTTATCAGATAACTTGATAGGTGGTGAATGTGGTGTTTGCAAGTTTATCTTTTAGTTAACAATATTTGAAAACTCCACCTTTAAACTTTTTACCATTTTGCATACAAAAAAAAAAACAAAATTTAATTACAATCTTTAATTTAAATCTTGGGTAAAATAATACGAGTGTTTGGAAAGTGAATGAAATATTGAAAAAAAAATTAATTTCTTTAACGTACTTTTAACACCTTTTTTTATCAATTATAAGAAATCAGCTGTTGTCACTGCATAAATTTTGTGGAGAAACTGAAATACGCTCTGTTTTTTTTTTAGTTTAGCAAAATATTGTTTTTCATTTTAATTAATTCTTAGTCAAAATTTTATATTTAGTCTGATTTGGATCAATTTTAAATTTTTTTATCATATTTTATTTTAAAAACTGAATTAAAATTTTTAAAATTTACCTTTAACATGTTTTAACTTCATTCATAATTCATAATGCTAATGAATAACGCCTCCTTTCAAATATACCTAAGGTGGTATATGTATTATTAGTTTAAAGAAGCCGACTAAACCAAATATTAAACGGAACCATTATAAAAGCCTTAAGATTTTTTTTTTGTATTTTTGAAAAATATCAAAATTATGGTATTGTGTTTTGTGTTTTGCGAATATTCAAATTAGTTTAAATTTGTTATTGTTTCTGAATTTTGTTATTCAAATCGCTTTCTTAAAAAATAATATTCTATAAGAAGTTGTTACAATGGAAGCAGAGATAAGTGAGCTGAAAGATTTGTATAAAAAATTGTGTTTAATTCAATCAAATAATAAAACGAAATAATTTTATGTTAAAAAATATTTCGTAGTATTAATTGCCGGATGTTTCAGTTTTAAGGTGACAATAGAAAAGAGGTTTTCTAAAGCAATTTTGGGCAAATTAATCTAAGCTCTAAATTATGATTCTTGAAACTAATTTGATATGTTATATCATTTCTATGATTGGGGTTGAAATTCAGCTTAGTAAATCCTGTTTTAACAAAATCTCATTTTAGAAAAAGTGGTTTAGAAAACTAGTTTTTTTCAAAATCTCTCTTTTGAAAAACGAAACTATTTTAAAAAAGCGACGCTTTTCAATTAACAAGATTTTCTAAAAAGGAGATTAAAGGAGATTTACTAAAAACAAAAGATAACACCTTAATTACCTCAGTACATAAAATTTACTCAACCTTTTTGAAAATATTTACGACTTTATTTGTGAAAAAAAATTCCGAATAGTGCTTGCGTTCTTTCATCAGGAGTAAACTACTCATTGCTTCTCTCAACTACACCAGCCTTTAAGAAAGATTAGATAATAGGAGTAGATAAATTAAAAATATCCGGTAGATGACTTTAATTTAAATTTTTCATAATAGATGGATTTAGATTTGAATAGGTTATGTTAAATCATATGTTTTATTAGATAACCAGGAAGCACTTACTTCTTCCATTTTAAATAATGTTATATCTTCTAATATATAAAATTCTCGTGTCACAGTTTTCGTTGCCATACTCCGAACATTATTACTATACCGAAACGGCTTGACCGATTTTGATGAAATTTTTTGTTCTTATCCGGTATCTATGAGAATCGGCCAACATCTAATCTCCATAAATGTTTTTCATCCCCCTAAATGTTAGGGGTAGTCCACCCCTAAAATTTTTTTTTTATTTTTTAGACAAAATTTTTAATTTCTATTTTTTTATGATATAACATACAAAAATACATTGAAAAGGTCTTGCCGAGCTTAACAACTTTTGTTTGGGGACCAAGGTTCCAGGACGCCCCACTTGGGTCCAGAAAGCGTTTAAAGCACTTGATATAAAATCAGCTGTATATGATCATGTGGGGTATCATTGAAAAGGTCTTTGCGAGCTTAACAACTTTTGTTTGGAGACCAAGTTTCCAGGACGCCCCAATTGGGTCCAGAAACCGTTTAAAGCCCTTCATATAAAATTTGCTGTTTATGATCATGTGGGATATCATTGAAAAGATCTTGACGAATTCATAGGTAGTCATAAATAATTACATATATATATATATATATATATATATTCAAACGTGCATATATATATAAATCTATATATATACATATATATATTTATTTTCAGTTGAATTTTGTTTTTTCAAAATGCCGACTAATTAGATTATAAAAAAAAGGAAAGAATTTAATTTAAAATTTAAAAAATTTGTTTTTAATTAAAATTAAAAATTAATTATGTGTACAAAAAATTCAACCCCAAGAGATTTCAAAGAATTTTTTCCTTTATTTAAAATTAAACTCCAGTCATTTGAGCTTTTGCTTTGACTCTATGGAAACATGGACCGGGACCAGCAACACGGACGGGGGCCAGCAACGCGGACCGGGCACAGCTAGTATATATATATATATTTTGGTCAGCAATAAACCTTAATTTTTTCACTTTTTTCGAATTTCAATACATTTAAAATAATGAACTTCTTAAACGGCAGTTTTAAAATGTCAAATATATGTCTGACAGATAATCTGACAATTATCAACTAAAATTAGCTTTGCATTTACAAAATACTCCTAGATACTCTTCAACTACTCTGTTTGATAAAAAGTACGCATTTAGTGAATTTAACTTAAGTTTTAAGTGGAAATATAACGTAGAGGAACAACCGTTATATTGGATCGACGAAGAACCTAAGTATCATAGTCTATTTTATTTTAAAATTTCTTGTTACTTTAAAAAAAAACAATACCATATACGCATAAAAAATTTAAATTGCTTTAAGGTGACATGTATTTATATAAAAATTTTTAATATTTACCTGTTCAAAAAAAACCCATTTTGATTTTCTTTTTATTTTTGGATGGAACATCGAAGCAAAACAAAAACTGTTCAACAATATTCCTAATAGCTAACAATTATAAGTCATTATCGATATACATGATTTATATACAATGAGTTGCGAGGCGTATTAGCGATAAATATTATAATATAACAAAAGTAATTTCCCAAGCTTCTTAAGATTCTATTCACTTCTTTATCTGGTAAAGTCAATTAAATAAATTTAAATAAAATTTATTTAGTATACGATGTGATGGATTAAAGCCAATATTTGAATCATGTTTTACAAATCCCAGGTTTGGTATAAGATAATATTGGTATTTTATTTTAATATAATTATAAAGAGTCGAGTGCCAAAATACCACCAATGTTGCCAACGGCTTGTTAAAAATGATGAGTGTCTATTTTAAAATCAAAATGATTTGTTTTAGATGGAGAAGTCACATCATATACATTAAAGATCAATCCAATATTGTACATCGGTGTTTCTTTGTGAAAGATTATACACTTTTTATGTTTGCCGCCGTATAATTTATACAGTTGATGGTTGTTTAATAATAATATTAAAACAAAAATAAAGACTATATTTTAAATTAATAAACTTTGAATATAATAGAAATTAAATAAGGTATGGAATTATGGAGTTTATTTTGAAGATATTGTAATTATATGAATGGAAAATGAATGAGGCGTACGACCTTTTGTTGTTAAACAGTTGTTGAACTCTCTAAAAGGGATTTCATTTTCATTCAGAAAATATTTGTTTTACTACATATTGAGGTTTATACATATATATGTATATTTAATTCAACATTAATTATGCTAAAATTCTAAATATAGGTGTTTTTTTCAATACCTTAAGGACACCTGACCTCTCTATATATACATTTTTGAACACTCATTAGACAAGTTTGAAAAATATTGTTTTTTTATAGTAATAGTATACTTTTAATACAATATTTTCAATGTAAGCATTCGTGTAAAATGGATTAACGAAGCTTAAAGAACTTGTTCTTTCTAAACAACATGAAAAACTAAATTATTTAATTGTTGAAGCAAGAAAACAAAAAAATTTGACGACGCGCCCTAACGGATTAATATATTGCAACAAATTTAGCTAAGCGAAATTTTCCACAATAGGGCAACACTTTTATAATCGATTTTAATCGGATGTCGTTAGTTAAGAGGAACATTTGTGCAAAGCGCAAGTCAATTGCTTTCCAAAACCATTTAGGCTCGACATAAAGAAAAAATTGAAAAGCTAAAACGGCTCTGGAGCCGGTTTACATTTTTTAACTTGACATGCCTGTGTCACTCAACGGGCTGCCAGAATTAGAATTTAGAATTCTGAAAAAATTGGTGTCAATCGGGCCAGTGGTTTTTACGTGAATCCTAGATCAACAAATTTTCTTCTTTATATATTAGATAACCAATTATAAACTCCATATAGACTTTTTCATAAACAAGTATAATTACATACAAAATGTCTAGAACATGATGGCCTTGCTTAAATTTTTTGATATATACTGCATTTTAGTTCTTCATGAATTATATATTTTTACTATATGATTTTATGAATAACAGCACTGGTGATTTTCAAGAAGCCTTCTCTGCTTCTAACAATGATTTTGAAATTACTAATTTAGATCTTTAATTATAAAAGTCAAATACATATAGTGCATCACAGTTTCTAAGATTTTTCTGTAGTATTTCCTTAAAAGTTCTGTTCTTAGCCCTTACATATATTTATAGTCCTAGATAAATTTGGAAATCTAAGACAATTATTTTAGTTTTGGTTTGTGCTTTAAAGATTATCATTAGGTTGGGAAAATAGGTGTGGTTAAGTAGTCTAAACATGCTTTAGTGAATCCAATTTAACTTTCCTTTCATTTCCTTCTGAATTTAAATTGAATCCCCATGGAAAAATAGTTTATAAATAGCGTTGGTTAGTTTTAATTTTAATATTTAAATAAAAACTTCATACTTTTTTTTATTATTTTTATTAAACTTTTTATTAATTAACTAAATAAAGTTCTAAAAGAAAAATTTTTAATGATCTTAAAATATACAAAATTAAAAGAATTTACAATAGATGAGAATAATTACAAGCATATGACAACAATATTGGTATTTTTTTTTTCATATAAATAAATATCGTGAATGAATTGTATATAATAACAGGAATTTGACATCAACAATATAATTATGAACGATTTTCTTTTACATAAATATATATGTATATGTATGTACATAGTATTTATAAATATATATGTTTGGATTTATGTTACTAGATGACATAGTATTTCTCTTCTTATGTGCTAAAATGTCCTCTACTACAAAATTCCATTTACAAAATTTCTAATTATTGATTGCCCCAAAATGTTGATGACCACCAATTTTTATTATTATTTATTGATGTATCTCTAAAATGATTTCCTTTGTATTCACTTAAGCCCCCAGCTGGACTATATGAAATTGATGGACTACTTGTTTCATAATTTAAACCATTGTATTGATTATAAATGTATGCTTTAGGAATATGAGAAACAGGAACTCTTTGTGTTGTATGATATGATGATATTGGGGTTAAAGCTGCTGGTAAATAATTGCTAACAGGTTCTTTAACTTGAGGAATTGCTGGTAATAATAAACTTTTTGGTGTTGGTGCTGGTGCTTGATATGATGGTTTTAGTAGATATTGTGGTTTCTGGTATCCACCAATAGAAATTGGTCGTCTACCATGATCACCGCCTGAATAACCATGATAACCACCTTTTTGATGATATAAATTAACTTTTGGATCACAAACTGTACCTTCAACTAAATCATTCAACGGTGCTGTATATATTCTAAAGTTGACATCATTATAATCCAAATCGGATAATAAGAATACAGGCATACGATCTGATAATACCCAAACATCACGATTTTCATCAATTTTAACATCAGCTGGAAATACTAAACCAACATCATCACGATCTACAATACCATGATATTGGGGTGAATAAGGCATAGATGAATGCCAACAACCAACAGCATTTTGATCAATTAAATTAAATAACATAATTCCATCTTCGCTCAAGACACGAGATGTTGTATGACTGTTTGGACCTCTTTCATCTAAGAATGTAAAATCATGATAACTATCTTCAACACGTGATTCATCACGTAAAGTTCTTGTTGATACAGCAAATTCACGATGACTTGCCAATGGACTGAAGTACATTGTTCTGTAACCATCTGACTTTAATGATGACAATGCCATACCGAAAATACCTTCTTCACCCCATTGGAAATTCAAACCAGCAATATTATAATCACCTCTTAATGGATCTGGGAAGAAATAACTGTGACCAGAAAATCTCCATGATTTATTTTGTTCCCATGAATATGAAATTAAACCATAGCCTAATTCATCAGAGAAATATGCAAAAGCATCATCACAAGTTTTACCAATATCAACGGCAATATTAGCAATAAATGTATTTGAATTTGTATCTTCTGGTCGGAAAACATAACGACGAATACGAGAATTTGTTGATAAATCAAATACATTAATAGCATATGGACATGGATTTGTTGTTGTATTTCCAATACCAACGGTACCAGTATCTAATACCCAAAGACGACCACATTCATCAACTTTAATACGATAAGCAGTTGTAATAGAATTGGCACAATCCCCAGCTGTATTACTTCTCCAATCAGGATATGGTATCAATTCGGGTGAACCAGATACTGTATGGTCCATATTGATGTATGTTAATGTTGCTGGAATGCCTAAAATAAAAAAATAAAAAAAAAATTAAAATTAGAAGATTTAAATGACATAACATCAAAACTAAAAGTAATTTAGGTTTCGAATTTCCTTATTTAATAGTGAATTTACCAACAATTTCATTTAATATTTAGTGGCAATTAAAATGCAATTTTCAACCTACTCCAAATGATGGAAAATAGTTTAAAGACCATTAAATTTAAATACATAAAAAAAAATAAAAAAACAACAAAATATTGCCTATAATATTGCATGATAGTTCTCATTTGTGTCATGACATAAATTATTTGGTAATAAAGAGACATTTAGCAAATAATTTCAGTATAAAATCAATAAAAATACAAGAAAAGTTTTAAATATTTTGACTTGATAAATTATTTCCTTTCTGTTTTAAAACATATTTTAAAAACTAACTAACATTTTTTAATTATTGATAGTTAAAGATACTGAAAGTATATTAGTAGATCTAGAGATAATCTCAAATTAAATTTATCTTAAGTAACATATTAAATGACACAAAAATTAATAACTGTATATACTCTGCATATAGTGTTTGTATGTCAATGCTTAATAAATTAAATTGATATCATAATTGCAATGGTGTTGTGAGTATTAGGATCGGTTTATAATTCCCGAAATGGAAAATATTGATAGTTATATAAGTTGTATATAAAATGTAAGTGCTTAGTATTTAAAAACGAACTTAAAATTATTTTAAAAGTAATTTATAATAATAACTGTATAAAAAAGTGCATGCTAAATTGTTATTTGTAGGTTATAACTGGTGCTATTTAGAAAATTTAAAAGCCATGTCTTGTCTTTGGTGAGATTACGTGAAAAATTTTTGGAACTATCTATTAATTACAAGCTAATTTACCGCCTGCGGAAGTATTTTTTTAGAATTTATCTAACCTGGGTCCTATTGCACCGCAATCACTTATCAGTCACTAAATAACCTATTTTTTTATGTGAGTGATTTTTGACTAATGAACATCATTCTGTCAAATGTGAAACAAAAATTTTTTAAAAAAGTATTACTTGATTATTCGACTAGTGATGTGGGTCAGTACAATAGAGCCCAGGAAATAATATTGACTTAGATTCTTAAATTACATTGCAGTAGTTGCAGTTACTACTTATTAACTAATGGTCTAATTGTTCACTACTAAGCACACTAACAGTAACCAACAAATTTGAATAAAACATTGTGTCAGAAAAAGTTGGTCCTAATTTAGGCAGTCAATGACCGAGATCATTAGATTTCTAAAATACTTTAGATTAAGATCTTTAATTTATCTAGGAACAATTTATTTTTTCATTCATTGAATCATGCTCTTATAAGACTATGCATTAGTTTTCAAATATATCCTACAGTAGACATAATTAAATTCAGTTCAGAATGACAATCCATCCATCTATACAAGCATTTTTTTAATTACATACATATGTGTATTTGCAACTCGTACTTTTACTTCTGAAATTCATTAATTTGCATATTCATAAATAAAATTTTAACTGATTACTTTCAATTTTTGTGATTATTTTTTTTTTTTATAGTTTTATTCCAAGAATTGATTGGTACCAAATGTCAATATTAGAAAATATTTCAATTAATTATATTTCTGCATTAACCTAATAATTAATTTAATTAATTTATAGATCATTGCAAACGAGTATTTAGTTAACAAGATTTTGTTTTTGTAAAATGAATGTCGCAGATTGATGACATTAAGTACATTAGTTACATTAGTTACTTTTTGGAACAAGCTAAAACTGAAGGTGATTACTGATTTGTTAATATTTCCAAACGTTTAAAAATCAGTTACTGTTGGGTTAAAATGAATATTCTAATTAATATATATATACATATATATATATTTACGCATTATAATTATATGATAAATGTTTTGTGGAAAAATTATATTTTATAAGCAGTGGTTATAGAATTAAGAAACTTTTTTTTAAATCTAGATTTTTATATTTAAGTGAATTTAATAAATATACTAAAGAGTGCATTTAAATAAATTTTGAAATAGTTGTGGTTTTCTTATGCTAAATATTTTTTCATTATTCAAAACTGATGTTGAAGACCTGAAGACTGTGTCTGGTGTTCAATGCATATACGTTTAAACTCTTCAATTAAAATGAAATTACCAAAAAAAGCGTTCCTAATCGATGCACACCAACTGGTCTATGTTATGTGGTTTTTAAAAGATGTTGTTAATTTTAATGGGTTAAATGGTAGTTGTCATGTGTCAAAAACTATTGAAAGCTATTTCCTTGGTAAATGGTATATGATAAATTTATATATATTAAAAATTTTAATTAACATTTAAGTTGTTTTTTATTTCAAAATTCGTCAGTTTATTTTTACTTCAAACGTTGTCAGTTTTATATGATATTTTACTTAACGTTGTTTATATTTTAGAAATTCAGAGTTTCCGAGCATTTAAAAGAATTTGCTTTAAAAAAAATTGTTCAAAATTTGACTAATTAATCTTAATACAATTGCATTCAAATGTATTGGAACTATTTATACAAATTCAATCCGATAGTATAAAGATAGCGTATAATTTCCATATTTTTAGAGGGATATTTGCAGGTGATGACTTATCGTAATAGGAGAGTAGGAGTGTGAAAAATTTTTAATTTGCGCCGCCATTTTAATCCAACTTATAACTGACACCTACGACAGAACGGAAGATACAATACCACTATAAAATAATCACAAACATCTTCTTTATAATTTAACTAGTTAATACTCGGTGCGCGTTGTTGCCCCTTTCAGTCAAGATTTAATTCAAGTTGATGTATTAAAAGAAATTACATAAAGTGTAAATGTTAAATAAAAAATGCATTAAATTTTATATTATTATTAAGAATGCACAAAAATATAAATTCATTTGACATTATTTGTGAGAAACCCACCATCCTCAACTTCACCGTCAAGAAGGGCCACGTATAGGAAAATTATCATATACAAAAATCTCTATATACAAATTTTCATGATAATTGGCTGAGCTGTTTAGGAGTCTACCAAATAAACAAACTTCGCTTTTATATATATAGATAGATTTATGCTTTATATAATTTAATTGAAATTAAAAATCAAAATTCAGGTAATCATAAATAAAATAAAGTTTTAGTATGACGACTGAGTCTGGTATTGAAACTGTCATTTTAAGCTCTGCTTCGCCATAGTAATGCTTCACAAAGGTATAATACAAAGGTATAATAGAATTTGAGTGGTTTTTTACTGCGAGACTGTAACTTCTTTAAATTTAAATTACAATAAGGAATCATTAGTCATGTCTATTAACCGCACTTGATCACTAATTGCCAGAATGGTCACTGTCACATGTAGAGCAAAAGGATTTGGTATCCACTCATTATTCATCTCTCTTCAAATCATGGAATCATTCGATAAACCTATTATGAAGTTTTCCAAATGGGATACTGTACTATGACATTCATAGATCCCTAGATTAATAAGATATTGAACTAAGAAGATTAAAAAGTCAGACATGAGATTCGCAATGACAAGAGAAAAACTTAATTTCCTAATATTTAAATTATATTATATTTTAAAATTAATCGAGTTATTTGGTCTATATATTTCAATAATTTACTTTAAAATTTTTAAATAACTACTAACTAAAATGCCTTTAAACATTTTAACACCTAATTTTCAATTAATTAATCAATTTTTCAAAATATATTCAATTTGGATCAAAGTTTAAGAAAAATAATCTAAAAACTTTGTGTTTAATAACTAATTTAGTTGATTTCATTAAAAAAAACTTAAAATATTAGATAAATAAAAAAAGTGTTATTTCAACAATTTGTTAAATATTTAAAAAAAATTAAATATGCATATTTTGTATCTGCAACATGTTTTAAGTATGTATTATTTGGATTGCAAGAACTTAAATTTGGTTTAAGTTTATATATATATATAGAAAATTGAAATAATAATATTTGCTATTAATCATGTAATAAAAACCGGAGTTTATAACTAATTCTTAAAGTTATAAAAATTTAATACATTATAAACATTTGTTATAAGCGTGGCAATTCAACACGTACTGTTCCCCATGATTTAACATAATAATACAATATTAAATTTTACAGTGAAACATTATGATGTGGGCGTTTTTAATATGCAGAGGAATGTTCTGTAAAATGCATGGAATAAATTTTTACTTATTAACATTAGTGACTTAAATTTATTAAAATTGAATGTCTAATTTTTATTCGAGGTGATTTATGGGACTAAAAAATATTTGGAGTATTAGACTTGCTTGGTATACATTATATGTATAAATTAATATTGAATAGGAAAAGCATATGATCCTAATTTTTTAACCAACTATTTTCCATAATAAAGAGCTTCCAATAGATCGAGCCGCCAAAACCCTCGCTAAACAAATTATTGAAACACTGCTTTTGTAAACAATTCTAAAATCCAAAAAGATAACCCTGCTTTGGCAAAATACAAGCAAATGAAATACAAGCAAATAAAATACAAGCAAATGAAATACAGGCAAATGAAATACAGTGAAATGAAATACAGTCAAGTGAAGTACAGCCAAATTATCTAGAAATACTGGCAAATGATACTACGCGCAAATAAAATCCAGGCATATGATATACCCTCCCATAATTTAAATTGAGCATCTACCGTTATATTCGTCAAAATAATGAAATAAATACCCAAAAGGCTTAGACATCTTTCGGAAGTTTAAAATTGGAATTATATGATTATTATTAGGTCTTCTGTCTTAAATTTTTCGGATTGACTAGAATCTAGAGGCGATAATTGACATTTAAATGTTTCATATATAAAATTATGAAATATAAAGTATGAATTCAAACTTCTGGAACACTATCTCAATTGAACACAAAATCGTGATATAAAATAATTGAATTCATAAAAAACATTTTTCTAAAATTTTATGAGGCACTTAGCTACTGTAATTTAGGACAACTATGCATTTGAAAAGACAATTAAGATTCGGTTAAATGAAAGAGATTTAATTCAAACTGTAACACAACAACTTAATGATTTGTTATTAGTTTTACAGTCAGTTTTTTTTTTTTTGTAACTTTCAATTTTATGAGTAGTAATAAAAAAAAATTTATATCATAATTCGACTACGAGTTGTTAAAAATAAAGTTTTAATATCAATCTACTTTGGTTATAAGTTATGTAACCACAAATGTAAGGCATTGATACACGCATACAATATTTTATTACAAAATTTAAAATACTAAAAGTGTCACTGAGAGTTTTCCTTGAGATTATTTATCTTAAGATATCAAAAAAAACCTATTGATCTAATTTAAAAAATTTTTTAAAAAAGAAATTAATAAAAAAATCTTAAGATATTGATTTGATCCTAATCTGATCCTAAAAAAAAAAAAATTAATTTCAAACTTGAGTAAAATTCAACATTCCTTTTGTATATTAAATTAATATTCAATTTAAGATTTTATTAAGTAATCCAACCTTTTACAGTATCGAGTATCGAAAATAATAAATTGAATTCTTATTTAAAAAAAAAAATAAACAAATAAATGACACCATTTTTTTTTTTGTAATAAAAATTAAACTAAAATAATAAATTTATTAAGATTTTAAATCTTCCCACTTGACCGTACAGAGAAAAACCAACAGATTAGTGGTATGTAGTGTATGTTAATGCATCTATTAATACTCTATTTCAATATTGTTTATTGTTTGTGTACAAAATTTGAAATTTGGCGCGCTGATTTCATATTCTAAAATTAAAAAACCGCACAGCACAGACCACAGCTTGATATAAAATAAAATAAAATAAAATTAAAATTAAAAAAAATAAAATAAGAGCGTATTGCTCGGTCATTAATAATAATAATAATACTATATCAAATATTTTTGTATTTTTTTTATTTTTAATCCACTAGAATTTTAATTTCAATAGGTGATAAATAAATAAGACATTTTTTTTTTGGAGTATGTTAATTTTTATTACAAGTACAGGGTGATAAAAAAAAATGTTTATATTACAAATTAGTAAAATTTAAAGAAATTTCATATTTGTATAATCTAGTAAATTAGAGGACTAAGTTAAATTGTTTTAATAATTTTAAATGCAAATTATTTAACTCTTGTAACCATAGTTACATGTTGGAACAGGAATTGGAAGGTATAACCTCAATAGGTTTTTATAGGAAGGTTTTTATATTACAAACTAGTAAAATTTAAGGAAATTCTTAGTTCTATATCCTAGTATATTAGAGGACTAAGATAACCAATTAAAATATTTTTTAATGTAAATTTTTTAACTGTTGTAACCATAGTTACATGTTGGAAAAGGAGGGAAGGTACTTAATATATTATATTCTTATTATTTACAATTGATCGAAACGACTGGTATGTGAAGTCTATTTATTAATTCTATTTCACATATGATTCTATTTCGTATATATTGCTATAATTTTATATTTGAGTAATAAATTATTTCTGTATCTGTGAGTTATATTATTCAATTAAATTTATTCCTTTATATTATTTTGTAAATGTATTAATGTATTAATAAGCATAATGTAAATGTATTAATAAGTATTAATTGATATAAAATTATTAATTATTTTTCATGCCAATTTTAACCCTATGCTTTATCGTATCTTACCATCGCTGCGTGGCTTTATAAATTAAATTCAATAATTATTACAAAATAATATCAAATTTTTTAAGAAAACAGAAGTTAAAAGTAATGATAGTGGGAAGTATTAATATATAATTTTCTTCAGAAACTTTCCAAAATGATTACATTTATCTTATGTATGGCTTAAAAAATATAATTTACAGGGTGTTTTACAATTTGATCTGTTGCTATGTACTTATGAGTACATATATTTTTGTATAGAAGCTAAGTTGAGGGCCTTCTAAGACTTTTATAAAATCAATAGTTGGAAAAAAAAGTAATTTATTAACCTCATATCCCTAAAAGTAGCTTGAATGTTATGTACTGTAGTCATATTTATATAACACACAAGTATATTTGCGACTTTCACAAAATTTAACTAAAAATTTTAGTCACGACAACTTATCAAACTTATTTTTATATTTCCATTTACTTAAAAAAACTACATCTACAATAAATACTAAAAATTTTCTCCCACTCTGTACTTAATACAGCATGTCCAATTTAAATACGACAAGAAATTAGAAAAAAAAAATTTGATCACAACCTAGTAAAATATTTTTTAACCACATTTTATTTTAATTTTATTTTGTTTTTTTTTTTTATAAAACATTTGAAGTACCTATGAAATTTATTTAATAAAAACTTATTTTAAGTGATCTAATTTTTATTAAATTTCGCAATATTTAGTACAAGTAACTAACACGTGATTGCGTAATATTATATGAATGATTAAAATTAAATTTGTACAAAAAAAAAAAATAAATAAATAAAATAAAATCAAAAACAAGTAAATAAATTAAATAAATATAATAAATATGACATAAAAACTGAATTAGTTAAATTTTTTTTTCTAAATATAAAATAAACAAAAAACAAAAACATTTTGTTATTTTGAAAAATTAAAAATACATTTTTTTTTTTTTAATATTTCTATTTTTTTCATATGACACACAATTTTTCAATTTTCTGAAATTGTTTTTGTTGATTTTTCAGTGAAAAATATCTAAAGATGCCAAAAAAAATTGGTGCCACGACATGAAGCCAATATTAAATAACTTCTTATTTTTTTTTGCAGAAATAAAATATATGTAACAATTCTAATTTTTAAGAGATTTTGGAATTTTGATTACCAAAAAATCATCTTGAATATTTTCACTTCAAAATATATTACAGAGCTTTCCTCAGAAGCCGTAGAAATATTAAAGTGTAGAGATTGACGACTGAAAGTCAAGAGACAGAAAAATGGGAGGATAAAGAATGTGTTGGTTTAGCCAGAGATTTTCAAAATTCTTTAATTTTTAACCACCATTATTATTACATAAATTATTATTAAGCAAGACTATTCTAAAAATTCAAAATCTAACGAGACTTCCTTAAATCCATCCCTGTTCTAAAACCTTTTGGAAGGCCTTTGTAATAATTTTTCTTATACGTTTCACTTTTGATTATTTTCTCTTACACTATCTAACATGGGACCTCGGTCTTGAATAACCATTTGATTTGTTAACTGAGGGAGTATGAATTCGATTCCAGTACCGCCCCGTAAGAGGTTACGTAATTTTCCTTTACAAAATCACCTAGGCGACCAAATATAATTTAAAAATATAAATATGTTAAATAAACAAAATAAATCATATTCGTATACTTATAAATTTCAATTAGGTAACAGTATATTTGCCATGTCACGCCTGTAAAAAATAGCACGCTCAACTTCCTTATCATTCACTATGTATGGCGTTCGGAAGTTGCAATGAATAAATCATAATATCTCATATTAATTAAAAAACCTTCCTAACCCTCCTAATAATGCTACTTCATTTCGGCTTCATTTCACTTCACCTGAATTCAAAATTTATAAACAAACCGTATCATGCCTGAAGAAATAACTTCAGTCTGTTTTTCAGTGTGTCTATAATGATGTGATGAAGAAAACGTTTCTACATTCTACATGCGAAGTACAAAAAAATTAAATAAAAAAATTAAACGTAAAAATTTTAGTACGCACTCCTAACTTTATAATCAAATATAACTACTATATAGATACTTACGAGTTAAGACAGTTGATTTCTGTGTTATAGATTTAAATAAAAAATATCTACAATAATATCTAAAGATTGCAATTGCAACATCTAAAAGCAAAATTGTTTCATTTTTTTTTTTTTCAATTTTTCTCAATCATTGAAGGAATTCGAAAAAAAAACGAATAATGAATGAATGCAACATTTTTTGCATACGAAAAATCTAATTTACACTTTCCAAACTCTTATATATCTATAACATTTCAAAGATAGTTTTAAATTACCTGTATAATAACTGCAATAAGTGGTTTTGATGAATTTTTTTTTATTTTTTTTTGCGTTGGCAGATAAAAAATTAAAACTGATAACTAATTTAATAAATTTCATTTAAATATTTTGCAATTTCAATTTCAATTTCAATCTTAGTTTACTATACATATATATATATATACATTAGCTAATGAAAATTTTACAAAAAAAGATACTCAGGAGAATCTAAAGATACTCGGGGGAATTTAACAAGTTTGTGGTAAAGCAAGATATTTTGTGGTAAATGAAAGTATTTAATTTTCAATTAAAGATCAAATTGGTAGTAAAATATCTTCTGAGTTTTTTTTTTTTTTTGGAGATCTTGAATAAATTTTTAGTTGAAGAGTAAACTGGAACTGGTGTCATGGAACTAGATATTAAAATTATGATTTTATAATTTTGTTAGTTGTTTGTATATAATTAAGTGTCCACTTAGTGTTAAAGATATTTAAATTAAACCAAAATGTTGTAAATCTTTTATATGACATTGATCTTTGATGAGTTAATACAGAAAAAACTTGTTAAATTAGTTTGTTTGTTAATTTTTTTCTTTTAACACCTTGTTTTGCAAATGGTTATTATGACATTAGACCTTGTTTATTAATAATAATGATTAATAATTATTGATATATAAATGTTAGTAATTCAAATATTTAATATTGAAGATCGTTTTAAAAAAAAGTTATTGTAAAAAAGGAGAAGATGTGGTATTTAACCAATTAAGCAAAAAATGAAATTAATCTGTCAAACACTATAAAAGTACGTACTCAGCATTTTAGAGGAATAAGATGGAAGTATGAGTCAGAAATTAGAATGCACCCCTTTGAACAATTGGTTACCTCAGTGTCGAATAACGGATACACTCTTTTATAATTAAAAATGCAATTATAAATGAAAACATACTTCTTGAATCCAAATACAAACTATATACCTTTCTAATAAAATGATTGAAGGATTCAAGTGGGTTCGGGAGAATGTGTTGAAATAATTGTTATAAATTACTAGAAATACCGATTTAAATAAATCATGATGACATCACTAATTATTTTGACAATGATAAGTAATTAAATTAATCATTTGTTCAAATCAATATACGTTTACTCGTTCTGGAGTGGTGCGCCAGTTAACACTTGCAATTAAATTTAACAAATAAAGGAAATTGTAAAAAATACACATATTTAAATGAATATTATATTATAAAAATTAAAACCAGCCCTACTTCATTCTATTAATTAAATATGGACGTATAGATAAAAAACCAGGAAATGCAAATTTTGTGTCTTAGACATCTTTTAAGGAAGGATCTGCATCGCCAATATTCATAAATTAAAAGATAAACTTTTTTTAACTTTCTAACTAAATTAAAATACAAATTTTTCTAATTGCACTTATCATATATTACCGTAATTTTCCACTGCATGTTTCAAAAAAAGCTTTTTTAATTATGAAATCGTCTTTTCTTAACAACTAAATTGGCACGCAATCGATATTTGCAAAATAAAATCGTTCACAGTATATTTACTTTAAATTAGTAACCCATATAATGCAATGCACTGCAAAAGTTCAAGCAACTCTGATGAATCACATTACATTTATTATAAACAAAGTAATAGAATTAAATTCAGTTAAAGTGTTACCACCTAATAAAAATATTTAAAAAAAAAAACTGATTTAAATAGTGATATCTTAAAAATTAAATCAAATAAAAGCAAACCATAAAATTGGATTTACTTTTAATTCAATTCAATTTAATACCTGTAAGTTATTATGTTTGTTTTTCTACTTAAGTGCAGAGCCAGAGACTCTTAAATTGTTTTAATTGTTTTATGTTTGGATGAAGAGAAGAGAAAAGATCAAGTGATCAAAAGTTTATACAGGTGGATTGTGATTATATTTAAAAGCAAAATAAATAATAATATATACACCTGAATAACAATTCACTATTTTTTTTTGTTATTGTTCAATTTACAACACAAACCCAAGTAAACACGTTTATAGTCCATTTAATATAGTATTGTACAGTATAATCTTTTTAAAACCAGTTGTTTTGGAATTCGTTTATATACGCGCGTTCGTCTGTCAATCTGATTTATTTTCAAAAGCTATGAAAATTATACGCTAACCAGTCCTCAAATTTATTTGAATAACGTACAATAACCTTCTGAGGACCTTAAATTATTTCACAGTATGGGCCGTACTCTAATTTTGAGTCATAAGTTCAAAGCTTATTGGATATTTTTGAAAATTTTTGACTCTTGCAACACAACTTGTCACAAACTTGACACAATTCGTAATACATAACTTATTAAATGCTTGTAAAGAAGTACACATTAAAACAATTAAAAATTACATCTGGAATATTATGGACTGAATGAGATTTTGACATCCAACTCAGATTTCCAAAATTAAAATATTTAATTACTCTGTGAAGTCAGTTTTACTGTGTGGTGACGCAAGTTCAAAAATATAAAACCTAAGATCTTGCTGTCCCAAAGATGTTAAAGGAGAACTAAAAAAAAAGTATACCCAGCATACTTTGAGTATTAATTTCATTTCAATTCAACATTCATATAAAATTTTGATATGACAGCAATAAACGTTGCGAAAAATTAAACACTGTTATTATTATACCGTCATTAATTTAAAAATTTTTCTCTGGACTTTTATGTTATTGTTTGTATCGTGATTCGCGAAAATCATGTAAATTGGCACGTGTTATTTGTACTTTATGTTATTTTAAATTTACAAAAAAAATCAGAATACGTTTTTGTTTTGTTGAAATTTAAACTTTTGATTTCATTTTGTGTGGTAAACGCGTGCGTTTTAGAACGATTTTTTTTTTAAATAAAATTGACAGCATAATAGGTTCCTGCAATGTAATTTAGTTTCTTAAATCGTTAATGCAACACAATAATATTAATGTCATTTATGTCATATTTTCATTTTTGACATTGTCGCTAAAGGCGAAATCGCAAGTTTAAAAATTTTATTTCGATTTCAAAATTTCCGTGAAATTTTCACGATGTTTGAATAGAATAATTAGAGCACATATCTGTTATACATATTATATATATATAATATTATAATATAAAAAATAAGTACATTAATTTCTAAAATCATATTTAATATTTCATAATTTAATCGCGTTGATATTTTTATTTTTTTAAAGTATATAATCGCGGGTACATGTTAGGTAACCTTAGATAACTCTCTACCGGTGGGTCTGAATTTATTTACAAGAAGGTAAAAATATTATAATTCATTTTCTATGTTGAGTTAATATGTTAGTAAGGAATTGTGTTACATTGATTTACACTGATTATTGTTTGGATTAGTTTTATTGTTTATTTATTTACTTATATGATTATTTAATAAGTGTAAGATTATTATTTAATTTTAACTATATTATAATTCCTTTTTTTCTCTTATTCACGATATTTTTGAATTTATTAAAATTTAATAAAAATTTTTTCTCAGACGAATTATATGCAATAGAAAAATATTGCAAAACGAATGCATTGGAAAAATGTGTAGTAATAAAACGAATAACAAATTAGATTATAATGACTAAAGATAATTGAAGTCATTTTGAATTGTTTACTATAATTGATATTCTATTATAAAGTTGTAAGACTTTGTATTTTTTATACAGCACATTTTACAGTATTAAAAGTCTCATAACTAATTTATAGTTTGGTGAAAATGGATAGAGCGAAAAAGGCGTTCAAGATAGCCTTATACTATGTTTACTACTCCTTATTGCCTTAATTTTTAATGAGAAAATATAGAAGAATCTAATTGGTTCTATGGAGGACAATTGAATTTAAGATGGTTCATAAAATGGATGGTTAAGGTTTTTATTATACCAATTCATGCTACTTTTAGATTGATTGTATGATTCAAAAGTTTAATAATTTAATATAAACAAATAATTTACTTGAATAATAAACCTCACAGATACAAAAATACCTATAACTCAAATATAAAATTATTACAATATATAGCAAAGTGAATTGTTTCTATCGAAAGCCTAATACGTTTTATAAGGCCTGCAAAGTATTATCCAATGTATTATTTGTAAGTGAAAATGTGGCACCCTGTCCCAATATTTACCTTTAATAAAGGTAGACTAATTAGACTAACAGTTGAACAGTTTTACACTTAAAAATAAAAATTCGTTTAGATTCCAAATATAACTCAAATGCCAAAAATAGTTAAATATTACTTAAATATAACATTTATAATAAAATTAACCCCAATTGACTCATAAAAATCAATAACAGTTAAAAGTACTTGGTTAATATTTATATTAAAAATAAAAGCATTAAATTGATTCATAGAAACGTTTTTTTAAATTAAAGTATAATTTTAATGGTCTCTCTTGCCTTCATTTTTGACTTGAACCGTCTGTCAATGAAGTTTTACAACTTTATTTGAAATCGATTACAGTTATAAACAAGCAAGTAAAGATTACAATAATCAAATATTAGCATTAAGTACTATTGCAAATGAAAAATAACTAATTTTTTATTGATTTGATTAGTAAATTTGAAATTAATTTAAAATTTTAATAATAAATATTTTTATTAGTTGTTTTCTCTTTTGAAAACTAATTATAATAAAATAAATTTTGTTAATTACCAATTCATTTAAAAAAACAAGTAAAGAAACAGTCAGTCGGTGCAACCGACTTAGAAATACCCTACACCTATTTGGTTCAAATTTAAGGACATATCCATAAGTCATTTTAATACCATAGAAGCTGTTATTAATTTGATCGTAAGAAATAGCTATCCAAATTAACTGTATAATACTAAAAACATTTTCTAATTACCCTATCTATTAAAAAATACTACAAATTCTTACTAATTTATCTATTTAAAAATATTAAAAAACAAACAAACTTGAAATAAATGAAAATATATTTATTCCAATTCAATTACAAAATGAAAAAATTCTAATTATTAAATTTTGTGATAAAAAGATAATCAAAGCATAATATATTTAATAATCCTAAAATGGTTAGTTTATATACCTAATAGAAAAACTTATAAATGCAAAATATGCAATAAATGTATTTCTAAAATACAATTAAAAATTTACACCTTTTCATATAATTCATTTAAATATAAAAATAAATTTTACATAAATGCAGCAAGTACCTTTGAACATAGCTGAACCACTACAATTAAGTCTAGATTTCGGAGACACATAGGACATAGGAAATATATTCTTTGGCTTCGAAATTAAACTCGACCACAACCAATTCCCATGGTACTTTCATTACTAGTAACCTACTGTTAAATTTCATCTAAATACCGGCATTATTTTTTGAGTTATGGTGTTTTTAAGATATATGTTTGTTAGTCCTTGAACTTTTCAAGGGTTCCAGGACCCGAAATTATGGTACGATTTCGCCCATATGCAGTCCCGTCATACTTTCAATACTAGTTAACCCTTGTACACAATTGGAACGCTCTATCTTAATTTTAAGTTACTAGTTTTATTAATTTCGATGATAAGCTTTTACACATTGGGGGGTCTAAGAGAGGTTCTGAACCACCACTCAAATTGATCCCAAATTAGGGGGGCACGCAAGAAATAGTAAAGAACACCCTTGTGGCAAATTGGAACCTTCTACATTTGTTTCAAGTAACTATCTTTATTAATTTCGAAAATATGATTTAAGGGCCTAAGAACTGAGTGGCTGGTCCCCGATCCACTACTCCAATGGGGCCCAAATTTCAAAGACACTTACGAAATAGGAAGGGACACCCTGATACCAAATTTGGAGGTTCTATCTTCATTGGTTTCGGAATTATGCTCGTTTGGCCTAAATTCGATCAAAAAGTTCTTATTTCCGAACCCATTGTCCAATCCTCACCGTACGTAATCACCGCCGTAGTTTCGCTGCCAATAACCTACAGCACAAATTTCATGAAGATAGCCTCATTAGTTGTTGAGTTATCGTGATTTTTTATATATGTTCCTTAGCCCTGACATCGATTAAAAGGTCCGGAATCCGAACGGTTGGGCTGATTTCGCCCTTATATAGTCCGCGCTGTACTTATAGTACTAGTTAACCCTTGTACACAAATTGAACGGTCTATCCTAATTTTAAATAACTATTTTTAGTAATTTCGATTATAAGCCTTTAAAACTTGGGAGGTCTGAGAGGGGTACAGAACCACCACTCCAATTGATCCCAAATTAGGGGAACACACAAGAGATAGTAAAGAACACCCTTGTGGCAAATTGGAAGCTTCTACATTTTTTCAAGTTGTTATCTTTATTAATTTTAAAGATATGCTTTAAGGTCTTCGGAAATGTGTGGCTGGTCCCCGACCCACTACTCCAATGGGACCCAAATTCACAAGACACTTAGGAAATAGGAAGGGACACCCTGAAACTAAATTTGGAGGTTCTATCTTCATTGGTTTCGGAATTATGCTCGTTTGGCCTAAATTCGATCAAAAAGTTCTAGGTTCCGAACCCATGGTCCAATCCCGACCTTACGCAATTCCCGAAGTATTTTCATTACTAGTAACCTACAGCACAAATTTGATGAAGATAGCGTCATTAGTTGTTGAGTTATCGTAATTTTTTATATTTGTTCGTTAGCCCTGAAACCGATTAAAAGGTCCAGAATCCGAACCCATGGGCCGATTTCGCCCATATGCAATCCCCGCCGTACTTTCAGTCCTAGTAACCTACAGTTAAAATTTCATCAAGATAGCTCCATTATTTTTTGAGTTATCGTGCCTACGGACGGACGGACGGACGGACGGACGGACGGACGGACATGGCTATATCGACTAAGGCGGTCACGCTGATCACAAATATATATACTTTTCCATATCTAGCTCGCTTCCTTTAGGTGGTTACAAACACCATACCAAAGTTAATATACCCCTTTACCTATTCTATAGGTGTAGGGTATAATAACCAAAAAATTAATTGTAATTTCAAATACAGAATTTATGATCCATAACACTATTAAAATTTTTTAGAAAATCTAAATTAGTAAAGGAAAATATATGCAACCAGTGTGTTTGTGTTTTTTAAATAAAAATTAATTTAAAAATTATTATTATTAATAAATAAGCAATTCAAATTACTTTCAAAATTTGCTTTTAGAAATAGGTTTTTTTATAATTTACTTTATTACTTGGTCTAGAAACCAGCAGACAAACTAAATGAGTTCAATATTAGTACTGAAATTCTCAAATATTAAATAATTACAATTAAAAATTTTATCTAAAATCACATCTTATGCTTTAAAACTACTCTATTTAATCGAAGCTTAATCAATGACTGTAAACCTATAATAAGATTAAAAATTATTCAAAATAAAACATTAGAAAAATTTTCTAATAATAATTTTCTAAATAATATTAAAAATTTATTGACATTAATTATAGTGTTTGAACGCTTGTAAATGAAACGCTAATACCATCTTGTTTGATATCGATCAAAAAAACTCGTTCCGACCTGTGTATACACCGCATAATTAGCATGCTATTAGTTTAGTTTTTTTTTTATAATTAAAATAAAATCTAATCGACTAAAATCGACACTAATTTTAATTTAAATCACTGAATTTAATTATGTTCGATTATTTTGAAATGTAATGACAGACAAGCGAATTGAAAAAAAAACCATAGATAACATTAATAACAAACTTGTTATCAGTTAAAAAATTTTTAAAAAAACTAATCAATAAAATATGATTGAAAAATCAGGCGTTCCAGAAAAGGCGTTTTGTTTGCTAAGTAATATTAAACTTGATTTCATTAATTAAACTTTAATATTACTGCTGAAAGTCATTATTATAATCTTAGAAGTTACATCGTTTGAAATAAACTCAGAAACTAAATATTGTATTAAATTGCTGCAACGAAGTAAACTATTTTCTAAAGAAATGTCAAATATGAATGAAGGAACAATATCATTCATGCAAATTTAAACTAAAGAAATATCAAAAATATAAATGTGAATTCTTCATTATTCAGACGTTTTCCACACCAAAGAGACGTCTTTAGTAAAAAGTTATTTTTGAATTAAGAACTAATTTTTTTTAAATATTGTTAAGGGACTCCCTACAAAACAAGCGTTCCTTTCAGCAAAATCAATAGCTGAAGAGTAGCTGGGAGTAGTTTGTAAATGGAACGCTAATTTTTGTTCCAGGAGTAGATATAACATATGTTATTAAGTTTGAATTGTCATACATATTTTTGACATTTTACATTGACATTTGACATTTTAAAACTATCTGTCAATTAATTTTAATGAAAATCCATCTACTATGAAAAATATAAATTAAAGTCATCTGTCGGAAATTTGTTAGTTATCTACTTTTATCACTGCTTTTTATCAAAGGCTGTTATAACTTATAGTTGAGAACAGCTGAGAGTATCAATGAGTAGTTTACTCTTTACTACTCTCAGAGTAGTTTGCAAAGAGTAGATAAAGTTTGACAAGTTAAAAAGTTTGAAATAATCAATTTAAGATTATCTATTTTTAATCGATAACTATAAATGAAAAATATTTAAAGTCTATCTAATCGATTGTTTATTTTGACTTATCAACTCTTTTTAACTGATCTTATTCAACATGTTAATACACGAGCTTGAATTCCATCTGAATCCCATAGATTATTTAAAGTTTATTGAAATCAAAATGGTTATTATTTTAGATTCTCTGATGTTTAGTATATAATGTACTATCAATTGTATCAAATAATCTTTTTGAAATCAACTAGGTAAGTACTCTTCAAATACAATTTCTATGTTTAATAAAATACAAGATTAACAACTATACACTTAATAATTTACCTAATTGAATTGTGTAATTTAAATTTTTTTCAATATTTATTCAATAATTTCGACAACTACAATGTAAACTGGTTATTGGAAACTCTTAACAAAATTTTCTTAGAATTTTATCTCTTGGAAAAATCTAATATTATGTAAGGAATTGTATAGATGAGGAAAAAAACATCATTTATTTCATCAGTTCCTACCAGTTTTTATTTTTGTAGTATAAAATTACTAAAGAAATTGTTTTTTTTTTATTTCTACTGTAAATTATATGCAATTATCAAATAATTTAATAAACAAACATAACAATTACCATTCAGGAAGTTTAAATTATATTTTAAAATTGATTTGATGATAAGTTTTTTATTATTTTTTAAGTATAGCTATTTGTAATTTAATCTAAGTGTTAAAAATTATTTTTGCTTCATGCTGAATCATGGCCCATTAGCTCAGTTGGTTAGAGCGTCGTGCTAATAACGCGAAGGTCGTGAGTTCGATCCTCCCATGGGCCAATTATTTTTTTATTTTATTTTTCATTTTAATATTAAATTTTAAATAAATTTAGTCAGGTACTGTTAAATTTTTTATTTAATAAAATAAAATTATCATAAAATTTTAGTAGATAATTATTATGATTTATTTTCTATACGTTTTTTTTTTATAAATTATTTCTAAAAATTTTTTTCTGTAATTTATCGTCCCATATGCAAATTTATGTCTAATATGTGTCATTATTAGCGATAAGATTTATAAATAAATTATAATTAATTTGGGAAAAAACCAAATAAGATCAAAACGTGTGAAAATATAAAATATTAATTTTTTTAACTGTAAATAATTTTTTTTTTAAATCATTTATTAAAAAAAAATTTGTTTTAAATTTGGTTTTGTCATATAGTAAAAAAAAACATTCGCCCCCGGGTGGACTCGAACCACCAACCTTTCGGTTAACAGCCGAACGCGCTAACCAATTGCGCCACGGAGGCACTTGTATACCACCAATATTTTTTTAGTACTAAAATATTGTGTATTTGATTATAAGTATTTTTTACTTTGTTTATTTTATATTAACAGTGATTCATTGGTCACGGTTCAGATGCTCTTTTTAATATTTAATATTAGCACCATAAATACAATTCTAATTCGTGAGATTATAAAAATTTTCTTCAAGAACAATGATTTGATTTGAATTATGAATGAAAAAAAACATAATAAATGTCTAGAAGTGATAAGTTCTAAAAGTTGTAAATGTAGATAAGTTCTAAATGTAGTAAAAAAACGATCTACCTATATATATGGATTCAATTCTTCAAACTGATTTTTTAATGTGGTTTTAATTTAAAAAAAAAATTACATAGTAAGTGTTGAGTTTTGTAGGTATTTATATGTAATTTGTAATCACGTAATAGTAATGATAAAATAAATTATACAAAAAATATAACGAAACATTTGTATTCAGGTTAGAGAAGTCTTTTCGTATAATTTTCTATAAGCTATAAGAATTAATAGCAAAGCTTAATATAAATTTTGTCTAGGCAATATAATAACTACAAGTTCAGTAGTATTTCAGGATGATAATTAATAATTTTTAAGAATTTTTTTTTAGAAATTATTTATATAGGAATGCAAAATTGTAATATTAAGAGACAGTTTATTAAATAAAAGAATAGAAGACCCTTTATAATTAAGGTAAACAGCTAGCAGACGTTAAAACATAAATTTGTTGGAGCTTTAATTTTGGTATACTACTTTAAAAAACCATTAAATTTGTAAAAAATTTGTATAATTAGTCATTTTGATATACTCAAAATTTTGGGATAATTATCCCTCTCCCGTTCCCTTTTGTTATTTGTTATTCTTTAGATATAAGTCATAGTATTTAAGTTTTTTAAATTTTAATTATAAGTTAATATAGGTCAAAAGAGGTTTTCTGTTCCTTTCCTCTTAATAAATTTGAATTAAAAATAACAATTTATCAAATAAACAATAATAAACTTTGTATTTTAGCTGTAAGGTAGAAACCGATCACTATTTAATATTTAATAATTAAGTCATAATTTAAGAATGTAAGTCTGGAACATGAAATAAATAAAAAAAAAATTAAATTTGTAGGGGCTCAAAATTCTGTTGCACATAACGGTATATTGAAATACGGTATATGGTAACCCTGTACTTATTTATATAAATAATACTTCTAAAAAGCAGTTGACGTTTCCATATTTAAAATATACCTTATAGAACTTGTTTTATAACCATTTGGGCATAGGACTTTCTCGAACTTTGGAGGGCTTCAATAATTCCGTAACAAGAATGGATACAAAAAGAAGTTTTTCTGTAAAATTATTTTTTTAATAATAGCAATATTAGTAGATAAAATATAGTCATTTTATTTTAAACGATTTTAAAGTTTTACAAACGTACGGACAAACAAACCGGTGGACAGAGTCAAACTTTATAGGCACATTTTTTCAAAATGTTTTAAGAATGTACCGAAAAAGTTCAATGACATCAATTTGAGTAGGAAAGTGTTAGAAGAATAAGCTTTATTTGAAATTTTTGAATTCTAAATTAATTTCTACTAATTCTAAACTGCTTTTCTTTGAAGTTATTCAAAATAAAAAACAAATATCTGAAAACCATATAAAAACAAAAAATAAATTAGATTTTTTAAATAAAATTAATTTCTCTATTTAAGTTAGTAAAAAAAATGTACGCCCCCGGGTGGACTCGAACCACCAACCTTTCGGTTAACAGCCGAACGCGCTAACCAATTGCGCCACGGAGGCACATGTTATATACTTTAATTTCAGATCTTCTAAAATAATAACAACATCTTTTTATCTTATCATTAATCTTTAAAATATTATAAAATTGAATCATTCTTTGATTGATATTACATTATGTCGTGACGTATTGTGACGTAATTAATGAACAATATTGTCTGTGAATTATTTCATATTACCATACTAATAGAAAATAAGTTAACCATATTCATTATCATAATTTCATGCTTTTGTATGATAATTCCCCATTGATTATCTAACTAATAACAACTATATGAAATGTATATAATATATGCTAGTAACATAACCTATAATCAGTCACTTGAGATTTAAAAGTTTTTTTATTTTCTTTCATTCTAATGTTAATTTTTTGTATGTGATAATTCAATTTATTAAACATGTAAATAAATTTATTAAATTCAATAAAAAAATTTATTTAATATTATGCTACTGTTTTTCTGTGATAATAATCAGATGATTTAATCAGGAATTTGCAACGGAAAATTAAAATAATTGTATATGTACATGTATTATTATTTTAATATATTAATTAATTTATGTTGTGATTATTAAATTACTAAATTATTGTAATAATGAATTTCGATTAGCTGAACAATACTTTTTTTTGAAATAAACTTATGTGAAATAAGTTTTAAAGGAATTCCAAAGTCTTATTAAATTTTACTCATTAGTTAATAATTACGTTCAAATTATTTAATTGAAAAATTTTAGTGAATGTTTATTGACTCAACATTTAATCAAAATTAAGTCTTAAGATAATGTATTAAATAAATTGGGAGTTACTGATTTTTTATAAATTTTGAGTTTAGCTTTAGCTTAACTGACATTGATAATATCTGAATTCAGACAGATTCCTAGAAAATGATTTAGATTTCATGTGTCCAATCATAGACAACTTGAGCTAGGTACAACGCTAGGTATTCGCAATGTTGAGAAACATTCCTTATTTAATATATCATATCGAAGTTCTGATTGTATAAGTGATTACCACAGATTAAAAACCAAATTCTTGAAAATTAAACTTGAATGAAATTCATGAAGTCTTGTGGTAGTCCCTATTGGCGCGTACGAGTTTAAGAGGTTGAAATTTAATTAAAAAAATGGTTTTGAGGTTCATGCTCATATAACTTATGTCAATGTTCTAAAACAATAACATCTTACTACTGTCAAGAAATAGGTCTGAGAAAAGACTTTAAAATAGTACAGGTTGTCCCATTTGAGTATACAGTGTAGATAAAAGTAAAAAAAAATATGTTTATTTTTACTCTTTTTTAACAAAATTATTAGTTTTGAATTCCTTCTTTCGAAAGAGCCTTCACATATTATTCAAGCCCTCTTTGTTCTTAAGTTATGGTAAAAAATGGTGGGCATATGTAGGAAATTTCATATTATATGAAAAATATGATATTTCATATAAAAATGTATTTTATTAAATAAAAAACAAAACATATTTTACAATTTAAAACACATTTTAGAATTTGTAGTAAAATTATAAAAATTTAATTTTTCTTAAATATTTAAATATTAATTTGTAATAAATAGCCCTGATATTTAAATATATTGTACCGTTTTAAACGAATGACTTCATTACAGAATACTGTAAGATCTGTATTACATTATAACTATTTTAATTGTAGAAAAATTTCAAATTTTTTACGGTATGAATGTAATGTCATATTTAAAGCTTTTCACCTCAGAACCCTAAGAAATTTTATAGATAAAATTAAATTTATAACGAAATTTGAATAATCTTTGTTATAACATTTCATAATTAACCTTGCAGAAATAACTAATGAAAATGCATTTAGTTAATTTATTTATATTAACTAGGTACTCATAATTACTACCAATAAAATTATATAAATCTTAACAACTTTCTCCATTTTAATTGAAAATAAAGGAGGCATTGTTTGAAACTATAAGTTAAATTGTACATTGAAATATTAGTAGATTAATGATATAAAAATCACAATTAGATTATGTAACTTTAATTAATAAATAGTCTACTGTAGAATTACGGACCATTCTTTTTTTTCTTAAATTTTTTCCTTAATTCATTTCTTTCAGTTCAACTCATATTAGAAACCCATATGATATGACTATTGTTGGATATTTTATTTCTTGTTTCAGATATTAGTTTGCTAATATTAATTTGTCAAAACAACTTATCAAACAATTTGATATTTATTAATCAATCAACTTATCAATAGTATTACAAAAACGTCATAGAAAGTTTATAATAGTAAAATATGTGTTTATTTTTTTACAAATGGCATTGAATGTCTGTATTCTAATAAAAACACCCTTGTTTTTATTTATTTATTTTTATTATTACATATTTTAATGTGCAATCTGTTTCAATAAAATTTTCAATAAACTTTTTATTTAAAACTGGCTTTTTGAAAAGTGAAGTACAACAAGGCCCATTAGCTCAGTTGGTTAGAGCGTCGTGCTAATAACGCGAAGGTCGTGAGTTCGATCCTCCCATGGGCCATATGTTTTTTTTATTGCAAGGATTTTAGAAATAAATTGGCTTGGTAATTAATAGCTATGTATTTATTTTTTGATTTACAGATTAAATATTATGATGAAAGTGATGATGTTTTCGTTTATTTGAATTAAAAAATGGACAGACCAATAAACAATGTTCAGTCAGATAAAAATCACAATTATTGAAACCACTTTAAATGTTTTAAGTATCCATCATTTTAACATTAATTTTTATTTTAACTTTATCTATCTAAGATTTTAAGATTTATGACATATAATGAAATCTAAATACAAGATTATTTATTATAATATATGAAATAAATTTAATGTTAGTTTTTATAATATATACGTAATAAATTATTTATAATTTTAACTTGTAACTCCAGATACTTTATTAAGTTATTTGATTAAAAATAATTTATTTACATATATATTATACAACAACATATGTTATTTTGAAAAATTTATTTAATACCCGAGGGTTATTATGTGCTTTTATATGTCATTTATAATTTATTCACATTTCACACATCAATCTTGTTATCATTCATAATTCATAAAAATTTATAAAAAATTTGCTACACTCCTCTCTCTCTCTCTCTTTTCTCGCCATCTATTTGGTTTTATTCAATTAAAAAGTTTGAATGATTTGCACTTGTTTTATTGTGGTGAGTTAATTGACATACTAAGAAAATTCAATTAAATATCAGCTGTGTTTTTCAATTTTTATTAATTGTTTCTATATTAATAAACAAAACATGATACAAGTGTCATAAGTGACATGTAATTAAAATAAATAAAAAAATCAAAAATTTATTTTGTATATACAAAGTTTTTTTAAACAAATAAAATTGTTTTTATATTTTTTGATAATTTAATTTTATATTCTTGTGAATTAAGTTGAGTTCTCAGTTAAAATAAAAAATGAAATTCAAGTTTTTTTTATTGTTTACACAAAAGTGTGACAAATGATTTGTTTCATAATTAAAGTTTAATTTTGGTTTTATTATTTGGTGGTTTGTTTTTAAATAAAAAAAAACTGTTCAATTTTAATCAGGTAGAAATTGAATTCTTAAAAGTTATGTGGTAACTTATAGATAAAATTTTGATAAATCTATTTAGAGGAGTTCTAATTTTTTTTTAAATTCTGTCTGTTCAAATGTTAAGCTAATTAGCTTGTCTATACCATAGGTACATGTTGGAACAGGGAGTCATATTAATGAATTCCACATACATTTTAAACATGAGATAGTACTAGGCCTTATGTAGGAAAGTCTTAGATTTTCTATAGATAAAATTCTATTTTGTTTTGATATTGTAATAATTTTGTATTAGAGTTATATGGTATTTTGAATCTGTGAGTTATATTATTCAATTAAATTATTTGTTCATATTTTATATTAATTTATTTTTTATTAAATATATATAATTATTAATTATTGATTAAACTATTAGTTTCAACCCAATTGCGAATGGTAGTTAAGTCGATTCGAAAACTGGATAAAAGTTTATTTAACAAAGTCAGGGTCAGTGAGTTTGCGTCTTGAAGTCAGTTACCTTGCTTTACATCAACTCAGAAGCATTTCATTGCTACGAGTGTATAATTTTAAAATAACAAAAGTAGATTAAATAAAATTTATACTGGCTATTTAGTGTTATTTTGATCCTATTGCTAATACCTATTTACTATTATTGATATTTAAGCTGATATAAATTCATAAAAATTTAACTTGGCTATAAATAAATATTATTGCTGAGTTTGAACCTAAAGTGTTCATTTCGTTTCCTCATTTTTATAGTGAACTAATAGTATTAATATTAGTTAAGTTTATTTTTTGTAACTTATATTTTATAAGTAAATTACTAAAAAAGTAATTGAATTCTTTTTTTAAATTGATATTCGCTAACCCATATAAACTGTATACTAAAAGAATATTTTCTACTTTTTTTGTATATCAATAAATTTGGAAATAAAATGTTTATATGTCGGTCTATTTTAAGTTTTTTTTTAAATAAATAAAAAAAAAGCATTCACATTTACTAAAAATAAGTATAGATTAGATTTATTATAAGTGTAGAACAAAAATTATAAGCGCGTGCTATATATATTTTTTCTATAATTTATATTAAAGCGCGTTACTTAATAAATTGCACAATATTAATAAAATGACTTAAAACAACAAAAACTAAACAAAAAACCTAAAAAAAATGGCAAAAAATTAGACTTATTTGATTAAAAGTTTTTTGCTTTAAGCAATTTAACTTTTTTTTTGTAGTCAGTTTAAATTGTGGTTACAACTTAAAAAAAAAATAGTATTAAGATTTATTAACTGTATTGTTTTCTTAAATTAACTCTGTAGTAGACAGTATTTTATTTTTGAATATAATAAAATTTAATGAAATTGTGTTTACTCACATATATTTAATACAAAGTTTTAAACTTAAAGGCTTAGTTTACAAGTGTTTAAACTAATCACATCATAACGTCTTTCAAACTAAATGTATTTTCGAACTAATAGTACATTTAATTCGAACATTTGACAAGCATGAAAATTAATTAGAAATTATTATTCAAATTTACTTTTAGATAACGGTTTATTGATAAGTAATTTAAAACCAAAAAAATTATTAGCATAAAGTCATAAAATTTTAATAAAAAAAAATTATAGCACACAAATTGCAAAGGCCCCGACGAGATTCGAACTCATGATCTCCTGTTTACTAGACAGGCGCTTTAACCAACTAAGCCACGGCGCCGCTTGCTTTTCCCATTCCACAATTTCTATAAATTGATAAGTATCAATTATTAAATAATTTTCAATTTAGAAAGTAGAAACTTGTTGGTTTCTTTAACAACATTGAGTTAAACCTCAATAATTAGACAAAATTAAGAATACATAGAAATGAGTACATGAAAGTGAATACTAATAACGGTACTAAACAGTACTAATATTACCAGTTCAAAGTAATTAATATTTTTTCAATTCTAAAACGAGTTTTAATAAATTTAAGTACCTACTATATCTGTGCCCAGTTGTAATTGTCAGTTTTACAATAATTTTAATTTAAAAGAACTCCAGAAATGCTTTTAATTAACCTAAACTGGATTTAAATAATCTGATTACAACAAGTCTTAAAGAGTTAAAAAAGATTTTTTTTTTTGTGCCGTGACTAACAATTAGTGTGAATAATTGATTTGTTATTATTTAAACAAGAACATTATAGATATTAGATAAATTTTTATTATATACAGTTCTTTTTTTTTTTTTTTACTGATTAATTGTATCGGTTCACTGATTAATAAGCTCCTGTAATAAATACTGTTACATTGAACAGTAATTTATATCTGATTAACTAATTATTAAACTGTTAAGTAAAATATTACGAATTAATTTAATTAAATTGTTTAGTTTTTTTTATTTTTCTTTGGCAATATTTATTTTATCTTTCAGATATTTAAAATTGCGTGACAATGGATATTTTGTACAAAAAACAAATTTATAGGCGCAAAAAAGTTTTTTTTGTTAGAAGGGCAAAGAAAATTAGGAAGTGTGAAATAGTTTGGAAGGAATAAAGTTTTAATAGGAAGTGTTACTAAACATATATAATTAATAATAAAAAAAATATTTATTTTGGGTTTCTTTTTGTATAAAAAGTTTCAATTACAATTATAATTATTAGTTAAAATACTTATATAAAAATTTTTTTGACGTTTCTGGTTATTTTGATTGTAATTGATTAAACTTTATTTTTGACTAAAAATGTCAAATTACAGTGATGTCAATATTTGGGTTACATAAGTGGAAAGTATTTTTTTTTAAAACTGGTTTCAAACTAAAAATTCTTTTAAATATTATAACAAGTAAAAAAAATTAGTAAATTTTTCTTATGAAAATATGCAAATTCTTATGAAAGATTAATATTTGTCTAAATACAAAAGTTTGAAGTTAATTATAATGTGATTACTGATTACTGCGATTACAGATTACTCAATATCGACTTTTACTATGAGTATAATAAAAAGTAATACTCATTACAATTACTCAATAAACAAAAGAAAAAGTATTGGTTTAACATCTTAAAAAAAAACCACTTTAACAAATCTTTCATAATCTATTTATACTAACAAATCTTTAAGATCTTCATAGTGATTCTACTGTTCAATTAAATCATAATTTCTAAAACAAAGAAAACTTTTAAAATCATTTTAAATAATAAAAATCGATCTGATCGATCAATTCCACGTTTCTTTGGTTCTCTTTTGTTACTAAAAATATTTTTGCATAGTCATTTCACTGTTACACTTTTACTGTATATTTGTACAATTTGCAAATTACTTTCAATACCTCCAACATAGGAAAAACTCAATTAAATTGGAAAAAACAAAACAGATAAAATACATAATAAGTACACCTAAATCACCTCTGCAAATTACAAAATATGATAATGACTTAGAAATTCCACATCAGATTGATTTAAATGCTCGGAATGCACGTATTGCACCAATTTGACAAAATATGTAACGAATTTTAACTTTTATCTTTAAAATATTTTTTTTAAATTTTACTTTCAAAGTTTTACTTTTCAAATCACAATATATTGGCAGTGATTCAAGTGTTAGATACAAAAACACAAAAGTAAGAGTCTCTTATGTCATTGATCAAGTATTGATCTTGATTTAAAAACAATTGAAATGAGTGCAAAACGTAAATGATGACAAAAAAACATCAACGTTTGAGTGAATTGTTTTTTTCCATAAATAGCCATTATACAAGCAATATTGACAATTTATTGTTAAATTAAATCATGTGTTTAGTGAATTTTTTGTCACCTTAACCTCAAATACGCATAAGAGTTGTCGTGTTTGAAAAATGTGTGTATATGGAATCTTAAAAAATTCATGAAACGTAATTGTACTTTAAAAACCAAATACCTTAAATAATAAAACACCTTCAAATAGCTGTTATTTAATTTATAAAACCCTAAATCATGCCAAAGATTATCATTTGTCATTGTTGTTTGTTGATTACTGTCAAAATAAATGCGTTTCAATTCATTCAATGTTTATTTTTTCTAGATTCCGCATCCAAATCAGATCAAGACAAACGAAATATAAATGTATAGATTGCCTAAAGCAACTATTGAGTAATAAATTCTTTTATGGTGAGATTATAATTTAAATATTCAATTTAATTAATTTTTATTTGTTCTAAATTTGAGGTGAGTTACTTTTTCAATTACAGTGTAATCATGTGTAATTTATATGTATGCGCATATAGGTAAAGTACTTGCGCATGTACTTGCGTAAGTACAGAAATATGTACTAATGTAGTAGTCATAATAAGTTAATCTGAATTAAATCGGATTAAGAAAAATTATTTAATTTAAATACTTCAATAATTATGTTAATTCTTTTATTTTTATGATTATCTTAAGATGAAATTAGATTATGTATTAGACAATGTATTTAAACATCATTGAAGTATATTTAGAGAGGATTAAAATTTATTATTTATAATCAGATCCTATTGTGACATAACTTAACTTATTATTTTAATAAAATTCTTAGATTTAGGCCTAGTTTCAGGAAAATATTTTAAAATTATTTGAATTCATTTGTACTTGTACTTTTTAATTTCTTGAGTGTTATTTAAAATAATTAGAACGATTCTAGTTTAACTTCAACTTATAAAGTGGATTCTAATTAAATATTTCGATTTCCGTCATTAAATTGAAATAGAATCCGGAATAATTATTAATAAACAGACAAATATGTAAAAAATAGGTTTTCTACCACTTCTATGTCTCTTAGAATAAAATGAAAATTAAATGAATAAAGAAAAAACTCAAATAATCCAAGATACATGAATGATGAAAATACTGAATTTCTTTAATAATTTATGATTACGCAGTTGAAATTTTTTAATCCGTGTTAAGATTGAAACAAACCCATTTTTGCGTAAAGTATTTTAGTTATTGTAAGCATATGTTACAAGCCTATTATTATGCCTATATAAATTGTTATGATTGTGATGGATACATTTAATATGTTTTCAATTAGAACATAAATTAACATCTTTACATACTCTGCTAATTTTATGTTTCTTTAAAACTAAAAAATACTGGATATTATTCAGAGGCGGCTCTGTCATATAAACGAAATATTCTTCTATAAAGGCGCTCACTAAAATATATTTTTTGCTGATGTTTTATATAGGAGATAGTTCCATTCTAACAATTAGGTCTTGCGGTCCGTTGTATATCTCCCTTCCGATACTTTTTAATTTATAAGAATGTAGTTAATATTATTTATTTTAGTCACCAAGGGGATTTTTGAAGAAAAATTAATATTTCAATAATATTTTTCAATTTAATATTTTATAAAATATATGGCAAACTTTTGACACGTTTTTATTTAACAACATTTTTGAACTCCTAAAGCCATATAAGACTGTTCACGTAAATATATTCTCTGTATTTCATTTTTTACACACTTTCATTATCAGAAACAAAGTGTTAATTAGGAATATAAAATGTTTACACATTTTTATGATTATATCGAATAGCAAAGTTGTATGGAGTGTGGTGAAAAAACTAATAAAACTCTTGTCTTGTAAATTGATACGAATGAAAAATTTTTATGACGTAGTATAAAGTATTGGATTTTCCATTGCTTTGATGGAATCTTAAGAGAAATCAGTGAAATTTTTTATATTTAATATTATCAAATTATCTGAGTAATTGAAATATAGTAATACCAAAGTTATTCAGAAAATATTTAAACTTTTGTTGGACTTATCCATATAAATTCTCTATAAGTCAGTACTATAATGTAATATGAAATAATGTTCCAAAAAACTCAAATTATATCATATGTAACAGAAGGAAATCTTAGAACTCTTTTACAAACAATCTTTACAATTAAAAACTATTCTAAAATAATTAAAGAATATTAAGAAGCATTTAATTTTTCTCAAATAAAAATATCTTGTATTATAATTATTTTAACATTGAATCAATCGATTAGTGACTCTATGGTACACAAAGTGGCCCAAATTGACCTTCAAAACAATTACAAGTTCAATTGATGTAAATTATATTAAATTATGTAATTTATATTTTTTAATATATTTTTCTTTAGCGCAATTTTTGGTCCACCATTATAATTAAAAAATAAAATAAAAGAATTTGTTAATAGAAAATTGAAAATTAAAACAACAATATAAGAAGTTGTTAATAATAATTATATTAATTGATTGAATAAGCCTTTTATAAATGACCTAGATTTATTCATTTATTTTTTTTTTTAAATAAGCGTAGGTTATTAAAACTTTATCTAAATAAATATCTAATAAAATATCTATAGGCTGAGTTTTTGAATGTTGAAATTTCTTATTAAATGTGATTTAATTGAAATAAATTCATAAGTTGTCTGATTTGATAAATTGTAAAAAATATCAAAATTAATAAATGCTATAAGAATGTTGTTAATATTTTCAGTTCTCTCAATTCCCTCAGCTTCCTTTAATTTTTTTTAAAAAAATTTTGAGGAAAAAATTATTATATCCGGATTAGTTTTATATGGTCAGTAGACTATTTTTATAATTAAATTTTGTTATTAATTTAATTTTAATAGATTTGTGTGAGTTTGAATTTAATTGGTCTGTTATTAATGAAATATGACATTGTTATTAACGTTAAAGGAAAGAAGTAGGAAAATCTTTCATAAGAAGATCAGCCATGGTAAGCTGTGATATTGACTTTAGATAAATTAAATTTTGTTTATTTTAAAGGATAATATTCGTAAGTTTCAAAATACCTCCATGTAAGCTTTAATAGTTCTGGATTTCGAAAAATTTTAGGATTTTCTGATATAGAATTCGATTCATTATAAAAATTGTTCCAAAAAAATTAAAAAATTTTGGTTCCATTCCCATTTTAATAGTGCGCCTATTAAATTTGATTGTCAACTATGCTGGATTTTAACAAACGTTTTCATTTAAAAACGCTTAATATCTATTAAAAGTGATATATTTTAAATAACAATATAAATTTTTTAAGTTTATGACTTTATTTTATTATAATCATATTAATATCATAAATTTGAGTTTATTAAAGTAATAATTAAAAATTAAAATAAACTATTTAATTTATTGGTATAATAAAACTAAATTTGACGCGGTAAGCTATAAAACTAATTTAACTATATGTTAAACTTTTAGATTATTAATATGCAAAATAATTTGAAAATTATTTCTAATTAAAATTTTATATTAATATAAAAATTAAAACCAGACTTAAGGCGATTATATTCGTATAATTAACCCCCGACCGATCAATATTTCGAAAAGTCTTAAAAATTTCCAAATTATTACAAGAAAATCGAAAAACCTAATTTCAACAACTTCTCTTAAAACTAATATTGTCCCATATTAACTATACTTATTAGTTTTTCCTTTAATTAGTATTTAAAATAATAATTAATTAAAATAATATTTATTTATATTAAATATGTTAATTGCTATATGCATACTTTTATTTTTTTTTTAACATGCAATTTAAAAATAAATAATTATTAATTTAATATTATTAACATAATTTTATACGTTAATGGCATAATTACCATACCATAAAAATAATAATAAATATTTATTATCCTGAATTGTTTTTTTTTTTAATTATTTAATAATTAAATATTTTTATTACGAAAATTGGATATAAAATAAAATAATTATAAATACTGAGAAAAAATTCGTAATAAACAATTTTCAAACCCATTTGAATTGCATAATTTTTGAAATAAAATTATTATCAAGAATTGGAGTTTCTATACTAGAGTTAAATTGAAAAATTAAATTAAAAAAAAATGACAGAAATTAAGTAAGTTAATAAATTAGATAATTTGTACGGTATTGCAAGTCAAATAAATTAATTTAATAAAGTAATAATGTTTTAATTTTTCTTATTTTTTCAAATTTTTAGGCTCGGTTTCTGAGAAAATTCAATTTTTTTTGTAATAAAATTCTAAGAAAATTTAACTTGAAATTTGAGTTCTTCTAGTTATTTAATATTAGTTCAGATTTTTTTAGTTAATTAACTTAATGACTGTTATAATTGATAAAGATTATAAATGGAGGTGTGTGTAATTAATTAATTAAAACTTCTATAAATAGCTATAATTTTTTTGAAAAGATTTGAAGCTTAAATGAAATTTTTATATTCATTTCCCAGAGAAATAAAATAAGAGTATTAATAAATTTTAAACTAAATCTAATTAGTTAATCTAGTTAATTAACGGTCATATTGCCAAATTCTAATTTAAAATATACTCCTTTGTTTCTCACTAAATTAAGTTTTTTAATATTTGATTTAAAACTATAAAGGTTACGCTAATCTACTGTTGAATTAATTTTATATTCAATAATAAGTTATCAATCTTTTTAATCATCTAGTTACACCTAGCTACTCATATCCAGGAAAATTCTGAATATCCTTTAAAATCTAACCAGAGTATACCTAGCATCATTCAAATTTTTCAAATATCATTCTAAAATAAATTCAAATTTTCAACTTTCGAACAACTTACCATCTCTCCATCTTGGTACTGTTACAAATAATTTATTTTGCCAATGTTCAACACCAACTGGTAATGCATTCTGTGGTATATAATCTTTATTTTGTATAGCTTGTTGTTTCAATTGTGGATTTGGAAAAGCAAAATCCAATTGATTCCAACTATAACGTTCTTGTAATTTATAAGCGGCATACGTTAAATCAAATACGAATAATATTACAGTTAAAACTGTTAATAAATCCTTATATAAATTCATTTTAACTATATATGTATAATATATTTGTTCTAATTATCCTTGTATCCAAATGTCGTTGTCCTTATAATCCTTTTTTTTAGGAAGTTAAGTTTCCACTTTTCAACACTTTTCTAACTGTTTTAAATTTAATAAAATATTTACAGTTCAATAATTCTCTACTTAAGTTTTTTTTTTATTTCACACTGAAAATTTAATTAATTTTCTAATTTTTTTTTAAATATTTATTTAAATATTAGTTTTGTTTTAAAACAATTTTTTTTTTAATAACTGTATATTTGTAACTAATATTTTAATGCCGTTTAATAAATTTCAATTATAACGGTTAAATGTAGAATACAAACTGTTACTTGTTTAAATTTTTTATCAGGTTTTATAAACTCCCCACTGTCTGGAAAATACAAAATTTCTGATACACAAGACAAGACGTTAAAAAAAAAAACAAAAAAACAAAGAAAAGGTCTGGTGAATTAAAGAAATAAAAACAAACAAAAGAAAAAAAAATACCTACCATTCTAAATAAGACAAGGTAACAAGAAAGATTTTTCGCCAACCGTTTTTAATAACAAAAACAACAACAACAACAAACCAAAGAAAAATTAAACACCTTAACTACAATAAACAGCAAACGGTAAAACAACAAAATTAACGGTATGTGATAAACAAAATGTACAGAAAACAACAGTACCTTAATATTGTTTTGTTTTATTCAATACAAACGCTTGTTAAATTCTTTTTCAAATTTTTTGTAGTATTCAGTTTTGTAGTTTTCAGTTTTGTAGTTAAACTTTAAAATGTAGTTGAGTAGCGTAACAGCTGCTTTACTTTAGTGTAAGAAGTTATTGGCCAAATTTTAGTAGGAGAAATATTTGTATTTGAATCTTTAAGTGGTGGATTATTTTTGAAGTATGATTTGTGTAGTGATAAGAATTAAAATTAATGTGTAATAGTGTTAGTAAATTAGTAAAATTTTCATTTAACGGTTATTTCTTTGTAATTTTGAAAAATTTGTTGAAAAATTAAAAGTACTTAAGATGTAATTGTAATAGTATTTGAAGATTGATCGCTTGAAAAGTCATGTTTGAAAGTTGAACTTGCATTTGAATTACCGTTATACATTAGAAAATTGTAACACATGCAATTCTTTTAATTAATTTAGGAAATTCTACATTTTTATTTTTGTAATCTAATAAAAAATTAATATTGTCATTGTTTATAATTTTTAAAAGTTGTTAACGTGGGTGTTTAAATACCGTAAAGTTTAATTTTTAATTTAATATTTTCAAAAATATTATATTTAGTCTAAATATAACGTTTGTTAAATAAAGCAAAATAGCGAAAATAAAAACAAATTAGTTGATTCTATGCAAAATGTAGGTAATATTATAATTTTAATCCAAAATGTCAATTCGTTTTTTTTTTTTTTAATTAATATTTGATTTTTTTGTGTTTAAGTTCTTGTAAAATTTATGAATGTCATTATGAATGTAATAATAAATAGCATAATAAATGTACAGAGTACTTATATATACGAGTATATATGTATAGAAATGATAAAATCTGATTATTTGTATTGAATTACTTCAAAGTATCTGGTAGATACTTTATATTGAATTGAGTGAATTTCTTGAATATTAGATTTCATATTTAATCGAGGTATTGATTGAATAAATTTAATATAGTTATAATTAATGTATGTAATTAATGTCACTGTGACTGTAAAGTGTACTTATATTTTATTTCTGTTAAAGAGATTGTTGCTTTGACCTATTTAATATTTAAATTGTATGTTTATAATTCATAATTTGTTTTTTTATTTTTTTTAATTGAGTAATTTTAATAAACAAATTTTAAATCACTTAAGATTATTAATTGAATAAAATTAGAATTATTTATTTATAGATTTTTACCATTTGCTTCTATTTTTAGTGTAGGTATAAGGGCTATGTAGACTCACCAGCGTTATGAATTTTATTATATGATTTATGTAACTTAGTTTTAGTTTTTACTATATCCCGGCTTTTGTCACTTGTTAAATTTTTTAATTCAATTAAAGAAGTTGGGTGTTTCATTTTATATCAAATAAAAAATTTGGTAAATGTTTAACATCATATTATTTTTTTTAAATTAAAATCAATTAGTGAATAGCTTGGTAAGATTTGTAGCAAAATTACAAAATATTTAATCCTATTTAACTTAAACTTTCATTAAATTTTAAATACTTAAGAAATGTTAACAAATTCTTTAACGGAAGTATTTTAATTCGAGAAACCGGTTTATATCTTGGAAACTAGGTCAATACTCTAGTAATTAAGAAAGAAAGTTCTGACAAGTTTTGGTTCATTGCTGCAAAATATGTAATCCGTATTAACGTTAACCTTAAATAAATTTTAAAAAATCTCTAAATTAAATTCTAAATATTAATTCTAAATGGCCAAGCTGGTTTATGTCTTAGTCAAACAGGTTTATATCTTAGTCAAAAAGGTTATGTCTTAGAAGCCCTTTTAACCCTGTTAATTATAAAAGAAAGAAAGTTTTTGTAAGTTTTGTTGCAGTGTTAATAATTAAAAAAAAATATTTAATCCGTTGTATTTATTTCAGCAATTAATATTCAAATAATATAAGTAAGTTATTGAACTAATGATTGGTTTTAATTACCACTTATTAGTTAAATTAATTTTAATTAATTCACGATTAAATTATCATTAACCATAATCGTATACATCATTTACCAACTTTATGCTGATGTTTATATACTCTTGTTACATATACTTATTTTTATTTGTTTTAATTTTTTTTTTTTATTATAAACTAGTTTAAATCAAGTTTAACAAATAAAGACTTTTTTCAAGCTCTAATTATGGTTAAACATTTGTTTTTATACATAAAATGTTGATATTGACAATTTTGGTTAGTTTAGTTTTGACACAATGTTGCCGGAACTACAGATCTATCATTTCATTTATACATCTTTTTTTGGTTTTATATTAAGTAGGATGGAAAAAAATACTACTTCCACATTGTTACTTCTCTTTTAAATTAGATTAATTGGAACAGTCACTTTGGTTTTGGTTGTCCTGCGGTCCATGTTTTTTCTTGTATGTTTATACCCATATGAAAGTCTAAGTTCAAAGGCTATACTAAATTTGCCATACTATTTATGTCGCTGTAAAGAGGTGGAAAGGTAACTAAAGTGTATTGATCAGATCAGAAGCGAAAAAGAAATCGATTTAGTTATGTGCGTGTCTCTGTATGCGGGTATCCCAGTGTTGGCACAGTACTATTCTATCCATAAGGTTCGGTACATAAGTATACTAAGTATCATAATATCTCATACAATTATTCATTAAGTAAGTAAGCCTTATCTGTATAATAAAACATATTTAAGTGTGAACTATTGAAGAGCTTGCAAATTGTACTATAAAATGTACTATAGAAAAACCAATATCCGTTCAAAATATTATTAATATTCCAATTTTACTCTAACGATAAATATTTCATTTATTTCGATTTTTCAATCAATTCAATTCCACTTTTTTATGATATAATGTAATTATTTCAAAACAAATATAATATTTAGAGGAATCTATTATTATTTCTTTATATATTTCACTTATTTCTTTTAATTAGGTAAAAATAATGTGGTTGAACAGTTTTTTTCTAATAACAGTTTTTTTCTAATAATTTCGCACAAAGGAATACAAAAAAAAACTCGCTTCATAAGAAAAGCAGTGAGAAATATTTCCAATGCAAGGTTATATAATAAGGTAACGGCTATAATTATATTATCAGGTGAAAATGGACGCATTTCCTCTGCAACTCCAAACTATTATAGAGTGCATTTCATATATATGAACATATTTCATTTCTTGTTGCTTTTTATTTTAGAGTGATTTGCTTTGCAATATTGAACTTTGTTTGCGCAGATATTGAACACAAATTTTCTTGCGTGATTATTTTAATCAACGTTAAAATAACATTTTTACAAAATATTTACTTTTAATTAATGTTTTTAAATTAAATGTATACTTGTAAAGAATACAAAATTAATATTTTAACCTATTTTAAATTAAAACAATTAATTCTAACATTTTTCTGATATTTCTCATCAATGTTAAGTAAATTACTCATAAATAAGTTTTCT
This sequence comes from Dolichopus griseipennis, assembly GCA_963082915.1. Taxonomy (NCBI): domain Eukaryota; kingdom Metazoa; phylum Arthropoda; class Insecta; order Diptera; family Dolichopodidae; genus Dolichopus; species Dolichopus griseipennis. The sequence goes on from OY720441.1 coordinate 367,218,263, forward strand.
TAATTAGGCCTAGGAATTTCGATTTCATTAATTTTTATTCTATTGGTAATGTTTTTTTTTCAAAATTTTAAATAAGAGAGCCGGAGAACAAGAAGTTTAAAAGCATATACTTTTGTTGCTGATTTTTAATATTTTTTACTCGACATACTAAGAAAATATTTAATTTATCTTAATTATTAAAACTTTGAACTAAAAATGTTAAATCCAATTCTGTTAAGTACAATTTTTGAGAATCCATACGAAAGTTATTAATAAATAATTACTGCAATTGGATTTGATTTAAGCATTTACTTATTAAATATTTATTCCAGAGCTTCAGAAAGGTAGTCATTACCTATAATTCATTATTTGTCACCACTTTGATTTCTTTTCTGTGGGCACAAAAGAGAAACTCAAATACAAATTTCATATTAATCTTTTATGATGGTTTATATTGTTTTATTAATGTCCTTTTTATTAAAGAACCCAATGGCGAATGGTAGCTGAGACGATTTAAAAATCAGATCACTGGGATTCGAACCCGGGGCTTTCGCATGAAAGATCTGCACCCAACTCTTTTGAACTCCATATTTTCTATTTATTGTAGTTGGTACTTTAGATGCATATTATTGATTTTGACCATAAATAAAAATAAGTTTCAAAACTGCTGAGTGAAAATAGTTCAATTTTAAAATATTCTTTAAGGTTATTGTATTCTGTCTTAATATTGAATTTAACTTTGAAAGTTTCATTAGTAATTAAAAAAGTCTTCTTTCTAAAATGGTTGTGTTGCGTCTATATTAAAATTCTTTGTTTTTAACAATTACTAAATATCGCATATAATGCATATTACAGCATTAAAGAAAATTGTTTAAAATAATACTGAGTTTAAGAATATAACAACATGCTTTACTGCCTTTTTAATTATTTGTTCATGATATACTTGAAAAATTGTTTTAACTTTTTTGTAATTAAATAAATTTGTTTTGAATTATAAAAACTTTAATGTTGTTCCAAATGTAATTTACTATATATGTACATAATTAATTAAAAAAAAAAATATTTTGAATTTGCTTACATATTGATTCAACACTCTAATATTAGTTCCAGTATCACGGTATAGGAAATTAGCCAATTAATTAGTAAATTTTAAAATGTATATAATAAGATCATCCTATTTTAGGACATATCTCATATTAGGCATGCATATTAATTTGGCTAGATACATTTATTTTAAAATGATTATTTTAACATTCTCAGATCCTTAAATAAATTTCAGAATATATAAATTTCACAAATCTCTAGAAATAATCAGCCATACATTTTTAAGGTTATATGTAAAAAGCATTTTAATATATGGTAGCGAAGTGAGTTAGCCGGATTTAGCACTACTTTAGAAGCAGACTACATATTTTTATAACTAAATTCCTTATATTTGGTATAATCTAAGAGAAACTATTACCAATAGAGATTAGTAGAATGAACATGGAGAAAACGTAATAAAGAGAAACTAGAGGTGAGTTATGGGGCATCTGCTGCAAAGCAAAAGAGGAAAAATACCCATTATTAGTCCTTAAATAATATTTGTGATATTCCAAATATCTCAAACATCCATATAACACTTGACGTAAAAGAATAATAATGGAGGTTAACTCAAACCTTGCCGATGACATTGTTGTAATATCGAAAAACTATAGAGTTATGGTAAGGTTTTTGTAAATTTACAAAGTAAAAGAAAACGTAAATGAAATTGGCCTTAACTTCATTTATTTTAAAAACTAAATATCTAAATATGTTAAAGGAAGAAAGAAGAAACCCACGAAATATTATAATTTCTGAGTATAATTTCGAAAGATACAAACACCTTGAATTACCTAGGAGTAATATGTGCATTAAAAACAGAATACAAGCTGCAAATAGAAGTTATTATGCTAATAAGAATTTACTACAAGGTATATAAATTACTTCGAGACAATCAAAGCTTTAGCAATACGATTATATAAGACTACTATATATACACCCAGTTGTAAAATATGGATGTGAAGTATAGAGCTTTAGATGGGAGTCAAATATGCATTTTTGGAATAAAAATATTAAGAAGAATATTTGGCGCACGAAGAATCAATGAAATTAAATAGGAACGAAGAAATAATTAAGAATTAAACGAAATGATAAAACAAGAAAATGTTGTTTTCTTTGTAAAATCTGAAAAATTAAGATGGGCGGGTCACGTTGTGCAAATGAATGAAAATTTATAACAGTATAAATGTTTAAAAAGTACTCCGTATACTACCAGAGCAAAAGGTCCCCCAAGAAAAAGGTATACAAATAACGTTGAAAATCTAAAACCTGTTGCTCAAGACAGAGAAGTGTGCAAGAATGTTGTGATAAGCTACACGATGATTATAATGAACTCAAACTTTACAAAGTTCAATGTAAATATCTGGGGGAGCTAGATTCGCTTCCAAGATGAGTAAATAAATAAAATTAACTTTATCCCTTCATTTACTCTTCTATGTACGAGTATGTTTAAATGTGTTAAAATTCTAAAATAAATAATAAATTAATAAAAGTTTACAAACACGTATCAATATTTGAATTATTACCATTTTTTTAACTTTTCTCCAAATAAAATTGAAATAAAATTAGGCCAAATACTTACTAAAAACATAATTGGAAACCTTATCTTTACACAACAGTTTAGAAACAATGTCTCATATGAACAAAACATTTCTTTTAATCTTACAAAATTTTGATAGTATGAAGGATACACTCAAAAGGTCAAACAAACAAAATTCATTACCTATGTATTTAATAATAAAAAAATCGAATTCAGCTCTAGGAAAGATTTTTGACAGCTAGCAAAAGATTAAAACAAAAGTTTTTTAAACTCACCACAAAATAATAAAAAATTTATTAGAGGTATTATTTTATTCATTTCAATTCAGTTTTAATTTAAAATGAAAATTTAATATCATCATACAGTTGATTTGATTTATAGTTCAAGATAACTTTAAACTTTAAAATAAAACATTCCAATTCCGAATGGTTAGATTAAGAGAATTATAAGTAGAATACGAAAGAATATATAAAATAGAAAAATATTTGCACGCCATTTTTTTTTTTGTTATTACTAACTTATGAAGTATGCAAAAATGCAAATTTTTCGCCTACTTAAGTACTGGCCTGCAGTTACTAAACAAAAACCTATTTTTGTTTTTTTGCTTTACAAAATGATTAGAAAATAAACGATTAATTCAGACGGAAAAATTTAAAATTAAAATAATTGTTATAAGAAAAAAAAATTAATCAAATTTGATATAAAAAGGAATTATTATTCACCATGAGGGTGAAGGCAATTACATAAGTAACGCGTGAATAGTAATAAAGAATTGGGTTAATTTTTTGTCTGTGGCGTAATTGATGTTAAATATGTTTTTGATTTAATATTGTGAATGGATTCAGGACAATATTTCTAATTCTAATTGTTTGTTGGACAAACTAAGGGTGCATTTATGTTGGAACTACGATAAATGATAAGAGCGTCGATAAAAGCATAGTTAATCGTTGATCAAAGCGATCCTCATGTTGTTGCTCCTATTTATCAATAATCGCAGCTCCAACATAAACGCACCCAAAGAATTAAATCAATAAAGTGTGGTGAATATTAATGTCATATTATTATCTCGCCGAATGAGGAAAGTAATGTAATTTTTTACTATATTTTTGATTATTATAGCTAGGGCATCCGTTAAGTGAATTAATTTTCAAAATATAAAATTGCCACAAAAATAAAAAATTAAAATAGTTAATAAGACAGATTAAAAGATGAGTCAATTTTCTAGAACGTATGATATTAATTAATTTGTGAAAGAAAAGACTTAGTACATACTTAAATATAAATATTACATTACCACCTTTCCTTTTAGTTTTATACAGGGTGGCGCAAAACGAACGATATGGTTCAAATGTTTAATAACTGTTTTATTTAATGGTTAATGATTATTATTATTTTTTTGTTATACAGTATATTAATGGGGAATATTTTTAGCTTAAGTATAAAAATTATAACCCGCAAGTGGTGACACATTTTTGGGTTTCCACATTCGTGCTTTTTCCAGTACATTTTCCATAACATTTCGTAATTTTTTATCGCTGTTCTGTTGTGTACTATTCCATTTCCAATTCGCCAAGTTTTCTTCACAAAATTCTGAAATAAAAATAATAAATATAAATAAATTTAAAAAGTTATTATTATTTTATTTAGCCTAAAAATATATACCTATTACTCTAAATTTTCAGAAATAGAAATAGCAGCAAGGCTTGGGAAAACAAAATGCTATTCATTACAACTAAAATTAAAAAAATAATGATACCAGCGTTAATTATAGCATTAAAATTTTGACAGGTCTTCGTTTATGATTGTTATTTATTTTATCCATGCTTTAAGTTTCTAATTAACCTAATTCCTTACAAAAAAATGATTCTAAATTTAAGATCCTGTTAATTTCTCAAGCTAGTATTATTTGAGATTAATCAACTTTCTTTCGAGTATTTGTAATGAACCGCACCTGCTTTTATGCATCTAGGTCATTATACATAATGTATGCACAAAATGACCGGACACAATGAATACATTTAAAAACAATCTTATTCTTAAAATATCTGAGCCAGTTAAAATTCTAGAATATGTGTCAACATGATGTAAAATGCTGTGGGAGGTTTTGTTTTTCTACTGTTCTATAGGATACGTTTGTTTTCAAGAGATAAATTTGTTATTTCTAAAATTCCCTTTTGTACTAAAAAAATGCAAATTTATTTAAAACTCAAACTGCAAAACAAAAATTTCTAATTTTTAGTGTTTCTAAGAAATGTTCTTAACAATATATACATGGACTGTAGAAAATTGATTTTTCACTTTATCAAAGTAAATTATAACGTGATTAAATCTTACACATATCATTAAAAACGGATATAAAATATCTTCATACAAATAAAGATATTAAATTATACTGTGTAGGTGCTTGAAATTCTGTGAAATTTGAGAATACAGAGTGTTAAAGATTTCAGACTTCGTGTTTTCAGAAAAAAAAATTCAAGGACCTGCAATTTAAGGTTAAGTACCTAATTTTACTTAATTAGAGATTGATATTTCACTAATGACTTTTTTTTTAAATTATTAAATAACTTTTCAAAAAAACGCCAAAAATCTGTTAATTTGAAATTTTAAAATAAGATCTAAGTGACATCTGATTTATAAACGTGAACTACTACAATGATTTAATATTTAAAATTTGTTGAAAATTAATTAGTTGTGCATGATTACGATAATAAAATTTTTAATTAATTATTTTGAATAGAGCTTTGCATCAAAAATACGTCACCTTAAAAACTATTCCAAAAGTAAATAATTAATTTCCTATTTGTTTGATATGGTCAAATAGTTTAAAACAATAAAAAACTTAAATCAGTGTTGATTGAATAGTCATCACGATTCTGGATCGGTCATTAACACCAAAATAATTTTTGGTTTTGTTTAATCTGCAACCATTTTTTAGTTTGAGATAGTATGAATTTACATAAGGAAGTTTTTGTAATTTCAGTGAAAGTATAAATTATATTATATGTAACAAATGAAATTGGCATAACTTCTTTGTTTAAATTTAAAATTTTTGATTGAATATTATTACCCAATTTGTTTTCAAATTGTCTATTCCTTTTAAATGATACCCCATCACTGCTTAATTTGAATTTAATTTGTAATTTTGTACACTATTTATAACTTAAATGCAACACATGAAACACTCTGTACCTATGTGACATATTCTGTACATTATTTGTATATTTTTCAAATAAATACTAAATTTAAATATACTAAATTTTAAGCCCAACCCAACACAGTCTAGTCAATTTAACCATTTTAATTTTTTTTTTTAATTATGACATTCCGAAAATCAAAAATTGAATGACACATTTGTCTAGAGTTACCAGCATTATACCAACAAAAATTTATAAAAATGACATTAACAGTTGTTTCTGTTTTGTTAACCACAATTTTTCAACATTCCCGACCACCTTAGTGACAGATGTGGTATGTATTGCATTATTGTTAAGTCAGATAGATATGTACAAAAAGACAATGAGCAATCAATTAAATAAAATTGGATGCAATAAAATAAAAGTTATAATTAATATTTTTTTTTGTTATTTGTTGTTGGTTTTCTGGTTATTCAAAATTAAATTATTATGTGGTTTTTTTAATAAATATAAATTGGATGTGATTTTAATATGTTGTAGAATTCCATTTCCGATCATTTTTTTCTCCATATTTTTGTATTGTTTTAAACCATCTGTTTAAATTTTAGATGAAAGTTTTATTTTCAATTTTATTTGCAATTTAATAGGAAAAATGTCATGATGTTTTTTTTAATTTTTTTTGAACACTTATTTACTAGATAAAACATTTAAATAGTTATTGTAAGTTTGTCAAGTTAAAAGCTTGTAATTTTGTTTGTTGACATGTTTTCCAAGTCATTAAAACAACAAGTTGTATGAGATGTTCGCTTTCCTTTGAAATTGACTGGTTTTTCTTAACTCATAAAAAAATTATAAGAAAACTTATGAAACTTATTACTAATAGAAAACTATTTCGTTTAAACTTAACTTTGATTACTTTCTACTTTTTTCTCTTCAAAAATTTTTGATTGATTCTTATAACTCACTTTGTTTGATTTAAAGATCTCCTTTGTTAAATTTCTTATAAGTTGTAACTTACAAGAATCAATCGCAATGCAATACTACAAGCGTATATTACAGCACTTAATAAAAAAAGTTACTTCGCTCGCCATTATGCTTTGACTGAATAATTGACACATTTAACAGCTCTTATCCAAAATTAGGTCATGATTGCAGAAATCTTTCCAATAACATGCGTATTTAAGAATTCTTTTTCAATGACTTTTTGCACTTGTAATCAAAAGTTAAAAAAAATTTTATGCTTTTATTAAATTTGGGTTCAAGACTTTGAGGATCCAAGTTGATAAACAAAGATAAACGAAAGGTAGTAGTAGGAGTGTGCGCGTTACTTCTATTCACTTTTTGATTCACAATTGTTTCTATTCAATATCTGTGATTGTGTATCTACTACTGGTATTTCATAAGAATCTGTAAAAGGAGTGCTCTGAAACCTCGAATTCAAGGCGATATTATCCCTGTACATTAACTTCGAAATCAATAATGCCTTTAATGTTTAAGAAGCTGTAAAACAAATGATTATTCGCATTAAACATTAAATTTTAATCATACAATAGACAAATTACCTTAATCATATCTTAGATTAAGCAATAATTTGATCGGAATTTGAACTTTTTATGTTCTCTAATATTTTTTGCAATTCCATAGTGTAAATAAATTTATTTTACATAGAAGAATGAAAGTACTTTTACTTTTATTTCCTTTTATCTTATATCTTTCATCTTTCTCCATTCTTCTTTCATCAAAAAACTCCAATTTTTATAATTGATCTGCAATTCTTTTAAAGTTGTGACCTAGAAAGAAACAAAAAGTTAAAAAGATTATGTAATTTAATCAAACTTAAATTTCTTTGATTAACAAAATCATTATTTGTACAAAAAAATCGATTGTTACAATTTTACTTAGATAATTTTTATCAGATCAATCGAGTTTTTTGACAATTTTTTTAATGCATAAAACTTTGAGTTAAAAAAATCCAATTCCTGATTTAATATTACTTATCATCTAATATGATTATAAATTTTAGATCTTTTCGAAGATAAGTTGTCATTTTATTTCGTCAAAAAAAATTATCTTATCTATTTTGAATAATACTATGATATCTTAAATAATTTGATTAATTTGATTAGAGTCAGAGCGGAAACTACAATACTTGTTTTCTTATAAAATAAAATATTCGAATTAACTTTCGAACAAAGTTTTTAAATAAAGTATTTAATTTAATAATTTAATTTGTTTTTACTTAATTATATGAATCTGTCAAATGTTTTTTTTTAGTTTTAAATAAATATATTAAATCTTAAATTAATTATTTAATAGGCTTTTTTTAATGTTAAATAATTTAACAGAGGATAATAAAATAATTAGACTGGTGGTAATGTTGTAAAAATTTATAGAAAGGTATATAAAATTAATTGGCTCAAAAAAAATATATTGATTTAAATTATACTATTTTCATTAATTATTGATAAATATGAAATATGAATTTATTCTGCATGAACTTCAACGAATCATCTTTAGACTTCTATTCATATTTGAGTTCAACATACGCTCCATATCAGAGTAATTGATATGTATGGTAGCACTGCATTAACGGTTAATGAAATATTTTTTTCCAACCACTCTGAGTACTCATACAGTAAGAAACTTTTGTTTATTTAATAAAATTTATTAAACATAATACAAATGTATTAAATATAATTAACTGAAATTAGTACAAGTAAACCTCAAACCTCAATTTCATTTTCTCATGAAAACAAGGCAAAATAATGAGCAATTGCATTAGAGGTCAAGCTAAAATGGAAAAAAAAATAGAATTAGAACACAAATATAGAGAAATGTATTTGCCTTCTAGACCGAAAATCTAGATTGTCAATAGAGTATAAATCTTTGTTATAAAACCACTTAAGTAAGCCTATTTGGTTGTACGGCTTACAACTTTAGGGCTGTGCCAAATGAACACATATTCAGAGAAATTATTTCAAAGCAAAATGCTTGCTTGCATAGAAAATTAAAACTCAATACTAGCTTCAAATATCAATAAAACGCTTAAAATTATTAGGCCCCTCGAACTAGCGATAAATCCAGATCACCTTAACGAAGGTCTGTAATTTCAATAGATCATAAACAGTTGGCGTAAAATTAATGGTAAGTCTCTAAGACTAGTTTAAATACCCCTAAAGTCGGTATTTCTAGTGGGTTAAGTCATGCATAACTGTGGTTGCGTGCAGTATCTTTTAATGATTTCCACCGATCTGACCCCATAACATAATACAAGACCAGATAATTTTAGCAATTGCCTTATTTTATAATTGAGTTAAACATTTTATTTTTAATCAATATCAAACACATATGATCTTCCATTTTCCTCCAAATATTCTGTGATGCTTTCCACCACTTCTTAAGTTATTATATTGCAAAATTCTTCCGAAATAATTCTTTTCAATTATTTATCAACATCCACTTCCGAAATATGTGATAAATTATATAACTCTCCCCAAAATAACAACTAGGAAATTTTTTTTTGCAAAATGTTCCAATAAAAAATCAAAAAAACAGTCGGATAAAATGATCATGTAATGTTCAAGTTCAAGTTCAACTCAATCACCTTGGAACAGTATTGATTACCAATTAAAAAAAAAAATATTCTAGACTAAGTTTTCACTATAGAAATATTATATGTTTGTATGTATGCTTTAATTATGATTACTAGATACTATTTATTCTTCAAAATATATAATGTTACACTTGAAATTAAAAAAAAATAATAATATATAATAATAATAACATATTAATAATGTAATAATAATATAAATCGAATAAAAAATAACAAAAATAAATCCAATTAAATATCTTTTAAATCTAAAATTACCAATAAAGAAATAAAAAGACTCTTGTACCTTTGCCATACTGTTAAAGATAAAAGAAAAACAATTATGATTCTTATTTTTTTTTTCTTGAATCTTTTCAATGGCAAACTTTATACTCTGTACTACAGTTTGATATGGTTTTATATTTGAAACAGACTGAACTGTTATAGTCTGGTTCATTTAAAGTTCAATTTAATATTAATACCCATTGAAAATTAATTTAAAGTTTAATAAAAGGCAATAGTTAGACGCCAATAGTTCATAAAAAATAAGATGGTAATATTAAATGGAGAGTTTGAGAATGAGCACATTTATTTAATTTTAATTTTTTAATTTTTTTATTCTATGTTCAAATTTATTAACAACTAGGAAGGCAGTAAAAATTTAACTATTTTAACTCTGGTGTACTTGTAACTCTTCAGATGTTGGTCATATAACTTGAAAACTTTTGGCAAAATTTAAGACATCGAAGTTTATAAAATATGTTTTGAGAAATGTTCGGTTCAAGTAACTGTCTTGAAAAACATTTGTATCTTAGATAATTGAAACCACCAAACAAATTTAGTCCATTTCAATAACAAGGATGCCAAAGGAGTATAAGTGCATTTCAGCAAAGCAAAACAGTTAATTTCCGAATCATGGTATGATTAGATTTTGAGCTATCGGACGGATGGAAAGACGGACACATTACTAAATACGCTAACCTCAAAACGATTAAGATCTGATTCATATTCTTTAATCTATATCTATCTTATCTTCTTATCAGACAAACTTTATTAAAAATTTAGTATATTCTTTGAATACTCTTATTTTATAAATATTACTATTAAGTATATCGCAGTATACTCTTAGACCTTGGACTTACAAAAGCTTTTAAAAGTAATCTAAGCAAATTGGTTTTCAAACAAGTGGGCATATGGAAAAGCAAAAAATCGTGTGCCCATTAGGTTAAACAAAAATCAACCGCCCACTTTCTGTGTATTCAAGTCTTTGCAGCATTCTTTGTACGGATAGAGCATTTTATGCAAATCCTTTACTTCCTTATTTTAAGTATTACAAACTTATTAAAAAAGTTATTGATCTTCAATATCTTCAAAATTATGTAATGACTAATTGTCGGTTCCATTAAGCTTTTAGCATATTATTTCTCAACATCCAAATGCATTGGCTTGAAAGCTATGTTTTATATTTTTAAGCCTTATTGCATAGAAGAAACCAGAAACTCTTAGTTCCCAAAGCAAAAAAAATATCCGCATTCAAAAGTAAAACACGAAGCATCTATTCAGTCTTTTCTATAAGATCAGACGAAACCAATAAAACGATAGACAGACAGCATAAAACCTATTTACTATACATTTTACAATTAACTCAAAAACAAAAATACTCATAAAAGGCAAATATATTCAAAGTTAAACTGTACTGTAAAATTCAAAAGGAAAAAAAAAAAAATGTGTTATATACGCCTGATCTCTGTAATGTCCAAAATACTAAAAATTAACTTAAATAATGGTGTAAGAGTTGTAGATATTTTTGGATCTGGTATCTGGTGATATGTACAACAAACCAATAAAGTAATTGTGTATGTTTATTTTGCTTTTTATTTTCTGTTAAGTTTAAATTGGACATTTTACCAATTATTCTTTCATCTAGTCATGTTATTTAAACTTATTGTTTTGTTTTTATTTTATTCTTTAGTATTTTATATATACACTGTATCAAGTGGCCCATTGTGTAATATGGGAACTAACTTTAAGTTTTCTTATAAGTAAAATAAAATTTCAGTTACCTGATTACTGTATTTTATTATTATGTCTACCAATCTGCTACTTGTATGTTTTTGGACAAATATACTTGGAATTAGTTTTTTTTCCCCGAAGTTATATATTATTTTTATATTTTGGTGACTTATATTTAGCTTCCAGCTAAATTTATTTAGAAACATTTTTTTAAATTTGGATAAGATCAGATAAAAGATTAGTATAAGATACAAAAATAATAAAAATAAAATAATAGTATTAAGGGGTATTTATTAAAGGTACTGCGGTGTTATTGTGACTTAATTTTGCATAAATTTATATTTGCAATATTTACTTTATGTATTTCTATCTCTTTCTAAAATTATGTATTTTCAATGACATATAGATCATATATGACATATGCACAAAAGAATTAGTTCATAAAGGTACTAAAAATATTTTACATATGGATACTGGACATGTACAAGTATAATAAGAATAGACACCATCAGATTAATTAGATTATTAAAAATAAAAATTTAAATTTTCATGAATTTTTCCATTCTAATATTTTTTTTTGTAAGATAAAAATTGTTAAACTGTGGGTGGTTTTTATAATTATAGAACTTACAAATTAAGTCACGCTTTTATAATGAAAAAAACATGCATGCTTAAGTTTTTATATGACATTTTATGTTTAAAAAAAAAGACTTTGTTTTTTGGGTTTTTTAGGAAATGTATTTTGTAAAAATGTTAATGAGATTGAACCTTTCACATAAATTTGAATTGACACGTCTTATAAAAATGTTATGTGGTATTTTTTTTTCTGTCCTAACAACAATGAAACATGAAATTTCATCATGAAAACATTGTCTTGGAACGAAATAGTAGAAAAAGATATGAATTGAAATGAATGGAGACTTCAAGTTGAAGCCGTATGCTCCCAAGTGCTCCCAAGCAATTGTGGATGTATTGCAAGCTCAAGATTTTAGGTTATCATATATGGTATTAACCTATAATTAAATAAAATTTCTATCAGAAGCCGTTTAACCTTGACACATCTAGAGTCTAGACAATGAATTTTTTGGGACCAAAATATTATAAAATTTTGCTATTGCTTATCTTCTAATGAAAGTTGTTCTATTGCTCGTTTTCTACATGTCCAAAGCTTTATAATTAATATAAAGATGATTTACAGTACAAGACCCCAAGATAAAGCCATTCCTCAATATATTGAAATGATTAATTTAAAAAAATAATTTCAATTAAATGTCTGAAAAATCATAATCTGCTTTATTTTGCATTAAATAGATATTTAATAAATAAACATCAACTTGTGCCAACGTTTTTTAATCTATCAATATCTCTCAATATAAATTGTAATACATAAAATCATGGCAATAAATGGCCAATTTGACTATTTCCTCAATACAAAAACAAATTAAGAATTTAACAGTTTTTTATTTCCTTTCCAGTTCTTAAATTTACGCGTCAACATTTACACTTCCTTTATTTACTTTTAATAGTGTGTGTAAGCGTTTTTTTGGAAATGCAATTAACCTAGATTTATAGAACGAAAAAATTGTTTTGCGTGGCTGTCAATATCAACCACTTAAGGAACAAAAAAATCATTTACAAAATGTAATACTAAACGCATGCCCAACCAAACCAAACTGAATCTCTGATCTAGATTCAAGCTTAAAATGAATACATAAAAATTTTCCTATTAATTAAAGTTAAATACAAAAATACTTGCAAGTAAAATAAAATATTTTAATCAAATACTAACATATACCCAAAATTTAAAATATTAGCACGCAAACACAGAGTTTAAGTTTTTAATTTGTATATTTGCCGCTAGAACTGATCACAATCTTAATTCCATATCAAATTATCAAAATATTTTTTTGTTTTAACTTTAAGACTCAAGACAAGACAAGTGTATAATATTTTTGATTAATGTTTTTCTTCTTAATTAAGTTAATAAAAAAAAACATTCAAAATTTGTATGTAAATTTAAAATTGAAATATATATATATACATATATGTGCATATATTAATATAAATAAATTTTATTGATTAATGATTAGTTTTAATTAAAATGTTCAGAATAAAACTCTGAAGCGTTTAGAAATTCAATTAAAATTAGGCAGACACAATTTACCATTTTGAAATAATATTAATATTTCGCCTGAAATTCTGAAAAGTTTAACTACCCGATTGCATTGAAACTGTTAGGGCTAAAACTGAAGAAAAAAAACTTATTTATAGGTCCAATTTGGCGATAGGCCGTTTTGACCTTCGATATTATTTTATTGCCTTTTGTTTATCGCAATATATCTACTAAACTATTCGAAATACCAATTTCGTTATACAACCGTTACATAGCCAATAAACTTGCCATTTAGGTGATATATATTCAATATCTTGGGATCATAGCACAGGGTCACTTTAAAATCAAAAAATTAAGTTTTCTTTGAATTATGGATTTGTTTTTTCTTTTAATTGTAGTCAAACTTTTACACATAACGGTTTTTTTTAAAGATCAAAATTAACGAAAAAGCATGGCTATCTAACGGTTGTATAACGGAATTGAGTTTTCGAACAGTTTAGCAGATGGGACCCTTTTAGGGGTCAATCGCTAAATGAGACCCATACAGAAATTAATTATTTTTCATCTAGTTTTAGCCTTTAAGTTACAAGACAATCGCGCATATGAGCTTTTGGCAAATTTTTCCAATATATCTATAACTGGGGCTGTCTGAGGTTAAATAGCCTTAAGTTACTTACACTTTGAATATTTTTATTTACCCTGTCACGCTGGTTTAAAGTAATTTAGAAAGTGTTTCATCGATGCAATAATTTAACCATTAGAATAAAAAATTAAAAAAAATCCATGGTGACAGAAATTTACGGATCTGAATTTAAGAAAGTACATTCCTTCTTTTCAAAAAATATCTTTCGAATACACCATTGGTAACATTCTTATCGAATTTTTTTATCAATTTAATTTTATGTTAATATTAATTGAAAAACAAAAATTTAATTTGAATTAAACACCAAAATTATGTCTAATAAGTATTTTTTTACTCTGGTTTTTTTCTTATTCTCTAATTTAACCAGATTAAAAATTCGATCTGACCATGGAAATGACATGAAAATCACAAAACCAATAATATCAGCAATAAAGACAAGAACACAACCAATAACATTAAACACAGGTATGAAAAACTTATTAACTGAAAAAAAAAAAAATCAAATTTTAATTTTTGAATTAAAAATTTTACCATTTTTTTTTTTTATAATTTGCAAAATTTTGTTTCTATAATTTATTTAATGTTGCAAAAATTTGTTTTGGCTGGTTTGTGTGTTTTTTTAAACACCAGTTCTAGATGTTTCATGTGACTCTAAGAACCTTAACTAAATTTTAGTACATGTATTAAATTTCAGAAATGTTTTTTCACCATATTATTTTTTTTAATGTTTTTAATTTGGGTTAGTGCAAGTTTTTTTTGAAAAAAATTAGCATATGGAAATAGAGCCCAAAGTTAAGATTATGTTGCGGTAACCTTGACAACTTAAGGTAGAACTGTGTGTAAGTTCTTTTTAAGTTTACATTACTTTTCGTGTTAAAAACATTTTAATTTTTCTAAGTATTCAGCAAAATTTCGTATTCCAATAATCCTATACAAGTCAAAATTCTCAAAATCTTTTCCATAGCCTTATCCTGGAATTCCAACCGTATATTCATACCGTCGTATAAAAGTATCATTTTACAGTTCGGTACTTTAAAGTGCGATTATGACGCATATTGCAATGGTTTTGATGTTTTTAACGCGGGGTGCCACTTCACCGAAAAAAACTTCCCACCGCTCCAATTGATGAATTTCGATGCTTTCCACTATCCCTCGTGAAATAAAAAACATCATTTAGGGAATCAAAATTGAATGAAAAATCCTTTGTTTATCATCCAGATGTTGAAAAAAAAGTTTATGTGCTCTATGATACCTCATATCTTTTAAGTTTCCGAAAATTTTAATTGCTATTTATGAGCAGCTTTAAAAGACAACCAGACTTCTGAAAAAATTGAATTTAGGATTAATTTCCAAACACCGTAACTTTGCAAATTATTTTAATAAAATGCTTTAAATTGCGGGTAATGATTTTGCAATTTAATTTTATTTTTTTCTAATTCTTTTTCTATATGAACCGCCTAGAAGCAATTTTAATCTTGTCGCGATTTAAACAACAAGAAACAAATCAAAATTAAAATCATATCTAAAAAGTTTTCTGGAGCTTTTTAATATTTTTTTTTTTCTAATTCTTTTTTCATATAATTGCGTCCTTGCTTACGGCAATATTAGCCATATTTTAAAAATTTTTTTTAAACGTTCAGGAATGCTTATGAACATTTTTGGGTATTTTTTTTTTTTGTGAAAGAAAAGAATCTGCAATAAAAGCGCACAACGAATTGTCTAGTAGCAAATTACAATTCTGACATGGATAATATTTTAATAAAAGTGAAGTTACGATAAAATATTATGGAAATAATGAATTAATTTAAAAATTTTTTGACACATTCTGGCATTGAGCTCCAGAAACAGAAAAAAAATAAGCCAGTAACTGATATTGCTCTAAAAAATAATATAAAATTATAAACTACCGGCATTTTATTAGAAAACTTCAAAGAATCATGATTGATCAATTTTTTTTGTTTGGTGCTTCAATCAACTTTTGTCTCTTTTCATATCAAATATTTTAATTATTGTATTGTGTTTGTAGATTGCGCCAGTTAATGGAATTCAAACAAAAGATTATGATTTTTTGCAAACAATTTTATTTTTTTTTATTATTTAATTTTGGTTCATGAACTTAATATTATTATAATAAATTTATAATAGCCATTTATAATGCATTAATATTATTTTAATTATTATGTTAATAAATTTTACTTAATTATGTATATTGGTCGTGTATAGTCTATAAACAGCTTGTAGACTATGAAATAAGGTAAAAATCAAACGAATTTGTTTCAAGACACATATTGTATTGTGTCAGTTTGATTGTTCGTTCGGTAACTCTCCCTTTTCTGCAATAGAATGATAATTTTTTTTTATCTTATGATCATCTTTTAAGAATTTGATATTTTCAAAAATTTTTCGATTTACGTCATTATTATCTAATTTATACATTATTTTTAAATCACTCCGCAATCTTTTATTATTACAAAATAAAGAAATCATATCCCACTGTATCATATGTATGATCTAATATAATCGACTTTTTCTCCACGTTTATAGTCAATAAAAGCTGATCTAATAATTATTGCCTTACTTCATTATTACATAATAATGACAAATCTCATGCGTCCATATGGTATTATTCACAGTTAATTTATTAAAGATTAAAAATTGTCAAAAAAAAATCTGTCACATAAATACAATAAATAGTAAATCCATAATTGAACAATTGTTAATTAACATTACTTTTAATATTTGTGCAAAAATTAATTTCTGAAGTATTGTTATATCTAAAGATTTGTTTGTCATTATGAAGTACACTAATTTAGTTAAGTATATCCGGTTTTTTTTTTGTACAAAAAATGCTAATTAAATTAAAGTGAAGTAAATCAGGTGAAAATACTAAATAGTCAGGTAAAAGAAAAGATAAAGGATTTCCTGAAATATACTGAATTTAAACATATGGTAATCATAAATGATTTTATGACTGTTTACAGACGATTATAATAATTTTACGCCAATTATGATTTACATAATATAATTCTGATTCAATATTTATGGCGTAATAAAATACATATGTTATAGATTTTTTAGTTTGTAATTTGTAGGCTGTAAAATATCTGCAAAATTAAGTCATTTCAAGCATCAAGCAAGTGGGTTTATATAAGTGATAGTGATCTTAAATAAGTACGAATAATTGTGGGGTCAGTTTTTTTAGATAACTGCAGAAACTTACTACAGGTAATGAAAACCCACAAATCAATAGAATCCTAGCACTAAAGATGTCTGCATGTTATAGACGAAATACTGTACGCAAAACTATTTTATAGAGGTCTCTAACCTTTAATATGGTAGGTTTAGAAAAGGTGTTACAATTCTTTATTCGTTAACTTTTCAGTTATCGGCATCATTTTTTGTAATTTGGTACAGAATAAGGATACTGTAGAAAATTATAACTTTTTTTTATGATTCTTTTAAAAAACTCCCTTATTCTATGACGAGTCAAAAACTAGTAACCCCATAGTGCTTTGGAGTAATTTAAGTCACTGCAGCATAAAATGGTATTTATTTTTAATTAACTCTTCGATTAAAAATTCTAACACATCTTAATTTTAACCAGTTTTTAACAAGAAGTAATTTCTTTAATTGGTTTGATGTTTTTAGTTAATTGGTATACTAGAATTGGTTCTACTAACTTTTTTTAAAAGTATTAAAAGGTTAAAACCAATCATATTGACAAGAAATTAATTTGTGAAACGTTGATACTAGTATCTACTGTGAAGTTATAAGTTGATTATGCGTTGCTTTGTTAAAAAAGTAACTATCATTACTTTAATGTCATTCTTTAATAAATATTTCACGCACGCCTCACGCCTGTCGCACTATTTCCTTCTATTTGGTATTTTCCTCTATTTATTGGTAAAAAATTACACATTTTTATTTTTTTTATTAACACCTTTTATTTAATTTACTTAGCTTTACAAAAAATTACAAAAACCATTCAATTGATTCACTAATATTAAGCTGTCAATTTTAGTGCGAAGTAAAATCACCTAGTTAGTTAAGAGAACACTAAATATTTAACAGATAATTTAGTATTAGTACGATTAATTCCTCACAATATTTGATAATATACAGAGTTTTTCAGAATAAATTTAGTGTGACAACTGACCAGCTGGTTTTTAGTGTGAAGTGCGATAGTTTCGGACACGACCTAAAATAACTGAATTTGATATACAAATAATTTAGCTAATGTCAAACTTAAAATGAATTGAAATGCAAAAATAACCGTTAATATTATATTTTTAACTCAACAATAAAATCTAATTTTTTATAAAATTATTAAAAATTATAATTTATAAAAAAAAAAAATTATATATTAATTATAAATTAATAATTTCAACCAAGTAAATACTTTAATCAAACCTAACAAGGTTTATTAGTTAATCATCTGACTAATCAATGCTACTAATAATAATAATAATTAATGCATTAAAAATTGTACTAAGATTGTCACTTATATTGTATTAAGTAAATTAAAAAAGAGCTTTATTAAATAGCTTCGGCGTATAAAAATGTCAATAACTGAGCAATAGAACTTATTATTAAAAAAATTAAAAAAACTTGAATACATAATCTGAAATATGCGGCACCTATTATTAAAATTATGTAGACTTATAAATATGCACTTAATTAAATTATGTACTTGTCAACTTATATATAAATGTTTTATTTAATACATAATATGTAGTTATGTATGTATATGTAAATTATTTGTATGTTCGATAATGTTAAAAATCTATACACAAAAATGCATCGAATTTTGTGATTCCGCTCTAATTGGAGCAAATATTTGAAAAAGAATAAAAAACTGTTAATTTTGACATAAAAAACATTTTACACATACCTATATGTATTATTACATACATTATATTATATGTATTATGGAATAGGTAATTTTAAAATTTTTTTGCATACAATTCACATTTTTAAATGACATTAATTTAGACTTCAAATTTGAATTAGAGTTGAGGCAAAACTGATGTTATAATTAAATGCAACAAGAATTTTTGTTGTAGCTAATCAGTTAATTATATTATGAGATAATTGTTATGTTATTTCAGGGGATTTTTGACAAACTTTTTATGCCAAAAAATTACTGAATAATAAAAATGAAAAATATGATTGCAAAAAAAATAAATAAACAAAGAAGGACAGTTAAATACAATAATAGTGAATAATATAAAAAAAAATTGTTATATGACACGTGACGTTAATTGCATTAATGCATTCTTTATGGAAATGTGTAAGTGTTTATCTATTTGATTGTCAAATATTCTGACAATCAGTTATATTTCGAAATAAATTTAATAAATATATTTTTTTGATTTCAGATGTCGGAGTTTTATTATCCTAGAAAAAAAAATCGGTTTGACAGAAAAAAATGTGAGAAGGAGTTGCAAATACCTTAAATAGTTGTCAAAGCCAAATGCATTTTCAATTCATGTGTTAAGGAGCCAGAATAACAATTAGAACTACGTACCAAGATCGTCACCGTTTAGATCAAACCGGTTTTCGCATTTGCATCGAATTGTTTAGAATGGTTTACAATTTATTAATTAAGTTATTTGACATTGTTTAGTCCAAAAATGAATACACAAAATAAAATAATGTCAGTACTGAAAATTATGTCAGCAACATTCTTTTTATTGTTAATATTTAGCAAAGATTTTCATAAAATTTATTATAAGTTATAAAAACCAAAACAAGGTTTAATCAGAACCCAGGAGTTTTGTCTAGGAAATGTAATACTACCAGCGTACTGATGGGTTCAGTAATATTACAGGATGAAACCCTCCAAAAAATGTTATATCATCATAAATAATTTAAGTTTATAATAGTGCAATAAAATGTATACAAAAAATATTTTGAATAAAGAAATATTTGATTTATAAGAATACAATAAGAAGCTAGTGTTGATGCTTTAATTATGTAGGCTAGTGCCAGCACTATGTTTTGTCGTACAGGCTCTTCTTCTAATTATTAAATAATTCGAAATTTTGAAATAAATAAAATTTTTATTTTCATAACTTAAACCATACGAATTTTATAAGTTGGTATCTTTTATTATAGCAAATTTAAATTTTTCTTTAAATAAATGATGGAAGCAAATAAGGAAACATAAATGCCTTTTAACTAACAAATAAATACAAATTAATAATTTTCCATGAAATTCTATCAAAAATAGTTTTTGATAACTTTCATTTTATATTTAATTCCCATAGGGGGCCATTTCATTTTATTTGTTCATCTATCCTTTAATTAAATAAAATTTCTTGTAATCAAATCTTGTTGAACAATTTTAACTCATAATATATAAGAGGGTAATTAAATTGTTATAATAATAAATAAAAGAGAATATTGAAGAAAAGAGAAAATAAATTGCATAAATTGCTAACGCAATCCACCAGTTTAATTGAATTCACGGAAGTGCTCATAAGATTAACATGTCAATTTTTCATTATATCAATCACATATAACCATATCAAAAGAAAATTCATTAGATGTTTTTTTTTTATTGTAGATGGAAAAATCCGCCTTTTAACCTCCCAGAAATTTTTACAAAGTTATTTAAAAAAAAAAAACTGCAATAAATTATCTCAAGACTTAAGATAGATAAAGAAAGATAGATTTATATTTAATAGAATTACAGTGTAAACATAGTAAAATTAAATATAAATAATAATTGGTGTTACCAACATTTAATTACAGGGTATGTTTAAAAATATTAAAATATATAATTAAATTATTAATTATTAATAAAAGTTATAATTTACGATAAAAAGCAAATAAAAAAAATGTATGTAGAAAACTTGTGAATTGCAGATACAAGAAATTAATTGAAGCCAGAGGCTATTTTATTTTATATTATATATATGTATATGACTTATGTTAAATGATTTATAATATGTTAAATAATAAACAATTTAAAGTGTTATAAATTTAATTGATACACATTTCAATAATTGTTTTACATTTAATTATTAATATTTTTTACTATACATTTATATAATTGTTGTTTTATCAAACTTTTAAAAAAAGTTTTTAAAATGTAAATATTTGTAGAAGGTAACTTTCATCAGCACATGTTACTCTGTATATATTATATAAAGTAATCTATGATACTCATGGATTATAAAATCCTTCTGTAATTTTAATATTAAAATTTTAAAACAGATTCTTTTTGGAAATTTTGATTTAAAATCTCAGAATTTTAATCAAAAACAGATTCATTTTTGATTTCAATTTTATATATTGCGTATATCACTTATAAATGATAAGTTGCTAATGGGAACTTATTGAAGATGAATATTTTATTAGTTTTGAATAGTTAAGCACTGTTCATTTACATTCATTATTTCCTAAGTTTCTATTCAAAGCTAGATTTCCAAAACATTTATATACTTTTTTAACAAAAGTAATAATACTTTTAAAAAATTTAGTTTAAGCTTGGATGAATTTTTTGATTCTAATCCAACTTTATCCAATAATTTTTCTACTTTGTCTTAAATAAGAATATTTTACTATGAAAAAATTTTTTTCAGACTTTAGTCATTAAAGTTAACTAATATTAACAAAATTTCAAACATGCAGCTTTATTAGGTATATAGCATAGAATTACTAGTACTAGAATGGCAATAGAGAAAAAATTTTCAGACAAATTTCAAAATTTGGTACGTGTACCGTTTGTATGTGTTTACTAGTTTCTCCGCGATTCATTTCATTTTGAAAGTGAAATATAAAAGAAACTTTTAAGTACGATTTAAGTAAGATTTCAAAGTTAAAAGTAAATGAAAACAAATTATAAAATATTATATTCCAAAAATTTGTGTGTTGTTGTGCTTTTTGAAGTTTTTTTAAAAAACATTAAATTAAATAAAGGATTATTAAGATGGGAAGAAAGTGTTGCTTAAAGATTTTTTTTTATTTCTTGAGGTTTTACAAATATCAGTCGATTTTTTTAAAATTATTTTAAAGGTATTTTCCCGTGGTTTTTGCTTTCCATTTTTCATTATTATTAAGTGACCGTTCTGTAAATTTACCAAAACATAGTATATTTTCGAATAGAATCAATTTGAAAATCATATTGTAATGCTAAATTTTTTAAATAATAAGTAAAATTTTGATTGAATAAAAAAAGGGTAAAGAAAACGCGTTTAATTTTTTATTCGGAAACGTTAAGTTATTTGAAACAGAAATCAAAACTCTCCTTACGGTTAACATAAATGTAGATTTCATTTTTGCAAAAGGTTCGTTCACATTTAAAAATATCTAAAAATGTTTATATATTCACAAGATTATAAATACTTTTTGTTTTGTTCAAAAAATTATGATTTGTTTTTGATTTACTTATTTTCATTTCTACGATGAATAAATACCTTAAGATAAATCAAAATAGATATGTAAGTTAATTAAAATTAAACTAAAAATATACTTATAGAGATTCCATTATTTTTAAAAATAATTTACTGCAATTTCTTCTAATATTATTCAAATTTTTTTCTTGATGTTTTGTTCAATTATATATTTAACTAGCTGTTTGCCCGCCATAGAATGACGGAATTCATTAATATATTAAATTAGATTTTATTTTGAAAAACATTAGTTCTTGAAATTTCTGAATAATGAATATTTTGTACTTTTTAAAATAATGGAGTAAAGAAAAAGGGAATTTTTTGTATATAATTTTGTCTGATATTTTTTAAAACTTTGTTTTTATGGTGTTTGGGCTTCTTACATTTTAAACTTAAAGGCGTAGATTGTGTTCAACCAACTAAATCCAAAGCAGCATTTTTTTTAAATTTTTTTTTTAAATGCAATTAAATTCATTTTTATAAAATAAATTCGTATTTTCATATACAAATATCATGAAATCTATTTCATCAAAGTAAAATTTAATATAAATTTTTAACAGAAAACAATTTTGCCCTTGTCGTACGACAGTTTTCTTCTCCATAATTATAATTATTAAAACATGCGAGTCGTTTTCACAAATCACAATCCGAGTTTCTATAATTTGTTTAGCGGGGAGTTTGGGAAAGCACTACTGCAGTTCCACTATTTTAAATTATTTTTTGTTTAAAAAAAAATATATATATATATATATATATTCTTATACAGCAAAAATAATTTAAAGGGATATTATAATTGATTTCAAAACCTTAAAACAAAAATATAAAAAATATTTTTATTTAATTCTAAAATTGAAATAAAGCTAAAAAAGTAAATTTGTAGAGTACGTTTCAAGGAACATTTGAAATTGCTTTTATTACCAAAGCGTACATTGTGCCATTACCTTCAATTCAGATTTCCACTGAAAGTAATGAAGACTTACTACACAACTTATCCTGTGAAGCATAGTCTCGATTTTTAATACCTAAATGTTTTACTATTTATTTAAAATTTCCCGAAAATCTTCTGTGATTTTTAAAACTGAAATGAACTAATTCATAGACATTTAAATTAATTTACAATCAAAAAAAACTTTTTTTTTTATTTTATATTTTTTGTTTTTTTTTTTTTTTTATAAAAATTAAATAAAATATTTTTTGGCCTGCTTATGATAATTTATGATATTTTATTTTCTAAAATAAAACACATCCAACAAAACACATTTAATTGAATGCGTTTGTTACACCTCATTGAAGACAAATATATTAATAAAATATATTAATAATATATTAATAATTAGATTTTATTTTGAAAAACATTAGTTCTTGAAATTTCTGAATAATGAATATTTTGTACTTTTTAAAATAATGGAGTAAAGAAAAAGGGAATTTTTTGTATATAATTTTGTCTGATATTTTTTAAAACTTTGTTTTTATGGTGTTTGGGCTTCTTACATTTTAAACTTAAAGGCGTAGATTGTGTTCAACCAACTAAATCCAAAGCAGCATTTTTTTTAAATTTTTTTTTTAAATGCAATTAAATTCATTTTTATAAAATAAATTCGTATTTTCATATACAAATATCATGAAATCTATTTCATCAAAGTAAAATTTAATATAAATTTTTAACAGAAAACAATTTTGCCCTTGTCGTACGACAGTTTTCTTCTCCATAATTATAATTATTAAAACATGCGAGTCGTTTTCACAAATCACAATCCGAGTTTCTATAATTTGTTTAGCGGGGAGTTTGGGAAAGCACTACTGCAGTTCCACTATTTTAAATTATTTTTTGTTTAAAAAAAAATATATATATATATATATATATTCTTATACAGCAAAAATAATTTAAAGGGATATTATAATTGATTTCAAAACCTTAAAACAAAAATATAAAAAATATTTTTATTTAATTCTAAAATTGAAATAAAGCTAAAAAAGTAAATTTGTAGAGTACGTTTCAAGGAACATTTGAAATTGCTTTTATTACCAAAGCGTACATTGTGCCATTACCTTCAATTCAGATTTCCACTGAAAGTAATGAAGACTTACTACACAACTTATCCTGTGAAGCATAGTCTCGATTTTTAATACCTAAATGTTTTACTATTTATTTAAAATTTCCCGAAAATCTTCTGTGATTTTTAAAACTGAAATGAACTAATTCATAGACATTTAAATTAATTTACAATCAAAAAAAACTTTTTTTTTTATTTTATATTTTTTGTTTTTTTTTTTTTTTTATAAAAATTAAATAAAATATTTTTTGGCCTGCTTATGATAATTTATGATATTTTATTTTCTAAAATAAAACACATCCAACAAAACACATTTAATTGAATGCGTTTGTTACACCTCATTGAAGACAAATATATTAATAATAATATTAAAAAGTAAATATTTAAAATAAAAGTAAATTAAATTAAATAGTAAAAATCTTTATTCGAAATAACTTACAATATACAAACTGCCCAATCCTAATGAGAAACTGCCTAATAAACATTCTAATTTACTCAAATTTAAGCAATGACAGATGAAGTAGCCGTACCATTTGTATACGCATACGAAATTGCATATGTATTTTTTTGTCTGAATACCTCAGGATAGGAAATCACATTAGAAGAAAAGAGTCGGGAACATTCTTTTGCCATTCTAGAACTAGTAATTCTATGGTATATAGAGTATTGCTTATAAAATAAACAAGTTGTATGGCAACTCCCCGAGTCCACTGCATTTCATTTCTATTTTCCAGCATTACCAAGAAAAGAGTTATGTTCATATCAGAATATAAGTTGTACGGCAGTTCCTCGAAATCGTGAACCAAATGCCCTTGATTTCAATAACGATGACGGAATTTGCATAAAAACTAATTTGTGAAAATTTTAGAATCTTGACTTCTTTATTTTTGAGTTATTGTGCGGACGGCCACTGTAATCTTAAATTTGTAATATTCAATAAAACACAATAAAATTATTTCACTTTAGATATTTACAATTTTTATTAAATTAACAAAAGATGTTATCATTTACATCGACTCCAACAAACTGACCTCTCCTCTTTTTTTTTCCTTTTATTCATTAATTCTATTCACAATAGTCATAATTAAACTGGTATAATTATTATATTGTTACAATATTGCCATATGACATAAAATATCTTACACCACATAACTAGATCGATTTACTTTTCGATTCTGATCCGATCCATACATTTGAGTCTATACATACCCTACTGCATCACAAACGTAATGGCAAATTTAGTATATAGCCATACCGATATAAAATACCCTTTTAACCTATAGTCATACGGATATAAAAATTGGTACAAGTTTTCTTTAACTACATACATCTAATAATATTAAATTAGTTTTTCCTTTAAAAAAAATTAGAATTAAAATCACAAAATATTGTTATTTAAGGGCTTGGCAAATCTTTATTTAGACAATAAATTAATCACTTATAATAAAATTCATTGTCAATCAATTCAACTTACAACAACAAAAAAAATTAAACCACTTTTGTCAATATTAATTTATATTGTGCATTTAAAATCTAAACCATAACATTCAACTCTTTCAACCGAATCATCACATTTTTTTATATTTTGCCACTTAATTGAATTTTAAATGAAATTAACCAGTAAATTTTTTATTTCAATAATAATTTAATTTTTTTTTATTTAATTCATTTTACATTGAAATTATTTATTTAACATTTTGACATGATGGCATTATTGTTAAAATATGGTATAAAAAACAACAAAAACAACAATTAACAACAATTTTCAACTAGACATAACAATTCACCACTTATATAGATAGAGTTGTAAAAAATGTTGAATATAAGTCTTCAACGCATTTTACCATCAAATTAATGACAAATAACTTTTTAGTTTTACTTTTAATCAAATTTTTCAAAAATCTGGCATAGTAATGTATATAGTACTATTAAGTGATTTATTTTAACTGTTATTTCATAATAAAAAACGATTGTATGTTTGTTTGTACCAACAACACTTTTTTTTTCTACCGGTATTCCAAACTTGGTGAATTAAAACTATTATTAAATTTCTTATGAGTTTGACATCTGGTTTCGATGTGTTGAAATTACTCAATAAAATTTTTATATTATTGGAAACGATTCAATTATTCCTTTTTTTTACCATTTTATTTAATTTTTATTAATTTTATCATTTTTATTTTCAATGAATTGAAAAAAAATAATATTAATTGCGATTTTATCGCGTTTGGATTTCAAATGTCGCGAAATGATTTTAAAATATCATTCATGCTTTTTCACATAAAAGTCTCAATATTTTGTTGTTGTTTTTTGATGAAAAATTAGATTTGCCAACTTTTTTATGATGGTAATAATAAAATGTTTGTTTGTTTTTATACGATCGTATTAAATTTTAATAAATGCGTGCGAATAATTTTTATGAAAAAAACATTTGTAAACCGATTATATCAATTAAACAGTGAATGTAAAACTAAAATTTATTGGACACATATAAATACACATATTTTAAATATTTTTAGACTTCTGGATTCTAGGGTTCCCAAATTACAGATTGGCAGTCTTTAAATCGAACTCCAGCTGAATTTTCAGAAAAAAAACTTTCTAGCACATTTTCAAAAAAAATTAAAAAAAAATGTGTTTTGAAATAACCGTCCGTTTCCGCGTCCATAAGTTTGCAATATTTTTGCACCGTTTGAAATAAATAAATGAAATTTTAACCACAAATAGATATCTCAAAAAATTCAAATCTTCCATGAACCTTTTTTCTGTAGTCCCCTCTGTCATGGAGCTACAGCTTTTCAAATTCCGAGTTATTAATTTACCGTTATTGGAAACTCAATTTTTAGAAAATTACATAAATGGTTTAATTTAGGAACTTGGAAATTTTTAAGAAGAATTAGATCTTCAAAAATAAGTATATATAGTTAGTAATAACATTAGTAATAATAATAAGTAATAATATTAAATTATCGCATGTTCACACTACGCAAAAAACCTACTAAATAGTCTAATTTTAAAATCAACCGTTCAGACTATCATTATGCATGAACCTAGTATTGTTTGACGTTTCCATAACAGCAACATTTTTGATTTTCAATAAACAAAATTGACTGTAAATAAAATAAATTAAAAATGAACAAGGAATTGCTATTTATTAACTGCTTGAAGTAATGTTATTTTTACATTTTAATATTACGACATATTATTAAATAATAAATAAAAATTTTCTTTAAAAATTCCAAAAAAAAAAAAACGGCTATTTGTTTATTTTTAAAAATAAACAACAATGACATTTTACAACAAAATCACGTAGGAATGTAAAAAAATTTCAACAATAATCGAATATATCAAAAAATTTTAATCAAAAACCTAGTTATAACCCTTAAACTTAACTAGGACTTTCAAAATTCAATTTTAAATATGAAAAGCCTGGTTACAAACCACGCATTAACCTGGTTTCTTCGAAGAACCTGGTTATAGTTCATAGTGTGAACATAGTATTGCGTAATCTTAAATTATAACTCACAGATGAAAAAATATCATATGTTTATTAGAAAAGAAATAATCGAAATAAAATTCATTTTACTATAGTATTAAAAAATATTATCAATTGTAATATCGTTTGTAATTTGAGATCAAAGAAACATTAAGAAAACTAGGTTCGCAAACTACACTACTAATATTCTTAAGGCAAAATGAGTAATTGTAGACCTCTGAAATGGAGTCCTTTTGGATAATCCTAAAGTCAGTTTTGATAATCTGTCTCTTAAGTTAAGGAATAAGTAAGAAAAGTTTGAGAAAAACTTGTTGAATTAGAAAAAGAAATTTAATATTTAACTGATCGATTAATAAAATTTTATTTTACCATGGCAATAAATTTTGTTACATTATTTTTTGTTCTCTTTTCTTATTTTTAACGTATGTGCGAAAATATAAGTTCGCGCCTATTCGATTTTTTTTTTTTTGATACTTGTATTTTTTATAGGCACTACTTAACTTTAAAAAGGTGGACATATCACATATTTCTATTTACTAAAAATTAAATACAAAAACAAATATAATATTTTAAAATTTTTCACTTGTTTTTTTGATGAGAAATTTCCAACTACGGATAAATTAATTATACTTTAGCAGCACTAAACCGATTTAAAAAAAAAACTAATCGATTTAAATTATTAAATTGAATTGAAATAAATTAAAACTGAATCAATTCGAATCGAAAGAAAAACGAGATAATAAAAATTTATCTAGATCAAGGCAATATTTTTTGAGCTCAATTTGATCATTGAGTTTGATGTGATTCAGTGTTTCTATATTATAGCTAAATCTTAGTGGTATTTTTTTCTTGGATAGATGAAAGAATATTCGATTGTTTGATCTATGTCCACTCATGTACGATGGATTTTAAAATTTGTTGTTTTAACAGTTTAATGACAAAAATGACCATTTACAGGAATAAAGTACTTAAATCTTATGTAGTGGCGCTTGACTTTTTTTATTTTTATTTAGGAGTATGAAATAATTTTGGTTTTTTTTTAATAACAAATTCTTATATGGCATTTAGTCAATATTAAATAATGTAATTGAATTGAAATTGAGTGTTAAAACAAACGATAATTATATTACCATTTTTAAATATTGATTTGGTATTAATGGAAATGATCTAAAAAATTTTGACAGTTAAGGATCATGAAGTTATGTAGATGGAGTTTAGACGGAAACTGCCAAAATTAGAATCAAAAGTTCAAAAGCTATGTTTTCTTATATAACCAAATTAGAAAAGCTTTGATAAATTTGTAATAACTGGAATTGGGGAAAATGTAGTTTAAAATTGTCGATTAATCATAAATCGGTTAGAATATAAAGTGAAACAGGTATTGAAATTTATCCAAAGTGTTTCATTAATACAAATTATAAATAATAACGAAAACCATACGCCTTACATAAATAGCAAATTTACTGGTGTCTAAAAATAGGAAATTTGTTATTTATAAATTCTTTTGTTTTGCGAAAACTAATGCTGTTTCCCAATTCCACCCCTTCCAAAATTATCAGGTTGGAGGTATTATAATTATGACAAAGTGAAACAATAGGCACATTTTTTTAAAATTTTTTTGAGACTTCTGATAAAACGGCAAGTGCTTCTACAAAATAACAATGCTAAGAGCACTTAGATAAAGAGTTAAGACAACACGAGCCGTTAATTGATCCGAATGATTCATTACCGAAAAGTTTAGGATGCTAGACTCTTATCAAGAAAGCTTGCATCGTTTATAAGAGTTGCCAGGTGAGTTTCTAGGTCGTTTATGGCCTTTTGTTAGTTACAATATTAATAAATCAATAATATTATTTCAATTTTTATATTAATTTCAATATTTATATATATATTGCAAAATATTATATATTTATGGCAAAATGCGAATACAATTGAAAGTTGTATTCGCATAAGAACTAATAAATTACAGTTCTTATGCGAAAATCTATTAAACAAAATTTACAATAAACCAAATCAAATAAAACCAAAGAACTTCTTAATAAAAACATTGAACTTATTGAATTCTTTGCTTTATCTCTAATTGATTGACCTTCAACTCCAAATATATTTTTCAATTCCATTAATTTAAAAATTTTAATCTATTTTAATTTCCATAATTAAATTTGTTTGCTTAATACACTCTTTAATTATTGAACAATATCAAAGTAATTAATTCTAATAAAAAATAAAACATTAAACTTAGTTTTTTATATTTTAGAAGTGCCAAGGTCGCCAAATTAACATTTGAAAAGTGAAATTATTAACCATAATTATAATTATTTTATTTTTATTTCGATTTTCTTTTATTGAACTTAAATTAATAATTTTAATATTTATTAAAAATAGATTGTTCTATTGTGGGTTACATCGGATAATTTTCCGATCAATGATTATTGAATTTTTAAGTAAAACATGCGAATTAAATTGTAAATACTGAAAATAAATAAATGCAATTCAATTGAAGATTTGAGAATCAGAGAAAATGTTATAATTTTTAGTTCACGGATAATTAATTAAGCGTAGCAAATTTTTAAGGTAAATACCGATTAATGATGTAAGAAATTCTAAGAAATGTAAAAATTATATTCATTTAATAATTCAACTTGCATTAATTAATTTGTTTTTAGGTAAAATGCATAATATTAAAAATAAACTAAAAATTTTAAATGAATTTCATTAATATTGATTGTAAAATGTTATTATAAAATGATGAATATAAAAGTGTTACAACAGAACTTCCTGATAACTAAATTTTTAGTCACTGTTCATTCCTAGGTTTGTTCCTGTTTGGGTTCTGATAAAATCTGAATTTTTAAATTCGCAGAATTTGTTGCTTGAAAAATAGCAGTATACAATTAGCCATGACCAAAGCAAGGTTCTGAAAGAAAAGGCTTACCTTTTTAAATGTTTGACGGTGTTTCTATGCATAATAATAAATTGTGAATATCAGTATCTTATCCAGTATTGATGAATAAATGATATTAGAACTTTCATTCAAAATAAATGTTTTAAATGCAAACTGAAAAAATCATGTTAAAAAAATTAATTTAAAAAATATTTAATAACAATCAAAGTAAGTTTTGATTTTCGATTCGCACATACATTTCTACTACTAATTAAAATCGTTTTAAGTTCCTTTCGTTTTTTTTGTCGTCTTCTTTTTGTTTTAATCATCAATCATTAAAACATTCATGATGAACTCAATAGAATAATGAAATATCAATGAATAAATAAAATTTCCATAAATTTTAAAAATTTCCTTAAAAAGGCTTAAAATTTTCTTCTTGCGTAATTAGTAGATAAACTATATATACTCTACCTAATCTCACATTCCAAGATGTACCAATAATTTGTTAGCCTAAACAATTAAACAATCAAAGAAAAATTAAGTAAATAATTGTAAACTACTTAAACTAAAACTGCCTATTAAAAATCAATTTTTTTCTCTAATCTTAAATAAAACTTAAGTTTAATTTTAAATATCGTATGAAATTATCATTCTAATAATCCTATCAAATAAGTATTAAATAATAATATACATACTATGAATATATAGTTCAAAAATCGTACGTAAGATAATTAAAATTTACAAGAAACCCAAAATAATCGGATATATGCTAACAAGGGTAATAAATAAAAAATCAACAAAGTCAATTAAACCATGAAATATGTACGGTTTTTTTTTCTATATCCATTATCCAATTAATATTCCATTAAGTAAATAGTAATGACATTTCTATGGAAACAATACAATATACATAATAGCCTTCAATATAAAAAAAAAAATGATTAATAAATTATTACTATATACATGTTAAAATTTTTTCTGTACATTTTTTTTTAACTGATCTTTAGTAACAAAATTCAAAAACTCCTGTTTGAAATTGGTTAGAAATTGGCGCGCAAAAACATCATGTACATTTATAACGAATGAAGAGCACGTTCGTACATACAAAATTACTCTCACTTTTATTTTTCACTGCAACAGTGCAACAATTATATTTTAATATTAAAAACATCAATAACAAAATAATCACAATAAAAATACAAAAACAAGTTATCCACTTAACAATGTTTTAATTAATGGATGAAGCGCATTTATAGTAATGTTAAGGTAAATATTTAGTAACGACATGCTGCACCTGATTGTGATGCACTTTATACAAACAACTAAAGGAATAAAATATATATTATATATTTATATAGAAATAAATATTTCCGTTATTTTTATACTTTTATGCAGTGTATTTTTTTTCTTTTTAAAAACGTGATTATAATAATCTATTTTGATTTTACAGTTATGCTTTTGTTCGACTGTCACTTCATATTACAGTAAAAATGGTTTGTGGATTTGCTAATTATCTATAGATTTAAATTTTAAGTTGGGTGTATGGAAGTTATCACGTATAAAGTCTGGAGACATTCTAGTATAGTTGGAATTGAGTCAAATAATTTTATATTATGTATGAAATATCATTAGCTGTTATCAGTTTGAAATGGAATTGGCATTGCGTGCCGTTATTATTTGAAGTTTCGTTCCAATGCAATATATTTTAACAAATGAATGTTGTTGTTTATACTGACAACTGAATCTAGTCTTCAAAAAATTTTAATCAGTATTCAGGAGTGTAAGAAAATATACAAAGAGATGTGGAATGTGTCACTAAAGGTATTTGAAATATAACTGTTAATTAAAATACAAAAAAAAAATCATTAGTTCAGTAGGATAATAATAAGAAGTTTGTCTTGTTTTTTTTTTCTTTTATCTTGTGGAAAATTTTCCTTCTATTAATTCTTCCAATTAGATGAAAAACGACGAGGAAATGTTATTTAAAAAAAAAAAAGATTTTATTTTATTTAATTTCCTGATGATAACGCCAACTTTTTCTTTATTTGATACCATTAGTTTATATTTAAAAACACAGTTGATGTTTTACTTTATTGTTAAAAGAATAATCAAAGTAAAATGTATGTATGTATATATATATTTTTTTTATACTAAGTGCAATAATATGTATGATGTAATGTAATTCTTATTACGGAACTGATTATATTATATTATTTTAATACATTATGCAAATATTTATTATGAAATTGAAAAGAAAAGTGGTTCTAATAAGCAACTAAATCAAAAATAAAATTTTTAATTGACGAGTGAATAAAATGAGATAAAAAATTTCAAAATTATGTAATTATTATGAAATAAAACTGGATTTGAAAAAAAAAGGAAGTTTTGAATTTCATAAGATTGTTAAAATATTGTTTGTTTTTATTAAAGATGTCAATCATAATTATAATTAACTTTTAACATAAAAATTTTTGCAAAATCTTTGAAAAAAAGATAAAATGAAGATATTTTTATTATTTCTTTCTCAAGCGGCTAAAACAGTTGGGATACTTTTAGTTTTTAATTATGAAAACTTGAAACAATTTTATATAGGTACTCGTACTTTGAATTATTTCAAAAAAAAAACGGTCTAGAAGAGTTCTGCTACGTCATTATGTTAAGACGTAACAGAAAACAGCTATTAATAATTTCATCAATATTAATTCTATATTTCTTCTACTTTAATGTATATTCTCAATTTAAACAATTAACGTACTATTGTTAATACAATTTTTAGAATTTCAGAAGCAATTGAATACAGAGCTTCGAATTACAAAATCTTAATGTAAAGCGTATATGTTAGTATATGCCAATTTGAAAATAGGGATCCAAAATTTCAACGAGTTGGTTTTATTATTTTATTAGTTTTGAGACTACCAAATTATTGGGTTCAAAATTTTCTATAAATAGAATAAAAAGAATAAGTACAAACGTATAAAAATATTTTGGATGGAATTCAGACTCTCGTTTAAAATTTTCTAGTAATAGGAGTAGGTATACACTTAGGATTTTATACTCACGTGCAGTCCAAAATGCAAGAAAAATACTTAAAATACCCTTGTGAACAATAATCACTATAAAAGCACTTTTTTTTAAAATAATAAGATATTAATATACGTATTAAATCAATATTAAAAAAATTTTGAAATTAATTTTTTAATGCGACTATTATCCTGAACTTTTAAATATGTTAACCGTTTGGTTATCTTATTATCTTCACAACACCGATTCCAAATACAAATAAACTATTTAAATATTTCTTTTTGTTTTTTGTAAAACAAAACGTTCATCTGCTTTTGTTTTAATTTGTCGAACTTTTTCATTAACACTATAGACTAAGATTGCATTGCACGTACCTAAAAGGAAAATTTATGTAGGTATTCAAATTTATTTTAATCAAGTCCAAATAGGTTCCTACCTCCATAAAAAGATTAGCTTGTTTTACCTAATGTACCAAAACAAATTTAAAACCTGTGGTTTATTTCATGTTAATTATATAAATATAAGTCAACAATTCCCCAAAAAAAAATTGTAAAGTTTAGTAAACTTTCAATCCTTCCTTAAAATTTGTAATTAAACATTTTTTTTGCAAGTAGCTAAAGTCTAAAATATTATTTTTTAATTAAATAAAGTTTTATTTTTTTATTTTTATTTGTATGTACATACATACATACATCCACATACAGTAAACCTGTAACATTTATAAGTTTACAATAATTGAATATACCTACCTACTATAATGAATATTTCATCTATTATTGAGTGTTTCAGTGAAATGTACATTACATAGGTACCTAATACCTATATGAAATATATAATATATATTTATGAAATATAAATAAAAAACCGAGTAATTTCTTTTTAATTTCACTAAAATGCAAATATGAAATAATTTTGCCAAAATAAATTTTAGTAAAATTAAAAGGAAACTTCTCGGTTTTTTATTTATTTCATACCTATAATATTAACACAACACATTACACAATATGTTCATAATAAAAGAAAGTATGTATGTTTGTATCTATTTTTACATTTGTTTTCACAATCAAATTTTATTTGAAATTACATTTTGTAAATAATCTTTTAAAAACCACGAACTAGGCCCCTAACTTGATAGAACTTTTCTTTTATAATTTGGTAAATAAATTAACAAGTTCCTTTAGGTTTTGTACATACACGTACATACATAACATATGTACGTTTTTGTCTGTGCATATTCTTGAAATGCGAAATTAACTTACATACATATTTTACATATGTTCACTTCACCTGTACCTGTTAATCTCAATTTTCTTATTATCACCATAGAAAATTATAAAATTGTGTTCCATTTTTATTTAATTTTAATTCCTTTCTGCAATAAAATGTAAAAACAACAGTTTAGATCTGCAAAACAAATTAATCCTAAATTACATATGCACCTATATATGGATGTATGTATGTATATTGTATGTACAATGTATTTATTAATCCATGCATATATAGTACAGTACAGTGTAATTTTTTTAACACTAATCTGAAGTGAACATCTTGATTGTGATTCTTCTCAATTTTTTAAAATATTTTTTATTATTTTGACAATGATGATTTTATAACAAAAACAAAAAGTAGAATTCAACTTCCTTACTTTGCATGCCTCATGACACTTCACTCCTCCGCAACATGCAACACCCCTATTCATTCCACATTCGGTTTTGTTTATTATTTTTTTATTAAATAAAGTGAAAAATTAACAAACGAAAGAAACTTTTTTTACCGTGAAAAAGCTTTATTTAGCCGAAAGCGATATTTTTCTAGCCGCCGTTTAAATTTTACCGATTGATTTGACGTAAAAGTTTTTTTTAAATAAAATTTTTAAAAAATTTTTAACGTATATTTTAATATTCAAAATTTAAAATAAAGAATTGTAACTTTTAAAATTAAATTTATTTATATTAAAATATCAAATAAAAGTAATATTAAATTGTTTTATTCATTTTATTTGTTATAAAATAAATTAAAAATCGCAATTTCTACTTAAACTGAAAACGAGTAGACATTCTTTTTTTTGATTTAAATATGAATTTTAAGAGTTATCGCTACCAATATACAGATGGCGCTAGGTAGAAAAAACTTTTTCTTATTGGATAAATGTTTACAGATTCTTATTATAATTTGCTTTGTATAAATTTCTGATTGTATCATATGGCATATCGGTAGTTAAGTACTTTTTTATTTAGATTATTTAATTAATTAAATTAAACTTTAAATAGTGCAATAAAAATGTGTGAAAGGATGAACTATTACAAAGTTATATTAGAAAATTAGAGTAAGTATAATGCATAATAAGTTTTAAATTTTTAGAAATATTGAAATAAAATTAATTTTCCTAATATGGTTTTAGGTACCTATTCATCTCAACGATAGGAAAAATAGGATTAGAAACAAAAGTACAAAAATTAATTGATTTAATTGCTCTTCAGATCGAATTTAAATACCTATTTTTTGAATAGTTATTTGACTAATAGACTAGAATAGTATTTGACTTGACTGTGTGACTTAGTTATTAAATACTTAGTCTAAATTAGGTATTTGTTTAACTTATAAGTTTCCTTCCATTATCACCATATTTGTAATATATATATGTATGTAGCTATGTATCTCAATTTCATACAATTTTACAACTTGCATATTTTGTTTAATCCAAGAAGCGGCAGTTGAATAAAATGCAAAGATATGAAATTAATTGTTAATAAATTAAGATTTTTATCTCAAACATAATGCCAGATAATATATACTTACGTATATAGTTTTGTATGTACATATAAGTGCATTAAAATAAAATTTCAGAGCTTATGGCAATTTTCATCTGTTTTTTTTTTTTTAATTTTTTCTTTATTAATATTAACTGATCCAGGACATCTTAATTATTATTTAAAAAAATTCAATTGAATCAACGTATATAAGAATTTGATTTACAAAAAAAAAATAAAATACATTGAAAACGAAAATGTATCTTCCTACTTTGTATCTGAATTTTTTAATTTCAAGTTTCTTTTGTTTTTTTTTTTATTTCTGTAATTACTACTGATCCATATGATATTATACTGAATACTCTGATCCACACTTTAATCGCACAGTATGGTGAATTTGGCACATGGACTTTTAATTAATGAAATCGAAAAAAAAAACAACACAAATTAAATTAATCGATTGTATTTGGAACGTGATGTACTTAAGTTGGGTGCCAAACCGATTACAAAATGATTATCAGAGAAAAAAAAACTTGAAAAGATAATTACAATTTTTTTTTTTTAATCATTTGAATCACTTATTGGGAATTGCTACATGTTATTTGGGGATTTTCTGATTTTATATTAAGTTCTTCTTGAATTGATTTTAAGGTATTGTCCGCGGTATTGAGCACATTAAAAGAGGCGTGAAACAGTGTAATTTCTAAGTGATAATTTTAATACGAATACCTTTAATAAGGTATCAATTGAGCTGGAAACTTTCTTATATTTATATAAATGCGATGTTCACAGTACAAATTGTATGAACAAAATGTTTAATTGAGATTAAATAAAAAGAAAAAAACAGGATTGGAATTTAAAAAATGAGTTTTAAGGAATCGAAAGATCGATAAAAAAAAATTTGAATGGTGATAATTGTTACAAAAATTAAAAATTTACTTAAAAAAGAGCATAAAGTATCTGAGATTATTACATTTTGTATATTTTAATATTTTTATTTTAATTATATCTATAACATTCAAGATTGTGTTTAACTTTACAATGTTGTGGCCTATATTTAAGAATGTTATTTTCAAGGGGATTAAAGAGAAATGTTAAAAATGATTCTACCAACGATTTTTTTGGGAATACTAATAATTAAAATTGTCTGGTGCAAATCATAAGTATAAAGTTATCAGAGTTTCAATAAGCCCTGAATTATTGAAACTGTCTGCTACTATAAGAAGGAATCTATTATCAATAGAATATTCTATCAAACCTTCCAACAATATTATTAGTATTAGTTCAATATTTTAATTTCGCAACATTTATTTTGTTAAATTTAATTTAAATACTTCATAAATAAATAATATAAACCTTCTATCCGACCAATTTCGTAGGGGTTAGAATGTTGGTCTTTCAAACGAAGGGTCGTGGATTCAAACCCTGGTCAGATCATATCGAATAAAAAATATAACTAATAATTTATATCTATTGCATTTAGGAGCAAACATCTATAATGAAAATTTATAAGTTAATCTATAGATATTCGAATCTGATTAAATTCTATTGACATCGAATTTCTTAATAAGTTTTGTATATGTACTTCTAATTTCAATGTTATATTTTATATACTTGAAAATTCTTCTACTCGTACATCTACACCTGTACTGTATATTTTAAAATGTTCAGAAAGATTCTTTACCCACGTTTCACAAACATATAATTATTTTAATTTAACGGTTTTTAAATTTCAAATCTTCCTGTTTACTTTTGTCTACTTAAAAATATTTTTAAAAAATAACAAATCGCATCTCTAATCAAAAACTTGATTTCTCATTCCAGTTGTCTTCCAAGCATACCAAATTTTAAATAACAAGATCTATTACAACAAAAACCAAATATGAGTATCCCTTGTAAAATATTATAAGGATTATATGTTTATAATGAATTTGTACAAATCACCTGATGAATCGAATGGTCAGGTGTAAGGATCATCCAGTTTAAAAAAAAAAATAAAAAAAAAAAATTACTAGGTCGCGTATTAATAAAAAAAAAAGAAGAAATACTTATAAAAAAAATTACAGCACAGTTAATTATTGCACCTGCACACGCGACCTATTTCTTTTGTATTTTTATATTCTCTAGGATTCGATTGTTTCCTATTATTATTTACATTTTTTTTACATTTTAAGAAATTTCTTTTGAAAAGTTCTGATATTAAATATTAATAGGATTTCAATTGAATCGATTTTAAAGCAAATATAAAATTGAAAGAAATCTTTGGCATTAGCTTGCGATTGGTATCACTGTGATTTTATGTGCGTTGACGTAATCTTTCATTGCTTTATTCTAAAATATTTTCAAATTCAAATATTAATATTTATATTTGTTCGTAGCGTTTAGACTTCTAAATTGCTCAGTCGACTATCATAAAACTTTATGTATAAAGTTTTTTATAAGTATTAGGAAATTTGCATTGAAAATTTTTTATGGAATAACAAAAAAAAAAGTTTTAAAAATAGTGTTTTTGACAATTTATAAAAAAAGCCATTTGGCATTGTGCCGAAGCGCGATATATCGCGATCACAATATTTAAGTTAAATTTTATACAATGGGATAACACTTGTATAAATTTTCAATTCAATTTATCAAACGATTTGAGTAGGATAACAAAAAATTCAAAAAAAAATACATTTGGCAGTCGCGCCTAAAAGGGTTAACAGATAACAACCAAATTATCTTATTTAGTTTTTGCAACATATAAGGAGAGCACCAAAATTAGTTTCATCAATAAAGGTTTACTTTTGTTAAGTTTTAACTAAGTAAAAGATGAATTGGTTTTATATAGAAGGACCTACAGGACAGAAAAAATTCAAAATCAAATTGAATCTTTGGCAAGAAACGGATAAACAGGTCAAAACCAAATTAACAAGGGGAGCTTCTGTAATAAATATTAATGCTTGTGCAATATTTTCTACTCAATTATTTAATCGTTCAAGCTAAAAAAAATTTATTGAGTCGTTGTGCCCAAACGGGTTAACCTAACTTAACAAAACTTAGTTTCAGCTTATTGTCATCCACCGAGCTCCCAGAATTATTCCTGTAAAATACGATGGCTATCG
Organism: Dolichopus griseipennis; assembly: GCA_963082915.1. Taxonomy (NCBI): domain Eukaryota; kingdom Metazoa; phylum Arthropoda; class Insecta; order Diptera; family Dolichopodidae; genus Dolichopus; species Dolichopus griseipennis. The sequence goes on from OY720441.1 coordinate 367,258,068, forward strand.
GATCATACCGAACCCTCGTTTTTGGAGAATATAAAGTTGAACCGACTTCATTTAAAAAATCAAGACCCGATTTTGTAGTAGACACTAAAAAGGCGAAAAAATTAAGAAAAATCCAACAAAATGGCATTTTTCAAATGATTGATGTTTTCATAAGTCCCATTTTAAAAATCTACATTTTTGATACAGAAATTATGATACAGATTGGGACTCATAGTGAAGCTTTAGTTAAATTTAAAACAGATGACTTTTATATAAGAATATCTGGAGCATTGAAATTAGAAAAGAACCATGTCCTTTGCAAATATTAGATTCAAGGATTAATTAATTAATAATTCAAATGATTCTTGTAAATTTTATCTTGATATCATAATTTTCTAAAAAATAAAAACTTATCCCTGCGAACAAATTTGGAAGCGTCAAATTAAAAAGTCTCTCTCACATAAGCTTCCTTATCTTTATTAACAAAAATATTTTTTTTTGGTTTTGGTTTTAATTGAAAAGTCAGAGATGCCAGAAGTAAAAATTTCACTTCATCAGAAGTAACGAAATAAATTTATATTTGAAATTAATTCATGTCCACATAAAATTTTAAAAGTTTTTTGAACATGACTTTGATAAGTTTGATAAATTTGCTTATATAAATAAGTTTGTATATGATAGATTTAAACTGATTTAAGCGGTACCCATTTTTTTATATTTTAATTTTATAATTAGGTAATTAAAAAAAAAACAATGTTAATATAAGATTTCTGATATTCAACTTAACATATTACATACACATATTATTTTTAAATAGTATTTTAACTATATACAAAAGAAGTACAAATTTTTGAATATTTTCACATATACGAGTATTATGTAAATATTTAATTTTGGAATTCATTTTAATTGACAAATTTTATTGGCTCCTTAGGTCTCATGTAATCAAATTTAGTGTGTTGTTCGTGTTCATTATTCTATAAAATTTAAACATTTTATAGCTTTGAAAATTTGAATTTTAAATTAGAATTTGTATTTTTTTTTTTTTGGATTTTTATAGTCTTAATTGATTTAAATATTGCATTAAATTATTTAGAGAGTTCAATCAATGTTCAAACAACGATCAATGATCACTATTAAATTCTGGTCTTATTTTTTTTTTGAAATTTATAAAACAAACACAACCCGAGGCGATTTAATTAATTTTTTTTTTTTTAAATAAAAGGTATCCAAAAAGGAAGTCAAATTATAAATGGAGTTATTTTTATTTTTTTTTTTTCTGTAATAATGGAATAATTGGTGATTCAAAGGAATTTCACTCTAAATGCTATTCAAATTGTTGTTTGTGTCTTTCTTTTTAGATTTAAAAAAAAAAAACGAAGATCTGATACAATGTTTAAACATAAAAATGTCAAATATAATATGTAAATTGTGAAAGCGTTCTCTAATTTTTAATTTTTTAAAAAACATTAAACGAAGTCAAAGATAAAATTAAAGTTTAGATAAGATCATCAAAAAAAAACAAAAAGACAAAAACGACAAAGTAAACATATTAAGTTTACGTAATTCAGTCAAAGGAAGTGATAGAGGTAAGATAACAACTTAATTAGTTAATCAATGATTGAGTTCTATAATGCAATCGACAGAACATTTTAAAATTTTGTTCTTCCTTTCCTTTATTTTGGGTCCTTCTCTTATTATTTGTGATGCCAACAAGTCGTTTGATGTTTAGATTAAAATGCAAATGATGAACTAAGTGATCAGATTTTTAAGATTCAGATACACATGATCATCTTTTTCCATTTTGTAATCAAATTAAAAGGAAATCTTAAATTTTTTCATGATATTTCTGCTGATAGCAGTCAAGTGATAGTGAATCTTGCACTTATTTTTTACTCCAAATATACAAACAATTTTTTTTACATTAAATTTTATATAAACAATATCTACAGAATAAGATAATATGCAGATTATTATTTCTTGTTTCAATGATAACACTTAAAATTAAAAAATTTTTTTTTTTTTTATATCAGGATCTGTGACAGGAGCGACTTTAGAGTTACAGCAGCGGCGGTAGGTGCAATGCATCAGTATCAGCTAAACAATATATAAAATGCCTTAAGCATATTAGCAGGCATCATGCTGTGACATTTTAAATATAAGCAAAAGATATTCATTGCAAAATATTTTTTTTTTTTTTTAAATCAGCAAGATCATTTTAATCTTTTATTCAGATATGAGTACATACGTATGTGCAAACATGTACGAGAAACAGTGGTGAGAATGAATTTAAAACATTAATCATTCCATCTTTAAAATATCTAAAAGATAACGCGAAAATATTACGTGTACAATTTTTTTTTTATCTCAGCAGTCTGAAAAATTCAGTCGTGTGTATGCAAAAATATTCAGACATATGTATATATACAGAGTTAAAGTGTGTTCGTATATATAGTTAAATGATATGAATATTATGTGATCCATAGATTCCACGCGATTTGTATATTTTGTCATTTCCATTACGTACGTACGTACGTATATGAATTTGTTAATTTTTTTATTTTCACTAATAATTTCAGTGTAATTTAATGACAGAAGATTATTTTTTTTTCTGCTAAACTGAACTGAACCAAACTGAATTGAACTGAAGGTGTGTAACTACTGATTTTCATCAATGCTTTATTACAGTTTTTAAGGACTTGAAGTTGTTTGGTAGAGGTTGATAGGTAACACTATAATGCCTAGTGAAATTAATATTAAAATTTTATTTTTTTTTTGATATTTAACGATTCATTTTAACTGGATTTAATTAAACATTAAAGGTAATATTTGATGTCAAAATATACGAGTACATATTATGTATATCTATATATATGAAAAATAAGAGATACACGCGATTTTAATATTTTTTGAAAATAATGATTATAATGGTATCACTGAAAAAACCGCGTTGTGTGTGATGTCTATACTACTAGGCTTGTATAAGTAAATTTTGTTTTTATATCGTTTTAGCGATTCATTCATTCATTCTTTAATATTTTTAACTAAAATAACAATCCAGGTTGTTTAGTAACTGCAGTAACAATCCAGGTTGATGCCAATGATAATTATTATCATTTTTAGACAGATCAACTGAAAAGGAAAGCGAAAGGAAAGCAAAAAAATTGTTTTAATCCCTTCAAGATATTATAGTGATTAAAATTTTACAGTTTAATCATTGAAGAAATTTTAAATGACAGCAGTTTTAGTATTAATTTAATATTTAATACATATGTATATGTAATATTTAAAACTTTTATTTATTATTAATTTATTTTTTTTTTTTAAATTAGCAAGAAGTGAATTATAGAATATTGGAGGGTAAAGTTAATTGATTTACAAATAGATATTCATTAATATACAATTTTGAGTTTCAGGTTTTATTGTGGAATTTGATAGGATTTTTAAAAAAACTTTTATTAAATTTGAAAATTTTCCAAAAAATTGTCAATTTTGTTTTGCAAACGGGCATAACGTACTGAGTAATTGCAATTTTTAAAATAAGTTCGGAGCTTCGGTGGTGTAGTGAGTAAGCATTTGGTTTATTGATCAAGGGGGTCTGGGTTCGATTTCCAATTGAATTAAAAAAAAATTATTGAAAAATATTTTTTCCAAATCCCCATGGTGACCAAATATGTATGGTAAAATATAAAATATATGGCATAAGCAAAATAAATAATATTACTTATAAAATCATATTGTGGGCTTACATACGAAAGAAAAAGGCCCATCAATTTGCAAAGGCATTGTATACACTTGGAAATACATACTTAATAAATAAATAAATAAATAAAAAAAGTTCGTATGAAATGTGGAAGTATCAGATAAAACAAACAATAATCAAATATTTACACTTTTTGTGACACAACGGTCATCGAAACAATTTGAAAATATTTTTGATCTATTTATTACAACTCACAGATGATGTTTATAATTTTTTATATAAATTATAAAGCATTGGTTTGATTAAAATTTATTTGGATTTGTCTAAGTAGTGCAACACTGGTATAACTAACTGAGGAGAAGAATAGTGTTGGTTGGACGAAACACTTTAAAGCCAACTTTTAAGTCAAAAAAAAAAAAATTTTGGCGAGTAATTTCATGCCTAATGTAAATGCAATCGCCAATAATTTAATTTTTATTTCATTTATAAATTTTGTAAGATCTTCAGGGGGAAAATTGTTTTTAATATTTAACATATTCAAAGACACTATTTATAATAATCAAATAATTTATTTCTATTATTTATAATAAATGAATAATCGAAATAAAATATCAAAATAAACATTTATCTGAGAAATTAATTAAGGCAGAAACTTTTCTTCAAGTGGGTTCCCTCAACCGTCTTTTACATGAATAGGAAATCAATTGGGATAAAGATGGAAAGGACGATTGTTCGGTTTCGCGTCACAAACCTCTTAAAGATAAAGTTCTTAAAAATTTATTTAAATACGATAGTTGTTCGGGAAACTATCACGAACATTCGAAAGCAAATAAAAATATTTCCGAAGCCGATGTAGATAGAACATTCTAATTTGGTTAAATGAAGCGGTTGCATAAATGTTCATTTGGTTTCATGTAGTCTAACCATTGTTTCATTAAGGTTAAAGTTAACCAATCTCTTCGAACAATAAGACAATAAGTTGTCAAGCATTAAAAGATGAACGTGAGTAAAAATATAAAGAGTCTTCAAAACTTCCATTAGGATTCAAAAACCCACATTTTCTTGTCCAAAAAAAAGAAGAAGTTTTGGGAGAAAGAAAAACAATGCTTTATTATTTTCCTATTTAACCTTCCCTTGTTTTAACCTCCAAATTCTTCTTTTTCATAAAAATATTCAAGATTTTCAACAAAAAATAATAAGTTTTTAATTTCATCCCTTCATAATTTTCAAGTTTTTTTAATTTAACCCAAGAATTCCACGTTTACCTTAAAAAAAATTCAATAAACACAAGAACAGTGAAATGACGACTCTTTTAGTCTTGATGAATTGTAAAAAAAAAAAAAAACTGTAGGCAGGTGATGGAAGATTTTTGTATAGGTGCCTTATATTTGTGTACCTACCTAAACTATATTTGTATATTATTATCCTTATTTGCCTAATAAAAGAACAACAACAATTTCAATATGTACCTTTTGTTGTCGATAAAAAAAAATATTCAATTTTTTGGGGCATATTTTTGTTTTTTTTTTTGTAGAAATGGTCGTGCGCCAGTTTTATCAGAATTATCATAGGTTCAACACATTCTCATTTTATGGATAGTGTATATAGTATAGTGATCAAGTCCAAGGTATAGTGATATGAAAAGGTGACTTGTCTTCTTAAAAAAAATATGGGGGGTGCATATGATAAACATAATCAAAAAAAATAATTTTTTGAATAAAACTACGCACATACAGGCATTTATTTGAAGAAATTCAAAAATTAACAAACGAACGGCAATAAAAAAAATGTCCAGGTGTGTTGAGAGGATGTTGACTGATTTAAGTTGAAAAAAAAACGTATTTGAAGATTTCAAGTAACTTAAAAGGAATATTTTTTTTTGAATTCAAGTTGAGGTAGATCCTTATTTGACGATAATATTCCTATTTGATTTTCAGTTGTCTTATTCGTTATTTTACATAAATTTGGTAAACAATGAAAGATTCTTCCGGGTTTTGTGCAAATATTAAAGTGTATTTGCCCTCCAATGTATATTAAAATTTAGAAAAAATAACAAATATTGTTGATAAGTTACTTAAATAGGTTCATTGAACTTCTCAAAATAATCAATTTTTAAAAAAGTTCTTTTATCATTCGATCTGAAAATTTGTTTGTCGATTATTTTGCTGTTCAGTTTGGGAGTTTTGTTGTAATGAAAAGTTACATAATTTTTTAACAAGTTTTGGAAATTTTACTTAAACAATGTAAGTGCCTATAAATTGACAGCTACTTAATTTAGAAATGCTTACTCATTGCTATAGAATTAAAGAATTATTTGATTAACAAATCTAAAATTTTATGGTTATTGAATAGAACAGGAAACAATTATGCATTATAACTGTAATTATGCTAACTGGGGGTAGCCATTAACGATCCAAGTGATCAAATGTAACCGTTCCTTTTTTTTCATAGGACTTCCACTTGTCAACTCCATTTTTGATCGTCTTCTAGTCCCTTAAGGGTTCCATTATAATGCCATACGTATTATGTTTTCACTAGGCTTTCTAAGCGTTTGGCCTATCCACCTCCATTTCCTACCTCTGATTTGTTTGGCTATGGGTTCTTCAACTGTTAGTATCCAGAGACCTTCGTTGCATATTGTGTTCGGCCAGAATATGCGGCATATTATCTTAAGACACTTATTTAAGAAAACCTGTAGCTGGTGAGTTACGCTGCTGGTTATAAGCCACTTTTCGCTGTTATATGTCAGGACTGTTCTCCTGTATTTTTGGAAATTGCTCCAACGGTAGTAGACTCCCAAATGCTGCTCTTGCTTTCTTTAGCCTGTGTTCCACGTCTTCATAACCCTTAGAAATTGTAAGATTTTTTGGGGCATAGCGAAATGGATCTATAAGATAAAACTTCAATATAAACTTAAAAAAAAGCCTTGTGATAATTGAAATTCCAACCTAAGACGTTTCTACATGTTATAAGGCGAAATACTATAACATGAATATAATATGGCAATCTGCCTATGGTACAGATAGGCTTATTAGCCTTACAGTTGAACAGTTAGCGATAAAAAAAAAAGAAAATGGTACTGCGGATCACTGACATGATCAGGTATGGCATATTTTCATTTATTATTAGTTGTCAACAAAATATTGCCTTCGGGAATAACTTATTACTTCAACTGCTTAAAATCATCCCCCGAATTTATTTATGTTTAACTGACAAAACTCCATTCCTTCCTAAAAGCAATACCAAAATCTACATTAAGATCATTTATTAATTCATAAATTAAAAATATTTATTTAATCAATTGTTCCATTATACTAAGTAGATCATCTCATAAGACTTCAAGCATTATTTTGAATGCATATTATTTATATTGCCTTCAAGTGAAACATTTATTGATTTTCAAAATAATTACAACAGCACAAAATAAGTTTAAGTCATTATACAAATCAAGTAGTCAAATTATTTCATAATGGATCATATCTAATCTTAATTTAAAAATCCAAGACCTAAACTATTATTAAATGAACATAAAAAAAAACTTAATCTTTAGATACAATATACCTTCTGTATTAGACGCATTTGCATTTATATAACTAGTAATTTTTATTTGGGGTATTAATCTTTAGCATCTTTAAAATAACCTGTTCCAAAAATTCTTTTTTATATCTTCCCTGCATATATGCATAATATGTTCGCGTGTCATTTAATCGTTTTTTGTTTTCTCATCTTATCCCGAATGCTTTAAATCAACTCTTTAATTTGTTGAAGAGCGAAATTAATCTTTATTTAAGCATTTTCTTAAGTTATCATCCATTATCCCAGATAAGTAATAATCAATTACTAAAACAGACCATAACTAATTTCTAATATTCCTTTATATTTTATAAGCAATTAGAATCGGTTTTCAGGATTTAAAATTTGTGTTCTTCTTGTTCTTCTATTCCTCAGGTTTAGTGTCCAGTGCATTCAGTGCTGTGCATTTTTGCACTGTAGGAACTTTAAATTGTGCAATCTATTTAAATAATACTTAGATAGTACTTGCCTTAAAGATGTTTTATCTTTTTTTTCTAAAATTTAAATTAAAATTTAAAACTTACTGATAAGTATACCCATGTATAGTGTAAAAATTTACACTACACGTACTTTCAATATTTAATTTTATGTCTTCATTTTTTGAGTTTTTATGCTTCAGATTTTTTTAATGCCGTGTTTGGAGATTGCAATGCATCAAAAGTTCATTTATGTCAGGGGACTATATTAGAACCACTAAAATATTAAAAAAACTTTAAACTTCAAGATAAAATTTAAAAAAAAAGTTATTTTATTTCAAATAATCAGCCAACATCATTTGTATGCAAAAAAAAATAATAAGTTCTAATTTTAGGTTTTGAAATATTTGACAAAACCAAAAAAACTGCGGATACCATTAGAACGGAAGGATTCAGGGTTAATGTTTACCTTTGTTTGTTTTTCCAACACTAAAAACATTCTGAAACCTATCATTAGGCCATTATTTTAAAGTTTTTTTTTTTTTTTGTTTTTAATATAGGGAGGCATTGATTTGATGCAAAAAAAAAGCAGTCACTTTAATTTAAAAAAAAAAAATATCTAAATATCATGTCCCATCGTCACTTTTTATGAAAAATGAGATTTTTTTGGTTTTGGTACAGAATTAAAAAAAAAAAAATTTTCATACTATAAATTTGCGTAATTAATAAGAACGATTTATGCGCCATTCTAAAGTGTTTTGCATTTTTAGAGAATATATATATTTTTATAATATGGAAATTTTATCTGAGATCTTTATCACAGTTTGATTTTAGTTTTTATCAAAACATTTTATCTTTAAAATTACTTTTTATCTGATGATTGGTACTTTGGGTGTCTTAGATCCGGTGTTTTTTTTTTTAGAATATAAGATAAGTACGAGGTGTGTTAAAAATTCACTTCAAAATTTAGAGGGAAAATATTTGAATACGAATATTATTAATTAGATGCTATGGCTTCATAAATAAAGGAAATGGAAAGTGTCAAAAGTCACCAATTGTTCCAACCACCATCTTTTTGAACCAAACTTTAGGGCTGGAGCTGTGATACAATTGTATAATTTAATTTCGAGGATAAGGATGTGAAAAGACTCTTAAATTTATCTAAATCGTACACATCTACATTACCTACTTGAGGGAACACATTTGATGTAATATGGTTCCAAAGCCGCAATTAGCGCATCACAAACGAATTTCCACAAACTGTTTTGAACACAACATACTTATCTAAATCGTACACATATACATTACCTACTTGAGGGAACAATTTAATGACTTATGGTTCCACAGCCATGATGAGTGTTTGACAAACGAATTGCCATAAGCTGGGAGTTCATAAGCTACAAGATGTCTATAAAAAAATGTCAGCGACTCAACTGCACGTGGAGTGAGCGTTGAGGTGACATTGAGATCATTTATAAGACGAATCACTCGGTTTTGCAATCTATCACGATATCCCAGCGCCGTAACAGAGGTTCCAGTGATAATGTGTGTATTGCACTCCATTTTCGGCTGAATATACATTTAATAGACGTTGGAGATCCAACATGTTTTTTAAGTTTTAGAACCACATATTTCATAATCCAAAATTCTTTTAAATGACAAATTCTTCGAACTATTCGAATCAAGTGCTTAAATTCTTCTTCTAAAATTTCCAACACAATAAATTAGAATTTCCAGTATGTTTTTGAAGCTCTCGACCACATCTCGTTCTATTATAAAGAATTTCTGATTTGTTTCCAATGTATGCTTTTAACACTTTTAACAACATATTGTAGAGACATTTCATTCAAATCGTTCAAAACATTAATTTAGTAGAGAGTGTTTCCAGGTAATCATCTACAAAAAACAAAAAAAACCCCTTTCAAATTTTAGGTGAGATTTTTAACATGTTTCATTCAAATAAAGGCTACTAATTTTTAAACATAAAAACAAATTTAAATAATTTTAGTATTTTTGTTATTTTATGGTTATACCAAATACCTGTAGGATATTTGCAATTCGAAATGAATTCGCCTTACACTCCAAAAAACAAACAGACAGTAATAAAACAAAAAATTTAAATAATTTTTTTTAAAAGTGATATTTTGCAATTTAATTTCTGGTGATAACTAGTATATTAAAATTGCCTTAGGATGTAAAATGTCTACTGTATATGTTTCATTTTAAAATTTTTGGGTAGTTTCCAGATGCGAAACGATCACAATTTGAATATAATGAAGGAGTAAAACTTGTTTTAAAAAAAAATTTATTAAAATCCATTAAGAAAAACTGTGCTTGGCAGCAATTTTTATTCAAATTTAATTTTCCAAATTTTAAAACAATCCGAACCCAGTTATTAAACACTAACAATTAATACCTAAATAAAAAAATTGAATCTCAAGATTTTTATCAATCGAAATAAAAATCTTTACATAAATAATTTTTAATTGTATGTTTGTTTTTATTATTTCAATATTTTATTTGTATTTTAATCACTTTTCGTTCTTTTATTTATTTTGATTTGTATCGCAGTTTAATTGAATATTAATTAATTGTAATTAATTTTTTTATTAATTACAGAAGCCGGTTAGAAAGTCGCTAAAAAAAATAAAAGATTTTAAAAATGTGTGAAAAATTATTTATTTGGTTTCTTCAAAGCTTAAGAATTCTAAAAATAAATTGATATTTGATAAGGAATTCATTTATATTGTTTATCGATTACGATAAAGCGATGCTCCAATATAAACACATCTATTTAATTCAATTGTATAGTTTTCTACGCTGTGCTCTTATAGACGGTCTTATCACTTATCGCAGCTCCAACATAGAAGTACCCTCACTTTTAACAGTAGGATGTATTTCCAATTCTAGTGCGCAATCTTAAAGAAATCAATAAAATTTTGAAACTTAGCGGCTACCGTTCTTATTACGATGACTTTAGAATGACGCAATAACTTTATGAATGCAATGATAGCTATTTTTTATATCGCATTAAGTCGTGTTTGCACTGCATTAATTACTCTGTAAATTATGATTGTTTCAATTAACAGACATTGTCAAAACCTACAAAATTCAAATTTTCAAACGTTTTCATTTAAAGCTGCATTTAAAGCTAGATCAAAGGGCATGCAATGTTAGAACCATTCATTTCAATCAATAAAGGGCGTTAATGTATGATAATGTATATCCCACCTAAGGGGAATGTACCATATAATCTAACAATTTTTTAGCAAATGGTGAATAATCCATTAGCAAATATTGAATCCGCTGCCCCTATATTCATAATTTGGAAGCAAATAAAGCGTATAACTGTATTATATCCCATATAAAAGACTTTTCATTTGACAGAAAAAAAACTGCATTTTGTTATCATCACCTAAATTTGTTCATTAAAACTGTCACCTTATTTATTACAACTGACAGATGATATTTATAACCATCATTTTCAATTAACCCATTAAAAGAGCTCCAGAGTTAAAATTAATATAAAAATTAAATAACAAATTTTTCTATGGCACAAATTTATAAACTTGCAAAGAATTTACGGAAAAATTATAATAAAAAAAAAAGTAATGCTTAAAAATCACCAAAATTTCAACTTTAAAAAATTTTTCATTGATCATTACGATAAAATTGATGTCAATCCAATTAATGGAAGAAAATCTTTAAAATCGTTAAACCTCTTTTTAATAATCAAATGCACAATTTAATTAACTGTTAAAAAATCTAAATTACCTTAGTACAGGTAAAAACAAATAATATACTTAATAACAGTAAAATAACAAAATTAAAACGGTTCTTTTCCATCGTTAATGATGTACATAGTTAATCAATTGACTGTTTTCACCATATGCTGTCATTCTTTCAGAATATTTTAATTCATAAAACTCAACTCTTTGTTTCTTGCTTCCTTTTTTTTTTTATAAAGGTTTATAACATTCTGCTGCTACCCAAACTTTCTTCTTTCCCTTTCAAATGCATTAAATTAAAGACAATACAATTAGTATAGTCGCAATTAATTCTTAATTTAAGCTAATTAATCTTAAGCGCAGGAGCCTATATCTTCCATTCTTTCAGTCGCACCATTTAATGAAAGAATTAAAGAAAATTAAAAGAAAAAGAAGGAAACAAATTATCATTGGATTGAAAGTCAATTAGCTTTCAGACACGAAAAGTGCCGGCTTTTTAAGGATTTAATAGGATTTTCAGCACCCTAAATCAACATCATCATTATATAAAATGATCATGATCGTGATAATCAATATCATTATCATTTTCATATACTTAAAATTAAATTTATATAACAATTTAATAAATAAATCGTTATTCGGTTTTATAATTTTTTTTTTTCTTTCAATTTTAATAGCTTCATTTTTCAAAACAAATTGAATAAATTTTGTGGTTCCTTTGGAAGATCAGCAGATCCTTGTCTTTTCTTCCTATGATATATACAACACTTAGAGTGCAATTACTGTAACAAACAATATAAATACATTTTTTTCATTCTTTAAGCAAAATATTTTAAGAATGAAGGTGATGTTTTAATGGTTATATTGTGTTAAGTTCCCATAGGTCTTGAAAGGATTGCGTGTTTACCAAAACAGATCATGCAATCCCAAGTATATGTAATATACTTAAGTTCGATGATTTTATTAATTTCGTAAGATGTTTTCAATGCTTCTTTATGTAATTTTGAATATTTCTGGTTTTTTTTTATACTGAATTTGGTTCTGATTGAGTTTTAATTAGAATCTTTTGTCATTAATAAGAAGTAGGAGGATTTCATGTTTTTTTGATATCATTATTAATATTTTGAACAGTTGACATCTTAATTAAAGTGGTTTCTATCAAAGGATTATTATAAAATATAAATGACAGCAGTTTGTGTTAAAAATTAAATTTTTTCTAACATCTGTAATTGGAAATTTGAAATTATTAGGAATTTGAAGCCCCAAATCAAGGAATGCAACAGCAAATTAACGAGAAGGTAAAAAAGATAACGGTAAATGCTCTACACGTTTTTTTGTGGATAGTTTAATTAGTTTTCAATTTTTTTTTCGCTAATTAAATTTAAAAAAGTTTAATTAATATATTTTTAGAAAATTTTTGTTGTAAATCAGGTCTGTCTGGACAAAAACACTGGAAACCTTTTGGGAGTTCATCATTTTATTAATTTCAAATAAAAATAACTTGAGAATAAAAACATTAATAAAAACTTAATTGTTGTCAAATACATTATTTTTAAAAAAACTTTTGACTAAAAAAGAATCAATTGATTTTTAAAATTAAAGTAATACGTTGATAATATGGCCACCGTATTACAGAGCTGCATGGCGAAGTTTTAAGATTTATCAGTTTTGGATAACCAAAATACATAAAAATGAATGACAATTTATTTAATTCATAAAAAACCTTAGTTTTGATTATAATAAAATCATAAATAAAAATTAAAAAGAAGATTAAAGAGACCTACATTGAAGAAATAATCAGCAATAATTTCAATATCATTATCCAACAGACCTGAAATAAAAAACTTATAAAACCCCAAGAGTGCAAACTAATAAAATTATCTCTTTCTTACATTATATATCTGTATCAGACCATTTAAATATCAAAAGAATGACAACCAAAACTGATTTGATTTGATGAATTTCTTACCAAAAATCTTATCAGAATGTACCACAATGATACCAAGAGAAAAACGAGGAAGATTATAGTTGCCCTTGTCAACTTTTAGATACCCGTGCATACCCACTATGGTGTATAAAATAACCGTAATTTACTTCCCTTATACATTTAACTCATTACTCCATAATTTAGACGTAAAAAAAAAAAAAAAAATTAACAAAAAAAAAAAAAAATTAACAAAAAAAAAAAAAAAATCACAAAACAAAAAACAAAATTTTCATTCATTGTCCCATAACTTTAGCTTAAAAAAAAAAAAAAAAAAAAAAAAAAAAAAAAAAACAAAAAAAAAAATGGCCCACCCTAAAATTCCGATGGTCCGAGTGATGTCCAACTTTGCCAACTAACTTGCCCTATTACTTTACCTGCCCAATTTTAATTTTAACCTTATAGCTTCATTAGATTCACAGTTATTGAATCGAAAACTTTGTATGGCAGCCCCCCAAAATGGGGCCGAAACATTTTGAAACATCATATAAGTGCTCGATTCATTATATAAATAACTGTTTGTAATTTTTATCGTCGTAGTATAATTAGTTTTGTAGAAATTCATATTGGTGCAAAGAAGTTGTATGGCAGCCCCCCGAAAATGGGGCCCTAACATTTTGAAACTTCATATAAGTGCTCGATTCATTATATTACTAACCGTGTGTAATTTTCAGCCTCGTAGTATAATTAGTTTTGAAGAAATTCATATTGGTGCAAAGAAGTTGTATGGCAGCCCCCCGAAAATGGGGCCCTAACAATTTGAAACTTCATGTAAGTGCTCGATTCATTATATAATTAACCGTGTGTAATTTTCAGCCTCGTAGTATAATTAGTTTTGAAGAAATTCATATTGGTGCAAAGAAGTTGTATGGCAGCCCCCTGAAAATGGGGCCCTAACATTTTGAAACTTCATATAAGTGCACGATTCATTATATAACTAACCGTGTGTAATTTTCATCTGCGTAGTATAATTAGTTTTGAAGAAATTCATATTGGTGCAAAGAAGTTGTATGGCAGCCCCCCGAAAATGGGGCCCTAACATTTTGAAACTTCATATAAGTGCCGGAGTCATTATAAAACTAACCGTGTGTAATTTTCATCCCCGTAGTATAATTAGTTTTGAAGAAATTCATATTGGGGCAAAAAAGTTGTATGGCAGCTCCTCGAAGCCTTGGTCCGATTTTAACCAAAAACAATAGGGAACCTACAAATTGTCTAAAAATTACTTTGTGAAAGTTTCAGAACTCTAGCTCTTATAGTTTTTGAGTTATCGTGCTGACGGACGGACGGACGGACGGACGGACACACATAGCTAGATCGATTCACTTTTCGATGCTGATTCGATACGTACCCTTGACACTATATCTAGCTCTTATATTTCGATGCGTTACAAACGGAGGAGTAATTTTAATATACCCGATGTTCATATATGTATGCACGGGTATAAAAAGTTGGCGGTCAAATTTAATAAAAACCTCAAAAAAAAAATTGTAATTGATAAGTGTTAAAGGTTTCTGCACTTTAGAAAATGATGTTAACCTGAAATGTACATCCACATATAATAAAAAAAAAATTAATTTGATAACCGCACAAAAAGAGTCCAAATAATTAAAATATAGAATACAGCATAGCTATAGGTTTTTTTTTGTTATTGAAGATAACAACGGATTAAGACACAATTCATGGACGCCAATTGATTATTATTAGAAATATGACCCTTCGTTGTCTCAAATTTAAGAATATCATTTTTTGTGAATGAAATCTTAGAAGATAATACCACGTACCAGGAAGATAATGACAATTAAAAAACGAATATAATATTTAAAAGTCCCGTAATAAAATAAAAGCATTTAACCACTTGAAAAACATTTTCTTCAATAGGGTTCATAAGTGATCAAATGTCTAGAATAGTGCGAAATTGAATTTTCAAATTTCATTCCTAAAATGATATTTCAATTTAGAATGAATTATTGGTCTCATATTCTTATCCGGATACTGATACTGAAATTAAATTTATATTTTTCTTTTTTGGGACTCGTTTATCTTAAATGCACTTGTCCAATTCGATTAGACCTAGAGTTTAACAGACTTTTCAGTTTTTATCCTTTCAAAATAGTGTTGATTTAAAATATTTTTTAAACGTGGGTAAATCAAGTGTTATTTAGACAATTAAGACAATGATGATTATTGTATTTTTTGTAATTTTTCTACCTGTTCGTCTTATTTTGACCTGGACATCTTGTATTACTATACTCTTTAAGATTTCGTATAGATATAACATAGCAGGGTTAAAATAATGTTTGTCTTTCCAAACAAGCGGATTAATTATTTTTTTTATTTGTTATTTTAAAAACTTAATTTTTAAAATTGTTTATTTCGTTTTAGTTAAAAATAATAAAAGATTTTAAAACAATGCACTTTTGTAAAAGAATAAAAAGTGTTGAGGTTATGTTGATTAATAGAATATTAAAATCGCTGCAAAAAAAGACGAACATTCGTAAACAACTTTGTGAACATCAAAGAAGGCTGTTAGTTGATCAATCAAACTGTAACTAAACATGGAACATGAAACAATGACGATTCTAATTTGTGAAATTTAGAACTACAGTATACTACATAGGAACGACGCCTCTAATATTGTTATGATATCATACACCTTGACCTTGATCTCGAATTATTATAAATACTTCACACACTAAATAATGATGAATGCTGGCTATCGGCAATAGTAGTCTACAAAATAGATAGAATTTGGGTAACAATTGCATATTAAAAATATAGCTGGCATTTCACAATTATTCATCAATTTCACAGTTATCCATCCAAAAATAAATTATTAAAAATCTAAATTTTAACGTAATTTAAAATTGTCATAGTAACAAATTGTCTGAAATAACACGGTATTGCAAAGTATTTAAAAATGACAGTATAAATGCAAGAAGAGATAAAATACTTTACCAAGAATGCCTAAAAAATTGTGGAAATACACAGGGGTCCTTGGTATACCAATACTTGAAAGGTTTGATTGAAGAAAAATGTCGATTCACTAAATGCCAGAATATAGTTCTTTTTTAAATACTAAGAACTGCGATCTATATTTTGCAGTTGTATGGCAGCATCCCGAATTCATCGAACACACCTATTGGGGTGAAAATTCTTAAGGACATATGGTAGCATCAAAGTAAAATATGTTGTAAATTTTACTTTGTTATATGCAATAGTTTAGAAGATTTAGCATTTCGTACATATTCATTATTTTTTTTATATACATATTAATTTATTAACACTCAAACTTAGCAAAATAACGCTACGTTTACATATTGGAAATAGTAGCTAAAGCAATAAGTTCATACGGTGCAGTGCATGGCTGCGATGGCAGAGGCAGTATCACCCATTCCTTCAAGGGATGAAGTTGTTAAAGGAAAGACTAAAGTAGGGACAAATATTGGTTCGAAAAGGATGGCACAAAAGCTACGAGGCTAACTAGAATATAGACAATTGTTTGAAACCTTTTGAAAATATTCGATTTTTAATATCGGCTACAAATTTATAATGTAAAAATAATTTCTAAAGCGAAATATATACAACTTTAGACTTCATATGTCTTTGAAATGGGAAATAAGACCTAATGCGAAATTTCGCGGATTAGGCCTTATTTCTCAACTTGATTATGCCTTATTGCTCTAAACTTTATTTCCCCCTGCCATTTAATTAAGTTGAAACTTCAAAATATAAGACAAATAAAAAAATTAAATAATAATTACCACATTTTGGCTTTTCACTTTTTTTCACAATTTTTTGAAAATTCTTTTAATATTTTTAATTTCTGAAACTTTTAAATACATTGTTTCCTAAAGGACTTAATTAAGAAATTCTTTTAATTCAATGCGAAAAATTATGAATTTATAATTTAAAATTTAATAATTAAAAAGAAAATAAAAATTAATATGCCAAATTGATAATCATTCAGAAATTCCTTGAAATTTGAAATCTATAAAATTATTTTATTTATCCAAAATTCTCCCGCAAATTCATAAAAGCGAACTGAAAGAAAAAAACTGATAATTTCAAATTCTTTTCAAATGCATGTCACGTATAGACCCATATTTTTCACTCGATTTTAAAATATTTTTATTTTTTTCCATTTGTTTCATTAACTAATTCCAACTCCTTCTATAGAATCATTTTAAAGTTTCATATAAAATTCTCAGTTCTAAGGTCTGATGACAAAAAAAAAAAAATAAAAACCTCCAATAATTCACACAATTCTTTTTTATACTCTTGATGATCATCATTGCACTATTTATGACGGTACCCCTATGAACATCACCTAAACCTATACTTGTTGCTTTTTTTTATAAACATTAGCGCCAGAAACATTATTATAAAATTTTTTTGATTAGTATGCAACATGTGGCACACGATGGGTTTTTCGTTTTTGTCTTTTGTGTTTCTTTGCCTCTTCATTTTCATCAGATTCTGTTGTTTGTCATCTGTATACAAAGTTGTGAAACCATATTCGGATAAAGGTAAGGTATATGTATTTTATTCAATTTCTTTTCAAATAGAAGAGATACTATAATATATATTGGATTGTTGTTGCTGGTTTCATTGTCATGTTTCATGAGTTGAATGAATTGCAAGATAATTTTCTATTTATCGTATGTGAATCAAAAAATTGAATTGATTGTTCTTCTACTGTTTTCGTGAAATGATCGTAATTTAAAACATTTAAACAATTTAGATCTAATTAACAGATTAAAAGAATCTTTTATTAAACCGTGATCGTATGCACTGTGCACTGTGTATATTATACAATACAGTGGCGATGTTTATAACAATGTGTATGGAGAACACAAATGAATTGAAAGTTATAATAATTATTTATTTAGAAGAGGAAATATTAGAAGTAAGATCGTGTGATGCATTGTCAATCACTTTATACACGATCATTATGATCATTATCGTATCGAACATCTTTAATTGAAGAATTTTTATCAGAATATGACGTGTTAAGATTTTAAAGTGCGACTTGATATCAAAGAGTATAGTTTTATATTTTTGTGAATATATTCCAATTAAATAAAATTTTTTTTTTTTATAAAATGTTAAAAATTTTGATTAAAAGGTAAATTCCAATTTTGATTTAGTCAGCGCATACAAGGAGGATTTTAATTTAATTGAAGATTTTCAAAATTCTGTTAAATATTTTACTTTTAATTTCTTCTAATACACAGTATCAATCTCTAGAGGGTTTCTTGAATTTAGGGATCGTTATTGTATATTTGATATGGAAGAAAGTCATCTATAAACAATTTATTTATTATCCGGTCCATGAAACGTGTTGGATTTTAAATTACTGTTTCTTGACTTGTTTAATGCAAACATGTAGGTTTAATTTTAGTGCATCGACTATGCGCAGTAACATTTGTGCATGCACTTTCATTAAATTTGGAATTTTTAATTGTCAAAAAAAAGGTAAAGCGAGTTTCAATAGAACGTGCAAAGAGAATTTTGAGAAAAAAAAAACAATGATTTAAGATTTTTGATATTTATAATTTTTTTTTATATTTAGTACAGGACCAGATCAATGTTTGTTTTAAATTATTTCCATTGAATTTTCTCGCCATTTTTATTTATGTCCGATTTATTATTAATTTTTTTTATGATTTTGATTTATTTTATTGCATGTTTTTTGTTTTTTTGAATTAAGACATTGACTTTTTATTGACACGGTTTTCATTTGAAGAATGAAGATTATTGAATTAGAGATGTTGACAACGGAATCGCATGGTTTTTTAAGAGTAACATTATCATGTTAAAACAAAACCATCAAAAAATTTTGATTGATCTTTCATAATGCATTTATGAATTTTTGATTTAATTTTTTTTTTTTTATAGGCAATTCAATTTTGGTTCTTATTGAATTTTGATTGGAATTTTATTGCTTAATTTCAGATTATTGTGCAATTCTTTTGGCAAATATAAAATGCATTTCTTAGTTCAGAATACAATTTTTAAGTGATCTAATAAATTTTCAAAAAAAAAAAAATAAAATTAATTCTGATGTCAATTGTTGTTAGCGGCTTTTCAATTCAAGTAAATCAAAAAATACAAAATTTTAAAAGTTTATTGAATTTTAATGAAAAATGCTCGTATAAACATTAAAAGATGAAATTATTATGATGACATTGACAAAAAAGAGCAATTCGATGTCAAAAATTATAAATCGGTTGTCAAATGTCATGAATTCGGTAGGGTTTTTTTTTTTTTTAAATAAGATAAAGTACAAAAATTTAAAATTCAATGAGATTCTGGATACTGAAAACATTTTTGAAATTTTTTTTAAGTTCATATAAGTTTTTTTTTATTAAAAGATTTTGTTTTTTAAATTATTAAAAAAGTTGGTGATAAAAATGGCACTTTTTTTTAATGGTTAAAAATAAATTCGTTAAATCACTGTTTTGTGTTCTGAGAACTTTTTTAAATGTTCTAATTTAAAATTTATTCTGCATTTTAACGCAGAAAAGAAATGGAAGATTGTTAAAATAAACGGTATAAAACGATACTAAAATTTTGCTCATATTAGTTTAAAAATAAACTAGAAATCATTAAATTTTTTAAAATTTATTTATAAATAGTAAATACTAATGCAGATTATTTTTTCAAAAGTTTCAAAACAATTATTTTTAAAAATTGCAAATTATATTTATTACTAAACTATTAATACGAATTATTTACAAGTTCATTCGAAGTTTCCGTGGTGTAGTGGTTATCACATCCGCCTAACACGCGGAAGGTCCCCGGTTCGATCCCGGGCGGAAACATTATTTTTTTTTAAAGATTGTAAAATAAATTTTTTACTTACGTTTTTTTTTTACATATATTAATTTTTTATTATTCTTATTATATATTAATTATAAATAAATAAATAAATTAATTATTACATAATTAATACAATGGTGAGTTTTTGATCAATGGTCAAAGGTTGATCACTTATACCATATAAAACTATTTATTTCTATTTATTTATATGGAAAAGCAATGGTTGCGTTCAGTAGCATCTAGTGC
Source organism: Dolichopus griseipennis (assembly GCA_963082915.1). Lineage (NCBI taxonomy): Eukaryota > Metazoa > Arthropoda > Insecta > Diptera > Dolichopodidae > Dolichopus > Dolichopus griseipennis. The sequence continues at coordinate 367,278,522 of OY720441.1, forward strand.
TACACGAGATTGCAGCGGTGTATGCGCTACATTGATGTACTGAAGGATTTGCGGCAAACATAAATGACATTTGAAATGGAGTGACTTATGATATATTTTTATGTTATTTAAATTACTTTAATTATGGATACAATAGATGATTTCTATGGTCTTCATAAATGTTTCTATAACTCTATTTCTATCCTTAATTTTTTTTTTCCATTTTTAAATTTAATCAAATTCGTTTTTTTTTTCAATCTTATAGTTTTGAATCAATTAATATTTTGTAATTTTAAAAGAATGCTGCACTTCAAAAAATTCTCAGAAAAACTTGTAAACAAACACTTTTTAAATCAAAGGGAGAAGAACATTGTAGCGCTAAGATAAGAACATTGTTCAGTAGAAAATTTTATCGAGCACTGCACTTTTTTTGTGGCGCCAGATGCTACTGATCGCGAACAATGTAAACGCAGCATTACATTATAATTTGACAGTTGCCGTTTCCTTATGCTTTCTGATTGCTTTTTCTTTAAAAATTCGTGGTCATGAAATGACGTGGCTGTTATACGAAGTTATAAACATTAAAATCACGATTACGATTGAAAAAACAATTTCAGCCCCCGTTTATTGGAAGCCGAAGTTCGGGCCGACGTGAATTAAAATCCTTCTTTCCAATTCTGTGCTAGACACTAAAAAATTAAGAATAGTCAAAATATTTTCTTTTAGTTTAAATTAGAAATCTTTCAATTTAAAAACAAGTATGTATGAATTTTGTTAAAATTCAAATTTAAGGACTGGCGAAATATTTACTGTACGTACCTACCTATGCATTGGATTTTGCGACACATTTCAATTAATACGTAAATAAATCTTGTGAAGCAAAACTCTATTAGATTCGATCATATAATATAAATAGCAATAGTATACATTGAATATATGTCCGTGCTGTACTGTACATCATATAGTGTATTAAAATTTACATGTATAAATTAGCAGCGAGTTTAATCATAATATTTGCTATTTGTTACTTCGAAAGTGATTGAATGATAGATTGAATTTTTAATTAGCGTGGACATAAACCATTTGCTTTATTCGGTCACTCAAATTGTAAGATATGTTTTCTTACTTTCCTAAGGCCCACGTAGGGCTCTTCAACAATATAAAACGACAATTTGAATCTTGGGAGAATATCTTAAGAGACTTAATTCAGCATTATTTACCGGTTTACATTTCAATACATTGAATCACCCACTAGTACACTACTCGCCAATTTGTTAGTCACATATAATTTATGACCAAAGCAGTCTAGTATTTCCTATAGTGGCAATAAATCATCCACAGGTTCATTGAACTTTAATTAAATATTTTTTTTATTCTTGTTTTAATTAACTTAAGTGAACCGACAAAGTTAAAGTTTCTTTCCAAGATACAATGATACAATTATTATTCTTGTAAAATCTCATGTAAATATCGCTTATTTTTTTTTAAATTTTTTTAAGAAAATTTTTAACATATTTTTAATTTTGTTTTTTTTTTTTTTATTATTTTAATTTTTTTGTTGTTGTAATAAAAATGTATCGATGATGTCCAGCATCGTTGTTAATATGTTCGGTTTTTATTTATAATCTTAAAATCAAAAAATTTCATAAAAAAAAACAAAAATAAAAAAAAAATCGCACTAAGAAATAAATCGAATCAAATCGGAATCGAATTCACATGATAAACCACAAAATGAGAAAAATAAAAGTAATAAACATTGAAAATAAGTGATTAAATCTTTCACTAACAAGATACTTAGCTGGTAACCAATGAACATTGAATGCAATAAGAATAAGCAATGAAAAGCTCAGATTTATTTTTAAAAAAGAGTTGTTAATACATTACAGTAACAATGTAATAAAAGCCAACAAGCCGAATAAAATCGATTAATTCTCTTGATTTTTTTTTTAATTTTGGTTGGATTAAATTGGCATGAAATTCACAGATACTCTGATAATTTGGTGTTATCCCTTCAGTTTTTTTAATATATATGTATATATATATACACTTATAATTTTAAATATTTTTTTTATGGTACTTTACTTATCATACAATTACGTACGTACTTAAGAAATTGCACTTTTATTATAATGAAGAGCTCTCGTATAATACAAAATCCAGTCAATATTCATATGATCCAAATCCAAATTTTATAATAAATGTAATTCACAAAATTTCTTAGAGTTACTGCAATTACATGACCTGCTAACATAAAAGTATGTGGTAAGTAGCAGTTAACATATAACAAGAAGCTGCTTAACCAGAACTCTATATGATTTAGTAATTCGATGCACATAAATCGTTTTTATTAGTGTATACTGAGTATTCAGTCACAGATTAATGATAAAGATGTTTAAATTTTTTGTTTTATAGTCAATTTCTTTCCTCATATACAATTTAAGATGTTTAATGCTCACTACTGGTACTGGTCATTCGAACATTTAGTGGGTAATATAAAAAAAAAAGACTTTGAATTTAAGAAGCTGTATGTTACTATTACTCAAGAGGGGAGGGATTTAACCTGATTTTTTGGTTTATTTTACATAGATGATCTGCAGTAGTCATAACAGAACATAATCATAATGTAATAAGAGATATATGAGTACGTACACAAACAGATCTGATAATCAGAAGGGATTTATAATTTTTTATTCAATATATTTTCATAATGTTTACGATTCATTTCAAAACATCATCAGTCTCCTCATGGTATATAAAACTTGGAATTTTTTCAATAGTATAAGATTAAATCTCACTCATAATAAGTAGGGTGTACAGATTATAACAAGATATTAAAAAAAAAAACAAAAAACTTTAATTGTTAAATCGTTACTTACATATATTAACAATTTAGTAGTTACTTTTGGGGCTTATGCGCAAGCAAATCTTGAAACCAAGTAGTAATTTAAAACAAAAAAAAAAAAAATGATTAAAAAATTTTAAAAAAATATTAAAGTAGGACTGATTTAAAACTTAACTGCTATTAAAGGTTTAATTTTAGCGGATAAATTTTAAATATTATATGTCAGACGTGGGAATTTTAATCTTAAACATAGGGTTGAAATCACAAATATACGAATAATTTTTTTTGAGGCACGTGGTTGGAAATTTAATGTGAGCTTTAAAATTGGTTTACAGGTTTACAGTTATAATTAATGAGTAACCAAATATTTTTAAAGTGATTTGTTGTAATGTGATAAAAAAATTCAGAGGGAAGCTATTTATGTAAGTCGGCATGTAATATAGCTATATATTCGTTTGTAATACGATTTACTGGAATTAAAATTTGTATGTAGAAGGGCGGTAATTAATATTTATTTTTTCTGGATTAATTTTAAAATTTTAGGCTATCTTAACATACGATCAGGTTATGTTTTCAGTATGGAGTAATAATTTTTGTTAGAATTAAGAATCCAATATTTGTTTTGATAGTTCATAGAAAGAATATTGCCTTTTTCAATGACTGTAAATAGAGTTCAATAATTTAATATTCTAAATTTTTTCAACTAGTTTTTTTGTTTCCATACATTCGTGAATCAAATAATCTATACCTGATGGTCTTTGAGAACCTGAGTTGACGCTATTAACAGCCTTGAAATTTCTTAACCCATGTTGGCCCGACGGTTGGTCAAAAAGAATTTTGAAAATTTCGTCCAATTTGGACTTGTCTAAAAAGAAAGTCTCAAAAAATTTTTGTTGAGTTCCGTTAACCCTTTGCGGGCTAACAGCTTTTTATTGATTTTTTTCATTACTTTACTCTAAATCAGAAACGGTTTGACCAATTGATTTCAAATTTTCTATATTTGATGCTCCTTGAGAACTGAGTTGACACTATTAACAGATTTAGAATTTGGAATTTGTTAACCATTGTCAGGCCGACGGTTGGGAAAAAAAAATTTTGGTTGGAAATTACGTCCAATTTTGCGAAGTTCTGCTTTGGCCAAAAAAAAAACGGCACAATAACTTTTTACAACTATTTTCTTAAATTATTCTAAATAATAAACATTTTAAATTTTGTTTGCGTGAAGATCCTTATCATTAATTGTCCTATACGTGGTGCTCTTTGACGGTAGAGTTGAGGATGATGGGTTTCTGGCAAATAATGTCAAGTGAATTAATATTTCCGCGTATTATTAATAAAAACTTGAAGTGAAATTTGATAAATTTGTTAATTTTTTAATTAGAACAATCATAGAAAAATCGTTTTAAAAAAATTGCTTTATATTGATTCAAAATTATTATACATTTTAAAATTAACATTTACCCCATAGGTATGTAAATTTTGTGTTAACTTTTTTTAATAACATCAACTAACATTTAACCTCCATTGAGAGGCACGGCAACGCGCACCTAATATTAGCTAATAATAAATAAAATAAAAAAAAATAAAAAAATTAAAATGAAATGTAGATTAAAATTTATTCGTAGTTTTCTAGGTAATCCAACACTAACACCTAAGGATCCAACACTATTGAACTTCAATATAACTGAGGTGTTCAATAATGTTAGATGTACGAAACACTCCAAACTGACTCTCTCTTTAGAATTTATAAAATAATGCTGGTGTTAGCATGTAATAATGTCTAAATGCATTCCCATGTTAATTAATTTATATTTCATTTATTAATTTTGTAAAATCATAAAGCTGAAAATATTTAAAAAGGATTATATTCAATGATATATACTTAACTAATTAGACAAAAGATATTATCTTAGGATGAAATAATAAATATATAAAAATACCTTTAAAAATTAAAAATGGTTAAAAATTATTTCAATATTTAATAAAAATACAATGTATACAGCAGTGTAATAAAACAATTTTGAAGTAATAAAAATGTTCAAAATCACCCTCTAATAATAATTTTATAGCAAGGTAACATTATTACTTTACTATACACTAAGTAACGGATAAAACTCAATTACACATATACAAGTACATCATATAATATAATTACCAAGAATATAACTTGGTTACCATGTATATAGGACATTTGAATCCAGTATTCCAACTTCAAATCTAACCTAATTTTTTTCAATTTAGTACCAATTCATTAAAATACAAAATAATAAAAATAATATAGAATTTGGGGTGCTTGAAATATAAAAAAAAATTCTTATTAATTTTATTAATATTATGTTTTAAAATTTTTTTATTTTTTTGAATTGATGAAACGTGCGTCTCAGTCTCAAATAGTTTATTTTTTTCGTATTGTGTATAGCAGCATCCGTCGTACGTTTTATGTCAAAACAACAACCTGTTACATTAAATTAATTTAATTTTGATTAATGAATTTAATACCGTTTTATTGACCTTATTCCAAATCCCAAATCCGTTCTTCCTGTTATAACATACAAAACTAATGTGCCAATTTATTCAATTTTTTGAATTTTCAAATCATATGATTTACGAATTTTATACGTGTATACTGTTGTTAGTTCATAATATATAATGATCACATTCATATCCGTAATATTCAATAATTTTTCTTTAAATCATTTTTTATTTTTGACTGTTTTTTTTTTATTTTATCTTTTAATCTTTTGCAATGAAAAATGCAAAATCCCAAAATGCTAATTATATGTTTGTACAACAGTTAAAATAAGCGGGAACTACCAGAACACAAGTGTATGTATAATATAATGTGTAGAATTATTGAGGAAGGAATAAGAATCTACAACCAGAAACAACATTTTGAAATAATAACCTTTGATTTCTGGAAATTTAAAAAAAAAAAAAAAACTGACCCATAAATTTATCATTTGAAAATTGAAGAGTCAGATCAGACCAGTCTTTTCCTGAACATATATACATAATCCAGACTCCAGATTCCTATATATTAAATCTGTTTAATCCTTGTATCAGAATAGTTGAAAACTTGTTGAATTTTTCAATCTTTTTCTGAAAAAAATAAAAATTATTTGTTAGCATAATAATCGTTATTTTTAAGCATCTTTAGTTGTTGTGGCGGTGTTATTTTTACAATTCATAATGGCAAATTACACAGTATTGGTCATTATTCATCAGAGTAATTATTATTACCATCATTTGCAGTTCCATCAGTCTTAATATAAATATATATATATAAAATAAATAAAAAAAAAAGTAGGCGCTACTTGAACTAATTTAAAATGAACCTTTGACTGAATGTTGAATAAAAGACTTGAATTTGAAGGTGTGCTCTCTTCAACTTTTAATCTATTCTCTTAAACTTAAATCAGATCAGGTACATACGTGCAAAGTTGTTCTGTCAATCTTTTTTAATAAAACAAACAAAATATTCAAGTACTGAATAAAAATATCCACATCATATTTCATCTTTCATTACTGCATAATTTTTCAATTTATTAAAAAAAAAAATTGAGTTTTTGACTTAGTCTTTAAAGGAAAATGGGTGTATCGAAGTCCAGTTTTCATCTCAAATTAAAGAAAGTACCTTTATTAAAACTTTGTATTTTGGCAAAATTAGGGTTCAGGAAAGGTTCAGTACAGGAAATTTTAATTTCCCTCTAAAATATCCGGATTAAAATATGAAGGCACACTTAAGTATGTGAGTATAATTTGTATACCTGTGCAAAAGATACCGCTTAAATAAATTTTTGAAATACCTGTCATTTAAACGGTTTGTTGACTATATGGTCGGTCATTTAAGATAAAGAGACCTGAACATAAAACAACAAATCTAAAGTTGTGTTACTTTGAGTTTTTTAATTGTGTCTAATTACATCTTTTTTAGGTGATTTTAGTGATAAATCTGAGATATATACAATGTAATTTTTCGTTGATTGATGAAATCAAATCTATTTAAACATATATATGGATAATTTATATTTGATGGAATTAACAGGCTTAAGTTGGCACATTCCAAATTATTTTAATATATGCGGACGGAACGAATGAATAAGGATGATGTGGATTTTATTAATTTTATAATTACTGACTGTTAGAATGAAATTTTATTTCACTGTATTCTGACAGGATGTATTTAGCGCTACTTTTGAACACTTGTGGTAATTTCTTTGAAGAAAGCCTTTGAATATTTCTTTGATTAAGAAATGTTCGCATATAAGACAAATTTCTTAAGTAAAATAATTTATTTAGTATGATTTAATTACTCAATTTAAAAGATTTATTAATGGTATCGTTTAATTAAAATCATATTTTGTTTATGTTTTATAATATTTAATATTTTGACAGATTATTTGACAGGAGTTGTTTGAAGTTCATTGTTAACGCGTTTTTATAACACTGGTTATTATGATTATCAATCTCTTTTTGCTAAGTTTTTTTATAAATTGCAATAAATAAACATTAATTAAAATAAAATTCAAATGTAAGAGAATTTATGTATCTGAATTTTTTATTTGAGAAACAAAACATTTGACAGAAATGTAAGTACCTTATTTTATATGCTTTAGTTGAAAACTTCAAATTTCTTACAAGATTATTTCGAAAAGCTTTAACTGATAGACGAAATTATCAATAAGTATATTATGTATTTATGTTAATTGGTATTGAGAAATAAATATTTTAAATTTACTTTAAAAGTTTTTTTAACAGTAATTAATTACTTCAAAAAATCATTCAGTAGAACGAAATCTTTCAAATTCATTGTTAGTAATGACGTTTAAGTTATAAAAGACGAGAGAGAGTGTAGTCGAAAATATCCGTTTATACATTATATAATCCGGTTTATTATAATTTTGGCAAAATTTCATTATGTTATTTTCACATTTAAAAACAAGCTACTCGAACCCATTACACTAGACTAAAAATTTTTAGCAAATTTTGACCATGAAATTAAATTACTTTGAGCAAAATTTGTGATACCGAGCTTCATTAAGTATAGAGTTATTTTTATATCAATGAAAGAAGTTGTATAAGAATTAATCGAACCCATTGAACAAATTGGGTGAATTTCAATAGCAAAAACTTTGAAAACTTCGAAATCTTAGCTCTTTTAGTTTTTGAATTAACATGCGGGTGGATGAACATACAAAGTTAAATCGATACACTTATCGACTGTCATCCAAATCATGCATTTGTGTTCATACCTACCTTCACTCCTTTATAAAGTCATAAACTTGCATTTGATTAATAAATGAGATATAATTTTTACAGAATTAAATACTTAGGCTACAAATAATTTCAACACTTCAAAACCATGTGAACCAATTATTGTTTCAAATACGAAGACAACTATATATTTCCTTCACAGTGTTATCGTTTATCAAATATTAATCTCACTTTAAAATTTGATTATAATTGTATATCACTTTTTTTCATATTAGATAACACAACGCTTTACATAGAACATATACAGTATGTACCATTATGTATGTAACACTATGTATGAATATATAGAATAGATGTGCTCGAAATCGTTTGCCAATTTTTTTTTGCTCATAAACAACAAAACAATAAAAAATAAAAATAGCGAAAATTATTTAAAAGTTTAAAAACTTTATTTTTGTATTAAAAATGTAAATTGAAAAAAAAAAACAAAAAGCAGAAATAAAAATTTCAACAAATTAAAAACTTGTATAAAGCTTTTTAATTTGCAAAACATTTATTTGTTTCAAAAAATATTTATATGAGATTATTTTAATAAAATTGTATCAATTTATTCTTTTTTTATTTCCAATCTATTTATTATTAAAATTTTTTTTATCTTGTATTTGTTTTTTATTTTTTAAAAAAGAGAGAAAAAGTGTTTGGTTTTAATTGTTTTTAAAGCTAAAGGATGACAACAAGGTTCTATAGTGTAGCGGTTATCACGTCTGCTTTACACGCAGAAGGTCTCCAGTTCGATCCTGGATAGAACCATTAAATTTTTTTTTTTTTTTTAATTATTAATAAAATTACAATTAATAGTTTTGAATTTTTTTAATTAATTTTTAAAAATTGTAGGTAATTAATATAAATTTAAATAATAAGAAATAATTATCAATATATTTTAATTTTTTGTTTTAGATTTTATTTGAGTTGATGAAATTGATTCGAGTTGATAAACGGATTCAAGTTGATGAAACCACTTTTTTAAATATAGTTAAACAACTAAACAAGTCATGAAAAACAATCAAGAGTTTTTAAAAAGAACATTTCGAAAATAAAAAAATTTTCCATAAAAAGTTTGGGTAAATTGAAAATTAAGTTTGAAAAATTTCTTAGAACTTTTCTTACAATTTTTTGTACCAGTATAAGGAAGACTATTGTGGAAAAATATGAGACACTTTTTTAAATTTTAAAAAAATTGTTGGAATTAAGAAAAAATGCTAGCCAATGCCAAAATTAACGGTTGGGTGGCACAGTTGTGGAGTGCCGACCTTTTATGCGGAATACATCTACACCTAAATCTTAATTACAGGGTGGCACAAAACGACCGATATGTTTTAAATGGGTAATACCTTTTTAAAATTTACCTATTTAAAATTTCTAAATTTATTTATATTTTTTATTTTTATTTCATAATTTTGTGAAGAAAACTTGGGGAATTGGAAATGGAACAGTACACAACAGAACAACGATCAACAATTACGAAAACTTATGAAAAATATAAAAAATCTAAGACGTTTCTACATGTTATACAGGGTGGTGCAAAACAGCCGATATGATTTGAATGTTTAATAACTTTTTAAATTTATTTATATTTTTTATTTTTGTTTTCAAATTTTGTGAAAAAAACTTGGGGAATTGGAAATGGAACAGTGCACAACAGAATAGCGCTAAAAAATTACGAAAAGTTATGAAAAATGTACAAGAAAGAGCACGAATGTGCGAAGCCGAAAATGGTCACCACTTGCGGGCTATAATTTTTCATACTTAAGCTAAATATATTCCCCAATATACTGTATAACAAAAAAATAATAATAATTACCACCCTGCACATTGACCATATAAAGAAGTTCAATCTCTTAAGTTGATAAAATATTTTTGGTGACGAATAGATTGTTTTACAAAATTTGCATTATCGAGTTAAAGCTATCTCATATTTAACTTTAATAAGACCAATTCTAATATGGAGCATATGGAGTACTCATACAGTACAACATTAGTACAAGTTTAATAGAGAAGATACGCATGTTTGAAAGAAAATGCGTTAGAGTTCACGTATTAACAAACATCGAAAATTTCAAAATCCATTACAAGCATTATTTCATACATGTACAAGGAATCCAAAATCATAAGAATCGATAATTTTATTTTAAAATTAGTTCGAGATCACTGTATATGGGGCACTATAAACTTCATTTGATTTTCGTAGTACAACTTTTGTAAAGATTCAGACAGACGGATAACGTAAAATATATATATATATATTATAGAAGTTTTACTAGAATCAAGTATTTTAAAATGTTACTTTATACCTAAGTATGAACTCTAACTATAATGTATTTTAAAAATAAATTATTGTTTAGGGGCGGCATAAATTATTTTGATTTGTCTTCATATATTATCTAGTTTGTTTCCTCAAATCATAACAATTTCAAATTACAATCTTCTTTCAATTAAAAATTTTTATTATTGTTGTTTTAATTTGAATGATTCATTTATTGCAAAGTTTTATAGTATAATTATAAAGTTCCTGCATTCAAGTTACAAGTATAATGAATTAGGTGTTAAATTTTATATTTGTACCACCTATTTAGTCAATGGTGCCCATATATAATTTTGTCACTTTGAATTCATTGAATATATTCAAAAGATAGATACAAATAAAATGGGATAAACAGTTATAGCAGTTGTTAGAGGCTCATTTTTAAGTTATTTTACTCATATTTATAAGGGGAACGTAATAATTATTTTGTCATTCAGTTAATTTGAAGTTTTAAATAAACCTACGTAGTAAGAATAGAATATACAATAAAAATAGTTATTTTTTATAGATGATATTTGTACATGTAATTGAAAGTACTCAACTCTTTTATAATAATATATAGATTCATATAAAGTAAATATATATTTTGAATCTTATAAACATTTGAGGTGGAAAAGTGATTAAAATGCCTATACATTTTCTTTTTTAACACCAAGACTCAATTAATTCCTTTGGGCTGAAAAAAAAAATAAAAACAACAACAAAATTACAATTTAATGTCAAAAATATTTAGTATTACTATTATTTATCATTTTTAAAAACTTTTGACTTTATCTTTTACGAAAAATAAATAAACCTTAAGATAATATTCATTGTAAATTTGAAAGATTTAAAAAGATATTTTAACGCTTACAGGTATATGTAATTACCATAAGAAAATATAAGTTTATATTTTGTAACTATGATTGTAATTAACAATAGTTATTGATTAATAATTTTTTTTCTCTAATAGTAGTTATAGATAGTCAAACTGTAATTAAACTTCACAGTAGCAATATTTCTATAATTTTAAATTGCATATGAAAAGTAAATAATGACACTGATGACATTCAATGTTTAGAAAATATATTAAATGTTATATTGAGTTTTTAATTGGGTTGGGCGTCTTTAAAAGAATACCCTTAAGCCTTATCTAAATCTGAATGGTATTGTATATATTGTATTTGAGTGATATGCAGTGTTTGTAATATAAAAAAAGATGACTTTCAAGTTGTAAAATTATGACCAAACATTTTCGAAATTAAATTAATCGCAGTTAATAACTATTTAGAAAATTTCAAGAACCTATGATCTTATTTTAACTGAAATTTATGAATGGAAGAAAGTGATTAGATTGTTAAATAAAACATGGTAGAAAAAAATGGCTAGAATCAATTAGGTAAATATCAGGCCAGAGCACATAGGAATAGAAGGCAACGAACTGGCATATTATGAAGCAAAATAAACGTTAATCAGACCAAACATAGCTAGTTTGGGGTTCATCAATCTTCAGAAATCATTTGACACCGTGGGATGATGAATCTTTTGTGCTCTGAACTGATGTACTGTTTTCATGTAAATATCAAAGCTCCCATACAACTCTCCCCCTACATTTTTTACAAAACCATTTTCAACTTATTACTAATTTAATCGAATATTAAAATCTATAAAAAAGATAATTGGAATATTTCTAAAATCAATAATTTTTCATAATAATTAAACCACAGAATAATAAAAGGCAAAAAAAAATTAACTAAAAATAAATAAAATGTATATACTTTCTTCCTAATATTAGTTCCCGTTTTTTTCCTTTTCTTCCTTATTTTCCCCAAAAAAAAAAGTTCTCACTTTTTTCCGCTTGAAATATAGCGGCAGCTGTCCATTCTCACATTATGATGAAAGAACAACAACAATCCCAAAAACAAAAAAAATATACAAATTAAATTATGCATATCAGCATATAAATTCAACATAAACTACCATATACACTTATGTAAATTTATGTATATATATATCCATATGAGTATGTTAAACATAATATTAATTTTTTATAGATATATATATGTATATATAGATTTACTAACAATCATGAACTGCGATCACTTAAAACTATTAACAGTAACAACAACAATATCTTAATCTCTTTCTGTTGTACCACTGCAGAGCGAAGCGGTATTTAAAAATAAACAAAATAAAAAATAAGTTTACTTTAATACTAAACCACTTGAACTTTGAAACATTAAAGAAAAAGAGACAAAAAAAAAAGCAGTGGAGCAGCTCCTTAAGATCTGCAGAAAAACAACAAAATTAAAAATTTTAAAAAACAGCAGCTTAGGTCACGACCACAAGATAAACTGAACAGAGGAGACCTCAACATAAAAGAAAAAATGAAGAAAAAGAAATTCAATATTTTCATTGATAATTTTTGTGTACAACAAGCCACTCGCTTCTTTAATATGACGGCACGCGTAACATTAATTGCCCTTAAAAGAGATATAAAAGCAAATATAAGAGAAGAAACAATAAACTTCAAGTAATATTTTTTCTATACAGAATTTTTGTAACTGTATATTCATATTGGTTTTCCTATATTTCTTAAAATGCTCTCTGTTGAATATAGCGATCATTCAACAAACAAGTTTGATTCACATTATAACTGACAATAAAATTCCAATCAAACATTTTGTTGAATTCTGTGTATAAAAGCAATAGCGATCAGTCGGTCCTTTTGATTTCTTGATATTTCATGTATTTTTTAACTTTTGTGTGTGCATCTGGTTGGTATGGTTATAAATGTGTTAGTAACTGATAAGAATTGCTTTACCTGTTTACCTTTTGATGTGTACCAGTAGAAAGAGACAGATATAAAGTTTTTATACATGAAGAATAGGTCATTATTATTTTTACAATGCTTTGACTCCTTGTATTATGTTTTAATTTAGAATTTTTCTCTTTTGGTGAGTTGAATTGGAATTTTTAGAATTATGGTGGGGGAAAAAATTGAGACAAATTTTTGAGTTTATTGAGAGTGCGTATTATACTTATTAATTTTTTTGTATTTTTGTTACATTTTTATTCCCTTTAAGTCTAAATTGTTTTAAATTTTTGTTGTTGTTTTGAATTTATGTAGACCCCTATATACGATATCAAGGTATTATTATTATTGTTTACCTGTCTTTACTGGACAGGTTATAATAAATGACTGCAGAAGAATACCTATATGAAATATTAATATATTACATACAGAGTATATAACAATAAAAGCAAAGGTTTAGGACTAAAAGGTTTCAGTTTCCTTTAAGATTCCTTCCAGTGAAGATCTCAAATTTTAGAAAATAAAAAACTAAATTGGGTTTTTTTAAATATTGAAAATAAAAAAAAATAATTTTAATAACAGACAATTAGTGATTTTATGAAAACTAAAAATTTTTAATATTTAATAAAAAATTAAAAAAAAAAACAATTTTCATAGTTAGTGATTTTTAATATAATAAAATAAAAACAAAAATGTTGCAAACAATTGCACCAGCTCCAAATAAAAATTCTGGCAAATCATCAGTACTTGGTATGAATTCAATCAATTTACAACCAACACAAAATCAATCACATTCAACAAATCAAAATTCTGGATATAATAAGAAAAAATTTACATACACCAATATGCCTTTTGGACAACAACCAGTTTCGGTGGTTAGACGTAATGCTCGTGAACGTAATCGTGTTAAACAAGTCAATAATGGATTTGTTACCTTACGTCAACATATTCCACAAAATATCATTCAAACACTTTCAAATGGTGGACGTGGCCCACATAAAAAATTAAGTAAAGTTGATACATTACGTTTAGCCGTTGAGTACATACGACGCCTACAAGATTTAGTCACTGATACAGATGGAAAAACGCCAACATCTCTAACCTCAGCAATGTCAGATTTTGCAAATTCTGGATTTGATCAAATGCTAGCATCACCAAGTTCCGAAACATCATCATATTACACAGCTAGTCCTGAACCATCAATTTCTTCGCCGTTACATCAACAACAACAACAGCATCATCAAATCTATTCAAATTCCACTGGTTCAATGTTATTACATAATACATCATTAGAATCACATGCAAACCAATCAGAGGCATCAATTAGTCCAGCACCATCATATATATCAGAATCATCATCGTTGAGTCCAAGTTCAATGCCAAATTATGGTTATGGATTAAATTCAAAAATAAATTTAACACCGCTATCTTCAGTTGTAACTGGATCAAATGGTACAGCAACAACAACTAGTTTAAATTACAGTTTAAATCAATTTAAGTATGAACCATACGATGATTATAGTTCTATTCATCAATCTCAACAGCAACAACAACATCATCATCATCATAATAATCATCATCATCATTCAATTGTTGAAAATGCAACAACTAGTGAAGATGAAGAGTTATTAGATTATATATCAATGTGGCAAGAAGAACAGCAGCAACAACAACAATAATATAATTGATTATAAGAAAAAATTATTAGTTTAATCGTTAGTTAGGTACCTGGTACAATCAAAAGAGTCATCAGTTTATAGGTGAAGGGTAAGAAAGAAGGGGTTAGATTATAAAAAAGAAATTGTTTATAATTATAGCTGTAGTTGTTCCTTAATAGTATCGTTTTACATGTAAATATTAAATTGGAAAATAATTATAATTTTTTAATACTATTATTAAATTTAAATTAATTTGAATTTATCCAGTGCTTAATTATAATCAGTCAATGAAGATCTTCATTATTAAATAGTAATTTGTTTATTAATTTTTTTTATAAATAAATACTTTGAAATTAAAGTTTTTGTACAGAATTAAATGTTATGTTTCTAGTCATGTTTAAAAATTTATTTTTGTAAATATTATATTATTAATTTAAGTTAGTTATTAAATTTAGTATTAAAGCTCAAATCAAAATTGGAAGACATTAAATAATTAAGTTAAGTTTATTTATAGTTAAATAATTATATATTTTAGAGATTTAAGATAATTGAAAGAAAAAGATAACATGTGCCTGAAAAATATATAGAGTCTTAAAAATATTTTTTTTATTATTAAAAAATAATTGAAAATTAAAAAAATGTGTTTTTTATTATATTTAACAAATATTACAGCTTCCCAATGGCAATATTCGAAACGAGATAATTGAATATTCGAATGAAAAGTGATCTAGTGATCACGAGGAGTGATCTTACAATATTTTATTTATGTTGTGTTAATCCTAATATGTTGAAGCTGAATCTTAGTTTCTCTCACGTTAATTATAATTTTGAGGGTTATAAGATTCAATATGATTCATTAGAAATCAAAAAATTAAGATAGTTTAGGTGTAAATTTTTGAACTTCCACGATCCCTAGGTTAACTTCATGCTTCTTTTTAAGATTATTTAATCTCTGACTTTGCAACTTAAAGTTGCAAAGTTACTTTCAAAAATGTTTAATGCGTGCGTTATTCGCTATGAATAAACTTTAAGAATCCCATATTAATAACTTCCTGTATTCTGGGACTTCCCTTAATATCTCTATCGCAATTCCTTGATCGATTTTTATTACATGATCATATAATATTTAAATTTTTAAAAATATGAATAATTCAATATTTAAGAATTTAAATAATTTTATTGGCGCGTGGTTAGATCTAATTGTTTACCAGTTTTATCTATTTGTAAATAAAAAACAAATTATATATAAATTAGATAAGGTGTGGTATTCGATTAGTATATGTCTGAACCATTGCTATGTAAATAGTAATATACAGTTATTAAAATCAACTGTAAGGTTCTCATATTATTCAATAAATAAAGTACTCATGGAATGAATAATTAACTTATGAATTAAAAATCCATTGAAGATTAGACGCAATTCATCAAAGCTCTGAAGAAGGTATTAAGAAGGTACAAATTTAGCTTAGCTAGTCCCTCAAGATATTTTGTGGATGAGGGCTCATTTTTCAATTGGTTTTTAAGTTTATTACTACTTATAATTCTTGCCATTGCCAAGTTTATTACTACTTATAATTCTTGTTAGTGATATCTCACTGAAAATGTGTTAAAAACAGTATGGAAATATCGTTTTCGAAACATTTTCCGATGTTCATTCCAGAATTTATTAAGTTAAACACATATCAAACGTAAAATTTGATTCATAACACAATGCTTAAAAAATAATTGATATCATGAATTAAATAAATTTCAAGAATGACCAATATTTTTTGCCGAGAAAACAAATTACAAAAAATGTATATACAGGGTGTTTCCTCAGCCTTTTTATGAGTGGACAAAAGTAGAAATAAACACGAAGCTATCTTAAAGTTTAAATAGTTTTTGAAATAAAGCAGGTTCAAGATAATTCTTAATATCTGTTATTTTTTAAATTTATGTATTTGTTTCCACAGCTCTATTGCACCAACAATTAACACTTTAAGGGCTCGGTTTATAGAACCGATTCAGAAGACATTCAATTTAAAATAATTTTAATTTTTTTTTCCTTTTTAGAAAATTTATTTCTCAGACCTTGTAGAGGTTTGAACATTGATTCTGCGCAGTACATTACTGGAGCAAACACCCTGTATATCTATATTAAATAATAAATTTAAATTTTTAACATAGTATTTAAATAAATTTTCTATAAATAGTTTGTTGATTTTTAAACTTTAAGTAAGATGTAAAGACTTCTTTAATTTTTAATCAATTTTATTTACTTTTGATAAGGTGGCTAACATTCCTATAGTCTTCAATAAAGTGATTCAAATTATAGAAATAATAAGTGTGCTCTTTTTCTAAGTTGAACAATTGTATATGTATATTATATATCCAGTCAATAGTTACTGAAATTAAAGTGTTAGGACAGTTTCCGTCGCTATGAATTTAAAAAATGTTTTATTATCTAAATGTTGAATTGTTTTAAGAACGGGACTCGATTATGTAGAGAGGTTTTTTGAGTTCCAATTCCATACAGATCATAGTTCGTTTAATTGATCAAATATATATAGTGAAAATTTTAAATAAATATATATACAACTAAAATAAATAATAATACCATTCCTTATAGCTTAGATAGTAGCTACAATATAGTATTCTTGGTAAATCTGAAAGGAAAATGGAATGCTCTTTTTGTTTATGGCAAGGACTGTGAATAAATAAATAAATAATATTGAAATATACCTTATAGGTAAATCTAAGGTATAATTCCCAAAAAATAAATATGGTTTGGAAACTAAATTTTAAATTATGTCAATTGGCTGCTTGTACAATAAATCAATATAAATATCATTATCACAAAACTTAAATATAAATAGATAACATTCAATGGAAATAATATTTAAATAAAAATTGCGCTTTTAAATTATCATTACAATGGAATTCTTTGAATATAAGAATAGCTATCAAAATGATTGGGTGGGTGTTTAAAGCTAAACTTGATTTTAAAAATGAAAATAAATTTTTTTAATAAAATTCCACTCACCGAATCTTTTTTTATAATTTGAAGCAAAGGAAGTTTTTATGTTTTGGAAATTAAAAAAATTAAAAATATTATAATTTAAATTAAATTCTGAAGTGTTTCATATATTTTTCTATGATTATAAATTTAAAATTCTTTTCACCCCATTTAGGCTTTGTTTCATATCATTATCTTATATTATTTATAAAATTTATAAAATTTATTTATATAAATGCGCTTGAGTTCTTCTAAAGAAAGTACTCTAGTATTTGGTTCTGTCCAATTTAAGTTTTATATCGAACTTTTATTTTTGTTTTTTAACATTGGAGAATATATATTAAAAGTTTATTATAAGATACTTTTTTATACTTAACAACGAAGTTCTAAGGGTATAGTAAATTTGCCATTACGGTTGTGATACTGCATAAAGGAGACGAGATAGGCATAGTTAGATCAGAATGAATAACCAAGTCACCAAGTGTCAGTCCTTCCGCATGATAACTCAAAAAACTTAAAGTACTCTGTAATTTTTGAATTTGATGTTCTGAAGTTATTTAAAATGTGTTTTAGGCAGCTAGATACAACTTTTTTATTTTTTTTGGATACCTTAAAATCCAATTATGGTGGTTGTTCATTTGAAACTTTGACAAAGTACTTAAGTTTTATAGCAGCGGTTTTTGATAGGGTTGGTTAGTCTTGGGTGAAAGGTTCGTGTAGCTGATTTTAAAATTTGGAGTTCCTCTATTTGTTGTTGTAAGTAAGTTTTAGAAATTTATTCAAAAATAATTAAGTTTTATAAGTGGAATTTACATTAAATTTGATTCGTCAAGTGAAATTTAAAAAAAAATTAAAATATTTTAAAACTCGCATTCCTTAAATCGGATGATATTGTAATATTCATATTATGTTCTAGAGGGTATCCCACATTCTACTCTTCCTCGTTTGTAGTTAATCATAAGCTGTAGTAGATCTTGCTTATAAGTTAAAATTACAAAAGTACAAACTACTATAAGAGGAACATTAAGTATTATATAAAGAAAATTCACTTTCATTTAATACAATCCATAAAATATGGCGTAAATTGAATTTCAATTAGAAGATCAATTTGACCATAATGTTTTTTTAATATGTACTAAAATTTAACAAAATAAAATTTAATAGCTATAATCTTATCCCGTATACATTGAATCATTGATCGGCAACTAATAACTTTCTTTATATTTTTATAATATTCAATTTACATTTGATTATATGGAAACTTAAAAGTTCTGCAACAAAATCCAATTTAATAAGAGATTATAAAATTAAATTAATTTTGTTCTTTGTATTACTTCAAATTATTCAATTTTTCTATATATATATATATATATAAAAAATCGATAATTTTAAAGAATCAATCAAGAGAGTTAAAAGTTTCAAGGAATAAATATTTTTAATAATAATATTAATAGCAATCGATTCTGATTATATATGTACTAATCAATTACATTGAATTAATTCAATTTAAGTTTCATATAAAAGTATGATGTACTGAATACATGTTTCTTCTGGCAAAGCGTTAATGTGAACTGATTTTTATTAATGGGTTTGGGAAAAAATTTAAGAAAAACTATAGAAGCACTTAATAAATATTAGAATACATGCGGTTTACTTTAATTGGGAACATTCTGTACATTGTAACACAATTGGTTATCCGGTTAATCAACAGATATGAAAATCTGGACATACAAATGTATCTTAAATTTGATATTACTATGTTATGTTTAGTATTTAGTTACTTGGTTCATAATGAACTCGTAACATAGTATACTTATGTTTGAGGATAGAATTTTTTTTATCGTATACGATAGACACAGTTTACTCTACTACACTCTTCCTCATTTTTATTTAGCGTTGGCATTTATTAAAATTTTGATTATTGTTTGGAAATATGTTCAAATTATGTTTTGAAGTTAATATCTTTCAATGGGCAGAGCTTTTTCCATAATTTTTCTTAGAAATTTAGGACTCAGCGTCTCCAATTTTTCTCCGATATTGATCTTAAGCTTTTACATTATTCTTGGGCTATTGCCATTCAACTTATGTAGTCCAAAAGAAAAAAATCGGGAACCGTTAAATCCAGTGAACGCGATATTATTCGACCGTCGAAAATTTCGCGCGGGAGAGCCAACGTTAGACAATGATTGTTCTTTACCTCTGGCCTTAAAAAAATTTCAATCATTGCCAGACACTGAATACCATTCACATTAACCGCAACTTGTTCGTCGCTTTCGACAAAACATTGTAAAATTATTCTTTCTGAAGGTATTGCACACCACGCTGTGCATCTAAGTAGGTGCAATTGATATTCAACACTTATTCTTCGATTATGGGCTCTCATTATTATGCAATTTTGTTTATTGATGATATGATCTTTGTGTTGATCGAATGTTAACTTTTAAAATAAAATTGAACTCAGTTCTTTCTTCGGTTCGTCCGATCATCATAAATTTCCCAAATTTTCCAAAGTTAATTTTGGAAAAGAAACGAAAAACAACATAGGTAAACAAAAATTTTATTCATTAAATAAATCTTACCGTTCCTTATGTACGTCGTGTTACAATAACTACAGCAGAGTTATCAACGTCTTATTAAGTTGTAATTGAAACTGAAGCTTAGTTTAAATGACTTTGTGAATACTCTTTAGTCCTTATAGGGGTGAAAAAAGGAATAAAATAAGAAAATTTCTTACAAGACAGTTTAGATCTTTCATATTCCTCGAAATTTATAAAATTCAAAGTAATTACAAGAGTCATTTAAGAAATTAACGCCCAAATTATTTTGAAAGGGCTCAATAATTATGAACTATTCAATTTTATTTATACAATAATTGTCATTTTTTAGATGGTTTTATCTTGACAAAATGCAGATCATAAATTTTGAAAAATTATTCTAAAATTGTACCGATTTAATTTCGGCAAATTTGCGGTTTTCAATTTAAAAAAATTAAAATTCTCTTTTTAAAAATCGAATTGTAATTTATTTTTATTAGAAATCAAAAGTATAAATTATATTTTAACATAAAATTATTCTTAGAATTGTCTTCTAAACACATAAAAATCGTTTTTTAGTAATAAAAATTCGCATCTTTTGCTTTAATTTGATCACAGAATTACAAGAATTGTAGCAAAAGAATAAGAGCCCAATAATAAATAAATCAACACCCATAATTTTCAGATTCTGGTTTGTCTTTAAACAAAAAAAAAACATTTCATAGCACCTAAATTGGAGCATTTAACAAAATATAATTGATTGCACTGGTTTTGTCCCTTTTTGTTATAGTGCGTGTGAAGAATTGTTTTTTGAATTTAAAGGTCAGTGAATCCCGCAAAAAATTTTTTGTTCTTAGCAAATTTTTATAATATTTTGTAAAAATGTGTATATAGCTTCACTCTGTCCGTCCATCCGTTTGAATGTTTACAAAAACTTTTAAACAGTTTGTAACGGTAAAAATTCATGGAAGAATTTTTTTCTGTAGCCCCACCCGTTACGGTGCTACAGACTTTAGTCCGGAAAAGCCCTTTACTAAAATTGTTATAATAAAAGTTTTATAAGGTATATTTCAATCTGAAAACATAGAAGCCAGCTGCTTTCATAAACTTTATAAAATTTGCCTAAATGTATGGATTGCCATTCGGTACTAAAAATGACCTATGAATTATGCAAAATTCAATTTCTGCAAAATTTTTGGCCCTTCATGTCTTTTGAACGGCTAAAGATAGAAACATTAAAGTTAGATCCTCAGAAATTAGTAGGGGTAGATTAAAAAATTTTTTTTGTCAAGCTCCCCGGTTTAGGAGCTGCAAGGACCAAAAAAAATGTTACTATTTTTGTGTACCTATAACTTAACTACCAGTATAAACTTTATTTTAGTAATATACAAAATTTAAAGCTCCAATATTATATTTTAAAATGTGTTAAAGGATTTCATTAATTTTGAAAGGGGCCCTTAAAATTGAAGAAAGTGTCTCTTAGTATTAACCACTTTTGCTTATTTTAAAAAAAAATTCAAAGAAAAATTCCATATTTTAGAGGGAATCAAAACTTAATTCCTAAAACCCCAAATTTTGAAAATGGGAAGGTGAAGTTAGATCCTCGAGATTCACCATAAGTTTGCTTAGTAAAAGTTTGGGAACCTTCACCATTGAAGGAAATCAGTAACTTAGGCGTCAGTATATATATTTCCAAAATTAAACTCACTATGAAACACTATATAATTTTTGAAAATGTGCTTTTTTAAAAACCCTCGATTTTTTTCATCACTTATTTATATATTTAATTTGACAGGTACAATTTTAATTTTTCTGTCTTTTGTTTGTTTTTATTAGAATTATTTAACAGGTATATTAAAATTTAAACTGTTTTTCCTTCAAAATTTTTTATTTAATAGACATGTTAACGCCCTTAAACAAATATAAAACTGTTCAATTGCTGACATTAAGACTTCTTTTACTTAAAAATCAAATACAAATTACGCAATAAGTTCTGAAAGTAAAACACAAATACAAATAAATGTTTTCCAGAATTTGTTGAATAGCACCTGATGAAATCTTCGCGAATCTTTTTTTTTTTACCATTATTTTATTGTGCAAAGTAAAAAAGAGCAAGTGAACAACACCCCGAAGGGTGAAATCAATTTTTTTTTTAATTTTGGTTATTTATTGTATATGTATACTTTACAAAATACAGGTGATACCTAATTTGAAATTTCACTTTTTATCACTAATGCAAACCCTTATTTAATGTAACAATTGTTAGCAATGATTTAAGTGCTTCTTAACTAGAACAATTTCCAAAAAAAAAAAAACAACTGAAATATCATAAGAGAAACTGTATACTTATATGTTCGTTTTTAAACTTCTAACATTCACACAGCGGGTGTCTGCCAAACATAATTGAGATATATACCTGCCGTTCATTGCAAACCACTAAAACTAAATAATGGACCAAAAAAAAAGAGACAAAGTACAATTCACAAAAAAAAAATAAATGTTTGAATTTTTCACCGCGAGATTCTATTGTCACTTCATTTTTCGGTTATTTGAAACGGTAACGATGCAGAATCAGAATGAAAGAGTCTTATACTATGTAAGTATTAAGAAAAAATCAAACAATCAATCATCGCGCAGTTAAGCGTTTTTGTTATGCCGCTAAAGACTTGGCGTTTTTTATTGTTTTTAGAAATAAAATGGTTTTTTTCAAAGAAGACGGACAATTGTTGACCGTATTGGATTGTTTTATTGGCTTTGTTTAGTGATCATTGATTTTATAATTTAACATTTTTTTAGTTTTTAGTTTCAAAATCAACGCGAGTAATGAGACAATAGAAACAAAACAACAAATTATACAAAAAAATAATAATAAATAAAAAAAAATTGGATCATTTGATGATAATAAAACTTAAAAAAAAACCAAATGAAATTAAGATGAATCGCGTGGCGTTTTTATAACAATTTGATGTTCAGCCAATATATACTATGGATCAAATGATCAGTTTTTTTTTATTCTTTTGTTTTTGATTGGTTTGCTAACGAGGCTATAATAACTCTATATGACCAAATCTATATACCATAATAGAGATAAATGATTATATAATATGAAATTTCCTTTTTTGGTTACAAGGAAACATTGATGAAGCGAAGATCACATGAACAAGTCGAAGAATCAATTGTATACGTGCCACAGTATGATACTTTTGTTCTGTTTATTAGCTAATATGGGGTAAATTGATATTCCTTATTATATTCATTGTTTTTTTATTATTATTATTATTATTATTGAGAGAATATACTTTAACACTTTGAAGTTATATTAATATTCAATAAAAAGTACAAATTTGAAATTCTATGGAATTTATAGGGGTAAAGGTTGTAAATCAGTTAAGATAATATTATACAATAATTATGAGTTGAATTTAAGCAGATGTAATTTGAGGTCTGTATTAAAATGCTGCATTAAAACTAAAGTATTCGAGAAGAAGCGTTTTTAGGTACATCACTTGTAAACTTTTTGTAAGAATTAATAAAGTGTTTAGTAATAACCTGTGCTGTGACACTTTATAGTTT
The DNA here is from genome assembly GCA_963082915.1 of Dolichopus griseipennis. Classification (NCBI taxonomy): domain Eukaryota; kingdom Metazoa; phylum Arthropoda; class Insecta; order Diptera; family Dolichopodidae; genus Dolichopus; species Dolichopus griseipennis. Next base: position 367,302,473 of record OY720441.1, read on the forward strand.
TTATGAGGTGAAGATTTTATAATATAAATATTACACTATTCTAATTATAGCATTCATCAAGTCTATTTAGACTATGCATAAGTTTCTTTAATCGTTATATTCACTAAGCCGTTGATTACTCGGCTGTAGCTATTGTATAAGATTATGAATGTACAATTATTAATTTTGTGCGTCATCTATTATTTTACACAAAAGTTATTTACATATTTATTAAATCTTATTTTTTATAAAGCGGCGTCTTTACGGCTATGCAATTAGTTAGATCACTATTCTAACAATTATATGTTATTCATTTTATTGGCTGGCAATGATTTCTCAAAATTGGGGTTTGCTTGAATTTCTTTTAATTTTTTAATTTCTGCACAACATTCAGAACTATCTTCGATCCGTGTTTGCAACACATTTTCAAAAAATTTGAATTAAAACTGATTTCATAATCTTTATAAATTTTTGAAACGCGAATGAATAAGAAACGCGGTACTAAGATTTTTCGCTATGCGAAACTCAATTTTTGAAAAATTTTTGGCCTCTCATGTATTCTGGACGTATGAAATCATGAAATTTTGTCAGGAGTTAGATCCATAGAAATCAGTAGGATTTAAGTTTAAGAATTTTTGTTTGAGACGCCCACTGTGTAGGAGCTGTAAGTGCTCGAAAATTAAAATTTTGCTATTTTCAAATTTAAGTGCCTTCGACAGTTTACCGATACACTAAAGTTTTTAATATAATAAAAATTGATTTGTAGAAGATTTAAGTATTCTTGATCGTACGCTTTGGTAATAAGAGTAAAATTTTGATCTGACTAACTAAAATCTAATTAAATTTTAATTCATAGTGTTTTGAATTTCTACTTGAAACTTTTTTTTCCAATAGTTCCCTTATCTAGGCCTCTATTATTACTCCGTGTTCTTAAGTTTATAAAGGTTTTTTCTGGGCTATTTTTATATAAGGTTTTTTAAAGTTAACAAAAGCCAAATCATAGCTTGTTTTAAGTGTTTAACCGCGCTGATGACAAAAGTAAACTATACTTAATCTAATACCACTTAAAACCTGCAAAGCTTAACATAAAGCATTTATTAAAAAAAAAATTTCACACAAATATTCAAACATTTAAAAACATAAATAGAGATCTGAAATTCTTTCGGCTTAGTTATTAAATAACAGTCGGCTTTTTAAACCTCCAATTTAAGTACTTGAAAAAATCAGCTACCGGCGGCTAGCAAAAGTTTATAACTGCAAGAGCGGCAAACTCTTAAAAAACAAATTTCGTCCTTAGTAAATAAAATGATTAAAAAACAGTTGTTTGCTGTGGCTTTGATGTTTTATTGTACGGTTTTTGTGTATTTTCATTTAGTTATTGAAGTTCTATGGCGATTTTTTTTTGATTTAGTTAAAAAACAAAGTGAACAACAAATTATAATGTAAAAAATAAAACATTTTGTTTTTTATTTTATCAAAAATAATCAAAAAACTAAAAAAGAGAAATAAAAATATTGTTTATTCCTTCCGATGTGTTTTATAAAAATGTTAAATTATTTACATAAACATAAAATACTTTAAATATGTACATAAAATATGCGAGTATTATTTAAAAAAAATGAAAAATAAAAACAAAAGACTAAAAAAAGAAACAAACGCGACAAAAAACGTGAAAGTGTACTCACAGTCTTTTGTAAGTCGGAAATATAAACAAGATTATGCGCAAATGAAGTTGTAACAATTCATGTTTCTTGCACCTCTCATAAGATAACAAAAAAAAAAAAAAGAGCCAGCCACAATACACATTGTTAAAGTATATATCCATATCTCAATAAATTCAAAAATATTTTTTTTTTTTTTTTGAATACGGAAATGGTCTTTTTTTTAACGCATTGGTAATGAAATGCAAAATAAAGTAGCCACAAAATGCAAGGAAATTTCTTTTCAAAATGTAAGAATTGTTTAATGACTTTTATAGGGTACACTATCTGACCTATGGCGTAGTGGTAAAGACGCCGCTTTTCATGTGGAAGGTCTCGGGTTTAAGCCCCGGTCAGATCATATCTAATAAAAAAAAATTATAAAATTGTATAATTATATATATATATAGTAATAGCCTATCTACAATGACGCTCTCGTTTCGCTATCATTACGTAGTTAACAAATGAGTGTCCACAATGAAATGTACATGACAGCGTTTTTTGACGTTGTTTTGCTTACAAATTTCATGAATTTAAAAATATTCAATAGTTTAAAGTTTATTCTATAGCTTTTTTGAATAATGGTTTGATATTATTTAAACCTAGATAGAAATAAAATCAATAATTTTACTAATTTTTTATTCTGATAATATATTTTTTTATTTTTCAATAAAAAATATTTTTCTAAGTTCAATTATTTGACATTTGAATACGTAGTTAAATCACTTTTTTAATGACGCAGCCATGTCGCAATGGATGCGACATGGCTGCGTTTATTTTAAACACTTTCATATAGTTCAATACGTTTAACTTAGTTTGACAGATAGTTACGCGTAAAGGGCGAAACGAGAGCTTTCATTGTAGTTAGGCTAGTAGTTTGCCTTACAAATAAAACAAAGCTAGTTTTTGGAATTGAACTCAAGCTCTTTTGGTTAATAAAACATGCACTTTACTACTATGCCACTAATAGCATCCATGACGTCCTTAATGAGTAAATGTTGAATGTTTCCTAAATAATTTTTAATATAGATAAGTTACCTTTAATAATTTAATATTTTTGAAAAATTGGTAGCTATCCTTTTGACATTCTTAATACCTCCTAGGATTTAAATATTCAACATTGTTTTTGATGTTGTAATATAAAATTTCAAAAGTCAAAGATAAGACGGTATAATTTAGTTTCTAGTAAAAGTTTCTCTGAGCTTACACCTAAAATTTTATTATGAACAATCAAAGTTAACTTTGTATTTTGAATAATTTCATCCTTTACTTTTCAAAAACTTTTCTAAATTTCATTTAAAGTAAATTTAAATATTTTTGGATAGGAAACCATTTTTTCATTTCCTAATTAAATTCAAATCCGAAATGCTAATCCATTTTTATATATTCAAATATTCAGGCAATATTGTTCGAAACTATATTCAATTAAATATTTAATCTATTATTGACCGTTTGAGTAAAATGTATATGAAATAAGCACTTCTACAGTGCTTACAATCGATTACTGAAGAAGTTACAAGTACTGAAGAAGTCTGCGTGTGGTAGACAAGTACTTAGTATTTGCAAAAATTAAAAATTTTATTCAAATTAAATTAAAAGTGAAATAAACTTTAATTTATTTTTTATTCAATTACATAATACCTATTTAAATATTTAATTATAACATAACTAATTTTCGATTATTTGGTTTATGGTTAAAATACTGACTAAAAGTTAAGTACTTTGCATAATTATACCACATACAGTACTTTTTTTCTTTAAATACTATAACTAACTTACATAAATCGTTGTTGTTGGATTTTTTAACTGAGAATACATTTCACTTTTATTTTGTATTGTTTCTGATTTACTTTAATTTACAAATAAGAAACAAAATCATTTATTTGATATTTATTGATAAATTGGTTTGCGTTTTTTCATTAATCTTTTAAATTTTGACTTTTATAGTCACGATTTTTCAATTCACCTGACCAGAAAAAAAAATAAAAAAAACCAATTTCTCGTTTATTAAGACACAAAAATAAAAAAACCTTTAAGGTGTTTTATTACTTTTATCTCTTCAATTGAAAATTTCTTTACAAATGGCCTAAAATGCAAATTGCAATTTATATGCAACAGATCTTAAGTACGTATATATCGTATTCAATATCGTATTCAGATATTCCAACAGATTTTTATACAAAGTGAAAAATAAAAATTTTATTTTATTTTTATTAATTATAGCGGCAGAAGAATTGAAATTTAAAAAAAATACTAAATTAACTTGTAAATTTTTAAAAATGAAACATTAAACATCTGTTAAAAATCACTTGCTTTGCTAATCGAAATTCTAATATTCTTAATTGAGAAATTTTGGAATTCTTTTCGATTTCTAATCTGATTATCAAAAGGTTAAACACCTTTAATTTGACAATAATATTTTATATCGTTTTTATTTTAAAAATATTTTACATGGATTTGTTTGATAATAATCGATTTTTCGAAGAATTTGCTTAATTACGACATTTTGAAAAACCAAATCTTTTTAAATGTGAGAGTCCAAAAAGTTCATCTGGATATATTCATTTGAAAATTTATTTACTATATTATTGAACTATCGATTTATTGTAATTTTATTATTGAATTATTGATGTAACTATATATGTTATATTTTATATAATTTGTTATTAGGTTTTAAGAAAGTAATGAGAAGTGTAAAGAATAAAATGAATGAATAAATGAATGAATAAAGTATAAAAAAAGTAAAAAAGCTTATATGTAAGTTAGTAAATAGATAACGTAATATAGGAATATCCACATTTTAAAAAAGAAATTTTTATGACAGATGCTCGAACCCACTTCAATAAGCTATCCAAATTTTCTGAAAACTTTGGTCAAAAAACTCAAGCTTTACTAAATATTGAGTTTTACTCATATTATATAGAAAAAAGAAGTTCTGTGCCAGCTATTCAAACCCGTTGAGTAATATATATGCCATTGAAGTGACTTTTATGAAAAAGAATTTTTAAGAATTTTAGAATCCCTGTTCCTTTAATTTTTAAGTTATTCTAGCTATAATACTATTAGCTGAATCGATTAAGTTTTGGCTCAGATCTGATACTATAGTCTATATCTCCTACCTAGTCTTTCCCTGTCACAAACATAGTGGCAAATATTAGTATAGCCTCAGAATTATATTCGCACGAGTATAATATGGGGTTTTCCCTTTTTTAAAAATTTTTGAAAAATAAAAATTTATATTGTTTATCGATGATCAAAGCGAAGCGATTATCGATGATTCAATTCAAAACACCTCTATTTAAATCATGTATATAGTTTCCACGCTATGCTCTTGTCGACACTCTTATCACTTATTGCAGCTCTAACATAAACGCACCCTAGGAAGGCGAATTAGAGAATTAAGCACTGAGGAATTCAATATAGATGGGAAGGATAACCACTCTAAGAACTTCTTTTAAAAGATTATGAATACGGTTTTTTCATATTTAGAGATTTTAAAGTTTTTTTTTTTTTTTAAATTTTGTAACAAATGAAATTGGGCTTTCAAAACTTTTTTTTTTAACTAAACGACTTTAACTTTCTGCGCCAAGTACTGTACGAAGTCCTGTTAATTGGATTTGTGTTCTAATAATTGAAGGATTAGTGCGAGTAGAGCTGCAGTTAATATTTTCCATTTTCTGTCCGATTTATTGAAAAATTTTGGGATTATGTATAGGTTTGTATATACATATATTATAACGAATTAAATATTTTGGATTTACTGATTCAATAATATTTTAAAACGCAAGTAATATAGCATAAATCTGACCAATGGCGTAGTGGTAAAGACGCCGCCTTTCATGTAGAAGGTCTCGGGTTCAAACCCCGATCATATCATATCTAATAAAAAAATATCGTAAAATTGTTTAATTATATCGTAATAGTTTATATCGTAATATAAAATAAGATTTAATAAAAATATATAAATAATTCTTGTGTAAGATTATAGATAGCGCACAAAGTTAACATTTGTGCATTCATATTTCATAACTTTATAAATAGCTACATCCGAGTAATCAACGGCTTAGTGAATATTATGATTAAAGAAACTGAAGCCTAGTTTAAAATAAAAACTTGGTGAATGTCCTATACTCCTTAAAGGAGTGGAAAAGGAATAAAAAAAAATATAGCATAAAATCTGTCTAAGTTTTACTTTTTTCATCCATCAAACCAATCAAAATCATAATCAGATTAATTCAAAAATTAAATGCGTTATAATAATATTAAATATTTTAATTTTTCAACATATTTTTAACACAATCCAAAAAAAAAGAGTGCAAAAGAAAACCAAAAAATAAACCATAAAGCAGAACTGATGATTCCATTTAAACTTCATTATTTACACGCAAAGCAAATTATTTAACTTTTTCCTTTAATATTGGATTTGGAACTTCATATAAAAAGTATACGAGCTTCCAATCTTTTAAAAGTGTTTTCAAAATTATTTTTTTACTCATACACATATTTTTAATATTTCTTATAAGTTAAAGAGAGAAAGAGACAAAAAACATCTAGAATATAACAACTTAGTTAACGTTTTACCACTGAAATGTTCCATCGACATGGAGTAAAGAATGGAGGAAAGGAACAAAATATACTATTGACTACAGGACTACTTTGTGATGAACGTTTTATCTTAATTTTGGATAGATGTCATAACTTGACTTGATCAAATGTTTGAAAATAAGTATAAAAAGATTTATTTACTTTGAATCATTTGAATATCATCATACTGCCAACTATACAAAAAAATCAAAATAATAATGAAGGGCTGACAAGTGTTATATTGCGGTTTTTATACATTTTCTTTTTATTTTTTCTGTCATTCGAAATAGAATCAAGCAAAATTAAACGGTATAAAATTGAATTGAATTTAAATTATTAAGATTGAACAGTATGTGGGCTATGAACAGAACAAAATATGTTGATAACTTTGACATAATTAGTGGGTAGGTAATGAATTTTTGTGAAATGAACTAACTGGTGTTGAAAGATATGTCAAATTGTTAATTTTTCATGATATTTGGCATCTTGCATTTTTAATTTTATTGTTTTCAGGGTTTTTTTTTAAAGAACAACATTTAACAGTTTTGGAGCAATATTTTAATCCTAACTTTAAAAATGGTTTTAAGCAAAATAATATTTTAAACAAGTGATGAAAAAAAACCAAGGGTTTTTAAAAAAGCACATTTTCAAAATTATATTGTATTACATACTGAGTTTAACTTTGGAAATATTTACTTGGAAATAGTTACTACTGACTTATAAAATTTACTGCTAACAGTAAATTTTTTATTTAAAAGTTGTTATAGTCCTTCAATGGGAAAGGTTGCCAAATTTCTCAAGAATCTAACTTAAACTTCTCCTCCTTCCCCCCCTCTCCCCTCATTCTCTATTTTTTTAGGTTCTAGGAATTAAATTGTGAATTACACAAAAATTTGGAATTTTACTTAGAATTTTATTATCTAAGCAAAAATGGGTAAAACTGAGAGACACTTTCTTCAATTTAAGGAACCCCTTTTAAATTTAAGAAAAACTTTTAACATATGTTAAAATATAATGTTGGACCTTTAAATTTTGTATATTAATAAAAAAAAAATTGGACAGGTATTCAAGTTACAGGTGCTTAAAAATAGCATAATTTCAATTTTCGGGCCCTTATAGCTCCTAAACAGGGGGCTTGACAAAAAAATTTTGTTAACTGACTCCTACTATTTTTTTAGGATCTAACTTCTCCCAAAATTTCCTAGCTTGAACCGTTTAGAAGATATGTGGGGCTAAAAATTTTGCAAAAATTGAGTTTTATATAATGGTGAATTTTAGTACCGTATGGCAACCCTATACATTTAAGCGACATATTTTTGTAAAGTCTATAAAAGCAGCTCTCTAATACCGTTTTTCGATTGAAAATGAACCTAACAGAACCCTTGTTATATCAATTTAAATATAGGGCTTTTTTGGAATTTTCAGAGGCTGTAACTTCGTCACCCTTCAAAATTAAGAAAAACCTTTGACACATGTTGAAATATAATAGGGCTTTGAATTTTGTCTATCACTAAAAAAAAATTTGGACAGGTATTCAAGTTACAGGTGTTTAAAAATAACAAAATTTCAATTTTCGAGCCCTTATAGCTCCTAAATAGGGGCTGGACAAAAAAATTTTGTTAACCGACTCCTACTAATTTCAAAGTATCTAACTTCTCCCAAAATTTCAAGACCCTAGCTTGGACCGTTCAGAAGATATGTATGGCCAAAAATTTTGCGAAAATTGAGTTTTGCGTAATGTTAAATTTTTGTACCGTATGGCAACCCTAAACATTTGCCTTGTAAAAATTTATAAAGTTTATGAAACCAGCTATCATTTGCCGTTTTCAGATTGAAAATATATGTAACAGAACTCTTGTTATAACAATTTAAATATAGGGCTTTTTCCAACTTTGGGGGGCTGTAGCCCCGTAACAGGTAGGGCTACAGAAAAAAATTCTTCTACGAAATTATTTTTTTTGCAAAAACTACCCATGGTTAAAATTTCTTTACTCTATTTCAAACGGTGTAAAAGTTTTTGTAAACATACGGACGGACGGACAGAGTGAAGCTATATAGGCACATTTTTACAAAATTTTTTGAAAATGTGTTAAAAATAAGGAAACGGCAAACGTTTGACAAATTGGTATCTTTAAAAATTATTTGATTTATTTTGTTATTTGAATTATACTAAGTCTTTATTTTGTCAGATCATTTTGGCATACAAAATTTTAATGTGATTATTCGTCTTAGACTTTCCAGATAAGAATTCTCGTTAGAATTTAACTTATTCTACTCTTAATCTTTTCTATGTATGATTTTTATTATTTTACTATTATGTTAATATTGCAATAATAACTCAGGTTTGATTTGGGGTGCTGAGCAGATAAAATTAACTTAAAACTCTTAATGGTCCTTAAGTTAGATTTAAAAACTTATATAATTAAATAAAATTTCTGCAAAAATTTCTTTAATATTTAAGTTTTGAATTTTCTAAAAGTTTTCTGGGGCGAAAATGTAGAAAACTGGCTATTTTAATTGAAGGATTCTCGAATTTTTAGTCGAATGTTTCTAACAATGATTTTACAAGTGAGGGATCCTTACTCCTCGTCCTGAAGCCAATAGATTCTGAATTTCAGCATGTTATTTTTATTTTAAGGTGGCTATAATGTTTCATTCCATTCGTGGCTGTATAAACTAAGTCTCCAACTGTTCAGAAATCAGTTCAATTCCTAATAATTCTTAGGGTGCGTTTATGTTGGAGGTGCGATAAGTGATAAGAGCGTCGATAAGAGCATAGCATAGAAAATTTATATTGTTTATGGATGATCAAAGCGATGCTCCAATATAAACACCTCTATTATAATCATGTATATAGCTTTCTACGCTATGCTCTTATCGACGCTCTTATCACAAATCATAGATCCAACATAATCACATGATATTGCCTTACTGCCTACTCCTCGTCTTCCTTCTATTCTGCCTTCGAAAATAACTATAGAGGAATTAATATTTTGTTCCCTGCATAATATTGCCAAAATAAGCTTCAATTATTAAAAGTAATTCATTTTCTGTTTGCAGCCTCTTTAGAACTTTGATACTGTCTAAGATATCTTAAACAGATGTCTATAGTTCCAGATTTCAAATGTTTTCAATTTTTGTATAACAACCTTTTTGAGTATTCACACCTCTACACCATATAATAAAACTGACCACACGAAACATTTTAGGAATTGTAATTTAAGTCAATGAATCACGAAAGCGGAATTTCAAATATTTTCAAGTGTTTGTTAGATGAGGTTACGATCCTAATGGAATTTTGACCCAGAAAACGCAACGTACACTAAATTTTCAACAATTTTGATTACAGAATACAAGGTAGTCCACAAGCTAGAAGAGTACCGATCAAAACTTATTTCGTTATTTAAAAATGCAAATTAAAAATATATGTACATAAATAAAGCATTATAGTTGTAATATTAATTTTTGGCAAAACTGGATTCTGTCATTTGCTTTAATACCATATCATTCAACCCATTTTTCTTCCTTACAACATTGGAATATTAAAATGAATAATTTAATAAAAAAACAATTTATTTTTATTTTATTAATTAATTTCTTATATGATAATTATTACGGAATTATGAAAATATGAACGTGGACTGTTTAATTGGATAAAATTACAATAAAACAACAACAACAACAACAACAACAACAACAACAACAACAACCACAGCAACAAATGATGCAATGTATCATTTAATGGATAGAATTTTGAAGTCTTGTATATTATTCATTTCTTAAATTATGGAGATTTAGACTTTTGACTGGACTGGACTGAAATGAAAAATTAATAATTGAAAATGCAAATGATATTCAACGTTTTTTTTTTTAATTTTTGTTATTGTTATTTTATGTTTATTTCGTGTTTTGAAACATTTATGACATCTTTTTTGTTGCATGCAATTTGATATGTTGAAAAATGCAAAAAAAAAATTAAATAAAAATCTTTCATGTAATTTTTTCTCATTTAATGTTGAAGAAGGTCCTTAACACATTTTTAAGGGCGAAGTATTATGTCAAGAAACCGACATATAAAAAAAAAATAGTATTTAATTATTATGAGATTTTTAACACTATATTCTGTGTCTTCATAGTTTGAAAGAGCACAGTTTGATATTTCACAGTTAAATTTTGTCAGTGTGTCATTTACTAGATATTCGATTCTGTTCGAGAATGACATTTGTCAAATAATTGAATCTGTATTCACGTATTTTTAGTTAGTTATGGGCAAATTTGATATACAATTCGTTTGTTTATCGAAAGAAGCTTACTGGGTCAATGAATTTATGATCTTTTTACAGGCGAACATTTGGAAGAAGAAGCGTTCGTTAATCCGGTGTATGTTACAAATATTAAAAGAAAGTGAAATCATAGTAGAAACTATTTAAATTTAATTCAGTAATGGAGTTGTAAACTGCTCGTTTTTCATATGAAATACCGGACATATTTATCACGTATTATCATTTATTTCATTTCATTTAACTGTAATCCTCCCATATAAAAATATAAAATTTTTCAAAAAAGAGTATATCCTATTTTTAAATCCAACTCTAAAATTTCTCCAAATTCAGAATCTCGCTATATAAAAGTATAAAACCCCACATATAAATTATAAATATCCTGGAAAATACTCTGACCAAATGAAACGCTGTTGGAAACAGGAAATTAGCTTTATAAAGTCAAATGACACTGCTGTCAAATAAAATAAAGGGAAATGACAATTCCTCAAATTGAATTTGCAAAAGACAGAATCCACTGTTACTACAATTACGTTAAAACGCCCTCCTAATATTTCAATATCTTCTTATCTAAATACAAATGTTATTAAGATGTTAGCATTTGTGAATTCATTTAATTACGACAAAAATAAAAACGCGAATAAAAAAAATTAAAAAAAAATTAATTTAATTTAATTTAATTTATTCAATTAAAATATTAATATTATAAAAATAAACTCCGCTCCTATGACTGGAAGCTGTTTTTTTTTGTATTAACATATAAAAAAATATTGTGAATAATTTATTTTTTATAAATATGATTAACATGATTTATAGGTTAACCTAAGTTAACCGTAAGACTTACATGGTCTGAGCCCCTACTTTTGGACAAAATCTTAAAAGTTATCAAAAAAAAAAAGTATATCAATATTTTTTTTTGGGGATTAATGAAATTTAAATTTTGGCAAGTCACGAAGTCACGTTATTTTAAAAATGTCACATAATTTTAAGGTAAACTTTTGGTAATGGACAGGTTATCAATGGGAAATTTCCGAACCGTGATAATAAAACAGATTGTAGATCACACAAAACAAAGTGTTTTAAAATCTGTGAAATAAAAGCAATTTTAACACTGATTTTTAAATGAATTTGCGTGTTAATTTTGTTCAAAATGGCGCCATTGTAAATGTTTAAATATTAATGTTAATTAATATTTTAATTAATATTAATATATTCGGTGAATATTTTGGAATATAATAATGATTATGAAATTCTCACATTATGCACGACAGAAAATTAACAAATTTGAAGAGAAATATTGTCGAATGAAACACGCACTATGAGATCAGCTGTTTGTTGACAGTAAAATTGTTTTTTTTTTTTGGGATTAAGAGAGAAAAGGCATAATTTTTTTTCGAAGCCTTATTAGGAAAAAATCATTAATTATTATTGTAATTGGTATATGTGAAGTTTTATGTAATATGAGAACAATATAATGCCTATTAAAAGATGCAATAGAAAAATCAAAAGCTCGAAAAGAAACAATATCAATGTCTCTTTAAAACGGCAGTTCTCTAGATCTGGTAATCTATTTATGATGCTGGATGGGTTTGTATTAGTCGCAACTAACTGGATATTTTATTATTTATTTATTTATACACAATTCCACATACAATGCACTTAGAGATTGAAATATGCCTCTTTCTCAAAGGGGGTTATTACTTGGTAATCGTGAAGATCAGATAACAAGAATTTTTATTAATCGGATTGAACTCAATAAGTTAACAAGTCTGTTCATACTATACAGGAGGAAAGATGCTGAACAAATTATATTGTTATAATTATTAGAGTTGATGTTAATTCAATTGCTCATTTAATTAATTGATATAAGCATTATTACACATTGAAATGCCATAGATTTTCAAAAATTAGAATTATTCTATTTGTTCTAAATTGTTATGATTTGATATTATAATTATAAGGGATTTCTGTATCTGTGAGTTACAAATTTGCATATATATTTTTACTTATGTACAAACCAGGTCCAAGTGTAAATACCAAATATTTTTCTGATTAAATTTTATGTTAAATTTTAATACTTTCATGAAATAGATTTCATGATTTCATGTAATTTGCATATATGAGAATACGTATTTCTTTTTTAAAATTGAATTTAATTGCATTTAAAAAAAAAACTAATATGTATAACTTTTTAATGACACCGCCTTAACCGCTAAGTGTTCATTTGGATCATTAGGGCACTGCGCGAATTAGCAGCAGCAGCAAGCGTTTTATTATAAAAGATGTAAATTAGTTTATTATAATTGAAATATAATTATTAAATATTGTTTGTGCCATTAATTTGAAACCAATGTCAAATTTTAGCTGAATTTCGTCGTAATCAGCTTAAATTTTTTCACTTTAATTGGTATTCGAACCCGAGCCTTTATAATCTTCTTTAACGAAATTTTTACTTGAAGATTAACTGAAAAGAGATTAAATAATTAATGGAAAGCTTAGAATGCTTCAAAAACAATATAGAAGGTATCCTAATAAGTAAAAGAAGTATATGAAGTGTTTACTAAGTTTCTAAAACATATAATTTAACAATAATGTGTGCTAAGGAAGAAGTTGAATAACGAAGGTGATAAACTTTTGAACAGACTGAAAACAAAACTTTAATAAACTAATTATACTAAATAAACTTGAAACAAAAAAATTACGTTGAAAAGTTACTTCATCAAATTCTACTAAAATAATTCTATATTAGCTATTAATATTTAATTCCAGATCATTTGTTAATTAGAAATAGAAATATCTGAAAAATAGATAAGTTAAATTTATATTAAAATTTTAAAAATATTATTAAAATCAAGTTCAGTTGTCCTATTTTTAGCATATTTTGATTAAAAAACTTGTTTTTTAAAGTTTCTAAATGTCCGTTTGTCCATCCGTCTTATTACAAAACTTATAAGTACAATTAATTATATAAAGTAAATAGAGATAAATTGGTATGCACCAACTTTTTGTTATTTCTATCAATTGATAACCTGCTGCCTCTAAAATTAGAAAATGATTTATATTCAATTAATAATAACCTAAGTTCAACTAAGTAATTTTGAGGTTAAAACTAGAGATGTAAAGTATTTAATGAATTTAGTACAGCAGTACCTTGCAGCAGTAATTGTTTATTTATACTTATACTGCAGCATTGACGGCTACTGCTAATAATATGATAATTTTACAAGTACTCAATTTAAATAGGAGTACTTTATTACGGTAACGTTTTTTAAGTATTTTCATATATTTCAAAATATTTTTCAAGCAGTAGCCAATACTGCAGTATAAGTATGAGTAAAAATTTCTGCGACTGCAAAAGTACTGTTACTTAATATTTTACAGCTCTCGAAAACCATAACAACGAATAATTCCGAAATTTGTTCAAAATAAAAATTTTCTACGTCTGTGGAATTTGGCGTATAAATTTGCCGTTATTTGAAGTGAAAATTTTGCAAAAGTATTTGGCATCAAGTATCTTCTAAGCGAGTAAAGTTAGAAATATGAAACTTGTAGAACAGTTAGGTAATTTCAAATTATTATAAAGTTAGAATCTCTTATTGCTTCCCTGCTTATAATAAAAATTCAAAATTCTTTAATTCCTTAAAATGTACTTGTTTACAATTCCTTGATTCATAACATTTAGCCTTTATTATTTTTTAAAATTAAAGTTCTTAATCGACTTTATGAAACATCAGAAATAAATCAAAAACTTTAAAATAAAAATGCTATCACTAAATACTCCCAACATTATAATCGCATGTTGATATTCTTTTAAATATTCCTTAAGACAAAAAACAAAGATAGTCATAATATGATATCAGAAGGATTGAAGATCCAGATTTTATATTTTCATAATTTCTGTTTTTATTTTTTTTTATTTTTTTATGATTTATCTTTTTTGGATCCAGTATTTATACCACAAGAATTATTAAATCGATCGATATACATTGTGGTTTTATTTTTGCGTTCTCTGTTCTCTGGCGTAGATTCCTGGATTTCGAATATGCAACGGATAATGTTTACTTACAGCAGTAATGAATATTCCCGCAAATAAATAAAGTAAAAATAAAAATTAATAAACAGTTTTTCGCGCATTCCGTACTTATCAATTACAGGCTCCAATTTAAAAGAAAAAAAGGGAAGAAAATACAAAAAAAAAAGATAAAGACAACAATAATATTATGATCTAGTCTTAAACTTGTTTCATATTAAAGTGTTTACACAGTAAAATGAAAATGAAAACTTTTTAAAACTTGTATTTTGTAAATAAATGATCGTTCAGTGGTCGTACGCAAATCTTATGATATACAATGACGGCGTACGACATACGTATAAAATTAAAATACATAATATTTATCTTTTTATATAATATATATATATATATTATATATATATATGTATGTAAATAATTTTAAAATTTTATGATACTTTATCGTGCTATCTTTTTCACTGGAAAACTTAATTATGACAAAAACATAAAAGAAAGTTATATATGTGATGATGACCATATCCTTCTGATGTCGATCGTTTTTGATAAAAATAATGATGATGATGATGCTGATGATCAGATGCTGATGAATATAAAATATCATCGTCAATTCAATAGTGGTTATATTGTAAAATAATAAAGGGTGTCCAACAGTGCTGTAAACAGTAACCGTTATACTGTATAATATTGTTTCGATGGGTAAATGACTTGAATTGTATGATGTTATAAAAAATTATAAAAAAGGGGGAAGTCTCGAAAAGATCAACAGTGTAATAAAGAAGGAGAGGTTTCATTAGAAGTATGGATTTTAAAAAGATTTTTTAAGGATACCGTGAAAAATTATCAGGTTTAAATAATATTAGAGAGAGACATGCTGGGTATACGGAGGATAATATTGTATTGTTTTTGTTGTTATTGTTTTATTATGATTTTAACAGGTGTATTATATCAGGTGAATTTCAGATTATGGATTAAAAGATATGTGTTAATAATTCTATAATATGTTATTCTGGTATTATTGAAAAGTGTGTCAAATGTTCTATATCAAGTTTTAATGAATAACATATTAAAGAAATTACATGATTGAAAATTGAAAGAAAGTTTTTAATTGTTCATCAAACTTGAGGGTGATTTGTTAAATGTTTTTGAATGTAAGATGGTATTTTTTGGATATTTTCCTTACACAAATGATCGGAGTTTTTCAATTAAAATAAATCATGAAAACTCTTCTTGTAAAAATTGTCTATCCTGATTTTGGTCATCGATTTGGTTGCTAAAACCGAAGGTCTTGTTTTGTTTTTTCCTAAAGGAGAAAAAAACCTTCAAAAGACACCTGAAATCCTAATCCGCCAAGTAGTGTAAAATTTTTACTCAACTAAAAAAACTTGGCCCCTAGCCAAAATAAAAGGATAAGCACCCTAGCTGCTTGCGCAGTATAATGGCTGAAAAGTAGCGATAAGACAATAAATATATATATATATTGAATGGGCAACCTGAGGAGTATAAGATGGCTTCCTTCTTGAATTTTTGTAGGTCAACTGAATTGGGAAACACAAATTGGGGTAATGTGTTCCATAATTCGGAGGTGCGACTTAAAAAAGAGTTTTTTAATTTCAGAGTTCTTGTTCTAAAAAGCTCTACTGTATATGAATGAGATTTAGCTGCTAACCGTGTGCTACGACGGTAGGGTTTGATTTTTGGCATAATATTTTTAATTTCTTCCGAAGTATTACAAGTAGATATTTTTAAAATAGACAAGCAGCTCCTTCATTACGGTGGAAACTTAAAGACGTCTTTTGTGCATAAGTATCACTGATAATACGAACAGATCTCTTTTGTATTTTATCCAGATATTGAAGAGCGGTGCAGGGTGCACTAGCGAGAATTATTCTCAAGACTCGGCCGAATGTAGGTTTTATAAATTTGAAGTAGATTTGGAGATGTAAAGTATTTCCTACTGCTACTTAAGAAATATAAACAAATAAAATATTAAGTCTGTTGATTTTGAAACAAAGTTAGAGATGTCATCTTTAAACGTTAACTTTTTAGAAGAAAGAAACGCATTATAATTTTATATAATGGTAAGACGTTTTAAAAATATCATAAGGGTTAGTACTATCTCATGTTTAAATTGCATGTGGAATTCATTAAGATCAATTCTAATAACATGAATAAAATATGTCCCCATGTGCCAACATGTACCTATGGTATATACAGTCCTGTTAGACTAAAAACTGAACAGTTAGCGCTTTAAAAAAAAAAATGGTTCTCAGAAATACCTTTTTTCTTAAAAACTGGATCCTGCTAGTGAATACACTATTCTGCTAGTCTTAAAATCTGGATCCTGCTAGTATATTGTTCCTATTACTGGAAAAATTTTTGGAGGAATTATTTACCTGGAGAATTAACTGCTTGGCAGGTAACGGTATTTGCAAGTGTTATTTGTTTAAGGTAACTTATCATTTCTGAAATTTTACAAACTATATAAAAAAACTTATGAAAACTATAAATAACTGGCGTTATTTTTTACTAAGTCTATCTTACAAGTTTTCAGACCAACATATTGAACCAATTAAGATGTTTCATACTAATTAAATTATTACAAAAAATCACAGTTTATGATCCATTTAATGGCTGCTCCCAATAAATCAAATCCTAATTCTAAAAAGCAAAGCATTTGTCAACAGAAGACATTCAAAATTTTTCAATCCTTAAAACTAACAAGGATTAAAGCATTTTTTTGATTTATAGCTTAAAAATAAACTTTGAATAATAAAGACATGTTAAAAAAAATTACGATTGAATTCTGTTGAAACAGGAAATTTAAATTTAAAACTAATTCTAATTCTACGGGATATCATTTTAATATTTGAAAAAAAAACTATTAAAATTCTAATACTTTATGTCAATAAAAGTTAAGAATCTGGAACAAGCGAAATTTACAAGAACGTATGCTACATAATCCAAATTTATGTGTTTCTTTATGAAAGATCAGTGATCAGTGATCATCAATCCGGTGTCCGGTGATCTTTTAAATTTTCAATTTAAAAAAAAAACAAAAAATACAAAGAAATATGACAAAACGCCACAGTATGATTGGAACAGAAGTTCTGCTGACATCTGCTACTTACTACATATTTGCTTTTATTTTCATTAGAATTTTTTTTCAAAAAACATGGATCAATAAAATACTGAATATGAAACAAAAGATCGCCAAATACAAAAAGAAGATCACTAGATCAATATTAGCACAAAATGATCAATAAGATGTATATATACATTTTGATGCCATAGTATATACAATAGAATTTAATTGTATAGACAAATACTGATACTTTTAACCTGATGACCATAGATATTTACTTTGAACTTGTGCTCCTTCTTTTGTTATTTACTCTTCAGTTTTTTGAAATTTTTTGGAATCATTAAAATTTTATAAGAAAAAAAAAACATAATTTCTGGACAATAAGTTGATTTGTAAATATTATAAGTCGCAGCATGTGCCATAAGTCGCGTCCCTTTTTATTTGCTAATAGTTTTTTCTATTCTATTCAAAAAAAAAAAATCAAATAATGGATAAAAATTGATAAAATATTAGAAACCGAAGTAAATTTTACTTTTGTTAGAAAATTTGGATAGGTTTTAGGTCTTTGCATATATTTTGCTTTAACGCCACCTAAGGGGCCTTATTTTGTAATTATATAGTTTTTGCAATGCCGATTGCATCCTTTTAATTGAATTTCTAAAAATTATTAATAAATTGTAGAATATGTAGAATGGAAACTATATTGAAAATGTAATCAAGCTGAGATCCGAGTATTTAAAATAAAAAAAAACATCTATTAAATGACTTTTAAATTTGATGTTAAATTTATTATTTGGTTCCTTAAATTATTCGTATATATCGGATACCTTTTGTATAATGGACGACATATTGTGCAAAAAATTATTATTTTTTCAATAAAAGAAATGGTAAATTAAATATCAAATTGAAATCAATTCAATTTAAATTTCTATTGTGTAGTTTTTAAAAATGCGTTTAATTTTTGTTTAAATTCCGCCCATAAAACAAACCAGTAATATTTTGGTTATTGTTTAATGGACATTTTCATAGATGAAATTTTTAAATTAAAGAAAAGGTAAATAATATTAAGGATGAAGGACATTTTTATTGTTTTAAAAGTAAAAACTATAAAGATTCTTTCATTGTTTGTTTTTTTTTTTGTAAAATATTAAAGACTTTAGGCGTGAATCTTTGGTTAGACTCTTTTTGTTCTTTAAAATATTTTTAAATGCCATTTTATTGTTTTTAAGGAACAAAATAAAATTTGGGTATAAGTTGATTACGTATACTAGACTATTGTTTTACTGGTGTTATATCCAGTACTTTTCAAACATTGCAAAAATACAAATTCAATTTCCTTGTAACTATTATTTTCTCTAAGATTCAGTCATTGTTCTAATGAACTTTTAAATCCTTAGGTGTTAAAGGTAGTTCAATACTAATTTAAACACTATTTCTTTCCTTTTAGTTTTTGTATTCTAATCAAATATTCAAGGTGAAAGATTTGACACAATATGTATATATATATATATATATATATATATATATATATATATATATGTATATATACACTATAGAATAAAAGAAAAGAGTACAGGTAACATTTATGTAATTTTTCTGTTCTAGTTTTGAAGTGCACCACATGCCAAAATTAATAATTAAATGTACATATAGAAAATGAATATATATATATATATACATACCTTTCTTTTAATTAGAAAAGAATTACTTTTAAAATATTTTAAAATACTAATGATACCAAAGCAGGGGTATATTTTCGGTTTAGTTTAAATTCTTTGTTTTATTTATAGAAATCAGCTTGTAGCGCTTTTCTCTGTTAAATTTTTGCACCACGAGATCATTTTTTTTTTTGAATTCTTTTTAATTTTCGAAAGTTTTAAAAATTTTTTGACTTTAAAAATTTATTGCGTCTTTTTGTCTAGAAGATTTTTTCTTTCGGATTTATTTTACTAATTTTATACTTTTGGCTTAAGATAATTATTCGGTTAGTAGGTAGCTAGGTTCAATTGTCTAATTTGTATTTGAAGTTAAGATTTTCTTTTAAAACTTATCTATTTAATATTAATTTTGAAAAACTTCCAACTGTTTGAAATAAAAAAAGACCATCTAAAACTGATTTAAGATATATTTTTGCATAAAATTTTACCTTTCGGTTTTTTCAGAGTCGCATTGTCTGCAAAGAAATTAAGTTTTATTTTTTGCCGACACAATGTCTAAAAAGTTCCCGATTTCATCGGATTTCATTTTTAAAGAATGCAAATCAGCATGTAGTAAAAACTTTTAACTTTTGAAAAAAAATAATTTATTGCAAAATTTTTTTGTAAAAAATCCGATTATCTGATGTAATTTTTAAAGATAAAATCGGTAAAATTGAAATAACTAACACTTTAACGAAATATTTGAAGGAAAAAATGTGAAACCTAATTTCCTTAATTTTTAAAGTTAAATTTTTGTTCGAAAACTCTTGAAAAAATTCAAAAAATTTGTCTGGGTCTTGTCTTATTTCTCTAGTCTAGATGATGAGATGAAGAATTCTCCAAAACCAGATTTATTCTGTTAATAGGGATTATTATAATAATTCAAACATTAAATTATACCACAAATCTATAAAATAATTACAGAAGAAACGAATATTAGGACTTTTTAAGGAAATTTTAAAGGAAATTTTATTCTCACCTACATTTATGCATTGATATTTCATAATTCGATTAATATCATCATAATTGGTTTTTTTAAACTTTATTGATTATGATGATTGACGATTAAAAAAACAGAAGACCAAAATAAATACAATAAAAATTCAAAACGATTTTAGTTATGAGTACAAATGTGCGAGTCAAAAACAATTTTATTTTTTAACTGAAAATCAAAGCTCACTTTGATTGTTTTTAAAAATTTTCAATGTTTACATGATTTTTTTTTTATTTTGCATTTAAAACATTTATTTTGTATGAAAGTTCTTATATCATCTATACATCAGTACTCGATATTGATGTTTATAATTTATTATTATACTTAATATTTTTCTAATTTACGAAATAAGGTTAAAATTATAAAGTTTATTTATTTGTTTAATTAATTAAACAAGGCCAAACATTTAAAAAGTTAGGTCTTTTTTTATTAGAACCTTGCTTTGCTGATTAGTTGCAATTTATCGAGCAACTAATTCTGCGAATTTAAAAATTCAGATTTTATCAGGACCCAAACAAAAACCAACCTGAGAAGGAATAGTAACTCAAAATTTAAAGGAAGTTATATTGTTATACATTTCATCATCAATTAGGCTTTTAAAATAGCATAAACAAGTAGGCTTACTGAGGAAATCATTTTAAGAAAAAACGCTTTTTGTTCTACCACTAGGTGATGAGGAAAAGGGCAACAAAATGAATAGTTAATGATTTAAAAAAAATTGGACTCAGCGACTCTACAATGACTCTTACGTTTTCCTAGGATGAATCAATTTTATCAAAAATAAATTTTCCAACGGTCAATATTCTTAAGATAATGGAAAGTTTGTTCATTTGGGTAGTGAGGAGACTTAACGTGGACTAAAATTTTATTAGTGGACTATGTGGGACAGATTTAATGAGATATTTTAAATATAGGTGTTAGTATTTCTCTTCATAATCTGGATTACCACATTCCAATCAACTAAAACGTGTTGTAACACTTGGATAAACTGTGTAAGAGTGAACATTTTCTGCCCTCCAAGTACTCAAATGGATATTCTGCATCTTTACTTTTTTTAAAATTTATCATTTTAGATTCATATTTTTAATACGGACGACCTAAAAAAAAAATTATTAAATATTTAATAAATAAGGTGGTTTTGTTATTCTAAAATCTCCTCTTTTTCTTAGAAACAACTACCTAGAGAAATATTTAATTTATATTTTCTCTGTGACTACTTTAAAATATTTCTGGATACCTTTAACCAGTAAGT
Organism: Dolichopus griseipennis; assembly: GCA_963082915.1. Classification (NCBI taxonomy): domain Eukaryota; kingdom Metazoa; phylum Arthropoda; class Insecta; order Diptera; family Dolichopodidae; genus Dolichopus; species Dolichopus griseipennis. The sequence goes on from OY720441.1 coordinate 367,324,071, forward strand.
GTAAGATTGAATGAATTCACCCTTATTCATCTTACACTTTAAAATAAAATTTATAAATTATATTTGTTCCAATTCATCTGGTAGAAAAGCCTTATTTTCCTGGCAGAAATAAGCAATCAAGCGACAGCACACAACAATTTACATATAATATAAAATTTTAAACTATAATTAAGATTAACTAAAGCGAATCTTGAATAATAAACGAAGAAATTTGTATTCATGTATAAATTTTATGCATTATTAATACAAACAACAGTTTTAAGAATGGTATCAATTATATTTCCCTTGATTTAATTTTATATACCATAACTGACAGTTCATTAAATTGCTAAATTACTTTTTCTTCATAAAATTACAATTTATTTTCTGATATAATTTTTTTATTAATAGCATATACAATAATTTCCAAAAACTCATCAAACCTACCATTATTATAATTTTATAATTTTTTAGAAAAAAATAAAATAAAATAAAATTTTTAAAATTCCACAATAACTTTCACTTAATAATAACAACATAATATTATTTTATACAAAATAACACAAAATAATATTAAGTATCCAGTAGCATAAAGTTGTTGTCCTTTAAAAATTATTTTTAGTTTTATTGAAATCCACCCAAAAAAATATATTAAAATTATAAAAATACCTATAATAACCAATAATAAACTACTAACTGATAATAATGTAGATTGTAGATATAAGCAAAAATCGACCAAACAGCCCTCCAAACTTACCTTTATAGTACAATTTTATATTAAAAGTTTATTGTAAATATTACATGACATGTCCGATCAACCTCAACTTCAACATAAGTCAAAAAATTATACATTTGATAATAAAACAAGAAGTCATCAAATATTAAAATGCCAACATAAAACCACAATGAAATAAAAGCACGTGCTTATTTTACACCAAAACGATACACGATTACACGATGACCAATATGCAAAAAAAAATAAATAAAAACAAAATGTACTTGACGTTTTACTGGACGTTATTAAATATATGCTACTAAATATCAGTAGTAATCAGTAATCAAATGACAGCGCGCATTCCATTACAAATTAACATTTTACAATCATGGTTACATGGTAATGGGTATGTAATATGCACCCTTTTTTTTAAGATTTAAGTTTTTCATTAAAGGGTGTCATACGATCTCCTACATAAGCATCATTGTATCCAAATGAATTACATTGCATCGTATCCACATCTGCATGTCATTTTAAATGTAATTTTCTTTACTTTTTTTTTTTTTTTGTTTTTTTTTTTTTGAAAATTTGAGAACTTCAACACTGACTGGACATGGACTGTAAGAAAAGTTTAATATAAGTGAATAAAATAAGATTTTTCCAATTTTCTGCTACCAGTTTTGTGGTAGTTTTCGTTTTTCTTGCTTTTTTTTGATGTACGATGAAAGTGATCAAACCACTAAAAATTTATCCAATGGTTTTAGCTACTTGCCATATAACTGTGCAATATAATGTAATGAATCAACCACATTTGGTGCATGGATACATGAAATATTTGGTAGTATTATAATTAAAAGGGAAAGAAAAAGTGAAACAAGAATTGTAAAAATAAAATCAATTTGATGATGAATGTTGGATATTTTAATAAGGTATCATGTAATCCAGAAATAATTACAATATTTTTGTTTTTGTAATTGTTGCTATTGCTGTTGCTGTTGCGTTAGTTCAATGACAAGTATTCATTAAATGTTATAGCGAAAATAACCATTTGATAATAATCAACTGTACAGTAAATCATCTTTTAAAATACTATTTTTTTTACATAAGATTTAATTTGTGATTAAAACAGACATTGTAAGAGAAAGAGAGGCACGCGACACTTTCTTTTGTAAAACATAAACAGGGTTGAGGTCACAATTGATTTGATTTAAAAAAAAAAAAAAAAAAGTGAAGTATGTCGTACAATAATTTAAAAAAAGAAAAACCACTTTCAGTTAAAAATTCAACAAGAAGAAGGCAAATGATTGACTAACATATTTACAAGAAGATTTACAAGAAACTTAAAAATGATATCGTAAATGATAATGTAAAGTGTACAATGTGCCACATTTTGAATTTTGTTTTGAATTTTTAATATTATTCAAATTAAAGTTTTTGTCCTTTACCGATGATGATAAAACTAAATGTATCCTGAAAAATATTGAAACCGGATCCAATCCGTAAAAGTTTTGATAAGAAAAAATGTAAAAATTTGTGTGTTAATTTGTAAAGACAAATTATTGTGTTACGAGTACTTTAAAATATTTTTTTGACAGCTAATATCAAACATGTTTTAAAAATTCCAAGTATTAATAATTTAAGACGAACTTATAAAAGAAAGAGAAAGAAATTAATTTACATTTCCGTTTTGTTAAACTAAAAATTATAAAAAATTAGAATTTAATATCGATTAATCTATTGACATATTCACTCCTACTTTAAATTTCATTTGTGATTTTGACATGTATGCGATGGTAACTCTTGATTTCAAAATTCAATTGTTTTTAAATAAAGTTTATTTTAATTTCATGTATATTATATTAAGGACCTTAAATTTTATATATTACAGAGGGCGCCACAAAAAAATAAAATTATTTAAACGTGTCCTATTAATTTATGAGGATCTAACGTCTCTCAAAATTGCAAGTCTCTAGTTTGAGCCGTCCAGAAGATATGTGGAGCAAAAAAATTTGTAAAAACTGAGTTTTCTCAAACGGTTAATCTTAGTACTGTATGAAAACTCTATACATTTGACTTTCAAAGATTATAAAATAACTAGCTACTTTTATAAGCTAAGACTATAAAAGCTTATAAAAGTAGCTGTCTATTACTGCTTTCCGATTGAAAATATATCGAACTCTTGTTAAATTATTATATTAAAACCTTGTTATAATTATTTAAATATAGGGCTTTTTTCGAATTAAATTTGGAGAGCTGTAGCTCCGTAACGTAATTTGCAGAAAAAAGGCTCTTCCGTGAGTGAAAGTAATGAGCACATTTTTTCAAAATTTTTTAAAAATGTGCTAAAAGGACAACCAAAAAAAAAATACGCTTTAAAAATTGGTTTTCAAATCAATTATTAAAACTTCAAAAATGTGAAACAAAATATGTATGTAATTATATTTGTATAACATACATATACTACGAATTGACTTCACTTACGTAGATTTTTGACATTTAAATTATGCTATACTAAGAAATTCAGAATCGCTTTTCTATGACTATCGAAAAAGTTAATAAATATAATAGTTCTTAGAAAATAAATAGATTCTACGAATATTAGTATTATCATTCAAGTAGTAATTCAGAACAGATGTGATTGTGATAACGTATGAACTCAGAAAAAATTTTTTAAACAAACCAAAAAATTTACTTTGGCATTTAGTACAGAAGATTCTTTATTTCAAGGTTTATATTAAAGTTGGAAGGAAAATCAAAAAAAACCCAGAGTAACATAAAACATCGCATACACGATGCGAAGTTTTACACTTGAAGCGATTTTTAAGTTGGTTACAAAATCTATGTTTTGGAGAAAAGGGAAATTCTCGATTTGCAATATGAACTTAATCAAAAATTTTTGTTTTTGTAAATGGAGATATGTATTTTCATTATTCGATTGTTTTGATATATTGAATATTTCAATTTCTTAGACATAAGTCCGTAAAGAGTTTCTATTTACTTTTCGAAAAATAAGTCCTCCATTTTTGTCATATCGCCAATTTAAATCAAATTAAAATTAGAACAATGCAATTCCTTAAACGCGTAAGTTAATCTTGATCGCAGAATTTAACAGGTCAAATTAAAAATAAATCTTAAAGATTAAAAATCGAATGACCTCTATATTTAATAATCGATTAATTTTGTTCAACATCTTTTAGATTGTAGTTATAAAATTTTCTCCCAACGATTTTTGAAGTGGAGTTTTAAATTATATTGGTCAGATTACTGATTTATTATAATCGATTATATTTTGTTGCTTAATTCGATTTTTTTTTGTTTACATACAAGTACTCAAAATTAATCATAAAATAAATTTATCAGATCAAGAAGTTTTGTGACTTTCTCAATTTAACTAACTTATTCATCATCATAAAAAAAAACTAGAATATAATTTTATTTTACAAGCGAAATTCCAAAATTCCAGGCTACTTTAAATTTATGTAATTTTTTTTAATAAATTTTGTTTTGCGTGATATGAAGTGCGATCGTAGTCACTGGAACATTGCAACTACTTAAAATCATTCATTAATCATTTTATTTACACAACAAATGGACACATATTGAATAACTGTCCATCATCAGGAGCTCCCCCAGATGCAAATCATGAGTATGACGACGAAAAAAGAGAAAAACAACGCACAAAAGACAAAAAACTGTATGATTTGTTTACCGGTCGTCATCTTTACTATATAGTATTATTATTGGTTTTCTTATGTCAAAGATGTCTTAAAATCGATTATCGATAAAATTATTAAGAAGGTATAAGAAAAATTGATGAGCTTTTGAAGGAAAAAAGAAAGATCTCCTGTTGATCTGATATCCAGTTAATTATTTTATGAGATGATGTTTTTTTGTAAATTTCGCTTTTATAGCTATGTACAAATCAAAAAAAAAAATTGATTCTAATCTTGTGTTGTTTTTTGCAATTTTGTGAAACAACATGATCACGTGCTGCGTTTTTAAAATGAATAGATAAAACGATTTTTGTTTTCAAAAATGTTTCGATTATTTAAAAAAAAATTTCACTACAACTTCAAATGAATAGAACTGGATTTTTATGTAATATGGCATCATTAGGATGAAATAGAAGAGTTGTCATGAAAATTTTATTTATGTAAAAAACATAATAAATGATTATTGAGTATAGTTATTTAATCTATAGAAATGTCTAACTTAATCTTAATAAATTTAAATAATTAACAAAAATTAAACCTTAGGATGCTACTGAATATAATTACAATTTTTTATTTTAGTTTTATATTAAAGTCTTTGCTGCTGACTTATAGTTTATGTAAAAATAATTTCATATTTGGATGCAAAATCAGGGTTTCAATAATTTGTTTAGCGGGGATTCAGGGGCGGCAACCCCCATTTTAAGTGCTTTGTTGTAAGTTATGGAACTTCTTTATTATTGAAAATAATATAAAACATTATCTAAAAGAGTTTTTATAGCTGGTTACAAAATTAGGGTTATTCACGTTTTCCGTGATATATATATGTATTTTATATGTGTATGTATAATTTTGTATCCCAAATTAGGGTTATTTCCTTTTACAAAATATTCATAGGTAAATGTGAGATTCTGAATTAGGAGGAAGGAGGGAGAATGGAGAAGGGAAGGAATTATGATAACTATAGTGGTTTGGGATTTTGAACTTTGGTATTTTGGCATTTTGGAATTTCGTAGCCAACCTAGTTAAAATAGTGACTGGTAATAATGCTCCAGAAGGGAAAGCTGATGTCGCGAATTTTGGGAATTTCGTCTTATTACCGCGTCGGAAGGGGGAAATAAAGCCTAGGAGATGAAATCAAATGCTGATCCGTACACTGTTGTCCGGTCGTCGGCAGGAGAGATAAGTTAGTTGTGGCTGTCGTGAACTTACAGACAAGTGCTTCTCTATGCTACTGGCATCTATTTTCATTGATGTCAATATAAAAATAATCAAGATCTTAAAAATTACATTAAATATAAACAAAATAATAAATAACACATCTTAAATATACCCAAAACAAAAATATTTGAAATTAGAAGTGATCTTAGTGATCGAATCGATTTTATTTCATTTTAAAAACGGCAATAAGGCCGAATCCTCTAAACTAGCGATTTTGGCTATATTTCTGCCATTTTTTGGAAGGAAAATAAAACCGATTAAAACTCTTACTAGTGTCCCAACTAGCTGTCTTAAGCTCTTATCTTCATTTATTTATTCCAAAGCGATATATCGCCTATAATCTTAATTTTTAATCACTTTTAAATTTAGAAAATTTCCAAAGTTCTTATTAAATCTTTTGTCTACTTCTATAACTTAACTCTATTAAAAATTTCTAGGAATAAGAAGTAACTTTATCTAAGAAATAAGAAAGAAATTAAAAATTTAATGGTTGCAGCACAATTAAAATTGCATATTCTGTTTCTTTTTTTTTTTTGAACAGATATGAAACCATGTTTTTTTACTAAATCCAGTTTTTTAAAACACAATAAATACAAAAGAAAAAATTAATTGAGGCTCTGAAGATACAAAAATTTTAAACATTACAATCAGAAAATACCAATGATATTATTTTGGGTGTAACTTATAACCATAGTACAATTTTTTTCTACAATAATTATGAACAATCAAGCCAACTAAAATGAATACAATGTAATACTCATAGTGGAGTTGTTTTCTTTATTTTTGTTTAAATCTTGTTTCATATCCAACCAAAAACCTTCGAAACGCTTTAACAATAAAAACGCTTCAAGAGAAATTAAAAAAAACTTTACTTACAAAAAGTATAAAAATAATATTGTACAAAAAATAAAAAAAAACTACAAAATAATTGCACAATAGTAGCCATTTTTAATTTTTTTTTTTGTTCATTTAAATTATAGATTCATCAACATTATCAGAAACATGAAAATTGACAAGATTCTTGACATAATGGAAGGGCAACTTGAACTTGTACCTAAATTATGATATTTTACTAGGCTTATCGGACAATTCTGTTCGTTTATTTTATTAGTTATCCTTCAGTATGCTGAAATTTCTAATATAATAGAGCCGAACATAATTCGGAGGATAAAATGATATAACTCATCTGTCCTTGCAGACCACCGCAGACCCTCTGAGACATATTCAAGATTTGCTCTACATCCTAAACACAATTTGAAAAGGGGTTTAATTTAACATTTTATTTTTAATTAACTTTTTGACAGTTTGAAGGAGAAAATATTAACAATGTACAAGTAGTTAAAAGTAATTAGTCAAAGAATCTGATCCATGGCGTCGTGGTTAAGACGCCTATAGTGAAAGATCTCGGGTTCAAGCCCCGGTCAGATCATATCTAAAAAAAATATGGATAATTTCTATAATTATATTGCACTAAAGAAAAATTATATAAAAATATATATAATTTGCCAATGTAAGATGATGAAATAGATGGCGCACAAAATTTACCATTTTTATGTATTCATAATAATTCTTATCCAATTACTCCAGCCGGCTAATCAGCCGCTTAGTGAATATGACGATTTAAGAAACTTAAGCCAAATTCTAAATGAATTAATCAATGCCCTAAAGGAGTAAAAAGCGCAAAAAAGAATTTATTCGAAGTACAAAATTAATTTACCACCTAAACAACAAGCAGAAATTTCCGGCTCCCTAATAGATTCTTCTATTTAAGGTTTTTTTTTTAATTATACTTTGACTGTTGTTATTAGGTTTAGTGTTGTCATGTTTCGTGTAATTTTTACGTAGACGAAAAGTCTGCAATTTTTATTTTTTATTTTAACAAAAATGTGGTTTAATAAGTATGTCTTTTATACTTTAAAAAAAAAATTCAAGTAACCTGTTTTAAATACTGGAACATAAAATTATTATTAAAAATTAACACACCCAAGTATTCATTCCTTTGGTTGTCCTGTCTGTCACCGAAAAAAACAAAAAACAAAATAAACAAAAAAATATTGAAATAAGTGTGTAATGGAAAACAGTGCGCCTTTATTTTCTTCATTAAAATATACGAAAAAGAAAAATTAAATTTTTATTAACCTGATCGATCAAGTGATCAATTGATTGCAGAACTAACCATTTTTCGCTTATAGGGTAATTTGAATTTATGATGGTTAATTTTTTTTAATCATGTTCTGGTAGTCATTGCCTACTAACTGCGATAGCATCAGATATAATAAATTTTACTTTTTTTTTTGTTTTTTTTAGTTATAACTTATAAGTGATGCCGTTGTTATTTTGGTTTTTTGTTATGATTGTTGTTGTAATATTCATAATAACTTGATCACTCATAAATAAAAATTGTGAAAGAAGAAATTTAATGGCATATATTTGCGCGTGACAATCGCATGTTGTCGTAGTCCCTATTGTTGTCCTATATGATAAGATGCAGTCATATTATATTTGAATAAAATAATTGTGCGCGCGATTTTCGCTTTCAACAACACAATAAAAATCGTATCCTATGGCAAAATAATTAAATAATTGTTTTTGTTTTTTTTTTTTTTTTTGCTTTCATTTTTTAATGAAAAACTTTCCATGTTTAAATTATTTCCAATTAATTTTTTTTTTTTTATATTAGTTGCCAAAAATTAATAATTTTCCAAAAAAAAAAAAAAAAACAGGATTCCATTGATTAAAATTTCGGTTTCACTTAGTTCAATTACTAATAAATGAGAGTGAAAATTTGTCCCTATGCAGGTATTGCATTGAATATTCAATTTATTAATTATTATAAAAAAACAAAAAATTATGGCAATATTAAATAGGAATTCAGGATTCCGAATTGCTGTTGTTTCTACTATAATTATTATTATGTTTACGCTGATTGATATTAAATTTCACGAACGAACGAAGTAAACGAACATAAATGGTTAAACTAAAATGGTAAAATTTTGCACTTGCGTTATATATACTTGATTAATGGTTATTTTTTAAATTTTGGTAAATTTTTCGTAATGTCCATCGTTACCGTTAAATTTACATTTTGTTTAGTAGCATATTCTTTCAGAGTTCTTCTGTTTGTTTCATTTTATTTTTGATCCCATCCCATGACAGTTTCAACTAAACTTTATAATTTAAAAAAAAATTTAAGAGCAAAAATATAATGAGTGATTTCAAAATGTGTAATTTAGTAAATTGCAAATGAAAAAATATTTTTATCTTATTGAAATTGAAAGTAAATTGCAATGACCTTGAATGAAATTTTTGTTTGCCTCCTTTTATAAAGTTTAAATAAAATTTTGAAAAAATGCTTTAAATTTCTTTCAGTTTCTACAATTTTTTGTGTACCTATTAAATTTTACTTAAATTGGAGGTTATAAAATATTTATAGATATTTTGTTTTATTATTTATTGTAAAATTTGATAATTTTATTAAATTTAATAGTAATAATGTTTTTATTTAACAGTCGTTGATGACCTCACGATTAAAGAAACTGAAGCCAAATTATAAATATATAAAAATATAATTTTTAAATTACAAAATAAAATTCTTAAAATGACAATTGCAATTACAATGACAGCAAAACAACTTATGTCTCTACTAAATATTTCCTTACATAGTTGAGCTAACCAAAAAGCGTAATACGGTTCATTCATTATTAGTTTAATTTGTTTAAATTATAATTTCTTAAGTAAGACACAATTTTTTTTTTTTAGAGCCTACAAATGAAAATGAATATTTAATATAATAATGAGTCTTGATAAAGATGCAGCAGAAGTATTTGATAGAATTACAATGAAAGATATACAACCTATTGTAATCAAAACACCATTGTCAAAGCTATGAAGATGTACAAGCTACTGTAATCAAAACACCATTGTAAACCAAAGTTTATCGATGTGCATATTTCCTAGCTGCTTAAAAGAAGCTATATTACCCTAATTTAAAAAAATGGGTCGAAAACGGATTGTGGAAATTATAGACCAATATGTATACTAAAGTTACTTTGTAAAATTTTTTAAAAAGTAACTAATATGAGAATAAGAAGCTTTATTAACAAAACAATAGGGTTTGACAACAATCAGTATGGTATTTAAGAAAGTAGTGGAACCGAATCAGCTGTCAGTGCAACAATTAAACAAATACAAGAAGCACTTGATGAAGGAAAATATGTTGCAGCAACTTTTGTAGATTTAACTAAAGCAATTGATGTTGTAAAACAGGAAAACTTTTAAATATCATAAAGGATATGGGAATAAGAGGCGTATCAAAAGATTTATTAAAATATTACTTAACAAATAGAACACAATGTACCAAAGTCAACAACACACTGAGTGACAATCCACTTATAAAAATTAGAGTACCACAAGGATATCTAATACTTGGCTAACTATGGAATAATCTCAAAATAAAATATTTATGATAATGATACAAATATTGTTGTCAAGGCAAGCACTCGTTATGGTTTAAAGACTGTATTAAATGAGAACTTGGATTTGACTGAAAGCAAATTAACTAATTATGAATATTAAAAATAAACAGTTATATGATTTTTAGGCCTGATCTGAGAAGCGGTGATGAAATTAACATCAAAACCAACAATCAATCAATAATAAGAACACATGATGTAAAATATTTGGGTGTAATTGTTATCATAAGATCAGGTGGAGTTCCTAAAAGAGTAGCTCAACTCATCCATAATATATTTTATCAAAAATTAGATATAACATTACGAGCTGGAGCTATTGCTCAAGTTTTCATCTAAATCAAATTGATACAATAACGAATAAAGCAGTAAAAATCTTATATAAGATGGATATGAGATATAGCACAAAAAAACTATATATAGTGATAGAAGAATTAAATATTTTTGTCAACTAATCTACTTCAAAAAGTGTAAATAATATATAATGTTGTAAACAACAAACTAAAGTCAAATTCGATACTAAATAAACGAAACGAAATACATAATTATAAAACAAGGAACAGATTAAAACTAAATATTACCAAAGCTAGAACGTCCACTAAACACATTAGTCTGAAAAATAAAATTAATTTATAATTTTAGAAAATAGGAATGATAGCATAATTTATAAGTTTAATTTTAGTTTTAAAAATTAATATTAATTTAGATGATAAGATTAAAATTAATTTAATTTGTTATACACAATGTTGAGACTTTGGGGTCTCCTAACACTATTTCTTGAAAGTTTACTTATACAAAATTTTGGAAGCCTATTAAAAAAGTCTTGATTCAACGATAGGTAAACTTATGATGGAAATTCAAAAAAAAACAAAAAAAAATTTTTTTTAAAACTTGAACTTATTTATTTAAGTTTCTATAGTTCAAACCATTTGGAAGATATTACGGAAGAATTAAGCTTCGCTTTATCGTTTGAGGTCTCCAGATTGAAAATATTTCTATAATAATTTTTGTTATAGCTTCTGCGGATTTTAGCGGTCAATAGCTCCGGGATGGTTGGGGCTATACAAAAAAAAATTCTTCCATGAAATTAATTTTTTGAGATATCTATGTGTGGTTATAATTTCATTTCTTTATTTCAAATGCTGTAAAAGTTTCGTTAATTTTACAATAATTAATGTGTTCAGATTTTAATATACCTTTAATATAATATTTCTCTTTCTTTTTATTTAATGTGCAAAAGTCGCAAAAAGTTCTGTTTTTTATACAGATTACCCAATAGAAGTCAATAGAAAACTGTTATGGAAATTGATTTTCTTTTGAGTCAAAGTAGTAATTCGAAATGCAGAAGATTGGACTAAATTGTTTTTTACCAATTGGCGTGCCAATATGAGTCAGCAAATTCTAAGTCTGCTAATTGAATCAACTCCGTAGTCAAAAAGCAATACGTATACAAAATTTGAATTCATTACAGTTCCCGACTTGGCAGTCTGTCAGATCAAAATAGTTAGTCCAAAAATACTCTCCATACCAAAACACCTTTATAATAAACGCGGAAAAAAACCAATGATAATCGCAGAGTTCAGTAGTAATATACGCTACAATCAATTAAACAAACAAACATAAATTCGCTTTTAAAGGTACATTTCAAATCCATTGTTCCATTGAAATTACTAAAATATCAAAAAAACAAAATTTTATTTTTCTACTTTCGTCATATCACCTAGTTATCATTGTGATTAAATAAATGAAAAAAAATATGATTTAATAACTATTCCTAAATTCTTTTTAAAACATATTCGTTTTTTCTCCACAACTCATTTAATTTCAAGCCATCATTCATAACTCATTCCCAAAAAGATTTTCATTCATAACTTTTAAATTCATTCACAAAATTTAATAAAATATACGAGTATGTAGGTATTAAAAATATATTTATTTTTAAAATTTTGTTTATTATTTCGGCATTTTCTGTACTTAATCAAACTATTAAATCACAAAATGACTCCATTAAAAATTGTTTTTTGTTTTTTTTCTGATCTTCTCCAATTTTATTTTTATTTGATCTGTAAACTGCGACAATCGGATCTGAATGAATCTCATATTTTATTCCTTATTTGTAATAACTTTAATAGTTAATACCAAATGGAATTTAATGAAAAATTTTGCGATTGCGGTCACATTTCACAAAAAATAAAAACAAAATAAAATTATTAACGTGAATTAAATGATCAATAATTGTTAATTTATAAAATCGAAAAAAAAAATCGAATCGTTACCGCCGCTTCTATATACAGCAATGTAATATAAAATCATCAATAAATGTACTCAATTAAATAAAATTCAAACGAATCTGTAATTATTATTTTAAAAGATATTTTTGCTTATATTAAGTTATAAAAATTGTCAATATTTTTTTTATTATTTTTTTAATATTTATGCATTCAATTTTTTAAAACGTCTTTCTCCCTTTTATTAATCCAGTACAGTGCAAAATATCCACTACCGAAAATGATTTACAGAAGAAACATAACCTAAAAAGAAAAAAAATTAAAAACATTTTTCAACTAAATCTGAATCTGAATCTGAAATTGGAAAAAAAAATTATGAATTACTAGCTTTATATTAAAATTTAAGTGGTCAGGTCAAAGTCAATAGCATTTATCATAGGTTTACATTATTTTTAAACGAACCAAACGTATATACATACTTACAAGAATCTGTATAAACATTATTAAAACTATACTGACATTTATGCGCCTTTGTAAGTTGTTACTTTCAAGTATGTCCCACGGTATTTTTACGGAAAGATTAAGATTATTATATTAAGAAAGAAGAAAATAACTTAATCAAGAGCATAATATTAAAACAATTCGAGAATGGAATATTTACGGATGCATAAATTGAACTCATAATGACAATTTTTATTCACTGGTTTAAAGAAATATAACAACAACAATAATAAAATAAAAATGAGAAATGAATCCCAGAATATTAAAATCCATAAAAAACGAGGAAGATTATAGTTGCCCTTGTCAACTTTTAGATACCCGTGCTTACCCACTAACCGTTATTTATTTATAATATATAACGGGTAAGTTAATTTTTAAATATCATAAATGCTATTAGGTATAAAAAAAAATATAAAAAAGTAAAATAGTTAAAAAAAAAATTAACTTATTATCCCATAATTTTTGCTTAAAAAAAAAATTAAATTTTTAATTCATTATAGGTACCATAATTTTTGGTTAAAAACAAAAAAAATAAAAAAACAAAAAAAATAGCCCACCCCAAAAGTTGGTCGAGCGATGTCCGACTTTGCCAACTAACTTGCCCTATTACTTTACCTGCCCAGTTTTAATTTTAACCTCGTAGCTTCATTAGATTCACAGTTATCGAATTGACAACTTTGTATGGGAGCTGCCCGAATATGGGGTCGTAACATTTTGAAACTCCGAATTAGTGCTCGATTCTTTATATAACTAACAGTGTGTAATTTTCATCCTCGTAGTATACTCAGTTTCCAAGAAATTCATATTGGTGCAAAGAAGTTGTATGGCAACCCCCCGCAAATGAAGCCGTAAAATTTTGAAACTTCATATAAGTGCTTGATTCATTATAAAACTAACCGTGTGTAATTTTCGTCTTTCTAGAATAATTACTTTTGAAGAAATTTATATTGGTTTAAATAAGCTGTGTGGCAGCTCCCCGAAACCTTGGTCTGGTCTTAACCAAAAAGAATAGGGAACCTTAAAAATGTCCAAAAAATGTTTTGTGTCAATTTCAAAACTCTAGCTCTAATTTTTCAATTCTATCTCTTGTAATTAATTTTTAATTCACGAATATATTTAACCTAAGCAAAGTAAGCATCATATAATCATATTGATAAAATGATTCATTCAAAATATTACACATATACATATTATATGAATATACATATATAAATTATTTATGGAGCCATTTACTTAAAAAAAATCTTTGTGTTCTTTTTTGCTTATCTTAAAAAAACTACGCATCATTTAAATAATATGAAATTCTAACTCGTTATCTATTCAAAAAAAAAAGTAAACAAAAAAACAAAAACAAACAAAATTCATATAATTTCATATTAAATACACGGTGCATAGCAAATTTTCAAATTTTTATATGAAAATGTTGGAGTTAAAAAAGTTAGCTGTTCGAGAGCTACCCGAAGTTTTGGTCCGATCTTAACCAAAAAAAATAGGGAACCTAGAAATTGATTGAAAAATATTTTGTGAAAATTTCAAAACTGTAGCTCTTTTAGTTTTTGAGTTATCGTGCTGACACACAGACGGACGGACGGACGGACGGACGGACAGACACACATAGCTAGATCGACTCATTTTTCGATTCTGAGCCGATACGTACCCTTGACACTATATCTAGCTCGTCTAGATCGATGCGTTACAAACGGAGGAGCAAATCTAATATACCCGATGTCATATATGTATGCACGGGTATAATCATAACAGAGATGTTATGAAATTTTATAGCCAACATACAAATAAACTTCAAAAATGAAATAACAAAAAAAAAAAAAAAAATCAAAAAATATTTAGTATCCGTTTTTAAGGTGCATTTAAGCAAACGAATTACCTGTATTTTTTCAATATTTATGCAAAAGGTAAAGTAGCAAAATATATAGAAAATTAAAATAAAAACACAGAATCACTGTGTGGGATTTAGTTTCTCAATTGGTGTAGAAACCAATTGAAAAATGTTGAGAAACTATTAAAGCTTTGGTTTACTTCAAATGAAAAAAGTCAAATTATTATAAGTAGCCATTTTAAATGTCAATAATGGTTGTGTTCTTTTATCGGGGGTAAACTACTCTTTGCTACTCTGAGCTAATCCTACGTACACCAGACTTTGGGAAAGAGTAGTTGATAGAAGTAGATAATTAAAAAATTTTCCGATGGGTTTAATTTAAATCCCTTAAATAGATTCGAATAGATTATGTTGAATCATATATGTTATTAGATGACCATTAAGCACTTACATAGTCCATTTTAAAAAACGGTATTTATACATTGTGTCATTTGTGTCAGCAATAAACCTTAATTTTTTCACATTATCTTCAATATTTAATGTTTTACAAAAATAAACTTTCAAATGACAGATAGTTTTAAAACGTCAAATGTATGTATGACAATTAAAACTTTATAACATTATGTTCTATATATTCGTGAAACAAAAATTAGGGATCCATTTACAAACTACTTTAGCTACTCTTCAGCTATTTTTTTTTGACAAAAGGAATGCATGCAATTTTATGCAATAATAGTGGGTAGGTTATGAGTGGTGGTAGATTCAGTAATAGTTATTTGAAATCATCAGAAATTATACATATATCCATCACAAAGTGATCCTAAAGATTTTTAAGATTTCTTTTAATTATATAAGCAAATGAAAGTAAAAATTACCCTAATTTTATCTACACTAGGACATAGCTCTAAAGTTCATCATCCAAAGTAACATCAGCTCCTTCATTATTTGTCCTCATTATTTTTTTAAAAAATTAGACGTCCCATCTATAATAAGATACCTAATACAGAACTAAAAATGCCCCATTTGTAACAAAATCAATTCTTTGTGACGTAAACTATTCTACAAACCTGGCTTTAGTAAATTGCTTGAATTATTATAACTGAGATTGCGGAAAATCATTCCTTTGATTATTTTTACTAAATGATCTCGTAAACAATTTTACTTGACAATTTTTGTATTTTTATTATATTTTGGCGTTCATCAGAAATATGATGGGTTTTGATATTTAAATTAAAATGATTTTAATTTTTTTTTATTCATTTGTTTTTTTTTTTTTTGCTAAAATATGAACGTGTCTTAATTTTTTAGTTGGTCTTGTGATTTCTGTGCATAATCGCGGTTTATCTTTTCAGTTGATTAGAATCTATTTTTGAATTTCAATTTGGAACTGTTGTTTTGCATTGATATTGTTGTATACCTTGTTTTTTGTTACCTGATTACTTGACGATGATAATCAACAGGGAGTAGTTTTCATTTGTGCGGGTTCAATAACAGTTACTGAAACCTTTCATAACCCTCATATATTTAATGGTTAAAAATGGTAATTTTTTTGAGAAATTGGAATCATTAAAATTGATGACATTTCAAGACATTCTTTACCAAACTTGAATATACATATGTATATACAACTTGTTTAAAAATTGATAAAAGTTGTGTTCAATTACAAGAAATATACATTATTAGCATTGTTGAGTTAATATATTAAAATATAGTCAGAATCAAAAAATCTATAAAATGGGAATCTCCTAAAGGAACGATGAGCATATTATGCCATCAAACTTAATTGGCTTCTAAATTTACATATAACAGGATTATGTCATTGATTTTATTTCTTGTTTTGTGCGCATTTGGGATCAAGATTTTTAGGGAATTGAGAAATAAAATAAAAAAAAAAAAAAAATTAAAATAAAAACTTGATTTGATTTTATTTTGTGTGTTTGTGTGTGTAAATTAAATGCTCATTTAAAAGGTGATTTGAAAGATTCGTTTTGATGTAGGACTCATGTTAATGTCATAATGATAACATTAAATTTTATGCTGGCGCTTTTTGATTCAAATGAATAACAAATAAAAGAAAAAAGCAATTTAAAGATGTTATTTAATTGATGGGAGCAGAGCATATTGTTATCCCACACACATAGTTTTGCAGCCTCACCAGTTTAGTTTTAGAAGTGGTTGTTTTGAATATTGGAATTATTGCTATTTAAAGAAGCTTCTAAGGGTCTGCGTCAAAATTTATTAAAACTTTGATCTTGATGTTTATTAGCAAGAAATGGTTAACAATAAAACATAAAATCCAAATTTATGGTTCGTGTAAATTTTATGTCTTTGTTAAAAGAGATTTTAATATCGGCTGAATGATAAATCAATTAAAACAATGTTCAATTTTAAAATACCTTATTAAAAGTTTTTTGTAAAAAGAAGAGATGGGAAATAAATACATTTAATTTTTTTAGAAAAATTGTTGTAAATTGTAGCACAAGGGTAGTGTGTTGAAGTTAATGGAGAGCCTTAGTATCGAATACGACTATAGTTGAAATCACGACAATTTGTATTAGAGACTTTCGCTCCTATTGACTGATTTTTATGAACGACTACATCTTTATTACAAAAAAAATTTAAATTAACATCTTAGGTTACTTTGCTTCTAATTTCATTCTTTACCCTTTACTTCAAATAAACTTAAAGAACAGAAGTAAATTTTCTTGTTCGAAACGGGGATATAGTAAAAATTCGCCGGGGAATTATGACTCAAAAAGTAAGACAAGGATCCTATAGAAGATTCTACCTCTGATTATTGAGCCAAAACTTACTCGTAAGTCATAAAGCCTTGACTTCATAAACTGAAAAACTTCGCATACACGAGTGCATAAATTCTCTAGAGAAAAGGTCAAAGTCTCCAGGGAACTTATGACTCCAAGACTTTCGAAGTATCTTCTTTGGAAAACTGTCTTATAAATGGGAAACTAAAATCTTATATCTTATTTTTCTGAGTTATGAAAACCTAGTGACTTTTGGCTTATTTTTTAGCCTCTAAGGAACTGATAACTCGGAATTTTTGTCATATCACCTTCGAAACACCGTCTAATAAATTTACTACTTGAATTTATTTCTCTATTAAATAGGATGATAAATGAAATTACTCTACTTTAAACATTTTTTATGATCAAAACTATTTAATATTTTATATCTTAATATTATCTATCCATTTTCTTAAATAACTTTTTTCAATTTATTTCAAACATATCGCAACAATAAACAGATCAAATCTTCAATTAAAAAATGGAATAAATATCCTATAATAAAATTGCAAGTCTATATTCTGCAACATTTTCTCTGATTTCACATAGCAAAACTGATCGGATTAAGTCCAATGTACAGAAATTCCAGAATTCAGGTAGTGTCACATTTAATATCTAATAAAAATTCATAATTTACTTTAATTACAACTACTGCTGAGTTCAATTCATTATCATTTTTATTAATTTTTTACATTTTTTTTTTTTTTAAATAAAATCGTATAATTTCTTTATTAAGTCACCACCAATTTGAGGTGAATATGGAGAATGAAAGAGACAGCATGTGATTATTAATTTTTAAGCAAAGATTAAAATCTTAATATTGAAAATCTAAAGTTTTGTATATTTCGATTTTTAATTAAAATTTTATAAAAAAAACTGGATTTAATTATTATAAATTGAAATGTTTGTTAGTTGAAATCGAATATCAGAATATTTTTAAATAATAAGTTTTCTAGTTTTTTATTGAAACCATTTATATTAAAAATTTTCATAGTTAAGTGTAGAATGCCTGGAGAATGCAGAGGCATTTACTGGAATGATTAAAAAGTTTTCAATTGATTTTGCAAAGTGATCAGCGGGAGATGTTCACTGTATTGCAAATGCACTACATTGCATCGCACCATAATGCAATAATAAAATTAAGATGTAATCGCAGGATTGAAAAGGAAAATGGAATGGAATTAAAATTAAAAAAAAAAGAAACTTGAAAAAAAATGTAGACATTAAAAATGAATATTTTTTTTTTTTTTTTGTAATAAAAGGGATATGAAAAATTATGATATTAAGTTTAATTATGGAAGAGAAGTTAAAAGTACATTCAGGAACCAGAAGCACAGTTTTTTTTTCTGCTAAAGGGAATAGTACAATTGAAGAAAAGAAAATATGAAAATGAAGAAGTCATTGAGATTCAAGTTAAATGAGGTTGCATTATCGAAATTTATTTATTAATGTTATTATTAATATTAATTTTTATGGGAAAAAACAAAAATGATTTTTATGGAGTCTTGTGTTGAACCTAAAATGGAAAGTCAAGAATTAATAATTTATGATCATCGATTAAAATTTTTAAGATAAAACAAAAATATGTTTTTATTTAAAAAATAAACAAATAAGTTCCACCTTTTCTTTAATATTTATGTGGAAAAATGGGAATGTTGGCGTTTCTTCGGTACTTTCAAAACGATCGTGCGTTTCTTCAATAATGTCACCATATTTATATATAATTTCATAAATTTAATGTAAGCTTCCTTTTTAGGTTGGATTCTAGGATTTTAAAGGATTTTAAGGGTGTATATTTAAGATTTGACTATTAAAAAGACCAAAAATCAAACCTAGAATATTAATTTATGATCCAATACAATTCTTCAATTTATACTTTCTTTGTCTGTATTAAAAGATTCCTTTTAAGAATATTGAAACAAACCTTTCAAGAATCATTAAAACCAAAAGAATTAAATAAAAAACATCAAAACAGGAAGAAGAATATTTTCTTAATGATCAACTTTAAATATCGATCGATACCTATCAATTAGTGTGAAATATAGAGCAAAAATTTCATTTAATTCCTATAATATTCAACAGAGACACGATCCTTTTCCAAATAACTGTCCAGACATTTAATTTAAGACAATAGAATTAAAAAGAATAATCAAAAAAAGACCGATTTGAAACAAATAAATCTACAATACAGAAAAAAAAAGGAAAGAAAATGGGTTGAACCGATACCATGACATCAGTAAATAATGAATGACTCTTATAGTTATTACAATAAAACAATAAAATGGAATCATCCACGAGTCGTCATCCTCATATGAAAAATAAGTAATGAAAAAAATCAAGGGTTCTTAAAAAAGCACATTTTCAAAATTTAAACAAAGATCCATAGTAAGTTTTGGATAAAGAGTGTATTGAAAAAAAGTTTATAATGAAATTATTTTAGAAAATTAATTACATGAGAAAACTTGTAAAAAATCAAGGGATACTTTCATCAATGTTAAGAAAACTCTTTATATTTCAGGAACCGCTTTATGGCACAGTGGTTAGAAAAAGGCCCGGGTTCGAATACCAGTGAAAGTGAAAAGCTTTTTGATTTTCGAATCAACTCAGCTATCATTCGCCATTAGGTTCAAATTAATGGCTTAATCAATAATTATATATCTTTAATAAACAATACATTAAAAGAACAATATAAACAAATGAAAAATATAAACAAATAATTTAATTGAATAACATAACTCACAGATATATAACTCAAATACAAAAATTATTACAATATAAAAAAAATAGAAAATCTAAGACGTTTCTACATGCTATAAAGCCAAGTACTATTTGATGTTTGAATTCTATGTGGAATTCATAATTTTTCTGATACCAAGATAATTCTAATACCACGAATATAATATGACCCCCTGTTCCAACATGTACGTATATGGATTAGATAGGCTTATTAGCCTAACAGTTGAACAGTTATCGTTAGTTGAACATACAACTCCTAAACAGGGGTCTAACTTAATAGTGTTCTTATCCTCCTCACATAATTTCCAATTTCTAACTTAAACAGTTTGGAAAATATAAGGGTTCGATAATATTGCAAAACTTGAGTCTTGTATATCGGTAAACTAAATAATCGTATGGCAACCCTTGGGATTTGTGTTACATATATATATATAAAACTTATAAGTACAGCTATCGTTTAGCTCATTTTGAAAAAAAACTTTATTGAGAACTTTTATTATAACAAGGATTTTTCCCGATTTATATAGGATATTTCCCGATTTTGGAGGCTGTTGCTCTGAAATGGGCGGGGCTACAGAAAATTATTAATTTCTTTGATGAAATTAATAATTTACACAATACCAGTAGTCAAAATTTCTTTTATTTATTTCGAACGATGTAAGAGTTTTAGAAATATATGGACGGACAAATAGAGTGAAACTGTATAGGCACATTTTTTACTATTTATTTTAAAATATGCTAAAATTTTTTTATATTTTAAAATTCTTAATTTTTTAATGAAAAATAAAATAAAAAAATAACACCCTACACAAATAAAATTCTATGTTTCCATTAAAGATTTTTTAACTCTTGGACACGAAACAAATTAAATATTGGGACCCATTTGTATAATTAAAATAAAATTATATGTAAAGTAAATTTATGAAATTAAAATTTTGTGTTTTTTTGTTTAAAGAAATAAATTTTATGCTAAAAATGTTGAAAAGAAAACAAATGATTCATAAGTACAGTCATTAAATGACATTTTCATGCCAATCTAAGAATTCATAAGATGGTAATTTTATATGCAAATATAACGAATCAAATATTAGTTGGTCTAGTAAATTTTAAGATATTCTGATTTTGTTCCGATTCCCTCTTGGACTAAAATGCCCCTGAAGAAGATAAACGTAAATATTGGGACATTTACTTTGCAACAACCCTTTTTATTGTTTCATGAAATTTCCATGAGGGTTAAAAAAATATTTCGAAATCATATAGTTAGCGAAATCAGGTTTAAAATTACTCATTCAATAATAGCGAAATCAGGTTTAAAATTACTTGTTTAGCGGGTAAATAAAATTAATATTCTTTTGTTCTAATAGAACTTCCTGTTACGACCGGTTACACGGGGGATCTACCGACAAAAGCACAGGCAAGACGCGTATTATTCGAAACGGTACCATTAGGGCAGCGTGAACATTCTCTGCTATGAAGCGTTTAATTACGGCCGCTCACGCAAGATATTGATTATGAAAGTCAGATTATGAAAAATAATTAATGAAGCTGTTGAAAATATTCTGATTTTATTGTTGATTAAAAAGAAACAAGAGCCCCAATGGAGCTATGAACATGTAACTTTTGACATGTCTCCGTCACAGAAATCATGTCGAAATATTGAACAAGTTCATAATATTTTCAAATAGTAAAACGAATTATTGCGATCATAACACCATACAGTTTATTAATTTTTTATTTCGTTTTCAATGTAGGAAAATTAAGTCATTTTGGATGGTCATAACTGATGACATGCACTTCAATTAAATCAATCATTAAATTAAATTGACTAAATAATAAAGCAATTACGTTAAATTGTTGCAAAACTTAAACATAAGTTTGGGAAAAATTTATTTAGGACAATTTTTGAAAACATAATTTCTTTATTTGCAGTAAAATATTTTTAGCAAAAGTTTTTGAAAGAGTCCAGATGCTGTGAAAAATATATACAATGTTTGTACTAAATATATAACATTTTAATTTATAAATTTTCTGAGAACTGATCTGTTCCACCATACTTCTATTAAACATGCATCTTGGGTTTTTTTATTGAAAACAATAGAGAAAAATAAGCTATAAATAAGATGTTCAATTACTTGTACCGCACTAGTGTTAAGTTCAAATCAATTTTAATTTAAATTTCTTTTTTAGTAACCGCTTATATGAAATATAATTAGCGGTAGGTATTGTTTCGCACCAAAAATTGAACCATGAGATTTTTGTATATACGCTTTACTCCGGTGTGCAGAAACTTATAAAACGTGATTTTTTAATTATGGATGTTGTGCTTTGTGTATGTATGAATGTATGCATGCATGTATGTATGAATGTCTGTCTGTGCAAACGTGTACAGCTTAAACGGCTGAAAAGAATGCTTCCAAATGTCATATATAAGGTTTTGATGTTAATGTCTTTAATTGATAAGCTTAGAAGTTAGTTAACTCCAGGAGGCAGTTCTCTAAGTAGTTTTTTGCGAATATTTTTTAAACCAAAGCTACAATTTTAACAAAGAAAATCTTTTGATCCGACAAACTTTTGAGCCTATTTAATTTCATATGTTTTTAGTTCCTTAAAAAAATGTTAATATATCTAATCTAAATATAATAAAAGACAAACTGCTGCTGACCAGCGTGTCCTATGTTATGTTAAGTGTTATTCACACATGTAAAATAGTTCTAATTACAAATCCTTACATTCAAAAGAGAAAGAAAAAATGAAACTGATAAAATGTAAATTATGAACAGAAAAATAAAATCAAAACGTATGAGAAATCTGTTAACAGGCTGACACAGAAAATTTTAATAAAAACGTATAAAGAAATTTTTTACATTTCAGTATGTATACTTTTATTTAAATATCACTTACAGAACTAATAACTATCTACAATTTGTAGTTTTTATTTTTTATAAATATAATAAAAGACGCTGCTGCTGTTGCATTATGTTAATGTTAAGTGTTATTCACACATGTAACATACTTCTAATTACAAATTCTTACATACAAAAGAGAAAGAAAAAATGAAGCTTATAAAATGTAAATTATGAACAGAAAAAAAAATCAAAGCGTATGAAAAATCTGTTAACAGGTAGATACAGAAAATTTTTTATAAATATAATAAAAGATGCTGCTGCTCTTTAATTATGTTAATGTTAAGTGTTATTCACACATGTAATGTAACATGTAATGTTATTTAGTTAACGAATTTCCTTTTATTGATTCAGTAACGCAATAGCAGGAAAAAAGAATATATATAAAAAGAGAAATTAAAATTATACCTGTCGTCCGACAGGCTTTTTTACTAGTATGTTAATATTGTTGATAACGCAATGCAAAATTAAAACTGGACAAAGATTTTCTGCTTTCTAAAGTCTAAATGATAAGCAATAAAATGCTTTGGAATCTTTTAAAAATCTTCTTTTGATAAAAATTTTTACACAATATGCAGGCTAATAATCTATTAAAGAATTTTTACATTGAGTTTTTCCTGTAATAGCGGTTAGTTCTGTGGTAGACACAGCATATTTTTTGAAATACTTTGAGAAATTTTTCACACTAATTTCAAGTGGTAAATAATAATTCCTATAAATTGAATTCTCAATAAATCTAAATTTAACAAAAAAATATTGATGAAAATCGTTTTTATTTTGCAAAACAATAAAATATAAATCAAGTGCATAATTTCAAGATCAATTTATTTTTAGATTTATTACATTATGGCAAAGTGTTAAATTGACTTCTAACAATGCAATTCAAAGTGTTTATGTTAATGTTTTCGAATTCTTAAATACTTGATGTAAATAAATAATCGCTTTTAAGAAAATGGGGTGAAGATTAAAATTAGCATAAAAATTTCTATTCATGGACCACGATACACATAAAATTACACATTTATTTGGAAATTTTCAGGAAAAATCTATATTGGTACAAGCATTACTTGATCGCCATGCAACAGATTTATTAAGATCACAATAACGATGACGATAAAAAATTAAAGCAAATGCGATTAGGAGTACAATATGCCCTAAATAAATTTGATACAAATTTTTAATACTAATTTTTTTCTTTTGTACTAAACTGAATGTTCCCCTGAACTGTTTTTGTTCTTATTTATTTATTTTATAAGTTATTGTGTCCCAGCCTCTAGACACACTATTAGAGAAAAAGTGGAAGCATATAAAACCATTAAAATAACTCAAAGCAATAAAAAAAGGAAAGAAAAAATTGCCATGAACAATTTAGAAAAATATTTGCAGTACAATATTTACACAAATATAATTTGGTGTTATATGGAATAATTTTGTTGTCCGTTAAACTGGAAACCGTAAAAAGACAAATGCAAAAACAAAGAAAGGAAACCATTCAACAGGACAAAAACAATATAGTTGTGATCAATTCATTCAGTTTAGTGTATATTTTATAACAATGGGAACACTATATTATAATACGGATCAATCGATTACCTGCTATAGAGTCATAATGTCTTCTGTACAAATTACTACAGTACAAAAGTACTCCTATTCTACCTTAAGAGTGATTGTAATAAATTTACGTCACGAATATGCCTTTAGGTTATGCAAAATGCATCCCTCTTTATTATGCTTTTGCATATTCTGAATTTTATATGCCTGATCGTTTCTGATAATATTATCTATAAGTATATGTATGCACATATGTACCCTTTCGTTATGGTTTTTGAGACTATAGATTTTGTGCAATTCATCGGTTCAAATTTACTTGGTCCCCTTTGAAATTCAAATAATATAAATTTGGTACCAGTATCAGATAATGAATGATTGGAAATCTGCATAATACACAACAAAATTTTGTCCAACTGTATGGAGGGATGATTAATTCAGTAAAGATCACAAATGACTGATAGTTTTATTTTTAATAACGAGACTGATTTTAAAGAATTATCGGGCGTTTATGTTAGTTTGTTGTTGCTGTTGCTGTTTTTATACAGTTTTAGTATAGGTTTGACCATAACTGATTAGAAAGTGCGGTATTGAAGGTGGATATGCTACAGATTTTTATTGAAAATGTTTCTGTATATTTTGTATTACAAAAACAATTTTATGTTCGGTACAATTTTTATTTTTCCTTTGTCGGTTCAATATCTTCTTTTCAAGTAATTTGGTTTAGAACCAAGTTAAGTGTATATCTAAAATACCTACATATGTATATATACTTGTATTTAATTATATGTGAACAAATGAAATAGAAAGAATAAGAAAAAGTGAGCTGGGAAAAAACACAATTTGATGCCAAATCATGATTTGTTAAGTTCTTTTCTTTTAAACTTTGGTAAATGGGTACTTGTAACTTAGAAAACTATTTTTTAAAATGCGGTAATTTTTGGAATTCATACAAAACATAAGAATTGAAAGGATAATAAAAGAAAAGGATAAAGGACTTTTTAA
Source organism: Dolichopus griseipennis (assembly GCA_963082915.1). Lineage (NCBI taxonomy): Eukaryota > Metazoa > Arthropoda > Insecta > Diptera > Dolichopodidae > Dolichopus > Dolichopus griseipennis. The sequence goes on from OY720441.1 coordinate 367,349,724, forward strand.
AGGATGTTTAATGAAAACTAAACAGTTACTTCACATTAGATAAGTGGCATTTCTAGAAATTTAAGTGTAGGTATAAGTGGTGGTGCAATTCAGTACTTTTAGGTAAGAATAAAGTAATAAAAAGGGGTCAAATGTAACAGAAAGTGTGTAAAAATATAAATCTTAAGTGAAATTCTTTTCGAAGAGTATATAATAATATATATGTAAAAATGTACATTATAATAATAGAATGTTTAGGTAAACATATTGTGGTTAGATACATTTTATATTGTTGTGATTCTAAAGAGTTTAAATAGCTCTTAAATTCTTATAGTAATTTACATGCGTCGGCTTTGAAACAAAGTTATTTTCAGTTTTTTAAACACTAAGGAAGAAATAAATTTCGACTACAAGTTTCAATTCATTTTTAACAGAACTCTTATGTCTGCTTTAATTCAATCAAATACTGAATTGTACATAGTATGGAGAATGAGAATTTTTTATTGTAATTTTAAATTACACAATTCTAATTTTAAAAAATCTGCAATAATTGTTGAGGAAAATTTTCGTTGGTTTTGAAGTATGATATACTGTAAATGAAAATATCGGGGACTTTTTTCTGGAAGAGTTCAACTATGCTTTAGCACTTTTCTGCAACTTGTTAATATCAACAAAAGTAGTCCACTAACAGTATAAACATTAAATAAAAATAAACACCAAATAGGATCAAGTATAGATAGTATTTTAATTTTACATTTTTTTAATTTTTAGTCAATTGTAGGAATAAAAAAAATGTATTCTGAAAGGAGCACAAAAAGTTTTGAAACGGCCATAATTATTCTTAAGAACTAACTGGTTTTAGGACATTTTCAAAAGATTTTGTAAAAAAAAAATTTAGCTTACGCTGGTCCGAGTATTCTCCAACTTTGCCAAATAACTCGCTCTATTATTTTAATCGCCCAGTTCTAATTTTAACATTGCAGCTTTATTAGATTGAATTGACAACTTTGTATGGCAGCTCCCCTAAACTAAAGCTGTAACATTTTGAAACTTTATAAAATTTCTTGTCCATTATATAACTATCGTGGGTAATTGTCATCCTCCCAACGATTTATGTTTTGGAGAAATTCATATTGATTCAAAAAAGTTGTATGGCAGCTCCCCAAAAAGAAGCCATAATATAATGAAACTTTTGATAGCTGCTTGTCCTAATTTATTACTAGCGTAATAAATTTTGAAGAAATCCTTTATATTTGAGTTATCGTGCGGACGGACGGACATACAATAGCTAAATCGATTTATTTTTCGATTCTGATCCGATCCATACACTTGAGTCTATATCCACCCCCTCCTTCTCTGGATCACAAACAGAGAAACCTTTTGTGCAAGGATTTCATAAATTTAGCACTAAGCTGAAAACAATTTAATTAGTAATAACTATTTAATGAGTAACAGCCTTTCAAAACCGATTAAAAATTCTAATAACTAAATGACAATTAATATCAAGATGTATATTTAATAAGGACGTTTAGTAATCGGCAATATTCGGAGTAATGCAGAGACTGGGTATACGGGAAAAACTAATAAGACTCACCTGCATCACACTGAAAAACACCAAAGCGAAGGTACTTGTACAAGGTAAACTTACTAACTCGTTTAATATAGATTCTGGAGTAAAACAAGGAGATGCACTGTCCACGTTAATCTTCAATATTATGCTACACTATGCAATAAAAGAAATTGATCCAGGGACTACTATTTTTATTAAGTCATTCCAGATATGCGCATATGCGGATGACATAGCAATATTCGCACGTAATAGAAATGTTTTGAAAGAAGTATGTACTAAGCTCGTTGAAACCACGGCAAACATTGGTTTAGAAATAAACGAAGATAAAACGAAATACTTCATCAAAACCAGAACGCCTAGGAATGCAGAAAATCTTCATTTACAGCACTACACTTTTGAAAACGTGACACAATTCAAATATTTAGGTGTTCTTTTTTCAAATACAAACGACTCCTCAATAGTAATTAAAGAACGAATCAGTGCTGCAAATAAAAGCTACTTCGCGCACTCAAAACTTCTAAAATCCAAGCTTCTAACAAGATCTACAAAGCTCAAAATATATAAAACACTAATAAGACCAATCCTTACTTACGGATGTGAAGTATGGAACTTAAAAGTAGCAGACTGTAAAATGCTCTCAATTTTTGAGAGAAAAATATTAAGAATAATATACGGGCCAGTCAGAATTGATGACAACATTTACAGGACAAGATTTAATCATGAACTCGAAGCACTGATACAACACAAAACCGTTATTCGATTCATAAAATCGCAGAGAATAAGATGGCTAGGCCACATTATCCGCATGCCGAATGAAACAGTCCTAAAGAGAATTTTCATGCATCGTAAACAAGGAACCCGAGCGAGAGGAAGACCAAAAAGCAGGTGGTTGGAAATGGTTGAAGCAGACTTAAATACCATGAATGTTAGAAATTATAACACCCTAGCAAGTGATCGAGGAGAATGGAGGAGAGTAGGCGAGGAAGCTTTGGCTCACAGAGGGCTGTAATGCTAAGAAAGAAGAAGAAGTAATCGGCAATTTATAATACTATAAAAAATTGATTGAGTTTGGGTAACAAATGGATAATATTGCATATTAAGAATATAGATCACAATTATTTAAAATCTGAATTTTTTTTTTTTAAATTTTAAAAAGTAATATTTATACAAAACGTAATTTAAAATAGTCAAAGTATTAAGAAAATGTCTGAAGTAATTCGGTATTGCAAAGTAAAAACTGTGCAATTGATCAGACGTTTTACTAATAATTATAATAATATTGTATTTCGACACCAATGTTAACAGCTTTTTTAAATTGCATAAAGGTTATATTTTTCGGTATGCTTCTTAGTATAATTAGTAATTTGTATTAATGAAATGCGAAATTTAAAAAATTCTCCATTACTTATTTATGCACACGTTCATTAACTGAAAAGAAAATTTTCCAAAATATTTTTTCATTGGATCGGATACAAACTTAGAACTTTAAACTGTTCGTAAGTCTTTATTTATAATGTAGAATTACAAAAAATTAATGTGCTTTCTATACTTAGATTGTTCGGTTCAAGTTATAAAAGAATCTAAAGACAATTTAAAATTTAATTTTTTTCGTTCTGGTCTAAAATTTAATGTCTTTCATAATTAATACTTTAAAAATTTTGTATCAAATTATCAGTTGGAATAAATTTATATTTAATATCTTTTGGTGCACCAATTTCATCGTTGGTGTCAAACTAATAAAAACATTCTTTAACAGTTCCATGTTTTTGTTCTTAAACGCTTAATTAAAGTCTGCGTTGATTTCTAAAGATCAATTTGAAAATTTGCATATCAATTATTTTGTTTCTACAATTTTATAATAAAAAAAAAAACAAAACAAAAACAACAAAACCGTTGAACAAAAATATAATTGTAGTTATAATCAAAATTCGATATCCGGTGTAAAAAAGAGTCCAAAAACGGACGACAAATTTAAAAACTAAACATACAGCAGTTTTGTACATCTGCGAAAAAAAATTTGGAAAACACGCAATATTTTATTATGTTGTTACAATCTTTCATAAAATTTTCAAAAGTGTCCAAAATGTAATAATTTTAACTGTCAACAGTTTAATTAAATTTAATTAGTAGAATTCAAATAACTGTGACAGGTATTCGTATCATAATTTTTATTAAATTTTTTCTGATATCTTTACTTATCGTAAAATTTTATTTACACCGCCAGATATCTTCAATTAGTAATATTAATAAAAAGTTATATTCTTATGACAAATTTATTCTATACTCTCGTATTTTTTTTAAAAAAAAATTGAAAAAATTGTTTGGGAGGAAACACTATACATGTGTCAATTTTCCGTCAAAGTGTTAATATATCAAATTTTATAATTTTATGTTATTTTTATGCAATATTTTCAGTTTTAAAAATTGTCTTTTTTGTTTTTATTATACTTCATGCCAAAAATAAAACCGAAAATTATCTTAAATTTGTAAATTTAATAAAGTTTTAATTAGAAACTTTAATATAATAACACCTCAATTACGTAACTATATATGTATTTAAATAAATTTTATTTTTACTTAGTCCAAAAACTTGCAAAACTTATCATCAAAAATAATTTCTATTTATCATTTAATCGTATATTATAAAATTATTCGTTTTTTATTAAAATGACGATGTTTGACAATTTTAAGAATTGCGAAAATATTCTGGTAAAATAAAAATTCTCAACATGGTACTAAGGGTAGCGAAAAATAGTAATAATGAAAAAGAAAAATTTTTCAATTCAATTGAAGTTATTGACAGCTTTATAATGTCATATATTTATTTTGATTCTTCTGGTTATACCGTTTGAAATTTGTAAATTTTTTTACCTTTTGTCACCTCTAAAATTTACGATTTTTTTTTTGTGTGTGACGAAATGTTAAGAACTTCACGTTTGTCAATAATACCATTTGGCAACACAATAGCAACTATATTGACATATCAATGAGATTCTCTGAGAAGGAAGATTTTATGTCAGAAAACTAAAATTTATGCAAAATATTTTTATTTAAGGTTGAAAAGGACAAAAAAGGCGTAAATTTTTTTCCAAATATTTGAATTTTTTTTATGATTTTTTTAAAAAAAAAAGAATTCAAAAGAATGCGAATGTATTTCTTTAGCGTGATAAAATCTCAAATGATCTGTGAGGTGTCAATTTGATCAGAACATAAAGTAGTCAATAGTTTTATTTGAAAAAAATATTTTTATGTCGACATAACAATAAATATGTGAATTGGATTATAAAATATTTAAAATCAATTGGAGTATAAAAGTTGACATAATATACGCAGTAAAAATTTCAGAAGTTTTGCGAATAATTTACATATTGTAAAATGTTTTCCGGTTTAAAGGAAACCAAATTCTTAGAATATACAAAAAACCGTATATATCATACATACATATATGTGTATCTGTAAATAGAAATATACTTATTCGGATTAAATATGTATTTAGTGAAATTTTGCGTTTAATGTAATATTTTAGTTATATTAATGTTAAATATAACCTTCAACATTTATATTAAAATTTAATTTGAATTTAATTAATTTTGAAAAATGATTTAAAATTAGTTTAATTTTTTGCGCTATCCGTCTGTTTGTGGAACAACTTAACGATACAAATGTTTAGGGTTGCCATACGATACTAAAATTTTGGTTAACGATACTAAAATTTTTGTTTGGTAGGAGTAGGTAAACACATTTTTTTGTGACGCCCTCTGTTCAGGAGCTTTAAAGGCTCGAAAATTTAAATTTTGCTATTTTCAAACACCTTTAACTTGAACATCTGTTCAAATATTTTAAAGTAATATAAAAAATTTGAAGGTCCAACATTATATTTTAACATACGTTAAAGCTTTTTCTTAAATTTAAAAGCGGTTCTTTAAATAGAAAAAAGTATCTCTCAGTTTTAACCATTTTTGCTTAGATAGTAAAATTCTAAATCATGAAAAAGAAAAATTTTTCAATTCAACTGAAATTATTGACAGCTTTATAATGTCATATATTTATTTTGCAGAGATCACGCAGAGAAGTGTAAGACGAGACAGAAGGAAACAAATAGAAAACCGACAAAAAACGAAGCTAAAAATATTTGAAACAAACGTCAAATCAGTACTTCTATACGGCTGTGAAGCATGGAAGGTAACCGCCAATATCACCAAAAAGTTGCAGACGTATATAAACCGTTGCCTACGTCGTATCTTAGGAGTTCGTTGGCCGCAAATCATTACCAATACAAACCTGTGGCAAAAACGAACCAAAAGATGATTGAAGTCAAGATCCGAATGGCGATGGATCGGACATACCTTGAGGAAACCAGAAGAAAACATTGCATGGAAATACTGTGATTCTATTAATATATTTTTAACATTTTAATATATTCAGGAAATAAAATCGTAGTTATATGGTAGACTATTTAGAATTACATGTATAGAATACGTTCTGTCTGTAAAATGAAAGAGGTTGTGAAATTAGCGATTGTAATAGGTTTCAAATTGTTCTGACTATATATGAGTAAAAAGTAAATCTATTAAAAATTCCGTAAAATCCCTATAGAAAGAGCCTTTGATGTCAAGCTGCTGGAAAAACAACATATTAGAAACAAAAACATCAGTTTGCCTAGTTTATATTGGCTTAGGCACATAATGTGCTTTTTTATGACTTTAAATTATTCACTATATCTAAGTGAGGAATGGAAGCATCAAAAAGTTTTTTCCGAGATTTCTTATACTAAAAAAAATAAGAATAAAATTATTATTATACTTTTTAAACAATTAGCTAGTATTCAATTTAGTTATGCCACTTAGAAAATAAAATCATTCTTTATTTAAAACATTATTGATACAAAGTATGTGGAAGGTGATAACAATATTTTGTAAAAATTTAATACTTGTTCTAATACCATAAAAATAAGAACTTTCTAAAAAATCAAATATACAATACAAGTCATAAATTTATTTCGTTCCCATTATATATTTCATATATAATTCATTTTAAATAAATATTAAATTTATGAATAAAACTTATACGTATAGATATATAAAATTTTCATTAACATTTATGATCAAATAATATTTAGTAATAATGTCGATCATAAAAGAAAGAGCAAAATTTGATCAGCGTGATATCAACAGTATCTAAGTTGTTTTTTTTGTTAATTAAAATACTCGCAATGTACCAATTTCTCAAGATATGATTTTATTAGCAAAGGTAGCACTATAATCAATTCTAAAGTATTCAATGGTAATTGAATATTTTTTCGAAAATCACTTTATCGAATTATTCAAATGTTCAAATCTCATTGAATTCGGAATGCTGAATTTAGCACAACCATTACAAGGCTAATAGGTTGAAGTATTTAGCACACTCAAGACCGGACAATTATTAAGTAGATTGCTCAAGTTTTAAATTTTTATATATTGATGGGGTTGGGGTGGAAATTTCGATTTAATAAATCCCGATTTTAAGAAATCTCTTTTTTAAAATCGCGTTTTTTAGAAAATCTTTTTTTTATATTCTGGAAAAGGCCGATAATTCAGATTTTGCATCCAACTCTCGAATCCTTCTAAACGAGATTTCAAAAATTAGATTTTCTAAACCAGATTTTTTAAAACGAGATTTTCCAAAAGCGCGATTTTATAAAAACATTTACTAAATCGACGCCGACACATTTTATGACGCATTTTAGCAATCCGAAAAAAATTTGATATACGTTTAGAATATAATTCAGAAAATTTATGTTGAAGCTTCAATGAAGAGCTGTCGGTAGAGTTCGCATTCCAAATAGTCATGTTACAAGAAACTTTCACAGTAAATTAACTGCACGAATTCGAAATAATTGAAATTATAAAATTTTACTTATAACCAGTATCTCTACAGTAGAAATTTATGGTATAACAATGTATACTGGGAAATCATAAAGTAATTAAGATAGCGGTTATCCATTAAATAAATAACATGACTACTATCTTTATTCTTTAGAATGCATTTATTTTTTTCTTCATTTTAATTTTTAATAGTTTGAATGTTATTTCGATATATTGAGGTTCAGTTCTATATTAAACTGAAAAAAATAAAAGTTTTTCATTCCTCTCAATGTAATTCATCAATGGAAAGTTTGTTTGCTGTTCTACTGTCATTACAAATCAAAAAAAAAGAGTTGATAATTGCTATGATTAGTGGCATTTAACTTGCACTGGTTTCATACTTCTTCTTGTAATTTTTATGTTATGTTTGGAACGTCCGTTTATCATTTTCTTACAAATGCGTCTTGGTCTTCAGTTCAGCATTAGGATTGATTTGGATTTGTTTTGAAATTGAATCAATTGCATAGTTTTCAAGGTAGCAAAATAGAAGTTATATATATATAAGTGATAAGAATCTTTTCGCTTATTATGTATTTCTTCGTTAGTTTGAATTCTAATTTACCAGGACGCGTTCGTTTGTTTACTTCTTCTGTAATCTTAATTTAAGTTTGGTGTTCTCCCAAAATTTTTTTGTGCTTAATTTTTTTTTTATATTGAAGTAATGATGGGCTATTAAAATTCCACCAGTAAAGTGAAAATGCAATGAAATGGTGTAATGAAATTTTATATAGTTATATAGAACTTTTAAGTTGGTTTGTGAAGATAGGGGTTACAAAAATCATTTATTATCACAATTGTTAACAAGTCGTAAAAACTAAATGATATTTTAATAAAATTTATTCCTATATATTTTTCTTCATATTTTGTTTAAAAAAATGCAATAAAAATTAATTTTAAAATGGTGTAAAGATAGTTAAACTTTTGGTACCTATAAATTAATATTTGTTAAAATTTTATTGGTACTAAATTGTTTATAATGGTAAATATTTATTGAAGTAAGAGTTTAGTTCAGGTTTTTCATCGATTTAAAATAGATGTATTTGTTGTTTAAGAAATCTGAAAAAAATGTTTTAGGTTTTATTGTATAAATTGGGTCGCAAAGTGGGTCGCAAAAGATAGAGATTTAAAAAACTATCCAGAACTACACATATTAAAAATTCGTAACTAGCTCCCCGAGGCATTTAATCAACGGAACTGAGAATATAGTCTGGAAAAACGAGTTTGGTTCAGAAACATAAAACAAAACAGTAGTAAACATATGCTGAACCCATATTATTTCCAAATTTTCATATGTTTCAAATGTTTTTATGAAAGTGTAACTTGAAACTGTAACTCTATCTACCTAGTTTCCGTTTGCTTCCGAGGTAGTGCTTTTTTCTTAAGTTCTTTACATCCAGAAATAAACTTTGACACTTCATGTTTATCGATTTGACCATAATATTAAAACAATATATTCCGTTAATATAATAGTTTGATTTGGGCCAACTTTAATATAATTAATGGGTCGCGTACGATATGTTATGAAGTAAGAATATTTTTTTAAATTAAAAACTGTTAATTTTATTCTAACGGAGAAACTATACCTTTTCAGTTTCAAAATGAGAACAGTAAACCTCAATATGAGAATAGTAAACTTCAAAATGGAATAGTAACTTTCAATATGAGAATAGTAAACTTCAAAGTGGAATAGTAACTTTCAATATGAGAATAGTAAACTTCAAAGTGGAATAGTAACTTTCAATATGAGAATAGTAAACTTCAACATGAGAAATGTTAAAATCTAAATAAGAACAGTAATCTTTGTGATGATTTTCAATAAATTGTTTAAATTTTAGAGAATAATTATAATTTTGTTTTTATAGTAAAAATAAAACCCAACAACAATGTCTACAAAAATTAAAAAATTAGAAAAACAATCTAAGAAAACATAATTAAAAATTTAATTTCTCTATTTCAAAAACAACTCTTTCTAAACACCTAGATTCTCTCTGTTACTCGTTGGAATACGTAAGATATGAACCAGAAAAGGGAAACAGCCCTGAGAATAAACAAAAAAGAAAGGAGTTTGTTGAAGGTCTATTGGAATTTCAGTCCCAAAATAAGCCAATCTTGTTTATGGACGAAAGTAATTTAAATATTCATATTTCACGAACGCGGGGTAGATCTTTGAAAGCAACAAGGTGCACCACAATAGCAGCCGGTTCAAAAGGCGCAAATGTACATGTAATAGGCTGTATAAGAACAATAGGATTTATTCATTATGAAATACGAAGAGGTTCCTTCAAAAAAGAAAACGCAAAAGAGTAGATGGAAAGCTGCCTTCGCCAAGCAATGGTCAGACATGGTGAACCGGTTGTGATCGTGATTGACAATGCACCATGTCACAGTAATATTGAAGAAGTTTTATTGAAGCAGAATATCAATGGAAATAACATACTGGGACTTGGGCCTATAGCCTAATGTTTAACCCAATTGAAAATGTGTGGTCTGTATAGAAAGCGTATGTTAATACGTTAAGCATTCTTAATACAAGAAACAATTTAACTATCAAAGAACAGAGAGTAAGTGCCTTAGAAAGCCTTATGGAAGAAGGCCTTCAGACAATTACACCAACAATATGTGCCAATTGCATCGAATCCATTCAAAGGAAAATACCTGCCGGTATTAACTTAGAAAATATGAAGTATTAATAAATCTAATTTTTTTCTAAAATATTTGGTATTTCATAATTTTTTTAAATAAAAATTCTCAAATTGAAGTTCACTACTCTCATATCGAAGTTTACTATTCTCATATTGAAAGTTACTATTCCACTTTGAAGTTTACTATTCTCATATTGAAAGTTACTATTCCATTTTGAAGTTTACTATTCTCATTTTGAAACTGAAGAGGTATAATATAATAAAATATAATATAAAGGGACTTGAAATATAAAAGGAATATAAAATGTAAAAGGATAATATAGAAGGAGTTACTTTTTTATATCAGAGCTGCCACCCCCGAACCGGTTTAATTTAATTATTAAAGCTAGAATTGCAAAACTAAATTTTTTCTTTACAACTTAAAAAATATGGATTAGATATAGCAATTATTTTTAATATCATAAATATTATAATCAACCTAATATTTGTAGGTTGATTCTAATATTTAAATAGCTTCAAGCTTATATTATAAATTTTTTCAATTTCTCTACATTAATTGAATCAATCATCAACCAACCTATAAATTTTATTCAGGTTTAATCAAAACATTTTTCAATAAAATAATTTTCATCTGAATGGTGATCTTTATTTCTATTAATCTCTTAATTAAACTTTAATCAAATATCACAGCACATACATAAATTGATTAAAATCTCAATTTCAAATAAACGCTTTTTGTTCAATTTAATTCATCCCAATATAATTTGTTTAAACAATTTTATTTGAATACGACAATTTAAAACAACAAGTATGTACGGAGCCTTTCCATATATCACAATTCTTTCAAATTTTAAATCGGTCCGAATAATCCTATAGTTCTTATTACTTTTTTAGTTCCATTTTAATCCTTTACAGTTTTGTTTATCTATAGATAAAAAAAACAAAAATAACTTCATTTATTCCATTGTGATTTTCAAGTACCTTATATTGAATTTAACAAATATTTGAACAATGAATCCAGTAGAATATACAGTAGTTCCATTCAGAAGCGAGAAAAATAAAATTTGTTGTTTTTTTTTTTTAAATTTTTGCTTCAAAAGAAAACTCAAGTATTTCAAAAGATTAATCTAGGATTAAAAGTTATAAAAGAAAAGAGTTAACTGAAAGGAAAATTTATTCATCAAAAAAATGTAAAGAAAAGCCAGGTAGCCGCCAAACATCTCAAATTGAATCTAACCAAACTATATATACGATATATATGTATATAAACCAAAGAAGGATCAATTGAAACTACTGTACTTGAAATCCAAATAAAAAAAAAAACAAAACATTCAGATTTGAAAGATTAATAGATACATCTCTATATAGATACTCTTTTATAGACACTTGGATATCTTTTTGAATTCATATATTCATAATGCTGAAATATTGTATTTTATATTATGTTACCAAGTATATGGTTTTCAGTATTAATATGATTGATCTCTTTGCAAACCTATCATCAGAATTTATTACTAACAATTGATTGGAAAGTCTTTGTTGTTATTCTTGTTTTTTGTTTTGGTGTACCAATATCGAAACTTGGATCAGTAGTTTATGGTTCATATAATATGAATAAAACGAGGAAGATTATAGTTGCCCTTGTCAACTTTTAGATACCCGTGCATACCCACTATGGTGTATAAAATAAACCGTAATTTACTTCCCTTATACATTTAACTCATTGCCCCATAATTTTGACGTAAAAAAAAAAAAAAAATCACAAAACAAAAAACAAAATTTTCATTCATTGTCCCATAACTTTAGCTTAAAAAAAAAAAAAAAAAATTAACAAAAAAAAAAAAAAAATCACAAAAAAAAAAAAAAATCACAAAAAAAAAAAAAGTTTTCATTCATTGTCCCATAACTTAAACTTAAAAAAAAAAAAAAAAAAAATAAAAAAAAAAAAAAACAAAAAGAAAAAAAAAACAAAAAAAAAAAATTGGCCCACCCTAAAAGTCCGATGGTCCGAGTGATGTCCAACTTTGCCAAGTAACTTGCCCTATTAACTTACCTGCCCAATTTAAATTTTAACCTTGTAGCTTTATTAGATTCACAGTTATTGAATCGAAAACTTTGTATGGCAGCCCCCCGAAAATGGGGCCCTAACATTTTGAAACTTCATATAAGTGCTCGATTCATTATATAACTAACCGTGTGTAATTTGCAGCCTCGTAGTATAATTAGTTTTGAAGAAATTCATATTGGTGCAAAGAAGTTGTATGGCAGCCCCCCATAAATGGGGCCCTAACATTTTGAAACTTCATATAAGTGCTCGATTCATTATATAACTAACCGTGTGTAATTTTCATCCGCGTAGTATAATTAGTTTTGAAGAAATTCATATTGGTGCAAGGAAGTTGTATGGCAGCCCCCCGAAAATGGGGCCCTAACATTTTAGAACTTCATATAAGTGCCGGAGTCAATATAAAACTAACCGTGTGTAATTTTCATCCCCGTAGTATAAATAGTTTTGAAGAAATTCATATTGGTGCAAAAAAGTTGTATGGCAGCTCCCCGAAGCCTTGGTCCGATTTTAACCAAAAACAATAGGGAACCTAGAAATTGTCTAAAAATGACTTTGTGTGAATTTCAAGACTCTAGCCCTTTTAGTTTTTGAGTTATCGTGCTGACACACGGACGGACGGACGGACGGACGGACGGACGGACGGACAGACACACATAGCTAGATCGACTAATTTTTCGATTCTGAGCCGATACGTACCCTTGACACTATATCTAGCTCGTCTAGATCGATGCGTTACAAACGGAGGAGCAAATCTAATATACCCGATGTTCATATATATATGCACGGGTATAAAAATAAGTTCTTAAAGATAAGCATACATTCAGAATCCTTTTATAATATTTTTTTTTATACTGGGAATAGGGATGCTGAGAGCTGTAAGCATAGATAAGAATATTCTGAGATACTTTAGTTATATGTTTTTTTATAGCACCTTCATATAGTTTTCACATTCATACATATATCTTTGATACCGAGATTTCGTTACCTTATCTTTTATGGGAAGAAAACAAACAAACAAACAAATAAACATCAGAAAATAAGAATTTATGAGATATTTAATTCTTTTTTTTCTTCACTTTGATCTCATCTTATACTCCACTATCAGAACACATTTTATATACGATATTATTATTATCAAAATTAAAAAAAATAACGATAAAACAGGATACGTTTTATTAAAACCTGAAAATTGCAATGTAAAAAAAAATCTGGGAATCAAGAAAATATTAAAAAAAAAAAAGAAAAAACAGAAACTTTAAATATCCCATAGCGTATCGCGTATAGCGTTATCGTATTTTGTTTGTTGGTTTCCCAAAAGAATATTGACTTTAACTTTGAAAATCTCCCGCATATCATCTCTGTTAAAAATTTTTATTTTTTAAGTGGTTTTTGTTGCAATTTTCGATTAAATGTTGTTCTATTTGTTGTTGTTGTTGTTATTGTTTTTTTTTTTTAGAAAATATGATCGATGGAATGATTAATTTGCAATTACATTCAACTTCCTTTGCTTGAAGGGCTGCCGACATTTTATATCAAATTATATTTTTTATATCGGATATAAGATTTATTTAAACATACATATTGATTTAACTGGCTGGCTGATCTAGAATTTTGATCTGGAGTAACAAGAAGTAAATTCAATTTATTGATAATTGTAAAAAAACTTGTTTTTTTGATAACTATTTCTTGTAATTGTTCTGATTCTATATTTTACGTATAGTTTATAAGTCGGTAATCTAAAGTTTAATTTTAAAAAGTTAAGAAAACATTGGATTTAAAAATATTGAATCTGGGATATAATATTAAGATTAATGATATTTAAGTCAATGGATTGGGTTATGTTATGTTGGATTATGTATGATAGTTTTTGTGCACTGTAGCATCAAACCACTTATAGACAAATTTAGGAAAAATTTTATATTTTATTTTCAGTATTTTAAACTAAATAAAATTTATGTATTTTTTTACGAACAACCCTCTACCACATACAATGTGATAAATAAGTGATTTAACCTTTCCTTTACAAGGGGTGGCAGGTATATATTTTATATTATGATATAAACTATTATTGATATACTAGCTGTCAGCCCGTCACAGAATGACGGAAGATCAATTGAAAGAAAAACTTTTTCTAATTAAGAACTATTTCTAATTTAATTATATACATATACATATATTAATATCAATACCATTTTCTTAAATAAAATCGAAATCGTTACATTTTGTATTACGCAGATTATGCTTCGATTGTAATAAAGATTCAGAAAAATAAAACAAAAACAAATGACTGATATAATTTGTAGTTGCATTTAATATGCAGTTGCATATTAAAAATTTGAAGATGAATAAGTTATGTGGTCTACCTTTTGTATGCTTTGAATTTGTTTAATTTGGGGGTTCATTAGTTCAAATCCCTTTTTCGTGACATTTTTTTTAATTTCAATTAATATTTTTTTTTATTGAATTACGTTTTTTTTTTAAGTTTTAAATATTAAAAATTAAATTCGATAAATTTGTTTGTTAATAAAAGATTTAAAATTTTTTTATAAATTTATTTTGTGCCAATAATGATCCATTTCTCCACCTATTAACTTTTCCATAGCCCAATATAACACTTGAACGGTATTCCGATTGCACCTGTTAAAGTATTTAATTACTTAGGTCTTATTTTGGATAATGGTATTAGATGGAATAATCACATTGAGCACGTTTCTATTAAAATTAGCCCAAACATTTTTATATTGCGAAGACTTAAAAAATTCCTGAATACTGATATGCTGCACATAATTTACTGAACACATATTCATTCAAAATTGACATAATATCTCAAACCAATCTGGAGTGGAACTACACAAGCCAATTTAAACATAGTTAATGCACTATATTAAAAGACAATTAAAGTAATACCTAATTATGAGAAAAGATTTCCAACCAACTAGTTTGTTATTTTGATAACTTCTCAAGCTTCAGCAATATTTGCATGTATGAGTTGTTTATTAAGCGTTCAACATTATTTACAACGAAATAAAACTTTCATTTTTATTTCATTTTACTTATTATAACTAGAATTTAGATTTAATTATTTCAGTAGTATTTAGTGATTCATTATATTTCATTTATAAAAATTAAATCTCTGTGGGTACCTTCAATCAGCTGTCACTGGTATCAGGAAGTACGCTGTTGTTCCATGTGTTGCAGTTGTACTCAACTGTTTTGGTTCTGTATTTATTTTTATTTGTGTTTTTTTATAGTATAGAATTTTATTTTGTTTGTAAATAAATAGTGTTCAGTTTTTTTTTTAAATAAATTAAATTAGATTTTTTATTTATAGTTTGCGCATTAATTTAATGTGGTTGATTTTGTAGTTTAGTATGTAAATTATTGCTAGTAAAAGAAATTTATTATTCTTATGTTATTTTGTTGATTAAATATGTTTTTTATTATGTTTATTATTAGTTTATTAGTGAAATTATTAAAAGAAACATAGAATTGTAATATTTAAGGTTTTCCTGCTGCTACTTGAATTGTAGATTGTTAATTTCGATGTTTCTTTATATAGCATTGCCGTATTAAAGTCTCAAGCGTAATTGAATAGTCTTCTCCGTGATTTAAAAGAATGTGAACTCTGTTGATTAATAGACAATGTTATATTGGATGTGTGACATTGTATGGGAGTTGAAGATATGATTTGCCGTTTTTAAATTCAGTTTGAACCCAGTTCTTTTTTTTGTTCCTATTAGTGACGCGATTTTATTACCGAAGCTTCCTAGGTCTTTGTCTCATTTCAGCTTCTCATCTACCATTAAGCCAAGGTATTTGTATTCCTTTATTTTCTTAATGTTCTCATCTAGTAATTTGATTCTCGGTGAAATATCCTTCGCTCTCTTGAGGTTGAAAATCATATATTTAGTTTTAGAGCTATTAAGTCTAAGTTTATGGCCAGTCTCCATTCATTATATCTTTTTAAATCCCTGTTGATTACTTCTTCCAGTTCCTGTTTGTTTTTAGCACAGGTAAAGAAGACAGGTATCTTCAGCAAAGATGACATATTTGCCAACCAACCCAGCTTCTTTGACTGATGGATGGTTGAATGGATGGATGGATGGATCTTTATTAAATAGGATCCTAGATATATACAGTCACAACACGTGAAACAAGGCAAATTTCAATTAGTGTTATGAAGTTTTGAAAAAAAGAAAAGGGAAAAAATTTATATATAAATATGTAAATATATCTTTGTTAATATATTGGAAATACTAACTGCTTTTTTTTGGAATCGAACCCGTAATTTGTATACAACTCAGACTCCGGCTCCCACCTAATAATTATGAAGCCGGCTTCGATTTCACTGATATCTAACCATATAACGAATTCTCATGGCAACTATTTGGTAATTTGAATTGGGACGCGCAAATCAAATGATACTTAAGCACATACTACAACTTGCCTAAATTCAAAACGAATCTTTTCAGATTCATTTGCAATCTATCCCCAAATTCCGCTTTTATATCCAATTTCCTTCCCTTGCCAACTAAATTAACATGTTATGTATATAGGAACCGTTCCTAGCGTCTAGTTAGTGCCTAAAAAAAAAACAAAAAACATATTTTAGTGCGTACTATAGATAGAATCATTTACATAACCCTACGTAACTCTAGTTTGTATTATTATTTAAATTTTTTTGTTGGATTATTGTTGATGGCTTATTTTGCACTGTGAGTTTTAAAAAATGTTGGACTTATTTCTGTCAGTATAATTTTTGAATATTGTTTGGTATTTCAATATTGGTAAGTTTCCTCCTGTGTTATAAAATTTCTTAATTAATAAAGTTTATAAGAAAAAACCCACCAATACCATAGCAAAAGAAGCGGCTTCTCCTTTTCATTTCATTCCAATTAAAAATGTCAATTACAAAATTGATAACATAATAGAACTCTGATCGATTTCACTTAAAATCAAATACAATTATATAAAACATAAGTTCCTCAAAAAACAATAAACCCATATAGCTCGATTCTTAAAAATATTTCTATTCAATATTTTAATCGTAAGGTTCCAATTTCAATTTAATATCTAATCTATTCTTTAAAACTATCGATAATAAGGGTCCATGGATTGGCGATAAGTTTTAAAGAAATAAAATTAAGAAATTTTTGAAAAATAAATTGGTTAAGATGTCATTTCAATAGGTACAAATTTCAAAATTCTTAGCTGGACATTTTATTATACAGTGATTCGAGTCGAGTCCATATTGTTTTTCTTTCTTATCATTTCTTATGTGCATGTCCTAATCACAGCATGATTCGGACAATTACATAATAAAAATTTAATAAAAAAAATGAAAAGAAAAAAAAAAGTGTTTGACCAGTATTAATTTTTAAAGACCCATTGGGTACCTTATTTTATGTTTTCTTAATAATGGCAGAGTTTCAAGTCCATATCGTTTAATGTTTGAGGAACAAAAAAATATTTAATAAAATGTCTCAATTTCTGATGAACTGATGAGGCAGTTTATAGGCCAAGTGATTATTCCTTTGTTCCAATATACAACAGAACAAAAGATTGTAGCAGGTTAAAAATAATTTTTTAAATCTTTAGGAATACAATATCATCTTTTTGATTTGCTGTCTTTATTAATCTATATGGTAGGTTTATAAGGCTTAGAAGATTCAGTGTATTAAATCTGAATCAAAATCAAGGTTTTATTTTTCTGATGATGATCCAAAATCTGATGGTATACTTGTACAATATTAAAAAGGAAGCGTTTTGCGCGCGTTTATTATTTTTAAGTTATTGTTATAAATTGTATTGTTTGTTCCTTGTCCTGTGGGTGAGAAATAAAATATCAATAATTGTTGTTCATTTTATATTATTTCTTATTTTTTTATTGTATTTTTTGTGTTTCCATTCTTTGTGCGTTAAATTGTGGCTTTTGTTTCGTATTGTATTGAATCTCCAGTCGATTGTAAGTTTTTGAATTTTACAGGAAAAAATAAACAAAAGAAAATATCGAAAATAATCGAAGACATAATAATCGAATTGAAATATAAATTAATAACTTAATTATTTCATCAAAATTCAGAGTTTATAGTCTTTGCGTTTTGTAATTTTGAATAAAATTTGTTTAAAATTTAAAATAATAAAATTTTGATATGCTACCAAATATATATATATGTATATATACCTAATATATTTTCCTTAATTTTTTTGAAAGTTTGGTGAGGAAAGGGCTTTATATTAATTTAAGAAAAACTCTGTTTTGAACTTTAATTATAAGTTACAATATCAACTGTCGATTGTTTCTTTTCATTTAAAAAATCTTAAGAATTACAACAGGTAAAAAGTTGATTAAATTTTAAATCATTAAACTATTTTTAATACAGGTTAAAATTAAATTTTCAATTTCTTATGAAAAACAATCCAAATTTTTAAAATTTGTTTATCAGTTTCTGTTTGTTAGAATTAATTTTTTAAAACTTAGTACAATTGTTAAAAATACATGGTGCTAGAAGAAGTATTCTTATGTAGATTGTGATTTGGTACACAGGGTAAATGATTTGGAAAATTGTTTCAAAACTTTTATCACTGCTATCTTTAAACATCTTCAGACTAATTTCATATTTTACTAATACTTTCAACTCAATAACCTTTTCTATTGAACTTTAAGCATTTTTTGATTGAATCAACGCTTTTTCTTCACTTGATATCATATCGATATTTTTTTAAATCGGCGCATTATACACGGAGGAAAAACTTTAATATATCGGTGACTATCGTTTACATAGATCGTATAAACTAAAAATGTCTCGCCAAATTACTCTTCTTGGTATAGTAATAGAAAATCTATATACATGACGTCCTGTATATCACACAAAATGCAGTTAACTGACGTACGTTATGTTTATACAATTTTATTGGACAAATGAAATCAAGCGCTTCTTATTTCGTTTAAAGTCAACGTATTGGTTTATGGAATTTGCACGGGTCCTATTTTCATATTTAAGTTGGAATTTAGCAGTTACAATCTTCCAATATGTTTTAGTCAATATGTTTTTATTGATTATTATACATGCATACAAATAAAGTCACGGGTATGTTAAAAATACTCCACCTTTTGTAACGCAACGATCTACACATGCCGGATATAGAATAAATTGTATGTGTGCGTGTTCATAACATAATCACAGTTTTTAAATTCACACAAAGTAGTTTTTGAACAATTTCTGGGTTCCTTATTGTTTTTGAAAAATTTGGATCCCATTTTTAGGTAACTGGCATACAAAGTTGTCAATTTGATAACTCTGAATCTAATGAAGCTACGAGGTTAAAATTAGAAATGGGCAAATAAGTAATAAGGCAAATACGTTGGCAAAGTTGGCAGATATAATATCTTATTATGAATTTTATATTTTAAATTTAGAAACATTCTTAAAATTTCTATGATTTTAAATAAAATAAATTAATTAAATAAAAGCATAACGTGATAAAACTTTAGTTAATTGTCATTTTACAAAATTGTCAAATTTCCACAAAAAATAACTGTATTAGTTATTAAATTAAAATTAGAATCCCAATTTGGGTTCATTCTTTACTTAGTATTCGATTAAAAAATTCTTTTAGAAATTCTTCTACTAATTTGATTGCACCATTTAAAATCGTTTAATGATTTCAAAAGAAAGGCCTACCGCGTGTTGAATACTTTGTTATAGAAATTTCATTATTTTACAGTTTGTGAGGTCTAGATAATCCAGAATGTTTAAAAATATTTAGTCTAAATATCGTTTAATAGCTTAATTTATTCTACAAGTATTTGAAATATTCTTAATTACTTCTGTGAAAATTTGAAGTAAACCAAAATATGTACCGTAAATATGTGTCATCGCTTACGTATCATGTCATGTCGGCATCGTTCTTTTAAAAGTTCTAAGATTTTGTCCTTTGAAAATTACTTTTACAGGAACTGAAAAGAATATTCCAATTTTTACAATACAATTTTAATAAAATGAAAATTCAAGAAGTGAAATTAAAAAATTTTTAATTTTAATTGTTTTTGGACTCATTTTTTTTTAAGTTTTTTAACATTTCGATGAATTTTATTTAATGAATTACATGTCGCCTGCAGATATTTTAATCCTTGAATTTTTCTTTTTTTTTGGACTTTTTCATCTTCTTATCCCAGTCATGTTAAATCATTAAAGTGCAATTTTTCATCAAAACCAAAAAAATATTTATGTTATATGTATTAAAATTGGTTTGAATGAAATTCAATCTTTTAATGTGATTCAACAACGTTCACCAAATAAAACATTCGGATTCACCTACCAAATTATTTCACGATAATATTTTGGATTATTATGTTTTTTTTTTTTTGGAGGATTTAAAGCCCATAATTAAATTATTTCCCACTAACAATTTTTGTCTCTTAAAATGAATGAATGGCATTGTATTAATTGGTATTATTGGGTGCAATTATAATTTTTTCTTTTTATTTTTTGGACATTGCAGCAGATTAAGTTTTGGATTCATTTAAACCAAATATTAAATCGCTCACTTTTACAGTGATAAAGAATTTTTTAAAATTGTATTGGATATTATATAGAACCTACAATAGGAAATGTTCTGTGCTAGGGGATATTTTATTAAAATCATTATTATCATGCATCAGGATCGTCTTTCACCGCACAGAAGCAAAACTGATTTATGTTTTGGTAAATAGCTAGAAGCTTGTACAAATGTATAAATATTCTTCCCAAAAATTTATTTATTATATTTGTGGTTTTTTTGAATTTTATCTTATTTTTTTTTGGACATCATTTAATTGTTCTTCAAGTCATAATATTTAAAGATATATTTAAAAAGGAAGGCTTCTACAATATAAATGATATAATTATGATGAGAGAAAAGAACGGAATCAAACGAAGATATCCAAGTTATAATAATGGTTTTTAATTTTTTTTTTTTGGAGTATACATAGTGATGAAGTAATAATTCATTTGAGTGTTGGTTTAAGAGACAATCTTTATTGCTTCCGAGAGGCTACAAAATCAAAATTAAAATAAATAATAAACACCAATGAAATGAACTTAATGATGAAAGGATTAAGGAAACCTAAAAATATTCTTAAATATTATTTTATTTTTATTATTTTGATTTCTTAACAATTTCGGAAATAAAAAAAAAAATGAATCGCTTAAAATATTAACGTATATTATGTATATATTGGACGCTTTAAATTTAATTGAATAAATGCCTCGCGCATGTTTTTATTTGAGGTTATTTTAAAAATCGCACAATTCAGCGGATAAATTAAAAGAATATTTTTATGTAAAATTGATGTCGTCTGATGCGGTTTTTCTAAGACAAAAAATTCTTAGAACTGTCAAGTTAGTTATTTAAAAAAAAGTAAATACACTGATAAATACACCTGTGTTAAACACATTTTGGGTACCTATTTTGATAAATCTATTAACATTGCGCTGCTTCCATATTTATTATTAACGGTACAGAAACAATTAGCACATCTATAATATTGATTACCTTATATATTAATACGGAATATATTAAATATGTTTTTCATAAATTACTTAATTACTGTTTAAAATATGACCCCTAGTTAAAATATAGTTTTAATATTTTACTCATATTAACACTTGGCTATTAAAATAACAACTAAACGCGATTCCATCATAGCTACTGTCAGTGTATTATTTTCTTAATCAGGTGTTGTTTTTCCCTGAAAAATTCACATGACAATTAAAAAATTGTTCTATTTTTATGATCAATTCCGAAGGGATACATCATTACTGTAATGTTTTATTATTCGGATTTGCCCTCTATTTATAATGAATTTTAAATAATATTGCGTGCACAATAAAATTTTTAATAGATTTTGTTATAGATTGCCTTATGTGGAAGGGATTCCAAATGAAATGTAGGACGATTTACTTAATGAAATTGGTACAATTTAATATGAAAGAGAATTGTTTTTAAAAATATTTTAATGAATTACTGTCAACCGACCCTCGATAAATTTTTATTGATGTAATTGAGTTTATATTGGATATTTTAGTAGAAATGCCCTCGTCTTTTTACATTTAAATTAAATTAAGGGAAGAATTGATGTTTTGTAAATTGAACATTTAGGTCGGAAGGTTTTTTGATTTTTGCACTGTTAATATTGCACCATATAAAGTCCATGTTAATTATTATTCATCAATTGTATAAGTTTGTATTAAATTGGATTGTATTGATTGTTCTTTTTTTAGATTTTAGTTCATTATCAAATTCGATATCCATTTGGCAGCCATTATGTTGTTAAAATTATAAATAAATTTGAATTATCCCTTAAATTTCAACTAAAATTAGTTATAAATTTGTATACCCGTATGACTATAAGTCCAAAGGGTATATTAAATTTGCCATTACGCTTGTGACGCAGAGAAGGGGGGAAGAGGGGGGGGGGGGTAGATATAGTGTCAAAGGTAAGTATCGGATCTGAATTAAAAGCTAAATCGAGACGCTTGGATTAAAAGGCTGACATCCATAACACTTAGGATCATCGGTCAGATATACGATAAAATAATGAAAATAAAAAATTGTCTATTAGATATGATCTAATTACCTGTTAAGTTTAAATTAAGTTTAAACCTGAAACCTTTGGATTGAAATGTCGACCTCCTAACCACAAACACCGTTGGCTGGGCAGATGATTTTCCAAATAATGATAATATAAGATTTCCTACACCATTTTTCTACAATCATGGCTTAGACTCAAATAATTCAATTCGAAATTAGGTTCATATAGAATAGTTTTACTGAAAAATCCCAATATCGTACAACAACACTTTAAACACATTTAAATTTCATAAATTATAATAAAACAATTTTCCATATCGAAATTGAAAATCCATTATTACATTCTGTCGTGGGGAAATTACCCAGAAGCTTATAATATAGTCAATTGATGTTTAAACGAACATTTTATATTTTTAATATAAATGAATTTATTGATCAAACAGAATAAAATGCACTTAAAACATCAAAAGTATATTAACAGCGTGAGAAATTTTTTCACCTAGGACAATATGCTATACAATGTGACTTCCTGTTTTTGGATATTTAAATATTAAAAAATAAATTTTATTTGTAAATGTAAACATCCTTCTTCAAAATGAAATTCAAAATATTAATTTGCCTGCGTGGCGGAATAAACTTAAACCATATATAGGATCTAAACATTTAATAATCCTCGCATAGACAATAGGATTTGTTTGTAAACAAACTAGGGAATTATTAAATATTTCATTTCATTATTTTTAGGTGATTCTATACAATCACCGTACAATAAGTCTAAAACAAAATTAAAAAGAAAAAATATTGGATTTCACGCCTTTTTTCCAGTTCCGTCTGATCATTTTTGCGGTATATTGATCCTACATAGTATTTCCGATTTCCGTTTAGTTTTGTATATCCATGCACACACACACTTTCCGATATTTGAAAACAAAAGCAAAAATAGGAAATCCCAAAAGGAATTAAAAATTCTTAAAATGAATATTTAAAAACATTTTTCTCTATCCATTCTACTTTGCATTGCATACAATTCGAATACAATAACCACAAACTAAAAATTTGCAATACACACTGGCTATACTTTTAATAGTGACCACACTTTTGACCACACGCATCAACTTTTTAAACAAAACACAGAAACAAAATTCCTATTTTTTTATAAACCTCAGATATAAAAATTAAAAAAGAATTCAAAATTGTCAAATGACATCAACCCAGCAATTCAATAAACCTCAAATCAGTTCAAATACATTGAAATTCCGCAAAAAAAAGTATAAAACCAAAACAAATCCCAAACAGGTAAAAAGGGATAAATAGCAATACAATTCAAAACTGGACTCAATACTTTGTTTTTTCTTTTCAACTAATATTTACTCAGGTTCTGATTCTTTGTCATCATTAAAAAGAAATTCAAATTTTTTTGTTTTTTAGATTTAAAAGAGGCGGGCAAGTAATTAGAAGATCTTTTCTTTCTTTTTAATTTCTCATTATCTTTGTTTTTTGGCTAGGGATTTACAATTGTGGATTACATGTGTTAAATTAAAAAAAAACAAAGTATAGTAATTGGAATAGAATGAATATTTTCAGTATATGTTTTTGTAAAACTACTGGGCATAAAGCCAAATTCTTTTTTTCTTTTTGGGTTTTCGGAAGTTTTGTAAGATCAGTAATCACCATGCAGATTATCATAATCTTCTTAGGTAAACATTGAGGTCAAAAAAATAAAAACCACAAAATATGAAAAAAAATATCTTATTCTTTCTTTTAGTTACAAAATTGTGTTTTACTACTTATAAATGGAAAATATGTTTTTATGGGTATTTGAAAAGATCTTCTCTTTGAGAATCTTCGAAATCTTCTTCGACATTAATTTGAATAAGTAAAAAGAACCTTTAATTAAAAATTTGTTCGGTAATAATATGGAATCATGTTGATTTAAATTTTGGATTTGTTGTATTCTTTTTTTTTTTTGCGGTAAGATCAGTGATCTTATGTTATTATTGATGGTTGATCGACATCTATAAGATAAAATTGCACAATTTAATTACTAACTATATATATGTATGTATATATCTGTTCTTTAGTTCGGCTTTTGTATTTTTTTAAAATTTATGATAAAGATAAGATTATATGAAGTGCTATGACATATTCTTAGGATATTTGTCGTCAGATTATGAGATTCTTTTTTGTGTGATCATCAACCGAAGACGATCGGTAAAATTTGTTATTTTTAACATAGTTTTATTATGTCTTGTATTATTGTAAGTTTTAATTGGAGATGGCATTTGTAATTTGACCAAAAGAAGATGATCCGTTTTCAATTATTTCTTAAGATTATCTAGTTTTCAATACTAATTTGTTATAGGCGTGTAATCCTGTTAAGATATTTTTTATAATTAATAAGAATTCTATTATTTTTTAAATTTTTTGATTGTTTTGATAAAACTGTATATGCAAATTGTTATACACTCCCACTGTGGTTTCGGTAAGATAAATTTTTCTTTTTAAATAAAAGTAATTATTAAAGAACCCATTATTACATGGGTATAAAAATTCTTTATTAGTCTCTAGGTTTGAATGCACATATAATTTTGAAGTAAAATTGATTATTAACACGATATGGGTGATAAATTTTAAATAATTTTCAAAAATTTATTTGCTAGCAATTGTATTATGCAATATAATGAATTACTGTAGCTCACTGTAAATGTATGGAGGATTGGAAAAAATAGCATAAGATTTATGAATTTATGTTTCGAACTAAAGGTGAAGTTCCAAGGAATTTGTATCAAAATCACATCAAATTTCAAAACTTGCGGTAGCAACTATATTTTGAAATTGACGGATTTATAAATATATATTTTGATTGACAGATCTTTATAAATAATCGAGAGACTACTAAAAACTAAATTTACGTTTTGTTTTGCATAGAATTCTTATAAGATTTTATTTTGATTTTTTTCATGAATTTGATAATGGATAATATCTTTAAATTATGCGTTTTGATGAAAACCTTAGTTTAAGTCTTTATAATATATTGTTACAAAAGGTCCACCGTTATTATTATTATTACTATTTTTCATTTAGAAAATTTTATGACTTGGGAACAATGATAGTATCGACCAGGCAGCTATCAAACTCTCAAAGTTGCAAGATATCAATAAGTGTAACTATCAAATATTTCAAGCCTGAAATTGACATTTAAATGTAAACAAATTAACTAAATAAACATAATTAGTTTTTTAATCAGTGAACTAAAATTAAAGTAAAACTTTAATTTTAATTTGGTTTGCGATAAATAAAAATAATTTTTTAATTTTTATAATATTACTAATAAAATAAAATAAAAATTAAAATAAATGACTGAGAAAATATAAACTATTAACTGTCAAAGTTGTAATTAGGCGTTATAATTAAAGTTTGATCAACTTTTATGTCAAGGCTGCGATGAAACTTTTATAGTTAATTTCATTGTCTGCATTTGTATTGCTTTCCCTATGTTTAACTAATGAATAAGTACCTAGTTGTTTTTTGATAGCTACGTTCATTGTGCTTTGTAGGTTGCACCATTTGACATTGACATATGTCAAAAAATTTCACCATGCAGATTGATTTTTTTTTTTTTGAGAAAAATGGATTTTCGCATAGTATCTACTCTGAAGACAAAGTCATTTTGACAATGCCTTTCTCTAGTCCTACGGTAGGATTTCTTAGTTTTTAGTCTGTTGATGAAGTTTACACACTACCAATTACAACATGGTTAACGGAAAGAATTCTTCTAACCATTGTTTTGCTTAGAATTCTTGTAAGTTTTAGTAGGTTCTGTTACATTTACAACAGATTTTTACAGTTCCATATTTTATAGTGGCTCATTAAAATTTAAATTTCAAATTAAAAAATATAACTGAAAAAATGTTTGACTGATGAACAATTATAATTTCAACGCAAGACCAATCGCGTGTCATAAGTTTGGCAAAAATAAGATGTATTCATTAAAGGGTATAAAATAATATTTAATTATTTTTTAAATTAATTTATTAAATGTAATTATCTCTTATTAAAATATTGACTTAATAAGTTCTTAGAAGAGAAATTATTTCTGAATTCTGATATAAACTTTAACCTTAATTTTTTTACTCATTCAGGAAACGCTCAACACAAATTTGATAACAATATAATATAATTATTTGAAAGGGTTTTTTTAGTAGCTTAAATTATTAAATCCAAATTGAGTTGTTAAATAAATACAAAATAAAAAAATTTCAATGTCTATAAAGTCATTAAGTTTCTCTTTTCTTTTTTTTCCAAAGTTTGAAAAATATTTGTAAAATTTTACATAACTAACAAATTAGTACGTGGACAATGACCGCATATTTTAACAAATTATTACATACTTAATAACAAAAATAAAGCAAACAATAAATTTAAACCGATCTACTTATAATTTGCAATTTTGCCGCTCTTTTACTCATTTCTCTAAATTTACGCGACATTGTTAAATTGGTTTTAAAGTTTGTGATGTAAGAAAAAACCAATCACTTATAAAAGTGCTTCACGATTATTCAAGTTTGGTTCGGATTCAAAATGATCCTTCAATATCTCAAATCAACTCTAGTGTCAAGAACATCTTATCCCAAGGTTATTATTGTTCACCTTCCATGATAATACATTAGTCAGGATTAGTCATGAGCTTATTAAATTAAAAATCAGATGTAGTGATATTGGCTTTCCGAAAATCCTTAAGACCTTCGGAGCACGACATTAATATCATAGCGTTGCGTGAGTTGTACCATAACACTTTGATTAGTTTATATTTTAATAAGTTATCGATAAGTCAGCAGAAAATTAATCATGTAAATTGATTATGTTTCTTATCCTACACTCAGTATACCCTTATACAGCTGCATTCACTTCTATTTGGTTTTTAATTTCTATTTAGATTTTTGTAGTTCCAATGTGATTCCACCACATTACATCAAACTATTCTCCACAATATCTTCTTTTTGTTTTTGATTTGCCGCTAGAACAATCACAAAGATGATAAGTTGAATGTTAACACAATAATGGAAAAAATTTTGATCGCAATTCTTTCTTTGATCTCCAACTTTGATAATTGTTTCTGGTTTTATTTTTTCGCGATTTTCCTTCTCTAAAACCTGAAGAAGTTTCACTTTCCACTAACAAACCACGCAAGAATAGAAATACAAAAATGGTTTTTTGTCATTTTCTTGACATTTTTAGAGTAAATTGCGGGATGGTAAAAACAAAGTGATAAACGAACTCCGTACGTTTAAGAATTTATAGATGGACAGTGAAAAAAAATGGTTGAAGCACCTATACTGGTACGTGTATAACCTTCTAATAATGACTTTGTTCCATTTATTTCATTCCTTTTTTTTTAATTTTTCAATTGGGAAAATTGATCTTCATTATTGCAATAATAAAACGACATTCTTCATAAACTGATATGGTGATGTGTTGTTTAGTTTTGGTTTCAATTTGATTTGATGCAACAAATTATATTTGGTGAATGGTGACAGTATTAAGGTCATTATCAAGTTCATCAGAAGTATTAATTTGTAATGAATGATCGTGAGGCGGTATTTATCAATATATCAGAAACAGAAAATTAATTAAAATGTTAAGAAAACAAATAGAAATTGCAAGTTGTTGTTATTTTCATTGCTGATTATTTGAACCATAAACCAAGCAATGGCATGCTTCTGCTTCAAATAAAATTGCAATGTAATTTTAATTAAGGAATGCTTTTTCGGTAGCAATTTTAATCAATTTTTGGTTAACAATATTCGCTTTAGGGGGAAAAAAAACTCAAAAAATGCCAAAAATAATTTATTTTTAAATATTTACATTGTTAACCAAAAGTTAAGTTAAAATTGCCTTGGACATGATGACAGGTTGATAACTTTTTTTTTAATAATATATATGTTTTTATAAGTATTGGGGTTTTTACTTAGGATGAAAATACGTAATAAGTATACTTTCACTTAATTATAAAACTGAAGAGTTTCAATAGTGGCACAGCTTAAATTTGGAATATGAAATCAGAATATGTAAATTTAATTACTTAAAATAAGGTGAGATACGGGTTGATAAGAGTTGTTTCTTAAGACTCTTGTTTTTTAGCAATTTTTCATATCTTACGTTTTCTTTTAAAAAAAACGAAATGAACTAAATGATGAATCTTGGTTTACCTAGATTTAAAGAAGATTACATCTGTTAGAAGTTACTCTTTGGTTTTGTTTTTTTTTTTATTTAGAACTGCATGAGAGAGTACTAGTCCTTATCACATTTAGAAATGTCTTAGATTTTCAATATATACAATTCTATTTTGTTTGTGTTTGAGTTATATGGTATTCTCTATCTGTGAGTTAGTTTATTCAATTAAATTATTTGTTTATATTTTGTATTTAGTTATATTGTTATATTAATGTATTTTTAATTAAAGATATATAATTATTAATTATTGATTAAACCATTAATTTGAACCTAATGGCGAATGATAGCTGAGTCGTGTTGAAAACCAGAATCATTTTCAAGGGTATTTGAATCCGGGATCTTCGCGTGAAAAGTCGGCACTCTAACAACTATGCCACCAAGCCGTTTCGGCAAAACTTCCGCAAAGGGGTTGTGAGCTATCAAGATGACGTCATCACATAACGGTACTAAATATCTCAAAGTTTCTGAATATATATACCATTAGTGGCGATGGCGCCATCTAGTGGTCGAAAAATGCATTACAAAAATTTCCTAAGATTTTGTAGCATTTTAATTAAAATGCTATATTTTTCCTGTAAGACCATAAACTGGAACCAACTACTTACACTGTTGTAGGGCATGATATTGTCTTTCATAAACATCTTGTTTCATCTGGATTGGTGCTACCATTTTTGAGATATTGCAATTTAAAGTGAAAATTTAAAAAAAAAAAAAAAAAAAAATCAAACTTTCAAAAAAACTACTATAACTGTGAAATTTTCAAAAACACCCTGTATTATTATTATATCATTAGAAAGGTCTCTTAAAACTCTTTCCAACGGTATATAATAAGTATGGCATATGTTGACAAATAGCCCCACCAGAGAACATAAATGCAAAAATGACGCAACAATTTTATTAAAAAATACATTTTCATACTTTATTTGTCATAAATTTATTTTGCCTTTTTGTTTTCCATTTGAAATATTTATTTTAAAATTTAAGAATGTACTTTATAGTTTGATACAATATAAAGTTGGGTTTTGTTTAGAGGATTTTTGGCGTATTTATATGTATGTAAAGTATAATTAGAAAGGACCTTAGAGTTGGTTATAAAGTCAGAATTATACGCTTTTTCCAGAATATTTATATACTAAAATTTTGAAGATTGACAGGGTTTTGAGTTGGATATAAAATTACGCTTATACTGTTCCAACAACCTGTACAACATTCAAATGCGAAATAAAGCCATATCGAGAATTTTTTTACGTATGGCTTTATTTCGCATTTGAATGCGAAATAAAACCATATCATTTTCTAAAATTTTACCAAATAAAGCCATATAGTAAAATTGATACAAATTCTAACACTAAAATGAAAAGAATGGTATAAGAATTCGGATACCTAATTCATTCAAAAAATTAATAAGTTCCTAATTTTTTTTAATACACTGTAATAAAACATGTTAAATAATATTATATTTTCATTACGGGGGCTGCCGCCCCCGAACCCCCGCTAACTCAATTATTGAAGCTAGATTTTGAATCCAACACTAAAATGAAAAGAATGGTATAAGAATTCGAATACCTAATTCATTCAAAAAATTAATAAGTTCCTAATTTTTTTTAATACACTGTAATAAAACATGTTAAATAATATTATATTTTCATTACGGGGGCTGCCGCTCCGAACCCCCGCTAACTCAATTATTGAAGCTAGATTTTGAATCCAACACTAAAATGAAAAGAATGGTATAAGAATTCGGATACCTAATTCATTAAAAAAGTTAATAAGTTCCTAATTTTTTTAATACACTGTAATAAAACATGTTAAATAATATTATATTTTCATTACGGGGGCTGCCGCCCCCGAACCCCCGCTAACTCAATTATTGAAGCTAGATTTTGAATCCAACACTAAAATGAAAAGAACGGTATAAGAATTCGGATACCTAATTCATTAAAAAAATTAATAAGTTTCTAATTTTTTTAATACACTGTAATAAAACATGTTAAATAATATTATATTTTCATTACGGGGGTTGCCGCCCCCGAACCCCCGCTAACTCAATTATTGAAACTAGATTTTGAATCCAACACTATAATGAAAAGAATGGTATGAGAATTCGGCATAGCTATTTCATACAAAAAATAATCAACCCTAATTAATAAATATAAATATTCTGGAAAAGGGGGCAACCCTGCTTTTGAATCCAACTCTAAAATCCCTCCTAATTGAGAATCCCACATATACACATATATAAATATTCTGGAAAAAGCGTAAAACCCTGCTTTTGAAACCAATTCTAAAACTCCTTCCTAACTATTTAAATAAAAAAGTTTGGAAAATTAAATTGCTTCTATTTTCACAAATAAAATTACTTCTGATTTTGTAGCCTAAGGGCCTTTCTAACTATATTTTTACATACATATTTAAATAAAAAAAATTTTAAAACTTTGAGGTTGTCACCTCCAAAATCCCTCAAAACAAATTGTCAGAACCAAACTCAATATTTTATCCAAACCTAAAATGCATTCTTACATTTTTAAATTTGCCAAAAAGGCAAAATAAATTTATGACAAATAAAGTATGAAAATGTATTTTTTAATAAAATTGTTGCGTCATTTTTGCATTTATCTTCTCTGGTGGGGCTATTTGTCAACATATGCCATACTTATTATATACCGTTGGAAAGAGTTTTAAGAGACCTTTCTAATAGTATAATAATAATACAGGGTGTTTTTGAAAATTTCACAGTTATAGTAGTTTTTTTGAAAGTTTGATTTTTTTTTTTTTTTTTTTTAAATTTTCACTTTAAATTGCAATATCTCAAAAATGGTAGCACCAATCCAGATGAAACAAGATGTTTATGAAAGACAATATCATGCCCTACAATAGTGTAAGTAGTTGGTTCCAGTTTATGGACTAACAGGAAAAATATAACATTTTAATAAAAATGCTACAAAATCTTAGGAACATTTTGTAATGCATTTTTCGACCACTAGATGGCGCCATCGCCACTAATGGTATATATATTCGAAAACTTTTAGATATTTAGTACCGTTATGTGATGACGTCATCTTGATAGCTCACAACCCCTTTCCGGAAGTTTCACCGCCGTTTCTATATAATCAAGACTTTAAGATAAATTCTTAAACTTTAAAATATTTAAACGGGTTTATTTTATTAATACCAAATCTACTATACCAAAGAAACACTTACTTTATTTCGCATTTTTAATCCACCACACCAAAAAAAAAACCAATTAATAATGCACATGTTTTTAAGCTCTTAGACTGCAATTGAACATATTATACTAGTATATTTGAGCTTGTTATAAACAAAATATACTCTTGCTCATTGTAATACAAATTATATCCTATAAATATATTTTAAAGAGTCACAACACAACGTCACATTGGGCGCTATTCGATCGTGGAAGCAAAATGCACTTAGACATCATATTACAAATTAGTTAACTATGGTTTGATGTGCTAATATATTATTTGTCTAAAATTGACAGGTTATCCTAGTTCAAATTGTATGCAAGCCCTATTTTGAGTTGTTTATCAGTCATTTATTAACGCAGGCAGAGTTTTTTACTTAGGTATATTATCTTTTGAATTTTTCAAACTATTTCTTTAAGTGAGGTGTCATAAGTCTAAGGGCCAAAACTTCTAATAAGGGATTTGTCACTCGAGTTATAAGTATTTAGTATGAAATTTGGTTGTTTAGAAGTACAGGGACTTATGAGTCGCTTTAGTTGTGTCGTAACTACTTAAGGGACTTATACTTTTAATTCTTGTGACTTAATTTGTGGGCTGTAAGTCTCCCACATTCTTTATTTCAAGGTTCGTCCAAATATAATTATAAACTTCATTTTAAATAATTAAATATTATTTGAAAGGACTTACTAGAAATTTTTCTTCAACTCAAGAGCACTTAACAAAAGCAAATATATAAAATTTTTCCAACCGCTTATATAAAATATAGTAAGCGGTAGGTATTGTTTTTTTAAACTTTTAAAAATTAAATTTTTATTTTTAATTTATTTTACAAATATTTATTTTATAAATTAAAAATATTTGCACCATTATTGCATTTCAATTAAAGACAACACCAAACAAATTCTCATTTTAAAATTTCCAATTGATTGCCATTACATTCGTAAAAAAATAGGGGTTCTCCTAGTAGCAAAACAAATGAAACCAAATAAATTGAAAGAATCCTTCAAAATCTGCATTTGAACATCTGCCATTTGCTGATCTTATTTTGGTTTTAATATGCATACAAAATGTATCTTTGTATTTACATAGTAATTTAGAATGATTCAAAAAAATTTTCAAAAAATTTTATAAGGGTGTAAAGACAAAAAATTAAAAAGAAATCCAATATAGTGGTTGCTGGTGCCTATTTTTTATATTTTCAACATTTACTTAAAAGTTCAGGTAAATAATCGATTTATCTCATATTCGATTACAAAACCATCGTTTTATTCTCCAAAAATTAAAAAAAAAAAAAAACAAAAACAAAATTTTCAATCGAAAATTTAAATAAAAGATCTTTATTGTGAATATTTTCGCAGATCAGATCCTATTGATTTTCGATTGATTTAAATTATAAGAAAAAATAAAATCGATTTTTTTGGGTTGTTTTTTTCAATTTTTTTTTTTGTTAGCCCCTGGCACGGGCCATTTAGTTTTTTTTTTTTGATTTAGAAAATTTTTGAAGGCAGGTTTTTGTAAATGGAAATCTGTAATGCAGCTGCTTTCTATTTCCACCTTTTAATTCTTAAATGATTATTTTTTTTTGCTTAAATTTTAATAATAATAAAAAAAAATTCGCTCTGAATTTTCTTCAGTTCTTCGATTCATCGCTCTGGTGTATAAATTTTATTTGAAAGGATAACGAATTAAGAATTCAGGATATTAAATGGATATCCTTTTTTTGAATAAAACATTTTTTTTGCAAATAAATAAATTCATGTTTCTCAAGGATTTCGGAAATAAAAATTTGAATAGTTTTTGGTTTTTTAAAATTATTCTATCAGTACGACATGTAGTGAAAGCAAAGGTGTTGTACAAAATATATAAAAGTAATATTTCGATATTTAAAGTTTGAAAGGTGAATAATCTAAAAGTAAAAAGAAAACCTTCACTCAAGAAAAAAGAAAACTTTTCAAAAGTAAGGTTTAGTTCGTTGATTGGCCAAATCGGATCACATGGTTAGGAGGCTTCCATATAAAAACATCTGGCTTTTAGCGAAATCTCGAGTTCTAACGATCAAATTGAGTTTAAATTTGGAACATAGAAGGTTTGACCGATTGGCAGATGACATAAAATTTTTGTATTCTTAATTTTCTATGAAAGTCACCGCCAAGGTTTCAGTAGATTAATAAAATTTTTATACCTACAGATCCTGAAACTAAGCCTTCTACTTTAGCCAACGCCGTTTTATCACTGGCTAAATGAAATTATTATGCTTACAGACTCTAAAGCTAGCTTACAGCAATAGCTACAGCCAAATTATTACCGGATAGGTAATATATGAAGATTGCGGACACGGAAGCTGGGTCTCCTTTTAAAGCTACAGTCGACTTATCGTAGACTTAGTGATAAATTATGATAATCAAAGAAACTGAAGCTCAGTCGACTTATCACCAGCTTATTGAAATTATTATTTTTAAAAAAACTAAAGCTAATAGTTAAAATGACTTCGATCATTCGTTCTGAACCTTAAAAATTGTTACAATTAAAATTAAGTTTTATCAGAAAATAAAAATTGTCATTCTTAAAATATCAATAAAACTTTTTTCTTTCAATTTCTAATAAATAAAATATCATGAAGGTGTTTATTTACCTTTATTCCATACATAAATATAAATATATATAAAATTTTATTAACTTAACAAAAGGATCCTTAAGAACCAAACTCTTCAATCGATTTATTATTTACTCGATATTTCTATTTTCAATATTTGCAATCATATTCAACCCTTCCTATTGTTATAGAACGTTAAACGCTCTACGGATCATCTTAAATCTTTAACGAAATGTAATCCTTTATTTCATTTTTATGCCCTTGCATTTAATGAAAAAAAACACGTCTTTATACTTTTGTATCATCTGAGATTTTAAAAAGAAATTCAATTGAAAAGGTGTTTGCTATTCTTCGGGATAGCCGAAAGGATTCGAAACAGAACAATAGAAGGATAATAATTTTGATATTTTTTTTGTAAATTTCCAAATTTTTGAAAAAAAAATAAGTGTAAAAAATCTCTTTTTAAGTCTACTTTTAAAAAATTAATTTTTTTTTTTTTTGCTAGTCAGAATGAATCCTGCCAAATCACTGCGTGTTTTGTAACACTTTTTCAATACAAGTTATGTGAAGGAAAGAGAAAGCTGCAATTAAATTTTTGTATTTATATGGAAAGGATATAAATATGAATGTATTAAAATGCCATATCGAAGCTATAATGATGCATACAAAAATTGGATGCAAAATATCTGAATAAGAAGAAGGGGTTTCATTAGTTCCCATAAATTGACTGATTGGTACTTTCAATTGTTCGAATAAATGAGAAATATAAAAATGAAAGGTGGTTTGCAAATATATGTATGAATGCTATTGTGAAAATATAATGATTAGCCTTTTTTCTGATCTTTTCATTGTATTCATTTCATTATTTATTAAAATTTAGCTGGAGACATTCAGATTTCAGCAAAAAAAAAATATAAAATATCAGCATGAAATTTAATTTTAGAATTTAATTACTTTAAAATTTTTTGGAATTTTTGGGGCATTTATTATGATTAATGAAAAATAAATTGAAAAATATTAATTTGTGTGAAAATCCCATAAAAATTTCTTGGATTTCAAGAATAATCTAGAAAAAATCAAAGTTTTAACTATTTAATATGTAAAATATGCTTACAAATGTAAATTGAACCAAAAACTAAGACGCGAGGATTCATGTTATCAAAAATTTTATATATTTCAGTTTTTTATATATTATGGTGGAAGCCCAATGTACGTTTTTTTGTTTCGCTTGCTTTACACTTATTTATTCCCAGTCACAAAGAAAATATAGCGAAAAAAGTTCAAAATTGACCAAATGCCAATTTAACGCTTTGCTTTATTTACTTTGAAGTTTAATAAATACTTTAAGTTTGAATAAATATTTTAAAATTATGGTACAACAAATAAATAAATAAATTAAATATTTTGCGAGAATTTCAAATAATTTTGGGATTTTGCAAATTTTAGCCTATTTAAATTGTGCAAGATCTTGTTTTAATTTGATAAATGAACGCTACTTATTTGCGATTCAAATATATATATATCGCGAACCTCAAAATGTTGATTCCTGTAAACATTTCTATGTTGCGTACAAATAAAATATGATGTATTAAATATAACAAATATTTCTTTAATCTTAAATATTTTACTAACAAAGAAATAAGATTACGTTGCTTGGTTTATTCGCTTTTCAAAGTAAAAGGCATACATTGAGCCTTCACCTTTATACCAGTAAAAATTTTTAAATAAATTTTTTCTCAGTTATTGATGTAATCGTTTTAACCTAAGGACTACAATTTAATGTGTTAACTTTTTTG
This sequence comes from Dolichopus griseipennis, assembly GCA_963082915.1. Classification (NCBI taxonomy): domain Eukaryota; kingdom Metazoa; phylum Arthropoda; class Insecta; order Diptera; family Dolichopodidae; genus Dolichopus; species Dolichopus griseipennis. The sequence continues at coordinate 367,386,293 of OY720441.1, forward strand.
AACTATTATTATTTGTTATCATAATTGTCATTTTTGTAAACGCAGAATAGTTTACGCTTTATTAAATGGAGGAATTACATGAAATATTATTGAGCGAATAGAATTCAATGTACATAATATTAATAATTGTATCTTTCTATAACTTTATCAGCTCCATTGCCGATTGATAAATAGAAAATTATTTTAGGAACGAAGGACAAGGTTTCAATTATCAAGAGTCGTTAAGAAGGATGAAATGTCGGACTTCAAAGCAAAAACAATCTTCTTTAAACTTGGAATTATATTTAATGCAACACAAATTCATTGATGCGAGAAGGAAGCTTGATGTCCGATTTTTGAAAAATATTGAATTGTGGAAGTTGAAATGAAAATTTGGAATAATATTCAAAATAAGGTTTTATGACCCATATGACACAGTACACAGCTAAATTGCCCAATTTATAAATTCAAAATTATTTTATATTTTTAGAATAGATTTTTAAAGATCTGAAGATAAAATACTCATTTGTAAAATATGACGGCCATTTGACAATATTTTGGGTATTCTATAAGAATTAAAAAGATGGAAAGATCTTGTCTCATAATAAACCTGTGTCTCTACACCTCATCTGTATAAAAGCTGCTTAATATCCCTTTCTTATTTATTGAAAGTTTAGAAGCCTGAAAAAAGGGAATTTCTTAAACAGTAATTCCCCTCTTTAACGGTTTACCAAAGATCGTTAAAATTGTAACGGAATCTTATAAAATAAATTTTATCTTATTATTTTTAAAATATTCTTATTTTCATCAATAGGTAAACTTATCCACTTACTCTATTAAATTCCATTCTATTACCTCCCCTCTCAATCAAATTTGATTTGCATACACAACATATTAATCGAAATACAAATTGTTATGGAATTTATTTCCTCCACAACAATTCCTATTACATTTAATTCCAATTTGGCTGAATTGAAAACGCGTGGATACATTTATATCTTATATATAAAACATCTCAAAGCGAATAAAAGGTAAACTTAAAAAAAAATTGCATTGATTCATTGAAATTACAAATCGATACTCATGTGTATAAATAAATACTTGAACCCCATTATGAACTTTCAAATGATAATTTTCATATGATCACAAGTTTTGTACTGATCAGACAAAAAAAAAAAGCAAAAAAAAAACAATTTTTAAGGATGCCCTCCAGAAATCAAGAAAAAAACCAAATAATCTTCAATAGATTTATGCAACAAATCGGTATGAATTGAATTTATAGATGAAACAGAACCAAGGCAGGAAAAAAAAAAGAAATTGATATTCATACGCAATTCAACATGTATGTAGGTAGAAAATTCAACTAAAACCCATAAGCAATCTTATAGAACTCCAGTTCTATAGTAAATACAAAAAAAAAATGAAAATCCCAAAAAGATCATCTTGTTATTGACGGAGAAATATTGCTGTTTACATGCTATTTGGAATTATTATTTATGCGGTGTTAAAATTTAAATTGTTTCAAAAAGCCATAATTCCAATAACACGATCGGAAATTTATTGGATTTTTGCGATTTTTTTTTATTTGGAGGTTTTTTTTTTGTGCCTGGAATCGGTATCACATATGAAATCCATATAATATTTAAAGTTATTGGTTGTGAATAATTGATGACTATTTGTGCAGCCTTAAAGGCTTAATAATTCTTTAGACTTTATTAAATAGAGCAATTGGTTCTTTTGGATTTCCATTCTCCTCCTTCTTCATCCCGCCACTTATAAATCCACGTTTTTAAAAAAAAAAAGTGTGTGGAGGATGATAGTGAACATTTGTAATTTGATAGTGTTGTTGTAATCATTTTACTCCACTTATCCTTTTTCGCTTCAGAATATATTTATTTCATTTCCAATTGAAGTTGTTAGTTTTTATTGTAATTGGATTCAAGATTTAGATACTTGTTTAACGGGAACAATAATATTTTTTTAGATCGAATTGATATTTTTTTTTTTTGTGAGTTTTCTGAGTACTGTTAATCAATAAGAGCAGAAAAATCTTATAAATTGTTGAAAGTGTATATTTTGAGGGGAATTTAAACGAGGAACACTTTAAATAAAAGATTAAACTAGTTATTAAGAATATTTGCTCTTACAAGTGAAATTATAACAGTTTATTTAATTGATAAGATATATTTCAAATAAATTCATTATAAATTTAATATATTTGATTTCTACGATCGATGATGTATAAACGTGCTTTAGCAGCAAATCTTTATGTCACATTTGAAACTTGAATCTAGTTGCAAAGTGGTTTTATTATTAATAAATATTTTAGAAAAATGAGCAGTTGATAAAGGTGGGGGTAGTTGAAAGATCTTTTAGAAATTTGAATAATAAAAATCAATTTTAAAATAACGGTATTGTAGATCACACATCTGTTGTCGGTGTTGGAAAACTTAGAAATGTTGAAAATTAATGACTAATTAAGTTTTACAAAATTATTAAATGAAATATATATATTAATTTATAGGAGATTGCATTTAAACACGATTACATGCCGACAGTAGTATTTTTTTTACCTTATAAAAGAACTCCAATTTCGAGTGTTTCGTCCGTCGAACACTATTAGACTCCTCGTAGTAGGTTATTCTACAAATGCTTTCTATAAAAAATTATAAACATCCTATGTGAGTTGTATTAAATGGATCAAAATTTATTTCAATTATTAGCTCATTATCTTAATCTTCAGCTTTAAGGTGAAAAACGTGTTATTTGTCAAAGCGTAGAATACGTACATTGGTATTTGAAATTACTTTAATTACATTGCTTGGCTTAAGAGCAAATCAAAACAGCATACATCGGGCGTTTACCGTTTATTCCGATTTTCACTGAAAGAAATGAAGACTTACTACAGAAATTATCCTGTGATTTGATCCGGTGAAGCATATTCTAAATTTTTAATAATAAAATGTTTTAATACTTATATAAAATGTTCGAAAATATTCTGTGAGTTTTAAAAACTGAAATGAACTAATTCATAAACATTTATTAATTTATTTATTTAATATTAATTTAAATTCATAAAAACTAAATAATATATTTTATTATCTATAATAGAACACATCAAACAAAACTGAAATTTAATTAATTGAATGCGTTTGTTACACCTCATTTATCTGCAGAAATATATAAATAAAAATATTTAAAAAATTTTTCACTTCTACGTGAAATACTTTTCGTTTCAATTTTAAATTCTCAATTGAAGAATACAAATATCCATTTTCTAACTTATATATAATTTCAATTGAGTAAAATAATTAAATATATATATTAAATTTAGATTCTTTTGTCGGTAAATTTCCTTCCTTTTGGCTATCCATTCTTTGATATTTTAACTAATTTCCAATTATAAATATTCATTCTATTGTAATTTGTAATGAGACGAATAAATTATTTTCCGGTTTGATCAGACCGCAGGCGGATTCATAACACTTGTAATATCCGTATAGATCCATTGTATCTTTTATTTTTTTCATTAATATTAAAAACAATTAACCTGACTCTTTCTTTTTTCTTTCAAATTATTTGTAATGGACTTTAAATTGAATTGTAACTGGAACCTTTTGTATTTGGCATATATATGCTATGTGCTTACAGTTAGATGAATACCATTTCGTTTTTTGATAAAATTATGAATTATAAATGAATAAATATTGTTCTGAAGTATTGAAGGATCGTTTCTGTCATAAATTAAAAATGAAACATGAGATGTTAAATATACTTTTATTCAAAATGCAGTCCAGCTCCTTTTATTCAACAATGCAAAGAACAATCAAAAAATGAATGGAATATGAATCCTTTTTTTTTGCTAAAATTTAAAGGATTATAATAAGATTCAGGTGGAACTTTAAACAGGATATAAAATGCAAAAAATCAAACAATAATAGTTAAAAAAAATCAGAAAAAAATAAAAACAACAAAATAAGATGTCACTTCCGATTGTAATGGGAAATACAAACAATTAGAGTAAAGAGTTCTATTATTGTTGTTATTTTTTTTGTACCAAACCATTGGTCTCTTTAGACATATCCGGTGCAACTTTTTTTTCGGATTCTTCAGTTTTTTGCTTTTTATTTTTTGCAACAAAACTAAACAAAGCTTGAAAAATGAAGACTTACTTATTCTGGATATTTAGATGGCATTGAATTGAACAAAAAATTATTACTAAACATTGTTTATAATACAAGGTTATACGCAAGCATCAGCATCATCATCATCTGTTGACTCGAATGTTGAAAGCAAAGTGTTTAATTGATATGTTAAAAAACTAAATGATCCCTTGTTGAAATCTGGAATGGAAGCAGAAATCATAAACCATAGAGAACAATATGAATGGGAATAAGGGTTCTGGTATAGAGTGTTAAGAAACTACCTTAAGCTAAACTTGAATAATCTGCTACAGTTATTTTTAGTCTAGACTGAATTTGATAAATAGTGTTGCGTTGAGATTTCTTTGGTGTTAAAATTAGAAAATTTTGTAATGCAACTTAATCACTTGTAAAATAGCTTCCAGATATTTGTTTTACTCTTTGGAAATTTAATTATGGTGTTGATATTCACATATTGTAAATTAAGATGTTACAATTTTTTGACAGGCTATAATTTCACGGATTTTCTGTTCTAATTCTTAGATTAACTATAAGGCAGGTGAGTGTTTGATTTATTTTCGAAATTTGGTTTTAAGCTAATTTTAAATAAATATAAAAATTTCAATCTTATGATTGATATGTGTAGCAACTCTTCATATATTATAAAATGCTCATAAGAGATTTTAAATAAATAAGTTTTATAGTAATCTGAAATTTATTAGTCGGGAATGAGTTGTAGAGTGAATATATGTATTTTATTTTGATGAAACTCATCAGAAACTCAATGTGATGATATTGACCGATTACAACCTTGAATTTTTTAAGTAGAAACTAAATATTAAAAACCATAAACTTATAGAAAAAAATGAATAGATCCTATAAAAAGCCTTAAAACAAATGATACTGTATTCAGATTGTATATATATAATATTTAAATACAATTAATTATTGCCAATGGGATTAAAATTTTTCTTAAAATTCGCGCAATTTTTACTTTGCACCATAAAATAAATATAAAATTCAATGAGAACAATACTCTTAAACTGATATAGTACAAGTACCATATACAACTTGCAACATATATTCATCTATTAAAATAATCACTTGAAAACAACTTTGGGGAAAAGATTTGGATACATGTTTGCCTTTTTAAAAATTATTATATACCATGTATATATATATAATAAAAGTTAACAATAAAGATGATTACAATCCATTTTAAAAGTTCATTACATAATTTTGATATCAGTTCCAATTGCTATCATAAAAAATATATATATATAAAGTTGCTACGTCTTGTCTTCAATATCATTTAACTTATCTAAAAACATCAATTTAACTACCTACCAAACCAATGTATTTTTACGGTATTAAAATTAAACTATTTCAAGTTTGTTGTTTTATGTGGTTGTTGTCGGATTTGTTGAACCCAATTTACATAATCGGTTCCAATCGGATGCAGTCTGAAAGCCCATCAAAATCCTTCATAAATGTTGATTTGGAGTAATTTAATTTTAGTTAATAAAATTCTTTGTAAGTATTTATTGAAATGTTCCCAAGGAGGGTCGTGTGTCACTATAGTACTATAGTATAGTGGAAATAAAATGTTACTGTTGGAACTTGAAATAATCGTACATTTTTTTGAAGAGATTATAAGTTGTTTTGATAACAGGCTGGCAGACTTTAAACGTTTAAGAGCCTTTGAAGAATTTCTTAGCTATCAAGTAAGAGTGAATGTGACTGAAGAAAAATGGGTTATAGTTGTGCCTGCATGAATGTTGTTGAAAGAGTATAGTGCCATTATAGCTGTAAGAAAGAGAAGATAAATTTAAACGCGAAAGTAAGTATCGGATCAGAATCGAAAAGTAAGTACATATAACTATGTATATCCATTCCGCCATTCACGATAGCTCAAAAACTATAAAGAAGCTCGGATTCTGAAATGTTCACAAAGTCATTGTTGTTCTAACGCCATTGAAATTCGAGTTCGAGTAATTGCCATATAACATCATTTTAAATATGAGCATAGCTTAACATCTAATCGAACTGAGTATCTTAAATTTTTTCAAAGTTAGAAATGTTGTTATGGATATTAACGTGTAACATAGATGATCTAGAGCAATAGGTTCGAAAAGCTGCCATGCAACTTATATTTACTTTTCTGCTTGCTTATATCAGAGTCTTGTTATGTATTTGAATTTGGCCAAATGTAATTTACCAGATGATATACGTTTTGTGTTCGTATGGATCTCTCAGAGTTGACACATGGATCTCTCAACACTCTTCCTAGTGTTTTTCTAAGTTCGCTTCTATGTCGTTATTTATAATTTAACTGAAACTTTCAAATAGATTGATTTCGTTTATTAACTGTAACATGTACTTTATAAGGATCAGTTCCCATTTAGAGTATATGAAACCCTCAAATAACTATAAGGCGATTTTATTGTTTTTTAATTTCAAATCAAATTAAATGAAATCATTTTAATGATAATAACCGGCAATCAAATTAAGGTCATACTTAAAAACCCATTCGAAATATATAAAAAAAAAAATATAGTTTGACTTTTTATTACATTATTATTATGATTATTGTTGTTGATGTTGTTTGTTTGTTTGTTTGAGTTAGTTTTGATGTTTATTTGAAGATTTTGCTCTTAGCGAAATAAAAAATTCCCATAAAAAACCTACAAAAATATCTTATTGCAAAAAAAAAAAATGACTACAAATTCATAAACGTGCTTCTTTCTAGTCTCAAAATACATACTGGGATTATAATATTAAGGTAGTATAGTAAGCATGTCGCAATGTTTTACTCTGATCTTAATCTTGATCACCATCATCGGTAGTTTAAATAGTTAGTAGTAAATGCAACTAAAATTTAGGCGGAACTCAACTGATATTTAAAAAAAAAAAATTGAAAGACTTGGTCCATAAATGTTAACTTTATTTTTGTCACCTCTGGCTAAATTACAATGATGGAATATTACAAATAAAATTTGTATATATATATATATATATATATATTATCTTCTTTTAAATACTTTAGTTATACACAAGTATTTGAAGATATTTAAATTTATTTTTTTATAATTTAAATACGTGCTTTTATAACCGAAATTACAGATAATGACAATAATAATATTAGAGTGCGGTGTTTATTATAGTGATCTCTTATAGTATCAGTTCAGGAACCGTGTGGTAGATGAATTTTATTGTAATGCTACTTAATTATTTTATTTTTGTTTTTTTTTTTTATTTTTAAGCAACTGGACGCCTTTTAATAGTCTTTAGACTTGAGGCTTTTTATTACAATGAATTTTTAAAATTAAATATAAACAATTTTAGATAAGAATTAAAATCTTATAGATATTTAAATTCATTTAGGATTATCTGAAAACTTAAATTTAAAGATTTTTGGAAAAAAAATTGTATCATTTAATTTTTGGGATATCATAAATTTTATAATATTTGGGTAAAAGTTTATGATTTTTACATTAATTTTATTATAGGAACATGAATTTGACTACCTTAAATATTGTAATTAATCAAATTAGTTGATTCGTTTTTTTCGGGAGTTACAGAAGTTCCTATAATGAAAGATTTATGTCTTTAATTTATTTAATTGACCAATTTAGACATATTTATTAATACCAACGGGTAACTTTCACATTGAAAGTGAATTCAGCGGTAGAAAAAATTTATAAAAAATTTAATGTGGGAAATTATTAACAGTTGTTTATTTTTTGTCTAGTAATTCAACACATTGGGGCCTCTATAGTGTTGTGGGTAAGCACTTTAATTGTTTACTAAGCGAGTGTGACTTTGATTCCGAACAACATGTTGCAAGGCCTAGGTTTTAGAAAAGTATATGCTAGTCCACAAAATCATCAAAAAACTCATTTTGAAGAATATTTCATGGGCATTAATTTAGGTATAGTACAGCTATTTTAAAATATACTGTTACAGCCATCACTAGTTATTCTAGAGTTTAGGGTTCCAACATTTCAAATTGTTGAATTTTTGGTTGATAATTATTAAGAATTCCAGTCCTAAAATTGGATATTATATAATTGTCCCACTAAAAACTTACATGTACTGAAACATAATTTTAAGTATTGCAACATGAGATTTCAGAAACTTTTAAAAAAAAATTTTCAAATCCAAAAACACTGGAATTATTTTATGATATGGCCTCTTTATAGGTATTCACTAATATTCATGCAACAAATTAAGTTTATTCCGATTTTTAAAACTTGAGTTTTCTTGTAAAATCTGATTATTTTGAATGGGAGCCCCTCCAATCCCGCGATACAACTTGGCCTATCTGAAAAGAATCAATTTTTTTATTAAAAATACATGCATTCATTAAATTGGTTGAGATTATGATGAACTATTAGAACTTGGCATTCATTCAGAATCTCTAGACCCAAGGATTGTACAATTAAGTTATGAAAGTTAATTTTCATGAGTATCCACCAATAGTCTAAGTACCAAATTTGAAATCGGGAAAAGTCTGGTGTTTTTGTATTAGAGCCTCCCTATCCTGAAGTCCGATTTGATCCATCTACGAACTTAACTTAACTATTGACACACACAAACTTACGCGTTCCCAAACTATATTTTACGCTAGTTCGTATTACAAAATTATGTGAAATTATTAAGATCAATTATAATAGTAAGAATGCTATATAAGGAGTAATTTCACATTGTTCCAACACCCTCTTATATTGTGCCGAAAAACTTATATATTTTGACTTTTGGATTACGTTTAAAAAATTCGTTACACTTCCGTTATATTTAAATTACCAATAAGCGTTTTTTTTCTTTACAATTTTCCATTAACATCAAACAAATTAAATTTTAAAATATCCAATAAAAATGTATAAATCTTTCTTATAATTTATTATAAAATGTTGACCTGAAATTGAATGCAAAATTAAAAAATAACCGCGTACGAATGTAGATCATACTGTATGTAAAAAAATTTTCCCATGGATCAAAAGATACACACTTAAATTTTGTTTTTTATTTTATTAAGCGGTTCACTTTCTTAATTTTATTACTACGGTGCAATAAAGTCTGAGCAATTTTATTGAGAGATTTGGAGTACTTTTGTTTATTTTCTTTGTTTTACAACTCAGAACGGTTTTTAAAAAAGTTCAGATTATATTCAAAGTGCCTAAGTATTTATTACTTACTTACTTACTGGATCCTAGAACCCCTGGTGGGGCATAGGGCGTCAACAAATCCTCTCCATCTTTTACGATCCTTAGCAATTCCTTATAGCTGTAACCACGTTTTGCGTTGCGCTTCTGCCTCTTTCAAAACAGCACTTCTCTATGTTTTCCTTGGTCTACCCACTCGTCGTCTGCCTTGTGGATTCCACTCAAAACATTGCCTTGCTATGTTTTCTTCTGGCTTCCTCAAGGTCCATCCATCACCATTTTCTCTCTCGGATCTCGACCTCAATCATATTTTGGTTCGTTTTTTTTCACAGGTGTGTGTTGGTAATGATTTGCGGCCAACGAAACCTTAAGATGCGGCGTAAACAACAGTTTATATGCGTCTGCAATTTTTTGGTGATAATGGCAGTTACCTTCCATGTTTCACAGCCGTATAGAAGTACTGATTTGACGTTTGTTTCAAAAATTTTTAGCTTTGTACGCAGGGCTATATTGTTTGACTACCATATGTTTGATAGAGTTCCAAAAGCAGCTCTAGCTTTATTTATTCTGCTGTCAACATCAACTTCTGTTCCCCCATTTGACATCAAGTATTTATAAATTGCAAATTTATAAAAGTTTTTACAACAAAATTATTTTGATATTTAATGTAATGTCCAGAATTTATTTTGGAGCTTCCGTTAATTGTACCGGAGTTTGAATTGTATCAATTTTGATTTAAAGACTGAAATGTATGCTCTTAGACACTCGGCATATGACAAGCTGAGAAATTTTACAAAATATGTAAAATCTAATAAATATACAGTCCTTCTCGACAGTTTTATGTCTGACACTTTAGAAATAAACGCTGGCGTTTCTCAAGGCTGTGATTCCAAGGAGAAAATATAGAGAACTCAGAAAATCTAGGCATTTTAGGTTTGCAGCTAAATCAAAAAATGTGAAATGAGCATATTTTTGATATAGCTAAAAATGCTGCCAAATGCTTGGACTTTCTGTCCAGTTGTAAAACATATTTCTTTCTTAAGGATCTGTCTAAAATCTATAAAGTCTATATTCGACCTAAGAAGAAGTATAACTACCATATTTGGGCTGGCATATCCTACATTTTTTTGAGTTACCTCGACTCTGTCGAACAAGTAACACTTACTCAACTTAACTGTCGTCGATATGTTGAAACAATTTTTCTGTTTTATAGATATCTAGTAGGTAATGATTCTTGCTCTATTGCAACTAAAGTTAATAATACCACCTTATAAACAATATTAACGTAACACCAGAGGAGCAGCAAGTTCTCATTTGTACATTATGAAAATACCAAAATGGTTAAAAGCTGGTTATGAAAACCCATTTATTGTGAGAACTGCTAAGATGTGGAACTGGCTTCCATCTAATGTTAATAAAATTCCATACTACAATTTGCAAAAATTCAAAACGAATTTTTTCAGATTCATTTCAAATCTACCATTAAATTCGTCTTTAATGATATTTTACTCCCTTCCAACTTAACCAACAAATTATGTATAAAGACATACATTTTTAGTGTTTAGTTAGCGTATAAAAAGCGTGGATCCATCATGTAGAATCTTCCTCATTTTTGGATGTATTGAACTCTGAAAGATTTTAATTCTATACATAATTTATTTTTTTAAGATTCCTTTTGCGTTGTTTCAAAAGTTCCCATAACTTGAAAAAAAAAAAATATAAATAAATAAATAAGTAAATATTTAAAATCAAATAATATTTGTATATAATTATGATTTAAAATTCCAAAAAAAATTTATTTGGGTAAATATTTTAGCACCTCTGTCTGCCATAATTAACACTTTAGAAGAGAATCGTTATAAAAAATTAAACACTAAAACAAATTTTAAGAATATACAATTTGTTTTTAAGTTGCATAAATTAGTGGTTATTTTTTTGGAATCCCATAAATCACCCATAACTTTTTATGGGGTTTCAAGTTTCATATTCTTGATTTTATTTCCCAAAATCTGAACTCATTTTTTTTTTTGTATTTTCCATTTAATTTTCGATTAAAATTAAAATTTTTATTTTTACAATCCAAAACAAAAAAATTCAAAATTAAACGAATTTTCACCTCTAAGTTTTTTTTATAATTTATGCCATAAAATTTTGGAATAAGCGTGTACCATTCTTTGATGCATGCAACCATATACCACTCTCATCATACATATGAATGCTATAAGAGATAAGTATAATTTTTTTGCGCAACTTTTTTTTTTTTTGGAAATCTTTTTTTAAATTATCTTAAGATTTATTTGTTTTTGAGCCCTACAGCAATTAGTAATTTTTGGTATGGTTGTGGGGTTTTTTTTATTTCTATTGAAAATTTCATTTGTTTGTACAATATACAAGAAAGGTACCAGGGAGCAACGGAATTGTTGACAACAACAGAAGCAAATTTAAGTTTAAAATGCAATGGTTACAATGAATATTTGGTTTTGGGAAATTGTATTTCGAGAATATTTTGGTAGTTTAATATTAATGTCTAAATCAAAAGATTTAACCGAAAGATTGTGTATGGGGTTTTTTTTAAAGTTCATTCATCCACTGGACAAATTAATCTTATTTAAATGTTTTAATAGGCCCTTAAGGTATCAAAGTTTTTATTTTAAAATTTTAAGATCATTTTTGTTTATGTTTTGTAAATATTTAATTTTTAAATTGAAATTTTTATTTTGAAATTAATTCGGTTTAATATTCTCATAAGAAAGGTGGTGGCAGTTGAGATTGCAGGATTTACAATGTTGAATTTAATGTTGCATATGAGTAAAATCTATGCAAGATCTTCGCTGTAATGTTTAATTGTTAAAATTTAATTCAAAAAACTGTATACGCATCCATCAGTGTTTAAAGAACTAAAAAATTTTTTATAAAATATACCTTATACAGGGTGGCGCAAAACGACCGATATGGTTTGAGTGTTTAATAACTTTTTAAATTTTTATTTCAGAATTTTGTGAAGAAAACTTGTGGAATTGGAAATGGAATAGTACACAACAGAACAGCGATCAACAATTATTGAATTTTATTTTGAAAATCATCGGTCAATTGTTTTGACGCAGCGTGCGTGTCGTCGTTTTTTTAATATGCGTACTAGACCTTCAGCATCAACAATTAACCGCCTGGTTGCATATTTTCGACAACATGGTACAGTAAGACACCTTCCATGTACCGGAAGACCATGTATGGTTCACACGGAAGAAAATATTCAACTTGGTGTGGATAGTGTGCAGGACAGTCTAAAAACATCAACAAGAAGACGTTAGACACAACTAGGGCTATCGCGGAGGTCCGTTCAGAGGATTTTGGCCACATTGCACATATTCCCTTGTAAGGTTCAGATTGTGCAAGAATTGAAGCCGATAAACTACCAACAACGGCTTGATTACTGCATTTCATTCCGACAAAAAGCAAAAAAAAATCGCGATTTCATTAACAATTTCATAATGAGCGATGAAGCCCATTTGCAATTGAATGGTTTCGTAAACAAGCAAAATTGCAGGATATGGGCTACGGAGAATCCAAGAACAGTTCATCAGTGACAATTACACCCACTTAAGTGTACTGTTTGGATCATTGGTCCATATTTCTTTGAAAATGCACATGACAATTCAGTTACGGTTACTGCTGCTGCATATCGCACGATACTGGACAATTTTTTGATGCCAGCTGTAGAAAACCATCCACATAGATAGAGCCACAGCCCACACTGCAAGGGACACAATGGCTCTGTTACATGGCCTCTTTGGCTAACACATTATTTCGCGCAGAAGTTATTTCAATTAGGCCCACGTTCACCAGATTTAACAGCACCAGACTGTTTAATTCAAAGAGAGAGAGTATACGCGTAAACAAGCCAGCGACCATAGCAGAGCTAAAACAAAACATTCGCAATGAAATTGAAGCCATAACATCGAAAATTTTACGAAAAGTTATGGAAAATGTACTGGAAAGAGCATGAATGTGCGATGCCGATAATAGTCACCACTTGTGGAATATAATTTTTCATACTTAAGCTAAAAATATTCCCCATTAATATAATGTATAATAAAAAAATAATAATAAAAATTAACCATTAAATAAAAAAGTTATTAAACATTCAAACCATATCCGTCGTTTTGCGCCACCTAGTATAATAAAACAAGGCTTCGCTATATTATTTGACAAATTGAAAATCGATTTTTTAAGAACTTTAAGAAGAAACTTTGCAGTATAGTGCATTGTTAGAAAGTTACGTTAATATAAAACGATTTATCTTCCTTGCTATTTAATTAACTCAGAAATTTTCAAAATTGAACCTCTGATTATGATCCTATTCAATTTTAAGCAATTGCCTTTCCTTCAACTTTGATGAAAATTTCAAAGTTTTGAAGTAGTAGGAGTTTATTAGAACTATAATAAATATCATTAAAATTAAATCCATTTGAATAAAATTTTAAACTAGTTACTTAAGTACCTGTTCTTTTTAAAGCACAAGTTATTGCTTTTGTAGTATTTGAAAATAATCCATGAATTTACATTCAAATACTTGACAAGATTAATTCTAAACTCTATTCTAGGTTTAAGAAAATCTTTTCTTCTTTTTTCTTTGAACTCAATCTTATATAATTATTATATTTATTAATTTCTAGAAAACCTATTGAATAAAAGAAATAAAATTCTTTCACTTAAGACTTGTATCTTGAAGTATCCAATACAAATTGATTGGTATATTAATAATTGTCGTCCTTTATCAAAAACAAAATAAAAATCCCTCTTTTAATTTCTTAAAATTCGAATATTTCTAAATATATATATATTATATATGTGTATATACATAAAATGTATATTCTTTCAAGTGATATCTTAACTTCTTAAAATAATCTTCAATAAAAAACTGGGCAAGAAATAGGGATCATTAAAGGAAAAAGGATCAAACAATATCGATCAGGATCAATTGTATAATAATGTATTAATAATATCCTGTATATCGATCTAAGAATATCATGATCGATCCTATCAAAGACTAAATTTATATAAAACTTTATAACGTTGATCTTATATCAATGAAAATGTAAAGGACATCAGTTCTCAATTTTAATCGGATTATTTGACAAAAGGAAAAAGCCAAAAAATATTATTCGAAGGACTCTATAATTAGTTAATTTCAAGATCAATTTTAAGGTTGAAGACAAAATGTACAACAAAAAGTAAAAGAATTAAAATAGAAAAATATGTGATAGGATCTATGATAATTTGCTAGACCTTTAATGTAAGGCTTAATTATAGGTTATTTAGAAAAAAATTTATATAATATGTATAGCAATATATACTTTTGGAATTTGGATGAATGAATGAAATTACACCGACTGGCTTAAGTCAATTTATGAATTATTGATTTTAAAAGAAGCTTATAATCAAATACAAAAGAAAAATTAAAATGTCTTCAGGTTCTTTTTAATTTTCAAGTGAATTGGAGTTTTTTTTTTTTTTATTAAAACCTTACAAATTTTTAATGAGACCATAGTTTGAATGTTGATTTGATCAGAAATTAAAATTTTATAAATTTCTATAAACATTTGGCTACTTATACGAGTAAGTTTAGAACATTATGTATAAATATGGAGGTTTTTTTTTATAAAATATTACAAATATTACCTAATTTCAATTGACAATTTAAGTTTATATTAAGTAAAATCTGAAAATATTAAAACTTAGAACTAATATTGAAATTGAAGTTCATGATGTTCTTTATACCCCATAAATCTTTTAAAAATGAATCTATCTATCTGGCTGATAGCTCAGTGGTAAAGTGACGGCTTTTCAATCGAAAAGTCTCGGCTACAAATCCTAGTCGGATCATATCTAATAAAAAATATATATAGTGTATATTAAAATAATTTAACAAGAGGTCCAAATGTCAAATAGGCAAAGGATTAATATTTTCAGGCAATGTTTACAATTGCCTGGAACTAGAAATAAATAAATAAATAAACGAATCTATCTGTCAAACAAGTTGACTTTTAAATTAGTATCTCGTCCCTAAAATTTTGATGTTTGAATTTTTTAATACTAATTTTTGATTATATAACCCTTGATTTGTTTTCATAAGTGTTAGTTTATTGTCTTTGATATCTATAGCACATTTATAAGCTAGTAATTCGATTTGATTATCCTATTTAACACTTTGATCTATAAATTATGTTTGTAATACAATAATATAGATAAATAATATTAAAATTTAATTTTAACATTTTTAATAAAAAAGAAATTTCTTAAAATTGAGTTTTTTGTTATTTTGCGTTTTTACAAATCAAAAGAACTTTTATTACAAATTTTATATGACAATTCACAAATTTAAAAACAAAACAAGCTTTTTATTTTCAATTTTGTTTTTAAATTTAATAATTTACAACATTAAATTTAAAAACAAATTTTTTTTTAAGTCAATTATACAAAAATCGAAAATTCATAAACTAGTCAATTTTGAGATAAATTTGACGGAATCCAGAACTAAGTTTTGCAGAATTAAATTATTTAGAAACCTTTGATGAAAATCCACTCAATTTGCAAAATCAAATTGATTTTCTGAAATCCAGATATTGTGAATTAATATTAACTTGACATACTAATATGTAGAAAAATCTATTGTGAACATTTCGCACATTTCATAGTTGATGTGATTGTGAAAAAACCTTTCAAAAAATTGATGTTTGTGAGAATAAAACATTAGTTATTTTGTAACGAAAGCACATAAAAAGGTTGTATATTCAAACATTTTATTGCCTTTCTGCTTTCTGGCTGTCTTCCGCCGTTTTGAAAAAATACTTAACAGACTCTGGGGGCTGTAGCTCCGTAACGGGTGGGGCTACAGAAAAAATATCTTCATGAAACTATTATTTTTGCAATATCGTAGCTAAAATTTCTTTTTTCTCTATTTTTGTAAACATACGGACAGACAGACAGACGGATAGAGTGAAACTAATAAGCACATTTTTCAGTTTTTCGAAAATTTGATAAAAACGATCAACGTAACAATTCTTAATAATATATAAAATTTTCTAAATATAAAAACATTTATATCTTGTCCTTTGATTAATTTACATGAAAATTAATAAAAACTGAATCAAGCTGCGTGTTACCCCTTTATTATAAAATTTTAATTTTTCTTCCATGACTGAAGACTTAAAATGACTTTTTCAACAATCATTTAGTCCTTTGATCCTCAAAATATCTTTGATTTAAACCTTATCTAAGACTAGAATCTCTCCAAAAACGCATTTCTAAAAGAACAGTTCTAATAAAAGCAGCATAAAATAAATGTGAAATTTTAAAGGACAATTGTCTCACATTAATCATATTGCTAACTCCATTGATAGCAAAGGGATCCGAAAAGGACTATAGATTTTTTTTTTCTTCTTTTGTTTTTCTTTCTTTTTTGTTTTCCTAATCAAAAGACAAAATAAAATTTCATTACTATTTTAATATTGATTGTTTTAGTTCATACCGTCTAGGCACTAGTAGATCCTAAAGATTTTCAATCAAATATCGGAACTGATAGTTTTGTTTGTTTTGACATTTTATATTTCGATCACAATAAAATTCTATTGTTACTTCTTGATTAAACTGTCTATTGTTTATTCAATTGTGTTTATATTTCAATTTAAAAGAAAGTCTTTTGGACAATTTTTATGGACTTTTGATGATTCTAGAGAACAAAAGATCAAAAACAAAGAAATTTTTACAAAATACTTTCACTGAAAAAAAAAAATTCTGACTTTACATTTTTCAACTAAAACAAATAAAAGAATTTCTGATGATCCCAGATTATCTCAGAAATATTTTGGAACAAAATTTTAATATTTTTATTGTAATTTTATTTGAATAAAATTCTAAACTACAAAAATATTCACGATTTCTATGGAATTGTTGTGGTTTTTGAGCTAAAACTGTCAAATTCCAACAGTGTCGAATCAATCTTAAATATTTTTATTGGAAAAAAATGCTCTATATTAATGGCGTCTTCAACTTTTTTTTTTTAATATTTAACTCATCTATTCATTGTATTGTTTGAAAGTGTCACACCTTCTCAATAAAGGGATGTGAGGACAATTGTCACCTAAAGTTATTAAAATAATAATAAAATATTAAAAAGTAATAAAATTATTCCCACAACATAAAAAATTGATTTTATTAAGAATTTCTAAATTAAAAGTGTCAAAATTTAATAAATTAAAATTAGAAGATTGTGGAAAATAAACCTGAACTAAAAGTTGAGTGTTTTGGAGATCAAGATTAAACAATAATCACGGGACTGGGACCTATTAAAAAATTATATAACATTGTTATAATTTAATCAACAATGCTATATCTATTTAATGCTATGTTGTATATAAATCAGTATTAAATAGCAATAGGTGATCATTCAACTTACAATACGATTTTCTACACTATTTAGAGATACAATTACTTATTACTAAGACCCATCTTATACTAATGACACTTGTATTTGATACTAGTACCAATCTTGCCTCATTGCACTGTTTTTGATTCCTAAAAGCTTCAAGCAACTTTTTTCAGAGTGTTTGAATATGATCCACTTACCTAAATATATAAAAGTATACACATTTTTTCTGGTCATTGGTCAAACATACTTTTGATTAAACTACCAATTTCTACCAATTAAACACACACTCAATATCATATACAACCAATGACTACGGGTGTTTAAAGAAACTTTTTACTGTTTTTAGTTAAAAGTTCGAATAAAATTTTAGTACGACAAATGGGCGATTTTAGTATTTTCACAAAGAAAGGCTGGCAAGCTTATTTTGTTTAGTACGATATATGGAGAAACGGTCTAAGAACGGAATTCAGAAAATGTTGTTCAATTCCGTCATAGAGTATAAACTTGCACTATTGGCAACTTTACGAAATAGAAAATAAACTAATAATGCAAAATTAAAAAAACAAATTTGACTAATAAACAGACTACCTTCTATTTCATTTTTGTTTCCTGTTACTCCACTAGGGAGCATAGGGCTTGAACTTGAAGTCTCCATTCTTCTGTATTTCTTGCTGTTTCTACAATTTTATTCCAGCAGATCTCACATCCAGTTTTTTCTTGGAGCACTGTCCTTTTCCATGTTATTCTGGTTCTTCCTCTTGTTCAGGAACCACCTTGAGAGTTCCAGCATAGCGCCATTCTTGTTATGCAATTTTCATCTCTTCTTAGTGTGTGTTCAATCCACTTCCATTTCCTTCTGGTAATTTGCTTAACTATTGGTTCTTCATTTGCTAACTCTCACAAGTCTATATTTCTAATTGTGTTAGGCCAGAATATTCGGCAATTTTATTCTAAGCTGTTTGTTGACAAAGCCTTGTAGTTTGTTCTTGATGGAGTTTTGCCATGATTCGCTGTCATATGTTAATGTGGATTTTGCACATGACTTAATTAATGATATTTAATATCATTATCTTCTATTTCATAAAAAGTGATAATTTGACAATTTACAGGCGAAAAATTGTAAAACTTCAATTTAATCAAAGTTCAGTGTAATTAAAGATCTTGTAAAATAAAAATTGTCAGAAAATTGTAACAATTTTGTCGAATTGTCACTTGTTAATATTTATGGAATGGTGCTCTGGCATAGTTATGTCATAAAACAACTAAATTGTCGTCTTATGTTTCAAATAATGAATTTATCAGTTTAAAATTCTTAACAAATTTAATATTACAAAATAAATTCAAAATCATTTCATTTAAATTTCAAATATACCGTAATGATTATATAACCACATAAAAAGACGCAACTGTTCAAATCTTTGTATAGAAAAAGGCGGGAAAAATTCAAATTGCCACAATTTAGACGCAAGCTGCATAAAATTATAAAAAAAATTAGATACAATTGAAGCATGTGTTGGAATTTTATAGCACTGATCTGATATTTAAACAATAATTAAACGTGTAATTATAACTGTTATAATATTTTCTTTCAAAAAAATTTGTTGGGGGTGTTGACAAACAAATAACCTTAAAATCAGATTATTATTCCCTATAATATTTCAAATTTAAATGTTAAATTTCGATTCTAATCAATTTTCCATACAAAGAAATTATAAGAACTGTATAAGTATTGTTGACTTTTTTGTTGTTTCCTAATTTTGTTTTTGTTGGTTTGAATTAGTTTAACATTACACACAATATTACGTACGCTAATACACAGTTTTTTTTTTTTTGAGTGATTAACGCGTGCGCAAATTAAACAAAAAAAAAACAAAACAAATCATAATTTTTATTATTTTTACTTGCCAGCTTTGGTTTTAAATTTGTTTTTTTTTTTGTATAGGGGAGGCTTTTAATTTTTATAAATTGAAACATCTGCACCCTTCATTATTCTTGTTACATTTCATTGCGATAGTGGTAGTACATATTATAGTTGATTTGATATGCAGGTATTTGGATTATTATTATGTAGTTATTGTTTCGTTATAATATCCTGTACAATATTATGTTTAAGAATGATTTAAAGAT
Source organism: Dolichopus griseipennis (assembly GCA_963082915.1). Classification (NCBI taxonomy): domain Eukaryota; kingdom Metazoa; phylum Arthropoda; class Insecta; order Diptera; family Dolichopodidae; genus Dolichopus; species Dolichopus griseipennis. The sequence goes on from OY720441.1 coordinate 367,406,134, forward strand.
ATAATATACAGTTATGTGATTAAAAATATCAAAGGATAAAAATAATTAAAATTATGAACACTGAGAAAAATGTTTACTGTAAAATTGTATTTTTTTTTAAATTTTCAGAATAGGAACTGAAAAATATAGTGAGGAACCTTACTATTGACATAAAGAAGTCGCAATGGAAATATTTTTATTTGTTTATTGCATGGCCTTTAAAATATTTTTAATCATGGATGGGGTTTTTAATGGCATTAAAAAATAACTGTGAATCACAAGCTGTACGGTACTATACTTAAAAATAACTTTATCCTAATTCACGATTAGAGTATTACCAAAACTTAAAAGTTTGTTATCAGATTTACGAAAAGATTCGGTTAGCCATCATAATCTATATACGGGGTGTTTTCTAATTAAGTGCACTGCTATATACCACTGCATATGTACTTATGAGTAAATAAATGAGACTTTTTCAAGTAACATCACAGCGTAAATGTGGTTTTTTAAAAAAAAACTCGCAATTAAATAGAAAATTGAGTTTATGCTTGTTTAAAAGAGGATTTAAAACTTTGGAGAGTTTTAAGCTTTCGAATACATTTTACAGAATTTTCATAAGTAGTTTAGAAACAGAGTAAAAACTAAAATAATGAAAACCAAAAAAAAATATTGAAATATCATTTAAGCCCTCTAATCTTGGCAACTAGCAGAGGCCCAACTTAGTCCCCATACAAAAAATGTGCCTAATCATAAGTACCTATGCAGTGGCATATATCAGTGCACTTAATTAAGGAACACCCTGTATATACTTAGAATGTGTTCTTAATTTTTCGAAATAACTTCCTCTTCGTTTCAACTAGTTACCAAGTAAATTGAAGCTGGTAGCTAAATTGAAGCTGTACTTAACAGATTAAGCATTGAAAAATATCTAAATTTAAGTAAACTAATAATATTTCAAAAGGCTAGAATTTCGTAATATTTTCTTCCAAATGTTTTTTGAGTGTATATTTTCTGTGTAAAGTATATTCTTCGGTATTTTTTTCGCTTCTTCAATACCTCATCAATGTTAAGATATGCAATTATAACCCTGATTACAAAATAATTTGTTTCTCGTGTTTCCATTCATTTATTTTTTTTTAAAAATTATAAAGATTTTTATTGAAAACCCTGTCTTTTTGTATGTTTGTTTTTTTTTTTTTTTGGTGACAGGGAGTACTTAAATATTCGGATATGTGTTTTACATTAATGCAAACATTTTCTTCCTGTTTTTTTTTCATTTCCCGAAGAGAGAAATAAGGGGAATTTTTTTGGCACCTGCCTTTTCTGGTTTTATTTGATTCGTGTCAAATTTTTTTTTTTGAAAATTATGACAGAGAAGGAATTTTAACTTTAAAGTAGAATCCAATAGGTAAATCTTTAATCGAGTTTTGTTGTTTTTTGTTGATCAGGATAAGATAAAAAAAAATTATAACTGCATTTCTTTTGTAAATTAAACCCTTTTTTTTGAAATGGAATTTATTCCATCAAATGGAATTTATCGAGACTCTTCTAATGAATTACCTGGTGTTGAAAACATTTACATTACAGTTTTGTGTTAGAAATCTTATACTTATGTAGGGGAATAGTTTTGATTTTTTTGTATGTGGGAGCAGATGTGAAAAAAAAATATGAATTCTAATATTTTTCTATGAAAATTTCTTAAAGTGGAGGTAGTAACACAACTTCCTTGATTCAAACAAATGGATATTTTGTAGTAATACACTTTTATTTCCAAAATTTGCTTAATTGTGGTAAGTTGGGGAGTTGGTACAATAACTAGGGACGTCATGCCTAAATGAGGTTTCAGAATTATAGATATAAAGTTCTTGAGAATCCTTAGTGTACATGGATTATATTAGACTTAAATGAGGTTTTCAAAATATACAAACAAAAAGTACACTATTTGGACTGTTATGTATTAAATAAAGCTAATGATTTATTTTAAATAAACATTGTAGTTCATAAACATTAAAATCAGGCATCAAGAACTTATTGAAAAAATCTTGAATTAGAGCTTTGTAATGATGACTATTCCCTTTTCTTTAAAAAAAGTTCAACTTATTACACCCGTAGGTCAAAGAGTATATTAAATTTGTCATTACGTTTGGGATGCAGAGAGGAGGAGGAGTTAGATATAGATTCAAATGTATGGGTGTCGGATCAGAAACTCAAAGTTAATCGATCTAGATATGTATATCCGTCCGTCCGCACAATAACTCAAAAATAAAAGAGCTAGGATTCTGAAATTTTCACAAATTTGTTTCTATGCAATAGTTGTCATCTCTACTGGAATGCATCCAGTTTGCTCCACGTGTTCGAGTGGCTGCCATATAGCTTCTTTTTATATGAAAATAACTCTATACATGGTAAGGAAGGACATTTGAAATTTTGCCAAAAGTAGTTTGGTTTCATGGTCAAAGTTTGTGCATATGGTTCAGAAACAACTTCTTTTTTTATATGGGCATTACTCTATACCTAATGAAGCTGAGTGTCTGAAATTTTGCCAAGAGTAATTAATCGGTTTATATATTGTATATGTTATGGGTGTCCCAGAGTTGACTCAGTGTACTCTAGTACACTCTTCCTCGATTTTTTTTTATAGAAGTACATACTTCATCCATATGTTCACAATTTTTCCAAAAAGTCAAATATAAATTTAATGATTTCAAAAAATTGGTTACATCCAGATTTTAATTCCTTATTCATCGAATCTTTATTTTTAAAATTATATGATTTAAAACTTATTTATAAAATACAAATTAGTTTTATTTTTATCATTGAATTTAAATCTATTCCGATAATGTTCTTTAAAATAAAATCTCGAAGAACGGATCAAAGTACATGAAACAGTTTGTATAGGTGGACATATCTTCATCTTTCATTATTCAACTTTGTATTTGATTTTAAGATATCAAATGATGAAGAAGATTAATTATCATTTAATTTTTTCAAAATACTCTGTTATAGCAAGTGATTAATTTATAAAACCAAGAGACGCTCATTTTCCTCATATTGAACCAATGTTTATTTATTTCGTCAAAGATCTTGATTTTCATATGATAAATCATTTATTGAAACTCATTACAGATTTGATGAAAATTTTTCACTTGGCAATAAAATAAATCACGATTAACTTAAAATTCACTTTCAATCCAATATAATGCAACAGCTCCATATGAATGTTTTAAATTGCTTATCGGATATCGAAAAGAAGAAATGAAAAAATCTTCCGAGTTTATTGAACCATCAAGATTGACACAGAATTAAATAGTAAATGAAATTTGATCGATGTCTAGCTAAAAAGTGAATCAATTTTTTAAAGATCACATCTCCAGATTTGATACTATTTTACTAATATGATATTAAAAAAAACTTTTAATACGAATAAATCAAATAAGTCACAAGAAAGAAAAATTTCGGAATCAACTGGAACAAAAATCTAATTGAAAATGTCAAAATAAGATTTATTACCACATCTTCTTAGAAATTAAATTTATAAAAAAGTAAATCAGTTTAAAACTTAAGACCCTAGAGAGTGATATGTAATTTATTTTAAAAAAAATTGTGGACTTAAAGAATTTTAAAAATTTTAAATTGGGTGACAAAATATTTTGCCGAAAATGTCTCTGAAACCAAAAATGGATCCATATAAATCATATAATAATATTAATTTATCTTTATTTGTTGCACAAATTCCAATAAATTCTAAACGAAATATTTGCAAAACACCTAATAAAAAACCAATTTTCATTCTATTGATTTACACAATTCGTCTTAATTCCCATTTTTCAATTCCCAACTTATGAAATATTCAATAGTTCCAGGTTCACTAATTTAATCCGAAAGGTTTTTTAAAAATTGTGTATTAGTTTGTTAAAGACAAACACTTTTTAAAAATGTATCAAGTGATGCTCCAATTTGTGCTGAGAGAGAACGAGGTTTGAATTATGACCAATATAATATATAATTGCCATCTAAATTTAAACTTGAAATATTTTGTATTAGAAATACAAAAAATTCCCACCTAATTGGCAATTAAATCTTATAATGATTTATGTTTTAAAAATCTAAGACTTGTTTAACAAAAGAATAGGTATTGAATTCCTAAGGCTGTTGAAGGATTTAAAATCCATTTCATTCCAAATATTTTTTTGCTCTAATTCAATTTCATAACTCATCTTTAAATGGTCCACATTAAAACAGGGGACCTTAGTCAATTTTTCCTTAATAAAATAAAAGTAGTCCAAATTTATATGCGCAGAGACAATCATTGAAATCTAAATTGTCTGCACCCGTTTAGTTATACACTATTAAAAAAAACTTATGAATATTTATAGGAAGGACGTTTGTCCTTATGAATAATTTGGTTTCACATTTTAGTTTATTTTTTTTTAAATTAAATTCTGATAAAAAACGAATTTAGATAAAATATAAACTTGGGCTTTAAATTGTATAGGAACCATTCTAATCGGAAGAAATACATTACCATTTTAATGATCAAACCCATTAATTAATTAATTAAGTGGTTTTTTTTGGGGTGCCCCAAGTGAGTTGAATAAATTTTTAATTCAGAATTTCCTAATGTTTTTTTTATTCAAAAAAAAAGGAAGAGTTTTGAAAGAAGAAAACGCGAATCGTATATTTTGATAAGACAAAGGCACGCTTTTAAATTTTAAATTATTACAAAATTATAAAATTTTTTAAAAGATTAAAATAAAAAACAATAAAATTATCAAAATTTATTCCTTATTCGTAAATAATAGTCATAATATAATAGTAGTAGTTATAATATTAATTTGTATGGAAAAGGATTAAGACCTTTAAATACACCTGGCTTCGTAAAACTAATTAATAGACGGACCCGTATAACAAAAAATTTTCATATATAGTTAATTGAAGATGAATTAAAAAAAAAAAACAGAAAATACCGATTCTTGTAATCAATTTATGGACTAGTAATTTTAATTTCGTATATAGAGTTTTTAGATTCTGCATTTGTTGGGAAAAATTGAAAATAAAATCGTTTAGATCTTTTAATTAATTATTTGATTCAGTTTTAATATTACGTCCTTAATGTCTAGGAAAAATTGGCTTAAAGAATTAAAGTTTCTATGTTTTTTAATTTCAAAGATATACATATTGAGTCTTGAGATGTGTGTGGGAGTTACATAAACATCCACTCTAATTCATCCCAAATATTGGAGGAGATAAACAGGACAGAACTACCTTGTACCAAATTCAAGTGACTATCTTTATTAATTTCGAAAATAAGTATCGGGAGATGTGGGAAAGATTACCGGAACTGCACTATAAATTTATCTCAAATTTTAATGACAGCTGGTAAATACGAGCAACACCTTTCAATCAAAGTTTAAAAGTTGCTCAGAGAAATATGCTCGTTTGCCCTTGGCTAGATCGAATGTTTCCAAAATCCGAATGCATGGTCCGATTTCGCTCATTTCAATTCCCATTTTTCTTTCGTCACTAGTAACTTTCAGTTAAAATTTCATCTAGATGGCATCATTATTTTTTGCGTAATCGGGCTTACGGACGAACATCATAAAATTGACTCTGGAGGTGATGCTGATCAAGAATAAATATACATTTTCATATCTAGCTTGCTCCTTTTTCATGGCTAAAAGCACCGTACCAAAGTTAATCTGCACCACTACATCTTTTTAGTTGCAGAGTATAATAAATTGTCGAAGAAACAAATTACGCGAAAAGCAAAACGAACATTGACTAAAACTTTGCATATAAATATAAAGTAATATTATAAGTAGGTATTCTAGTCAAGCTGATAGGGTGCATATTTTGTGCATGCATGTATCATTTGGGATCTCTTGAAAACATTTGACATAGATCAATTTCTAATTAAAACTTTTAAAATACTTAAACCATGTATTTAGAAGAAACTATATCTGTCATACAATTAAGTTGAAAAAGTGATCGGTGCAATAAAGTTTGTTTATTACTTAAATAACTTTGCGTAATTCACCTAGTCCATTATAAAATGAATATTACAGGATTTAAAATAGTACACGCATGTTTCTCTAAGTTAATCATATATATTCTGTTTTTCGTTTTGTTTACTACACTTTAAATGATCACTTTTGATCGAAATCCACCCATTTAATAAAAAAAAATACAATAATTTTACTACTATTTTTAAATGTTAATGTTGTACATGACTAGATTTTTAAATAAAGATGTAACTTTATGTGTTTCAGTTTGTATATTCAGTACGGTGATAAAACAGTACCCGCACAATACCGAAATACAACATAAACAAAACAACAAAAACAAAAACAAACTTCAATCTATAGCCAAGTCGGAATCATTATTTGAATGATCATAAAACATGTATCAAAAAAAAAAACCTGCATGTTTATGAATAAAATCAACAGATGACGATGATGATGATAATGATGATCAGATGATAATGAAGACACTGATGGTGACAATGATAATATAAAATTGATAGAAAGATATTTAGAGAGAGACACAAAAATCAAAACTAAAGCAGAACGGTTGATTCGTTACACGTATATACGTTTATGACAATAATAGCTTCCGATAATGTTAATTGGAAGTTTCTGTTCTTCTTTTTATTTTTATTTTGCAATAAAAAGCAAAAAAATCTCGGTAGGCACTCTTTTGGGATTTTATGGTAATTTGGTGACCTTGAAATATGATTATGGCACGTTCTAAAATAATTGTCTCTTAAATAAAAAATTTTAATACGTTTTGTTTTTATAAAACATAATCCGACAATTAAAATTGTAATCAGGATTATTAAAAGTCTGATGGTATCTGAATATAAAATATAATTAATGGTAATCGTTTAAATTTTTGGAAATATTCACCGACACAGGCATGATAATAAGTAAATTTTTGATTTTATTAAATTAATATTATACTTTTATGATTACAATTTGTTGGAAATAAACTATTAAAGCTTTGGACAGTTATAATAAAAGATAGAGTACCTAAGAAACTACATAAATTTGCTTGTAATTATATTATTTTGCAAAATAAATCTTATAATTAGAAAAAATGTAATCAAAAAATTAATGCAGATATTTACTGGGACATTAAACTCAGGAGTACAGCAGCATAAGTATATTAGATTAAATTACAGATTATGTGATTTAAAATTGCAAATAAAGTAATTTTGGTTTCTAAAAAAAACAAGTATTATGCACTGCATATTTTAAAGAAATTATTCCTTAATAAAACGTTATCAGTATGCCAATTCTTAATGTTAAATTATAATAAACAAGTGATGAAAAAAAACTAAGGGTTCCTTGGTTCCAAAAATTTTGCGAAAATTTAGTTTTATATAATGGTAAATTTTAGTATCGTATGGTAACCCTACACATTTGACCGACATATTTTTGTAAGGCCTATTAAAGCAGCTCTCTTATACCGTTATTTCGATTGAAAATAAACCTAACAGAACTCTTGTTATAACAATTTAAATATAGGGCTTTTTCCAACATTGGGGGGCTGTAGCCCCGTAACAGGTGGGGCTACAGAAAAAATTATTTTACGAAATTATTTTTTTTGCAACAACTACCCATGGTTAAAAATTCTTTACTCTATTTCAAACGGTGTAAAAGTTTTTGTAAAAATACGGACGGACGGATGTACAGAGGGACGGACAGAGTGAAGCTATATAGGCACATTTTTACAAAATTTTTTGAAAATGTGCTAAAAACACTACAAAAAAGAATTGTATAAAATAATATATAAATAACATTATTTTACATTCTAATTGTTCAACACTCAGAATATATTGAACTTAGATATTACACGTGTACCTGTCATATTACATATATACGTGTTAGATCAGAGAGGGTGTATTTTAATGAAGTTAGAATTGTTTAGGAATGCTTCACATACTAATAATTACAATATTTATGGAAATAATTCTATATTTGAGTTAAGAGATGTAAAAATAAATGGTGAAATTCTAGTATTGTGGTACATAAATACACAAATCGGGATAAATACTATTGATTGCAAAAATATTCAGTTTTAAATTAGGTATTATAATTATTTAAATACCAACTTTTACTAAATAAAACACAATTACCAGTATCAATTCTGGAAGCTATCAGTACCTCAGTACTTAAAAGTATTATACTTTGAACAAACAAACACCTACCAATATCAACCAGTACTTACGTTTACCACCTTATCTATTTACCAGTAATTACTGTACTTTATTAATACTTATGATTACTATAAACAAACTAGTTGGAGCCAATACCAAATAGTACTTACCAGTACCATTCTATATTGTACTGCTAATTATACATCATACTTCATATTAATAATTCTACTGGAAGTACTTGTAAGTGCTGGTAATAATGGTAGTGGTACTTATATTTTTTCAAGTTGCAGTACTTTTTCATTTAAAAAGGTATTTAACAGTGCTTGACTGGTACTGGTACATTAAAAACACTACACACACATTTATTACTATTGAAATATAATATTCTTAAAATATTTATAATTATTATATGGCACTATTTGCCTACTGTTTACATCATCTGTTAAAACAAGTATTAATCGGCTGGGTGGCACAATGGTTAGAGTGAAGACCTTCCATGCGAAAGATCCGAGTTCAAATCCCAGTTAAAGTAAAAAAACTTTTTAGTTTTCAACTCAACTCAGCTACCATTCGCCATTGGGTTCAAATTAATGGCGCATAATCAATAATTAATGACTACATAACTTTAATAAAAAATACATTAATATAACAATATAAACAAATAATTTAATTGAATAATATAATTCACAGATATAGAATACCATATAGCTCAAAAACAATATTTTCAATTTTAAGAAAATAAAATCTAAGAAACTTCTACATGTAATAAGGCATAGTACTACTCATGTTTATATTGTATGTGGAATTCATTTAATTAGTTCTCATATATGGACAGGCTGTATAGCCTACAACAGGAAACATTTACCACGTAAAAAAACAATAACAATTGTATCACCTATACTATTCAATTAGTATTAATTTTTTAATACACTTTTGTAAAATCTATTCAATTTCTTGCAGATAACATGCACAAAAGTTTTAACAAGAAAAACCGCACAAATATCATGACAACTTGAAAGTAAATTTCTACACAAAAGGTGGCATGATTTCATAAGTTCATTTCCATTTAAATCGTTGTCGATTATCCGCTGCCCATAATAAAAAAAAGAAGCTTCAAAAGATTCTTAAAGAGATAATTCGATTCAACATTTTGCAAAAAATAACCTTTTTCTGGCTTTTTTATATTTAATTATTAAATAATTTAAAATAATTCATGACTTTATTAAATTCGATTTACAATTATCACGGTTACACGTTTTGCTCTCCCAAAACTTTATATTAAAAGACGTTAGCGTAAGGCTAATAGGAATCAAATCTACATGGCTGGTATTAAAAAAATAAAAAGATAAGAAATTAATTTTCTAAAGTATATCCAATTCTAAAGTGTTCAATTTGCATTCAATATAAATTCGTTTATTTAAAGAGTTTTGATTTTTGATTGTGAATTCTTTGTCTCTATTTGAAGACTGGATTTTTGCGAGTTGGTTTTTTTTTTTAAATCTCATAATTTGAATGATATTCTATCGAAATAACGAGACACTTTTAAAAAAAAATTGAAAATATTTTGCGGCATAACTTTTTATCACATTTATAATTATTGTGTTTTTTTTTTTTTATTCTCTTCTCGTGTTTAAAGTTTAGTTTTGGGATTGAAGTCTTCAAAATTAATGTAACCGCATGCGCGGTCGCGTGTCAAATCATCAATTTAAGGAAAATATTTTTTGTGTCCTCTTATTCTATATATCTTCAATTTCATTTTATATTTTTAAAACTTTGATAATTTCATATCGACTTCTAAAATAAAAAAAAAAAAAACAATAAAAAAAAATGAATTAAGTTAAAAAGATCTCAATCTTAAAGATACGAACAATTAAAAGCCAAAAAGAACAAAATTATATGAATAGTGGTGGAATATTTAAAGAGAAGTAAACTGAAATGATAATTAATTTGACTTTTAAATTGGAATATTTTCTTATATTTTTTTTTTTGTTTTGTTTTGTTTTTTTTTTTTTTTTGTTTTTATTCCGTTCCCTCATATTTTTTTTAGAGTGCTTCCAATAAGCAGATGATAATTATGAAGGACAAATTTATGATGGATAATTAGAGAGAAATTTTTTTTGTTTTTGAAAAAAGTGTTCCTAGAAATAATTTTTGGAACATTAAGTTTTTTAAAATGTTCAGGTTGGAATAATTTAACTTAAATATAGAATATGTCATAATATCAATTTTACTATTGAAGAGGAGGATTTAATTTTATTGTTGAAAAGGAGGTAGGTCTGCTGTCTGAAAACCACATACTAAGAACATCAAATAAACAAATATGATTTTGGGTTAAGCTTTTTAATTTTAATTTAAAGTATTAATGTACAGGCATGATAAGTGGAGGTCGAGGAAATTTAAGGGAAGTAAATTGTTGAAAGGTCAAAAGATAGATCATTCCGACACACTGTTGAATTATCATTGCACAATTATCAGAGTCTGACATGATGAATTTCATAAAATAATATCAAAAAACAACTGGCCCACGAATCTCAAGAATTTTTGTATAGAAACTTAAAAAAAAAACTCACTGAAAGCGGAGTCCAAACAACTTCTAACCTTGCTAAACAACTTCGTAACCTGATTAAAAACACTGCAATCGGGTCGAAAACTTAGTGTGGTAGCTTTTTAAAAATGAAATCCAAATATTTAAAAACTTCGTAAAATTGCTGGCTATATTTAACTGAAGGATTTTGATTTTCATCTTTTTAGTTTCAAAGCTATGTACTCTGATTCCAGGTAAAGGAACCCTTTAGCAGATACTATTATTTTTACCCCAAGAAATCTTTAAATTTGTAGAGGATATGACTATATTACTTTATTTTCATAATTATATTTGTAGTGTAATTGGTTCTGAAGTAATGCCTGCACTATTAAAAAATTTGTATGGCAGCAAAACGAATATATATCCCAAGCATTTTGAAACTTCAAAGAAGTGCTTGTTTTTATGTAGGTAACTTATCTGGTATAATTTTAAACCTCCAAGTATTATTACGTTTGAAATATTCAAATGGATCTAAAAATTTTGGATGGCAGTAACCTTAAGCCGTGGTTTGGTTATAACCAAAAAACTATAGGGAACCTAAAAGTTTTCTAAAACACAGATGTTTTACATTTAAAAGAACGAAATGACGGTAACTCCTCCAGCTGCTCAGCATACGAAGTTTAAAGTGTAAAAACTATTCTGCGAGAAATCCAAAAGATACCCAAGGATCTAAAGAAACTTATTCACTGCAGATGATATTATAAACTGGATTACTCCTAGACACCTCAATACATGTTGTATATGTCTAAAAACTCCGTTAAATTAAAAAACATATAAGTTTAATTTTAAGTTTATTAATATAAGAAATAAAATAACTCTTATGTCATAATTGAATATTACGCAAAATTGTCCTGCAGAAATTTGTAATAATTGATATTTTTATATTGACCTCTTCCCTTTACAATAATTCCAGGTTTCTTGATTGCCTTCATATAAATTATATTTAAAACAAAACTCGTCAATTACAAGTCAAAATTCAATATAACCAAATAACCATCAACCAATACCAATATCATTACAGTACAAGTACCAGCATAACAGGACGAATTTATATTCTATTTATTAATATACAACAAAATAATAAACAAAATAAAAAGGATATCTTGTATTCAAGTCAATGTTTAACAAAAGGCTCGTGGCTTTCCATAAGTAATTGTATTAAAGACATCAATAAAATATTTAATTTGTAATCGCACCTGTCTGCCCCGTGTCCAGTTCAGCTGAAAATAAAAGAATTTTTCCTTGAAATATATTTAAGAGTATATGTATATGTAATTTTAATAAATATACGAATCAAACGACTACATTGATACTTTACAAGTATATTAAGTTATAAATTATAACAAGACGACTATTTAATGTATGTATTTAATATTGAAATTTAATCCCAAGGGGTTGTTGGAGAATACTAAAACAATTTAAAAATTGAAATAACAAATTAAAAAAAAAATTACTGCAAGATTCAAAAAATAAAAAGGGACAGAAAATTTCTTAAAAAGAGACAGAATTACAACAAATAATGATCGTTTCATTAGAATACGAATATTGTTGCAGTTTATCAGGAAGTATTTAAAGAATTGCTTAATACATCCTTTTACAGGATAATCCTACGCTTTAAGTAAATTGTTTACAGGATTAACATTTTGTCAATGTCCGTCCATTGAATCCCTGAATTTAAATACCTTTAATATAAGATTAAAAACTAATTGCTAAACGATCATACCATAGAACTCTTCTGTTGCAATCATTTGAAAAATCCCTACTACCATAGATTCAATTCATCATTCATCAAATACCTGCCAATGCAAAATATTTCTTTAATTGTACGTTTAGATTTTGTTTGCGGTTCTTTTGAATATTTGAAGTCTTTAAAGTGTTGCAAAAGTGATACTAAATCCAACACGACTAATACGTTTGTAATTTTGTTGAAAAAAAATCAAATCTGATGGCGGTAAAAAATAAATGAATACAAAATTGATATTAGATTATGATTTGATAAGTTTTAACTTCAAAATTACTACTAATGAATGGTTTCGTTAAAGTTTGATGACTTAAATTAAATGGATCAAACGTGTGTGTTGGTTAATCGGAATTTGGAATCTTTAAAAGATAATCACAGGAAATGAAAATTAATATTTATAAAGGAATATCTGTTTCTTTGATTTTAAGGGAGTTAATTTTAAATTTTTTTAAAAGTTTTTATTACGTCATTAGTTATATTCAGTAATTTTGTTAGTTTGCTTGATGAAAAAATTAACCACTACTGGAGAACTGAGGTAAGTTAAAATGATTTTGATAGAAATCAAGAAATGATCCTTTAAATGCCATTTGGGTTGTTGCTATTTTGATTGCTTTACTTGATCGAGGTGGAAATTGAGGCATAAGAAGAATAGAGCTAAGCTGTAATCCTCTAAACAGATCCAGGTCAAGAGGTAGACCAAGAACAACAAGGACAAAAACTATGCGGTATGAACTAAGCAGACACAAAATCTCCTGGATTGAAATAGTATAATTAAATTAATATAGATATAATAAATAGTATAATAATTAAAATAATTTAATTGAAAGATTAAAATTTCAGACAATCGCAATTCCAGACTTTTAAAATAACAGTAGTTTTGTGACTTCTCCAACTCCAAAAACTCTGGTAAAATATATTACGTAATAATGTAATTCGATTCAAACCCAGTACGGTAAAATATATTATTAGTAAAACCATTTATAAATTAATTTTGTTATCAATTATTTTATCGAAATAATAATAAATTTCTATATTTTATTAATTTAAATAAACAAAAAATAAAAAAAAAGCAACAATTAAAATAAAAACAAAACAAATACAAAACAACAACAAAAAAAAACCCTAAAAAAATATTGTCATAAAATTTCAACTACAGCTTCAAAGTTGATATAATTGTGGCACGCACCTGCCACACGCTGTTGAATTATCTTTTTCTCTCGCGACTTTGTTGTTAATTTTGTTGTTTTCCTCCATTTTTTTTTGTATTTGTTCTTCAAAAAAAAAATATTATTATTTAAAACAACAACACCAACAGAACCAACACCGTGTTCCTTTCAAATGAAATTCACATAAAAATTAAAATATAAAAACAGAAAAATATTCATAAGAAATGTATTTTTTTATCTTGTAAAACTCAAATGACTTTTCCCCCAAAAGGTAACAGGACTAGAGATTTGATGCAGTTGACAGTAAAAATTTTCAAAACATATTTGACGGCTCTATGATAAAACTCCATCTCAACTAATTGTTAGCAATTAAATAATTAAAAATTTTAGCACTATATAGTTTAAGATGTATTTACTACTGACGCTTCTAGGACTATTATTCTAGGTGGGATCCTTACAAAATTTCCAAACTTAGAATACTATTACAAAATCATATATTAAATAAGAAGCTCAGTATAAAAATTCCGTAACCTATAAAAATATTTAAAAAAAAGCCGCAAGGGTTGGAAATTTAAAAAAATAACAAAAATAGATTTACGCCAAAAAAATGCCACTGGTGCAATCGGAAATTCACCTTTTCAAGTGCACAACATGATTTTATATATAATTCTAATTTGATTTATTAAAAAAATTATTTGATGGTTGGAACATTTTTGTTTAACCCATCATTTTGTGCGCCATCTTTGTACATATATTTGATGCTACAATTAATATAAGTTATAAACTGCATTTATGATTTTTCAGATATGATCTGACCTAAATCTGATCTGATCTAACGATCCAATTTTACTCCCAATTATTTTTTAATTACTTACCAAATATTCAAATAATAATTTTTTGATAAGTAAATGTTTCCCATAATCAGAAATTTATTAGGTTAAGAACTATTATTATGATAAATATGATTTAATGAATTAAAAACTTATAGAAAATATGATTAATAGGTTCTTTGTTTAGTGAAAAAGTACTTGGTTCTATATGCGACTCACATTACTCAATATACATTTGTTTACTTAAATATTTCTATATAGTTCCAGTTCTCGAAAAGGGAAATGTAACTGAAATTTAGATAGTCTTAAGACCATCTTCTTCTTTTAGTATTAATAAAATAATAATAAGTACCTATACCCACTTAAGAACTAACAATTCTGACAATCAATTACTTTACATATCAATGATTTACCAATTATTGTTAAATGTAAAACAATTATTGATTGAAGTAACTAAAAAATAGAGTAGTTTCCTTTTAATTTTACAAAAGTTTTTTTTATTATTTTAGCAAATACAAGTATTTCGAATATAACATACAGACTACTTCTACAAAGTACTGTACTCGATGGATTAAATATTCAATTATTGATTACCAATCTATCATTTGATGACTTGCTTGTACTACTCTTTTCCTGAAATAAAAACAAAACAAATGAAAAAAGAATTGAAAACAACGGTAAATCACATAAAAAATCAAAACAGTACTCACATTGCTAAACAAATGTAAAACTCTATGTCATATGGTTTCATTTGATTACACCATAAGTACAACACTGAATTAAAAAGTACATATGCATATATGCAGAACTGTTTGCATATCAGTGGTGAAAACAACAAAATT
This sequence comes from Dolichopus griseipennis, assembly GCA_963082915.1. NCBI lineage: Eukaryota > Metazoa > Arthropoda > Insecta > Diptera > Dolichopodidae > Dolichopus > Dolichopus griseipennis. The sequence goes on from OY720441.1 coordinate 367,421,434, forward strand.
TTCTTTTTAATTTTTTTGTGTTTTTTTTTTGTAATATTTTGTGCTTGTTAATGTCATTAATTTGTTTATTAATTTTTTTTTCTCTTACCTGTGCGTATGAAAAAAAACGGTTACTGCGATTGTTACTCACCTTATTGTTTTTGTTATTCCACAGTTTTTTTTTACTGTTAATTTCTGTATTTTTTTTTATGCAAATAAAAATTATGAAAATAAAAAAAACTGTTTTGGATATTATGAATTTTCTCCCCTCTCTCTCAGATATACGAGTAATAAATACAAAACCAGTGAAGCCAGAAATGATCGCAAGTCTTGACTTACGCCAAGTTATTTTTATATACGTACCCAGTACATTAAAAATATCTTTAGTACTTGACTGTGGTCAAATAAAAATCTTGATGAATTGGAACAAAGCGTGTCAACATTACGGTAAAAAAATAATATAATAAATATATTATATACATATTAATTTAATATAATAAAATGTATTCGTATATATATATATATATAGTTTTGTTGTTATTTTTTAGTTTTTGCATAAATAATCATTTAATCAGGGAAAATAAAATAAATGAGAAATTAAAGTGTATCCTGTTGCTGTTGTCAGATAAAGGAAGTTAATAAAATAAAAATACGAAATATCCTGAAAACTGGTAATGTCCGCTTCAGGATATTATTGAATAATATATTAGTCCTGAAAATAATGATAATAAGATTGATTCCAGAAAATTGAATTAAAGCTTTTTGTGATATACCGAGCGTATCGCCGGTCAAATTTAAATGTACTTATACCGTTTTATTGAAGGAATTTTTTTTATTTAATAATAAGAAGTCGGCATAGAACATAGGGAATAATTATATTTTTTTTAGATTAAGTTAAATAAGTTATTATTGAATTTTTAAATTTTTCAGTATATTACACAGGTCTATAATTATATTAAGTTGTATTTGAAAAAAAATTTTCAATATTAATAGGGGGTTTGAAAATATATTTTGTAAACTCATAAAATATTTTTTCATTTCTTTTGAAGGACTCATATGTTGCATAGTTTTCTCACTGCTAAAGTAAAGTAGGTAATTGAAATATTCAACTTTGTAAAATATTTACTCACAATTTTAAATGCATTTCTGTACTCTGTTCTAGCTATCACCTACGTTTAATATACATGTGCCAAAACATGCTTTCATTTATTAGTTTCCATAGCCATATACGATACTGTGTCAATCTTAGATAACCCGCATGAACGCAATATAAACATTATATCATCTGGTTAATTACTTTAAAACTTTCATAGGCAAAACTTATTAGACCTTATATGTATAAAATAAAATATGGCAATTATTGGAACCTCTTGTAACCTAACCACTTTTGCTTTGCCGATTGCTTTAAAACTAAATAGTTTTGGCAAAAAATCAACTTCTTTAAAAAAATATTTCAGAGATCCAGCTTTAATCCAACAGGCATCCCACAAATTATAAAGTAAATTTTTTCAGATAATAATATTGCAAGCAATATATTTTATTTTAAGGAGTAGTGGAAAGGTTCTGTAGTTATAGGCCTAAAAAGTCTACATTACGGGTGATTATAGGTGGAGTAAGATTGTAGATTTGGTTGTTGTTGTTTGATATAGAGCATAATATGTGCTATCCACTCATGTAGGCCTTTTTTTCTTTTAATTTATAAGTAATATTATTTATTTTGTTTATGTTATATAATTGTATATTTTTAAATTATATTTGGTCACCAAGGAGATTTGTAAAGAAAAAATATTTTTCATTAATTTTTTTTCAATTAAAAATTTCATGACCTGTACGGAAATCAAACCCGCACCAACGCGGTCAGTAACCCAAATGCTTACCCATTAACCCACCGAAGCCAATATTTAATGTATTAACAAAGTTCTAAATCCAAAAGAAAGAAATTGTTAATAGCAAAACAAAACTAAAACAGGACCTCTGTACACAAAAACTTAATTGGAAGGAACGAATTTAATTTAAGAAAAGATATTATACACCCCTTTTTAATTTTTCTAATATTCAAAATTACAAAAAAATTACTTAAATCACCATTATTTATTTTTAATCAATAAATCCAATACAATAATCATAAGTTCCGTTTTTTCTTACAGATCAGAATTACATAGAAATTTCCGTTCCATCAATTTTTATATTCCAACAGGAAATGAACATTTTACAAAAAAAAACTATTTTTCACCCTTTACTAAACAAAATGCAATTCATTAAGTGCACCTTGAGTTTTCATTATCCTTGAATTTATTGTTTTATTGTTTTTATTGAATCGATTTAGTATCGATCAAACACAAACGAATTGATAAAAACCAACAAAATCCAAAGTACAAAAGCAACCAATTGTGACGTACAAATAAGAATGATTACTTACATACTCTAATTATTTTCTGAGCCTTTAAATTTTTATATAGTATTAGTTAAAAAAAAAAATTTTTTTATAGGCAGCTCAATATTCCAAAATCAAAAAAAAAAGTCTAAAGGAAATCTTTCTATCCATATCTTGATTGATCAATATCATCTTAAAAAAATTGTCCTGCGTACCTTAAAATACGACTCGACTCCAGAGGAGACAAAAAATATTAAAAGGATGTTGGAGTTGCATATACGATTGTGTTTGTGTAATATCACCAATGTATACAACTTTAATCAAAATTTTTTTTAGTTTGGTATCAAAAAGAAGGGAATCCATCAAAAAGGAAATATAGGTACTAGGCATATATATGTAAACGTTCGCGATCAAGAATTTTTTTTTTTTTTCTTTTTTTTTTTAAATTTCTGACATTTTGATTGGTAGAAGAGCTCAAGGTGTTTTTCAAAAATAAAAAAAATTTCCTTTGAATTTTTGGTTTTATTTTTTTTTTCTTTGTTGTTGTTTTCTCAATTTATTGAGTTGAACTTGATGTTGAGCTATTGAGCCCGGTGTTCAAAATAAGGAAACTTTAATAAACAAGACTTAAAAACAAAAAAAAAATTGAAATAAAGAAATTATTTTCAAACACAGTCAAGAATATGTAAAAATATTAAAAATCCTGTCTGAAATATAGGATAACAAAAAAATTATGACAAGGATAATGAGGTATAGGGAGCGTGCGTTAAAAAAATGACGTTTAAAAGTTTTTTTTTACGTTTGAATTAATTTTTAATAAAAAGTTTTTTTTTACAATTCATTTCTAATTGCTTTATTTCATTTAGGAATATACAATTAGGGATTAAGATCTAGGTTTTTAAGGAACCAGTTTCCTATAAGCAACCCTTTAATTTTGGGTTTGCTATCTCACTCATTATAATCTAAATTTAATATACCCAAGCTATAATAATTATTAGAGGAAATATTTAGATGTTTTTTTCTGTATAATTATTATAAACTCAAATCAAAGTCAGCTGACATTAATAATGTTATATTTGACAGTAAAAAGTCAAATTGTTTTTATGACGTAAAATTACAATTTTTCAATTTAATCAAAATATTATTAAAATTAGAGAACTTGTTTAAATTTATTTATTTGTAGTACTACACAATAGTAAATATTGCCTTATAATATTAATTCTTTGCTGATTTGACATTTGGGTTTATTATTAAATTAATGTAATATACACTATATTTTGTTATAAGATATGATCCGGCCAGGGTTTTGAACCCGAGACATTTCGATTGAAAAGCCGCCACTTTACCACTGAGCTATCGGTCAGATTCTTGTTAAAATATCAAACAATTGACACAAAACTTAGGACGGTCTTAAAATAATTTTTAATCAATTATACTGCAAATTCCAATAAACAAAATGGATACTTTCGATTATTAAAAATTTTTTTGAGGAAAAGTATATTCAACTTTGAAGAACGACTTTCAGTTGTTCGAATTGAAAAAGACAGGTTTTAATAGATAAAACTTTAAGATTATTAATTTATATAAACAACTAACTAAGGTTCTAGTTTTTTATGGCTGTTGTATAATTCTAAATACTAACAATGATGTATTTTAAGGCTGTATAAAATATGAAAAAAGTGCCCAAAATTATTATGTAACTTTGAGAAAACTTGTTGAATTATTCTGTTTCTTTTGCGAGCCAAAAATAGTATTTTGGGGAATTTTTGAAAATAAAAAAGACCATCAAATTGTTTTGGAGAACTTTCGTTTATATTTTGGAGACATTTTTCTTGGTTTTGGAGACTTCTTTCTAATAAATTATTTATTCTATCAAATCTTCATTTGTAACTTAGTGTTTCATTAATATTTAATTTTGTAAATGTATGCGGGTTTTTAATGAAAATTCATTTTAATAGAAAATCCAAATCGATTTCTTCCCGTTATAAAACTTCTCTTTAATATCTACGAGATCGTTCTTTTAAAATTAAATTCCATTTCTGTATACCTAACTTTTTGATCCAAAAAAATGGCACGTTCCTTCTTTGTTTTCTGCTCATTGTATTTCTTACCCTAATAAAATTCTAATTTAATTATAATTCATTAAAAAAATATCACCTACAACATACAAGAACAAGATTTAAAAAAAGGCCCTTAATGTATTTTTTGCACTAGTACCAGATTTTAGGTTCGAATACAAAACAATACAAAAAAAAAAAATATCAATGTTTAATAAGAAAAGGGATTAAATTACAGGTGATGTATTACAATATACATATACATATATATATATATAGAAACTCAGCTACTTTACATTTCATTTCTTTATTTTTGAATTAAGTTACGCATTTAGTATTACATAAAGGAATAAATACAGTTCAAATACAGTTCAAAACAAAACAGAAATCCTCAGTCCTTACACATCTTTAGTAGTAGCATAACCCAAAACATCTGCCAAAAAAAAACTACTTTTAAATGTATAAGTATGTGTTTCTTGTTTTTTTGTTTTTTTTTTTTGTATAGGTGTTTATTTTTTTTTCGCGAATTAAAATAAAAAATATTGGACTAGGTTTTCATTATAATGATCATCAACATCATTATAATCAATACAATCATTATTATAATCATCTCTTACTTTCTTCCTTAGAGTCACCACTACTACTACATGCGCGTTTATACTAATTCGGGTTGAAAATGATTAAAACAACAAAATCCAAGAGGCACACGTTAAATTTGTGAGTTGTTTACGCAAAAATGAATTGGAAATTGTACAAAACAAAAAAAACGAGAGGAGTTGTGTATTTCCGAAAAATAAAATGCATCTGCATTTTTGCATTTACCTGAATAATAGGCACAGGTAAAAATTCTGCTTTATTATTTTTTTTTTTTAGTTTTTTGATTCAAAATATCTTTTTAATGATTATGTGCCAATAATTATGAAATTGTTCCGATTTTATTTAATGATTCAGATCCAGTAAAAGGAAACAACTACAACAACAACTACAACAACAGCAACAACAAAAAAGGAAACAAAAGAGGGATATGTCAACAAAAAAATCATTTAAAAAATTGCATCTAAACAAAATGCTGTAATGTTATTGCAAGATATTGATGGTAAAATATTTCGACCCCACTTGTTGCCAAGGTCCTTTCGATCAACTAATTGTTATTGAATTTTATCTTTCTTCAATTTTAACTTAAATTGTAATTTATGTTCAAGGATAATGAATTTTTTTTTTTTTTTGGATGGAAGGAATTATACGAACGTATTCGGGTTTCGTTGAAGTAATGATAATGGATTGTAATTTTTTAAGTTTAAAAAATTAAAAGAAAAACAAAAATATTAATAATGAAATTTTAAAAAGGTGAAATAAAAAATTATTTTTGACATAATAACAAAATAGGATTGCCTCCATTTTTTTGAAAAAAAAAAATGGAATTATAATGGATATATGGTATGCGCATTATACCCTATATATGAAATATTAATTTGTTTATTTTATGGCTTTGTTTAAAATAATTTTAAAAGGAGAATTTTTTTTTTTTTTTGCCAGCACCTCTACGTGCTAACTGCTCACTGTGATAGGCTAAACAGCCTGACTATATATGTGCATGTCGGAACAGGGGAGATATATTCATATATTAGAACTGATCAAATACGCCTAATAAAATGTAGAAATGTCTTAGATTTTCAATAAATGCAGTTCTATTTTTGTTTATATTGTAATATTTTGTAATAGAGTTATATTGTATTCTATATCAGTGAATTATATTATTTAATTGAATTATTTGTTTACATTTTGTATTTGTTTATATTATTATATTTATGTATTTTTTATTTATTTATTTATTTAACCAACTTGACTACAACATGCAATGTTGTAGTCAAAGTGTAAAGGCCGTTTACCTTTCGGATGTGGGCCTATAATGTATTTTTTATTAAAGATATATAATTATTAATTATGCCATTAATTTGAACCCAAAGGCGAATGGTAGCTGAGTCGAGTTGAAAACCAGGTAAAAGTTTTTTCACTTTCACTGGGATTCGAACCCAGGGCCTTTCGCATGAAAGGTCGGCACTCTAACCACTGTGCCACCCAGCCGATAATAGAAATATGGAAGTAGGCATTACATTGTCCTGCGGAAATTGTTTCTTTTACACATCTTAATGTTTGGAAACGGTTTTAGATAAGAATTAATATAGATTATATAGTAGATTATATAGGATTATATATATAATATAGATTATAGATTAAATAGATTTAATATATTGATTGTTTTTATTTGCATAAGACTGTAAATGACGTAAACCAACCTGAACTTGTTATTTTGTTTATAAGTGAGAGTCGACTTTTCCCACTGTTAAGAAATAAAACCGATATATCTGAAAACGGCACAAAATTCTACAAAATCTTTAAGTACAATCTCTAAATCCCTACTAGGGTAAAAGTCATACTAAGACAAAATACAGATCTTTATTTGTTGTGGACTTTGCATTTGCGGATTTTGACTTTTTGAATTGTGTAGTGCGGAATTCGTATTCAATCCGTACTGTTTTCAACAGTTTATAGGATGTCTTATCTATTACTCATTGCATCACATTTGAATACAAAATCATTTTTGGACATAGTCTACTTTCACATTTGAAGTTTAAAAGATATTTAAAATTTATTTATTTATTGGTCTGGGATGTACCAGACAATAGTAAATATAGCCTGATAATAAAATAGTCCTTTACCTATTTTTACTTCTTAAACTATTATAATAAACACTACTTTTTTTATTGTATGATCCGACCAGGGTTTAAACGCGATACTCTTCTATTGAAAGGCCAAAGTCTAAACCACTACGCCATCTTTCGGATTTTTTAATATTTAATAAACAAACAATTATCTATAATTAATTAATTTAATATCAAGTCTTAGCGTTTTAATTGTTTTATAAATGTCCACCATATCAGGTTGTCTGTATTAAAAGTCAATTTTTATGTTCATTAGTAATTACATGGCAACACTTTGATAATGGCATATGTTTTTGAAGTTAATGTTTAGATATTTAAAATACGTATAAAATATTTTCAAAATAGATAGTATCAATTTATCTTAAATAGATTTTGAAAATTATTTTAATTAAATTTTAATATTTTTCATTCTAAAATGGTTTAGTTCTTAATATTATTTTAGTAATTATAAGTTAAGAGGCCTCGTTGGGTTATTGGCCAAGCATTTTGGTTGGTAAACGAGGGGATTCGGGTTTGATTCAAATACCCATGATAACCAAATATAATTTAAACGAGGAAGATTATAGTTGCCCTTGTCAACTTTTAGATACCCGTGCATACCCACTATGGTGTATAAAATAAACCGTAATTTACTTCCCTTATACATTTAACTCATTACCCCATAATTTTGACGTAAAAAAAAAAAAAAAAAATTAACAAAAAAAAAAAAATTCACAAAACAAAAAACAAAATTTTCATTCATTGTCCCATAACTTTAGGTTAAAAAAAAAACAAAAAAAAAAATTAACAAAAAAAAAAAAAAATCACAAAAAAAAAAAAAAAAATCACAAAAAAAAAAAAAAAAATTTTCATTCATTGTCCCATAGCTTAAGCTTAAAAAAAAAAAAAAAAATAAAAAAAAAAAAAAAACAAAAAAAAAAAATTGGCCCACCCTAAAAGTCCGATGGTTCGAGTGATGTCCAACTTTGCCAAGTAACTTGCCCTATTAATTTACCTGCCCAATTTTAATTTTAACCTTGTAGCTTTATTAGATTCAAAGTTATTGAATCGAAAACTTTGTGTGGCAGCCCCCCGAAAATGGGGCCCTAACATTTTGAAACTTCATATAAGTGCACGATTCATTATATAACTAACCGTGTGTAATTTTCAGCCTCGTAGTATAATTAGTTTGGAAGAAATTCATATTGGTGCAAAGAAGTTGTATGGTAGCCCCCCGTAAATGGGGCCCTAACATTTTGAAACTTCATATAAGTGCTCGATTCATTATATAACTAACCGTGTGTAATTTTCATCCGCGTAGTATAATTAGTTTTGAAGAAATTCATATTGGTGCAAGGAAGTTGTATGGCAGCCCCCCGAAAATGGGGCCCTAACATTTTGAAACTTCATATAAGTGCCGGAGTCATTATAAAACTAACCGTGTGTAATTTTCATCCCCGTAGTATAAATAGTTTTGAAGAAATTCATATTGGTGCAAAAAAGTTGTATGGCAGCTCCCCGAAGCCTTGGTCCGATTTTAACCAAAAACAATAGGGAACCTAGAAATTGTCTAAAAATGACTTTGTGTGAATTTCAAGACTCTAGCCCTTTTAGTTTTTGAGTTATCGTGCTGACACACGGACGGACGGACGGACGGACGGACGGACAGACACACATAGCTAGATCGACTAATTTTTCGATTCTGAGCCGATACGTACCCTTGACACTATATCTAGCTCGTCTAGATCGATGCGTTACAAACGGAGGAGCAAATCTAATATACCCGATGTTCATATATATATGCACGGGTATAAATATACAAATATATAATATAAACAAAATAAGTAATATTATTTTTAAATTGATAAGAAAGTATTACGTGGCCTACATGTTTAAGATGGCATGTGCTATGCGTCATATCAAAACAACAACAATTATAAGTTATTAATATAAAAATACAATCAAAATACAAATTATTTTATTTTTATTTGTTTTTTTTATACCCGTGCATACATATATGAACATCGGGTATATTAAAATTACTCCTCCGTTTGTAACGCATCGAAATATAAGAGCTAGATATAGTGTCAAGGGTACGTATCGAATCAGCATCGAAAAGTGAATCGATCTAGCTATGTGTGTCCGTCCGTCCGTCCGTCCGTCCGTCAGCACGATAACTCAAAAACTATAAGAGCTAGAGTTCTGAAACTTTCACAAAGTAATTTTTAGACAATTTCTAGGTTCCCTATTGTTTTTGGTTAAAATCGGACCAAGTCTTCGGGGAGCTGCCATACAACTTTTTTGCACCAATATGAATTTCTTCAAAAGTAATTATACTACGAGAATGAAAATTACACACGGTTAGTTTTATAATGACTCCGGCACTTATATGAAGTTTCAAAATGTTAGGGCCCCATTTTCGGGGGGCTGCCATACAACTTCTTTGCACCAATATGAATTTCTTCAAAACTAATTATACTACGAGGCTGAAAATTACACACGGTTAGTTATATAATGAATCGAGCACTTATATGAAGTTTCAAAATTTTAGGGCCCCATTTTCGGGGGGCTGCCATACAAAGTTTTCGATTCAATAACTTTGAATCTAATGAAGCTACAAGGTTAAAATTAAAATTGGGCAGATAAATTAATAGGGCAAGTTACTTGGCAAAGTTGGACATCACTCGGACCTTCGGACTTTTAGGGTGGGCCAATTTTTTTTTTTTTGTTTTTTTTTTTTTTATTTTTTTTTTTTTTTTTTTTAAGCTAAAGTTATAGGACAATGAATGAAAATTTTGTTTTTTGTTTTGTGATTTTTTTTTTTTTTTTGTTAATTTTTTTTTTTTTTTTTTAAGCTAAAGTTATAGGACAATGAATGAAAATTTTGTTTTTTGTTTTGTGATTTTTTTTTTTTTTTTGTTAATTTTTTTTTTTTTTTTTTACGTCAAAATTATGGGGTAATGAGTTAAATGTATAAGGGAAGTAAATTCCGGTTTATTTTATACACCATAGTGGGTATGCACGGGTATCTAAAAGTTGACAAGGGCAACTATAATCTTCCTCGTTTTTTGTAAAACCGCAGTTAAATGGAAATTAAAGTTAGATAAGTTAAATATAAATCTACATAATTTACATTCTTGATGACTTTAAATTTGAAGTCAATTTTGAATGTTTCAACAATTCTATACTACTGAAGATGATACTATTGCTATTGTAGAACACTTTACAATAGTGCTTTATATTATAATGTAGCAAATACATCTGTGAGTTGTAAAATTTTTATTAAAATAAAGTTAAAAGATTATAATAAATTTATTCAAATTGGTTGGTTACAGTTAAAGTTATTGTAAAAATTAAATGTAAGTTTTTAATCTTTTCATTCAATAATTTTTTTAACAATCCAAATTTAAATTCAAAGAAACTTTCATTCGTAAACAACTTTTTTATTTATCTTGATTAAATTACATTACAAACATAAGTATCTTTAAAATACAAATTATTACCTACAGGGTACGGAAGTTCCAAAAATAAATTATATTCTGTATTGTATTTAAACATTAGAACTGGTTTACATCACAATTTGCTTTCTTTGAGCATCCTCAGGATACGGAAGAGATCCTTACGCATTAAAAATTCTTTTCCTCAAAAACCAAAATATCGAAATAAAAAAAAAAACAACAACAAAAATTAAACACACCTGTATAAATTAAATGAATTTGCGAGTATCAGATTTTTTTATTATATTTATCGCAATTACAATCGATTTTTGTGCAATTTTATAGCAAGGTGCATTTTTAAAAATGTAAAAGAAAATTAAGATAAGAAATTTATAAATTTATTTAGTTAAAATATAATTTTATCTCATTTTTTTTTTCAACGTTCTATAATTAGCAGAGCAGTTAAAGCAAGCCGAAAATTAGGTAAAGTTACATATGTTGTAATTAATTTTGTATATAATGTACATAATATTGTGTTGTATGTAAATATACTAAAAGTACATAATAAAGAAACAAAAATTGGGTCAAACCAAATTTTCTAAGTGACAAAAAAACTCTTTGGAAAATTAAAAAGAAAAAAAAAACTTTTAATTAAGTTAAAAGTTGTAATTATCTGGAAAGGTGTAAAATGCATTAAAGTTGTTTTTAATGTTGAATTAAAATAAAATAAATATATATGAGTAGAAAATATATGCATATATGTAATGTGAAAACAACTTAAGTTTATGTTTCAGTAATTTGTATTACTGATATATTAATAATTATGTAAATGTAATTCATTAATTTGTACTTATAATTACAGGGAATTTATAGTTTAGCTTGAGAATGCAGTAAAGGCGCATTCAACTAAAGTTCGTCAGTCCTGATTGTAGCCTTGGTCAGTTCAAAATGCAAAGGAAAATACGTTGACGTTTAAAAAGATTCACAAAAGCCTTTTGACAATATACAGATTTTCATCTTTAACCTCTATACGATTCTAATAATCATAATTTGATTAATCAAATTTCCAATGCACATAAATGGTCTTGAAACGAAATTAAATACTCAGAAGCCGCTTTGTGACTTGCTTTCAAGCATTCAGTTTAAACTCCACTATTGTTCAATATATACTTTTATTAAAGTAATACTAGCCCCCTAAAATGTAGAAAACAAAAAATTGAAGGTAGATCTTGGGAATTTGTTACTGTGTTAATATAAAAGTAAATTGCTGGTATAAGAAACAGTTCTTTTAATGTTTGAAAACTTTTAAGCTTAAAATGTTGAAAATTTTCATTAACTAAAAATTGATGGTATATCTTTTGCAGTTAAAAGTGTTTTAGTATAAAAGTAAATTGCAGAAATGGTGACAGTTCTTCTTTCAGATAGTCGTAATTTGAAGGAGGATCGAACTCAGATCTATTACACCCTAAGCCACTTTGCTAAATTTATGGTCAGATTTCTAATATAAATGTATCACTAAATGTATCACTATCACTAAATGAAAAATAAAGCTATAGACACAGGCACTAAGAAGTGATTATAGTTTGTTGCTTCACATTTTTATTAACTAATAAATCGTTTGATAGATATGATATCATCAAAGTACATCTTGTACATCAAAGTTCTAATACATGTACGAATATTAAAAAAAAAATATGTAAAAAATGGTGAGAATTGAAAAATATAATATTGAAAACAAAACAAGGATTAAATAAAAATTTTGTAATCAAAATTGGACGGATGAAATACATAATTATAAGATAATATTGAAAATTTGCAATTGAGGACTGAATAATACAAAAATAAATTATATAAATTGATTTAAATTTTTTGAAAAATGCATGGGATGTAAATAACCGTATAAAATTATATTTAAATATTAACTTTGTATACTAATAATAATAGTTTTTAAACGTTTTTTAGTTCTATAGTAAATAAATAAAATGAATGAAAATGTCTCCAGTGTTCCAATTAATAAAATAAAGTATGGTATATAAATTTCCGGAAAGCTAAATATAAATAGATATTTGCTTCTAATTATCAAGCGCAGAAAACTAAGTTACTTTGGTCACATAATACGAGGTCCTAAATATGAACTACTCTATTTAATAATACAAGGTAAAATAGAAAGCAAGAGATACATAGGTAGAAAACAAATGTCGTGATTTAGAAATATCTGAAACTGCACAGGTATTAACACAATAGGAGAATTAGTACATAGTGCAAAATGCAGAAAAGAGTATGTCAACATCATTGCAAATCTGCGGTAACATGTGGATCGCTTATCATCCAAGAGTAGATTAGCAACTGAAGAAAGAAAGAATGGTACATCAATAAATTAAATCTAAAGGTCAAGAATTTTCCCTAATTACAAAATTTGCATTACTGAAACAATTGGAACTATTAGAATAACCCTAATATTTGAATCTGCGATTACATTTGGTAATTATAATTAATAGCGTCCAATTTTGTTACAGATTTCTAATTTTTGGTCTCTTTATAAGTAGTTCCTATTACCTTCATTACATTTAGATCACTAATTTCCACCATACTCGAAAAGTTGTTCAATACCAATAAAAATACCTGAATGATTATTCTCATTTTAAATTTACGAGTACAAGAATAGTTACATGTGATTACATGCAATTACATGTAATATATACCTGTTAATTACATGATTTTTATTTTGTAATTAAAAATCCTTTAATACTTTAATCCTTTACAAGCTTTTTTTGTGTTAACAATTTGTACCAAATTAATTACGAATTTAATGCTTAATTTTTAATCTGTAATTTTCACTTTCGCTTAGCCCTCCTTTAAGTTTTATCTTGTATTACGTGTTTTATTTATTATTAATACATTCTTATTTAAATGTAATTAATACTTGTGATAAGTTTTAAGCTTTATTACCAAAATAAAAGGCCACTTTAAATTTTATTTTAATTGTAAAATTAATCAACCTTGAAAGATAATTTGTATTAAAAAAAAACCAAGTGAAATGCTGGTAATCCATTAATTTTTAAAGTACACGCTTTTATATTGACATTAAAAATTAGTCTGAAATTTGTATAATACAAAACTACTAATTTTCGAATTGATTCCCTGTTCCATTTTTAATGGTTAAATATTTTTTTTTTTAATTTTTTAAAGAAATTATCGAATATTTTTGAAAATTCCTTTACCTACCTTAACAAATGTAATAAAATTAAATAATTGTATTAATAATGATTATAAAAATTTTTCTTTTGTATAGAATTTAATCAATAATAATGGAATCTATACTTAAATTTTATATTCAGTGGTGTATACACTTTACTTGAATCAAATATTTGAAAATTGTATGTTTCTTAATAAATTTTATACTTTTTTAATGAAGAGGAGTGTTTCGAAAACGTCCTGTCTCAAAGTCTCGCATCCCAAAATGCTGACTCTTTATGCATGAAAAATGTTAAGAGGGACTTTAGAATTATATACAAAATCAGAGTTTCCATGATTTACTTAGTGCGTGAACTTGGGGTACAAATTCCGTTATTCTATTCTTGCTGCTGATTCTGTACATATCTGAAAAAAATTAGGAGGGATTTTATAGTTTGATACAAAATCAGGATTGTACTCCATTTTAGAGAATATGTGTATTAAAATAATTATTATGAATATAATCCGATGCACGATCTACTAAATAAAACACACAAGCTTCTCTTCTATGAAAAGTGTATAAAATACTGCTTTGCAAATAGACTCAATCTTATGTGGATTAGAAGATGAAGTAGGTTTCATCTCTAAAAATCTAAAACTACCAAGAGTGTATTATTAAGTGTGTAGATTTTCTTTGTGACTTTTAAACATTACCTACTTGCCATTACTTTGTCATTTAGATGAACAGAAGTAAATTTAAATAAACTTTTCAGTCTCATGACAAAGCAATTAAAATTTGATTTAAAGAGTTAAAATATTTAAATAACTTTGAATAAATTAATTAAATCGAGGCTTTACTTAAAACGAGATCAACAAAAATAACTTAGCAGTCGTTGGACACAGCTATTAAATTCCCAATGTGAAACTTTTATTTATTGAAAATTCTGAACTCCAATGACTAAAAATTTACACCACTGATAAAATTTCAAATATTTTATAAAAAAATAATTTTTATTTCTCATAAAAAAAGGTAATAAAAGAGAAGCCGCCGTTTTGTCTTTCTTATTGCTACTGTCAAAATTTATGAAATTTTATACCAGAAAGTAAAAGCTATCGATTATTATATTTGCCGACTTTTTTTTTTTTTAAACATTTTTAAATGAGCAATTTTCATACTTTTCCATTTCTTTTAAAGTAATAAAAAACTCAAAAAGTACAAAATTAAAAAAAGAGCGCGAAATGCACCGCGATCAAAATGTAATGGAATCGTTTAAATTCAATAATACAAATTAATATCCACTTCTATAGATCACTTTAATGCTCCATTTTATCTCTCTACTGCTTGTTGTTGTTGTGGTTTTTTCCATTTGTAATACGTATTAACTCATATGGACGTTGCTTAAAATTTAATTGAACTTATCACCAAAACAATTTATATTCATCCCATAATATTGAATGCAATTTAAAACATTTCTTAGTTTACCTATTAAAGAGTCAAAGGTTTAAATGAGTTCCATAAAATTTATAAATGAATTAAAATTGAAAAAAAAAAAAAAACACAAATAATTTCAATTTATATGGAAGTCAAAGAAATAAGTAAATATTTTCAACTTCTTCAACTGTAATTTAATATTATCACTTTAAATGAATACAAAACAGCCTATAAAAAACGGGATTGTTAAATTGTATGGGAATAAAAAGTTTCTTTATATACTCTGTATTACTATGGCAATTTTAAGTCTAACTTTTAAACATTTTTTATTATTATTTTTTAAAATTGTCGTCTTGTGGTCTGTATTTCATTCATCTTCTGAACTGTTACACTTTTAAAATCGCGAAAAATTTCGCTAATTTAATTTTATCCCAAGGCGAAGATTGCATTACATTGAATATTAATGCTGCTTAATGTCGCTGCAATAATGCTGTACGTACTTTAAACATGTGACCGTGGAACGTCATAGTTAAAATTTATGAAATCAAGACAAAATCAAAAAAAATAAAACAACCAAATAAAAGTGAAAAAATAATTACAGTGATATTATTGAATGAAATCGAATTTTATTTTATTATTTTTATTTTCTTTTAATTCATAGCAATTATTTCCTGTGCACTTCTAAATATGGCAGCTATTAGGGACTTTTAAAAGTATATACAAAGTTGAACAATATATAAAAGTATCACAAGCCTCTCTAAATTAAACATTATGCAAGTTATTTGGTTTTTTACATAAGTTATAAATGTAAATTTAATATATAATTGGTGAATTGATAAGAAATTCATCCAATTTCAATGATCAGTGGCAAAAATTAGTGCTCTAATTAATGGAAATAAAATTTTTTTTTATTTCAACAAATATTTGATATTTTTTAATTATTTGATTTATTCAAAAATTTACATTTTAAATGGCTGCAAAAGAAAATTTTAATTAAGTGTTTTGCATAAATTCTCAATTTACATTCACAATTTTCAAAAACAAAAAAATGTAAAACAATTCATTGATGAAAGAAGAGTTATAAATGTTTACTGTAAGATTACATAAAAAAAGTGGTTCAATAAAACGATATATGTTTTTACAATTACAGTGGTAATTAACGAATTGTTAACACAAAAAAAAGCAATTATATTAATTATGCTTCTTACAAATTACTTTTAACTTGAAGCTAAAGTTGTCAATAATCGATTTTTTTTTGTACTATATTTGTTTTAATGGAATAATGTATAACAGTCTATACTTGTGCCAACTCGATTGATGTATGGAGAGTTTATCACATTTGATTTAAACTATATTGTTAAAAAACTTTGAGTTCATCAAGTTTAATGCTGAGATTCGAAGCACAGTACTCCAAAATACTGTTTTCAAACTCCCATTACCTAATTTTTTTTTTTTTCATGAAATTCTAGTTTTAAAATGCTTTACGAAATAAAAATGTGAGATTGAACTGCTAATCGAGTATTACATCGGAAGGATTGGAATTTTGTCATAGCATTTTTAATTTCGTCTGATACCTATAGAATAGTCAAACAGCTCCTACATTTCGGCGGGGACTTTAAATGGGACGTTGAAACGTTAAGTTCTTTTGGGACGTTGATATTATCACTAATAATATGAAAAGCTTTTTTTTTGCCTCTTTTACAGATATTGAAGAGCGGTACTGGATGTCACAACAAATATGTGACATTTATATTCAACTTCCGTTTAAATATAAGGTTTATATATTTGAAGCAAATATAGATAGGTAAAGCATTTTCTGCTCTTGCCTAAGAATCCTAGGCATTTTAGAGCATCTTTCACGAAAATATATGGTCGGCCCACGAAAGTTTTCCTTTAAATTTATAGAATCGCTTCACTTAGTTGATAACAGACAACTTTGGCTGTTTGAAGCAATAAAACTTAGCTTGTTTACGATTTTCCATTTCTAAAATATTGTAACGTCACTTTTTAAGGAACTTGAAATTTTGGTTTTTTCATTACTTACCGATGACTTAACATCAGCTGCTCTCTCTTTATGAATTTTTCCAAAAAAAATAGGAAAATTATGTTTTCAGTTGCCTATCTAAAAATCTTATGTGAGCCACCTCATCAAAGGATAGCTATAATATTCATTCAGGAAATGCCGTTATGTTTTTTAGAATAAAGTTCAATTCTTAATATAATGGTACTTTTTAAACAAATTTAATTTTATGTATACCTGTATTCATTGTTTTAAGATTTTTTTGCCTCAATTCTTTAACTATTCTAAGTAACGTGTGAAAATCAATTATTTTTTTGATGAATTGATATTGTGACAGGTAATTCAATCCACCTATAAAACTATCTTTAAAAAACAAAATAATTTCACATTTTTTGTCCATCTTTATTGATAAAATTACAAGTGATAGGTTAGTTCATGTGTCAAGTGGTGACAAATCGTTTCACAAACAAAAACAATGACATTTAAATTCATTCCTTTAAAAACGAGGAAGATTATAGTTGCCCTTGTCAACTTTTAGATACCCGTGCATACCCACTATGGTGTATAAAATAAACCGTAATATACTTCCCTTATACATTTAACTCATTACTCCATAATTTTGACGTATAAAAAAAAAAAAAAAAATTAACAAAAAAAAAAAAAAAAATCACAAAACATAAAACAAATTTTCATTCATTGTCCCATAACTTTAGCTTAAAAAAAAAAAAAAAAAAAATAAACAAAAAAAAAACAAAAAAAAAAAATGGGCCACCCTAAAATTCCGATGGTCCGAGTGATGTCCAACTTTGCCAACTAACTTGCCCTTTTACTTTACCTGCCCAATTTTAATTTTAACCTTGTAGCTTCATTAGATTCGCAGTTATTGAATCGAAAACTTTGTATGGCAGCCCCCCAAAATGGGGCCGTAACATTTTGAAACTTCATATAAGTGCTCGATTCATTATATAAATAACCGTGTGTAGTTTTTATCGTCGTAGTATAATTAGTTTTGAAGAAATTCATATTGGTGCAAAGAAGTTGTATGGCAGCCCCCCGAAAATGGGGCCCTAAAATTTTGAAACTTCATATAAGTGCTCGATTCATTATATAACTAACAGTGTGTAATTTTCAGCCTCGTAGTATAAATAGTTTTGAAGAAATTCATATTGGTGCAAAGAAGTTGTATGGCAGCCCCCCGAAAATGGGGCCCTAACATTTTGAAACTTCATATAAATGCTCGATTCATTATATAACTATCCGTGTGTAATTTTCATCCGCGTAGTATAATTAGTTTTGAAGAAATTCATATTAGTGCAAAGAAGTTGTATGGCAGCCCCCCGAAAATGGGGCCCTAACATTTTGAAACTTCATATAAGTGCCGGAGTCATTATAAAACTAACCGTGTGTAATTTTTATCCCCGTAGTATAATTAGTTTTGAAGAAATTCATATTGGTGCAAAAAAGTTGTATGGCAGCTCCCCGAAGCCTTGGTCCGATTTGAACCAAAAACAATAGGGAACCTAGAAATTATCTAAAAATGACTTTGTGTGAATTTCAAGACTCTAGCCCTTTTAGTTTTTGAGTTATCGTGCTGACACACGGACGGACGGACGGACGGACAGACACACATAGCTAGATCGACTAATTTTTCGATTCTGAGCCGATACGTACCCTTGACACTATATCTAGCTCGTCTAGATCGATGCGTTACAAACGGAGGAGCAAATCTAATATACCCGATGTCATATATGTATGCACGGGTATAAAAATTTTAATCACTGCAAATTTTAGATTATATTTTGAAAATCTATAATTTCTGTTCGTTTTCCATCACTCTGAAAGCAGTTATTAATGTGTAACACTATCAAGATCACAAATCTTAACAAGCACCAAAACAAGAGATTTATCGGTCTTGTTAAGGTCTAATCTTCTTTTTAAATAAAAACTAATAATTATACTAAGAGGTATATAGGTGTGAACATAAAACCAATCACGTATTAGAATTTGAATGAATTATTTTTAAAATTTACCTGGTCTGGTTCAGGAAGATATGAATTTACACCTTGTTATCATGCACACGTACCATAATATCTCATCAATATTTCCGTTATTAGAGTGTCCTTCAATACAAAATATCGTATTTTTGTTTTAACACCAAAAACTCTAATCATTATAACACTTCACTATAATTACAATGTATATTTTGTGATGATCATATAACACTTTTCAAAGAATTCATTGTCTGAGGTGTATTCTTTAAATAATTTATAGGTATACGAGATCTTTAAATTTCTATTCTCTGGCGCCTATCCCTAACAAGATACTTAACAAGGATATCCGATCCATCAAAATTTAAATCAAAAATCAATCGAAATTCGTGTTTTTGTTTTTAAATTGCAAAACTAAAGATTGGTTATAACAAGGTGTGATGATCTTTAGCAGAATAAAGGTGTTAACATGTTACCGCCTTGACCGATACAAAAATTCATATGATTATATCCCCAGTTAACAAAACTTTTTTTGCAAATCTATCACCTTTTTGCTTTTTGAAATTGGGAAACTTTATTGCAAATAGTTAATTTAAGAGTTTTTAAATTAGTTTAAATAATACAGCGGCGTTTGTGTCTTACAGATCAATTAAATAACATGTAGGTTCAATATATATAATTTGAAGGAATCAGATCATATTGGTTACCATTTTGATTTACCAAAAACCAAAATATGAGTTCCATTTCAGGTAATTCAAAAGAAAGCAAATTTTCAATTTCCAAATAATAACGGAAGGGTGTTTACTGGGTGGTTTTAAATTAGTCCTAATTATGTCGGATGCGATAGAGATGCAACTTTGAATACGATTTTTAGATTTTATTTGAAATTCAAAATAAAATAAAAAACTATATGGGTCCGAAAGAAAGTATTCATAAACTTAATTAATTAGGATAATGACATCGTCCCTTTTTAATTTAATTTTAAAAATATCCCTACAATAAATCTGAAGAAAGAGGTAGAAAATATCTTTCCATATTTTTAAACTCATTAAAATAATGAAGAGTGTTATGGTTTTTTAAAACATTGTTGTAAATAGTGGTGAATTTCTAAGAAACAAAAAAATTGTGATCGTGGTCAATTTAAATATCAATGGATTTTGGAAATTTCCAACAGAGACAATGATACACAGTAATGGGACAGTTTGTAAGCAAAGAGACAATCAAAATATGGAATCGTTTATGTATTAAATGACTTTAATTAAATCATAAATTATGTTTTAGTATTTTAAATAATTACTTTTTAATAATTTTTATCTTTATTGTTTTAAAGGATAATAATTTTTTAGAGGGTCCTTTTTAATTTTGTTTTTGTAATTAAAAAAGATTAAAAATCAGATAAAATTTATATTCATCTTATAACTTGCTTAATTCGTTTATTAAAATAAAACAAAAAGATCTGTTTTGGCCACCTTAGGTGGTGATTATAAATATTTGTAGTATAAAATAAAGATTAGAAGTTGAAAATTTATGACATCTCTTTGGATTTCCCACAAAGTATAAGGAAGAATAGTATTCTGTAATGATAATATTTGTTTTATTTAGGTAATTAAAAGGCGTTTTGTTTATTTTAAAAAGGATTAAAATTTGTAAATGAATTCCTTTGGTTTTTGTATTGACTTGGAGCTCGCTGTTAGTTTTTATGTCATTTTAAAAAAATTTATTAAAATTTATTACTTAATTTAAAATCTGTGCACTGCTGCGTTTTAGTGAAAGATTTGATTTAATTATAAATAATTTTTGATTTTACAAATTTGTAAAGTAAACAAGGTGAAATCCATTTTACAAATTTGTATAGTAAACAAGGTGAAATCCAGAACTAAGGTCTTTAATGTCGCATGTTTTAAAAGAAAGAAAAAATTAGGCATTCTAAGATTGTATCTATCTCGTAGATTGTATCTATCATGCTTGTAGACATTTCAGTGTCGTATTTGAAAAACTTTAACAGATTTTAAAAACTCCTAGTCCTTAAGATAATCAAATATCTGATATTTCTGACAAAGTACCTAAATAATTTTCAACAATTGTTCCAACAATATATAACAAACTTAATTTGCAAGTCTTCAAATTTAAAAATTGATTTTTAAATTCTGCATTTCCATTTTTAAATATTTTTTATATTTAGTTATGCTATAACTGAATATAGAAAAATTTTTTAATTCTTATTACAGAAGAGGTTTGTGATGATAAAGGGTGGTTGATAAAAGCTGCTACTAAAATAAATCGCAATAAAAATTTTTTTTTTTTGAGTAATCTTCTCCATTTCTTTTTTTTTCTTACAGATTGATATTTAAAATTACAGATTATGGAGGATTGGGATATAGAAAAAAGAATTTGGATAGTGCGCCGCTTTCACGCGCTGGAGTCCGTATTACGCGTTAAAAGGGAATATAGTAGCACTTTCGTTGCCACACCTCCTAGGAGATGGACAATCATGAGGCTTGTGAATAGCTGTGCCGAAAGTGGGACAGTCGAAAGAAGGCCTTACAATTTTGCGTAGAGATTTTTTGCCGATTCGCTTGTAATTTTGCCAGAAAATGATTGAAATGGTGGAACAGGACGAAAACATCCTAAACTGCATTTTTAAGTCTGACGAGGTCCATTTACATGACTTTAATGGCAATGTTAATAAACAAAACTGTAGCATATGGAGTAATTTAAACCAACAGATACTCCATGAGATGGAATCGCATCCACTTCGTGCCACAGTTTGGTGTGCAGTTTCATCGAATTGCATTGTCGGGCCTTACTGTTTTGAAAAAGATGGTGTTACTGTTACGGTCACTGGAGACCATTACGTAAAGTTTTGAGAGAGTTTTTCTACAGTTTTTTTCTACAGACTGTTTGGTTTTAACAAGAAGGTACAACTGCACATATAGCCGGACCAGTTATGACAGAATTGCAGAAAAAATTCCGCAATAAACTGATTTAAAGGAACTCCACATTCCGTTGGCTTCCAAGGTCTCCTGATATTACTGCACCTGATTTTTTCTTATGGGTTTATTGCAAACAAGAAGTTTACAAAGCAAAACCAACAAATTTGACCGCTTTAAAACAATCAATTCGAACGATAATTGAATCAATTCCCGCTGATACTCTACAAGCAGAAATGAACAACTTTTTGATAAGATCAAATTCGCATCGCTAATACTTGGTAACTGCGACTCTCAAATCAAATTATACTTAATCAAATATTTTAATTACTATGCGAATTATTAAATGAAATCTTTTTTATAACATCAGTAACTCAAGTTTGAAAATAAGTGTCTACTAAGTGTCAAAAATTAACTACAAAAGTAATTTAACTTAAAATTCAATTATTTTCTGGGAATTACAAGTATTCTTATCCTTATATACATTTATAGTACAGCTATAGTATTATAAGTTACTTAATTCTTTTTACTTATACTGCAATTTTGTTAGTAATGAAATCTAAGTAATGCTAAGTAATACTGGAGCTTAATCGTAAAGTAATGATTATCATGTAATAATACTGGTAATTGTACTGGATATATTATTAAATTCCTTGATAAATCATGATTTGTGAACTACTTTCAAAATTCAATCCACAAAAAACAGTTTTCATTTTATAAATTTTACATATAATTCTAAAAGTAAAATTTTTTTGATTAATGACAGTTTCTCAAATCATGATTACATTTCCTTTTCCTGCAGGAGTAAATACTTATATTATATCCGGTCCTTACTTAAATGATTAGAATGACAAGATTTAAGTGTTCATTCTTTCTTTAGATTTTACAATAATAAATGTTTACCTTAATTTAAAGAACCGTGAAAATTTTAAATTCTATACACTTTATTGTATTTTATTTAGTAAAGGCGCTTAGATCTGCAAAATTTAATTCGTCATGCTATTTAAAATCAACTTTTCGGTGGATTCATTCATCATTTAATCAAAAATTGTTATATGAAATTTCGACAAAAGGTGATTATAAAATTTTAGAATATTTTTTTTGGATGCAGTATTTTCAATGATCATCTTAAAAATACCCTATAACCTTAATTAGTTTTAGTTCACAGGAATTCGCTATAAATAATTTTTTTAAGATTTGAAATTTTAAAAAATTTATTAAAAATCACTTCAAAATCATTAGCGTTTGGTGTTTTCTGTTTTTATCTAAAAACGCGAATCTTTTTAGAACTTATTGAACTGTACTTTGGAATCGAGTATAAAAAACCTTAAATAAAGTATAGGATGACTATCAATTCTGGTTTTCCTGAAAATTAATAGCTGCTGTAATCAATTCTCACCTATCAATATTTTTTTTTTTTTTTCTTTTTCTGTGAGAATATGGAACCAAATCTTGAATCCAATAAATGTAATATTCTAAATGAAATATAAACCAATTAAGGGAGTCAAAGACTTCGATTTTATTTAAGATGAAGTTTGATTAGTTAATATTTGTTGTTGTTAGATTCTCGACAATATTTTAAATCAAATGATCATTAAGGCGAATGACGGTAGTGCATTTCGTTTTTAAGATAATGATAAAAGGTGTTTAACAAAGGTGCTAACCGTTCAACTGACGGTATATATTCAGATCATTGTGCACGTTTTAACACATTTTTGTTTTATTAATTGTATTAGAAAATAAATTAAAAATGAAAAATAAATGGAATATAGTGGAAGTAAAGAGGCTTTATAATGATTTGATTCATTTTATTTTTAAATTGATTGAAAACTGTTGATTAAAAACAACTTTAGATTTAATTTAGGGCTACATTTTGTTTTTGTTTTTCATTAGTCTGAAGAACTTAAATTTTGTAGATTAAAATCGCGTTCAAATTTTGTATTGATATTTAAAATTTATTTTCACACCTAAATGGATCTAAAACATTTAGTTGTAAATTTGTTTTTGTTTTAATTCATGATCATTAATAATAAACTTCTAATCAGTATTTCGGTTGAAAAGACTAATAGGTACTTCTGTCTAGAGATGGTATTTTGTATAACTTGTTAAATAGATTCTATTTGCGACTAATATAAAAGATTCGATCGGTTTTTAAGAAAATATTAAAAATTATCATAACAATAGGTGCAGCATTACAGTTAAATGTAGAATTCTAAATTGTTTGCAAGGGGTCAGTACACTTTTGTAATATCATGAAATACCGCTGATTCATTTTATGTAATTAGAAGTTTTTATATTGGAATAATATTTAGTAGTAATCCAAAGTGGTTAAGTTATATTTTGGTTCATCATTTCTGATATTCTATATGAACTTATCGATATAATTCTAATTTTAAATTGAATGACAGATATAAACATATTCTAGTAATAAATGAATATCCATTAACTAAGCTTTTTCCCAAAGCTTCCTCCATGAAACAATCCATAAAGCAATGATAGAGTTACTAACAATGCTTTCAAGTACAAAAGGTTTTCTAAAACAAAAAAAAAGTAAACGACATATTGGTAATGAAGTTCTGGTAAATGTTTTCCAAGAATTGAATACATCTTTTCACCAGACATGATATGAATCTGATTTTAAGCACAAGCTACAATTAGAATTAATGTAAAAACTTGCGATGACGTTTCGTTCTTAGACAATATTATACCAAAGGTAACTTTTTGGGAACTGAATTAACAGGTGCAGGGTCAGTACTCCCAGGGTCATAAGTCCCTTAGGGACTTATGACTCACTTAGTGGGTCATAACTCCCTAAGGGACTTATGACTCATTAAAGTGGGTCATAAGTCCCTAAGGGACTTATGACCCTAGGGAGTTTTGACTCACCGTGGTGGGTCATAACTCCCTTTTACAGTTCTCAGCTGAAAGGTAGTAATATTAAAACAAATACATATTAATTTTAATTATATTTTTATTAACAAAGTCAATTTCAATTATTTAAAGTAAAATTTTTACAAAATTTTTTCCGTACAATTTCATTTTCTTCAAAAATTTGTTTAATTTCAGTTGGAGTTGTTGGTGGTTTCGGAAGTGCTTCACTCTTAATTCTATTTATAGATCTTTTAATTGTTTTAAATTGTATCAAATTCGCTGCAGTAGGATTATTTTGTCGGTTTACATCAAAAATTTCTCTAGCTGAATATTGTCTTTTCAAAGACGTTGTGACGGATTTAGAATCATTTTTCATTGAATTAATTAATTTCATTTTATTTCTTGTATCTTCTGCATAAAAGTGAGGATGCAAAGTTTCATTTTTTTTTATAATTGTATTATTCTCAAAGTCAATTATTATACTGGCCTTACAATGCCTTGTGTTATTATAGTAGCATATACACCGAAAAATGTTTTCTTTTTGTTTCGATTTTTTAATATATAGTTGTTTTTCAGCAGGCACATAAATTATTTGACTGTTTTTTCTAAATCCCTGAAGAACCTCAAAACAATTATTGTCATTATCCGTATTATTATCCATATTTTAATTTAAATTATGAATTAAAAATAATTATTTTTATTTAATTTATTTCTTTTACTTTTACTTTTAAACTGCACTACAAAATTAGAACTGAACTGCAAGAAGTTATGTAGAAGCTTTATAGAAAAGAAACACTACTTATACATTTCAATGTTGAGAATATAATATATTTTTCTACTTTATATTATATAAAATAACAGCAACATGAGTGACGGGTACGATATATACAGAGTCTCTTGAACTATAATTTCAAAAATAATTAGCACATATTTTGCAGTTGGATTAGAAACTAGGGTATTCCCTTTTTCCAAAATAAAGAAAAAAACAAAATTTTACATATAAACTACATTTTAAAAAGCTATTTTTTCAATTCTTTTACCATATCGACGAATATCACCATTACAAAAAATTATTAAATTCCGTATTACATTATAACTATAATATTTATAAGAAAATACGGGATTTTTCAAAGCGTTGAATAAATATATTATTTTTGTTTTGTCCTCTTTTGTTAATAATTTTTTTTTCAAAAGTTCAAATAATTGGTTTATGTTTATACCATTAACAAAAGCAAAGACAGTAACAAGCATTCTTGACTTATAGCTTGCCTTTTCAAAAAAAGCTTCCACAATATGGTCTGGTACTTTTGAAAAGTCCGTTATATCCATCTTATTTAGAAATTTTTTCAAAGCATCTAATTTTTTTCTTTTAATAATATTTTTGTTATTGGAGTTCATCTTTAATAAAAAAGGAAAAAAGTGTAATTGTAAAAAGTATGAAATTACATTATATACCTTCAACTTATAAAATGCTACGCCACTAATAATTGTTTTGTTTTTGAAAAAATATAAAATAATATAAATTTATTTGCACCTGCAGTAAGTTTTACTGATAAAAATTATGACAATAACAATTTGTTGTTATTTACTCTATTACTTGATTTTAAATTATTTTAGTTTATTTAATTATTTTTTATTAGAAAATGAAGTAGAGATATATAAAGATTTTGAAAAAAAGGGCAATCCTGATTTTATAACCAAATTTTTCATACATGAATTTATAAATATTCTGGAAAAAGGGTAAACTTCGATTTTTAACAAACCCAAATATGCTTCCTAATATATAGTATTTCGCATAGATAAATATATAAATACATATTGTTGTACATCTAATATTTTACTTACATATATTTTTATATTATCATACTTTAAATTATAAAGATCAGAAAAGACTTTATAAAAGACGATTTTATAACTCAAAATTTAAAAAAGGGAGTTATGACTCACTTAGTGGGTCATAAGTCCCTAAAGGAACTAATAATTTAATAAAGGGACTTATGACCCACTTGCAAAGGGACTTATGTCCCACCTAAAAATTTTTAAGTGGGTCATAAGTTCCTTAGGGACTTATGACCCACTAAGTGAGTCATAAGTCCCTAAGGGACTTATGACCCTGGGAGTACTGACCCTGCACCGAATTAACAATGTGAAATAGCCGAGATGGCAGTGGTGAACTTTAGAAAGAGAGGTATATAGTATACTCTCAATAGGAGAGAAAGAGCAAAATGTTTAAATTTATATTAAAATTTTTTTATATGTTTTGACAAAAAAAAATTACAGAACCTTATTTATTAATTTTTAAATTTATATTTCGAGAATTTTTCAATTCAAAGTTAAAATTTTATTAATTTAAAATAAATGATAAAATTTTAATCAATTGCAAATAATTTTAAATAAAAATTCGTTCATTTAACCATTATATAAAATATTTTTTTTGTTTGTTTACAAAATTCAAATGTCATGGATCTATAAAAATATTTATTAGTACGCAAAAAATTTTTGTGTAGAATACAATTTATTTTTTATCTAGTAACAACATTATAGGAAAAAGTGTTTAGAGAACATCTTTTTGCCAAGGATTATGGCTACTCTCTCAATATTTGTCTACGCATTATGGATGACCCTCTACGTATTATGACGACTCTCCCATTATTTTATCGTTTTTTCTCTGTTACACATACAGTATTTTTGTATCTTCTGTCTATGCTCTAACTTTTGCCCAGAGAATTGTTCTAATGAAAATTAGCTTTAACTGATCAACTGTTAGGCTAATAAGCCTGCCTATACCAAAAGTAAATTTTGAAACAGGGGGTCATATTATATTCGTGTTATTAGAATTCATCTTAATGAATTCCACATACAATTTAAACATGAGATAGTACTAGGCCTTTTAACATGAAGAACCGTCTTAGATTTTCAATAGATACGATTCTATTTTTGTTTGTATTGTAATATTTTGTATTAGAGTTATATGGTATTCTTTCTATATATCTGTGAGAGAAAGCAACCACTTATACAGGAAAATCAAAATGTGAAATTGCTTTGACATTATAAACATGTATTTTGGATTTGTACGGTTTCTCTGCACCGGTGGAATGCATATATGCAAAAATTTGAACTTCCAATTTTCGATACGAAAGCAATACCTCCCGCTTTTTATATGTATTTCATATGTAGCGGTTTGTAAAAAGGATAACAAGCTATCTAATTATTGATTTAAAATTTAAATGTAAGTTTTTAAAATTAATGTTAGTTTTAGTTAGTAAGACAAAATTTTAAATTAAATACTTGTGTCTTTCGAATTACAAGGAACCTTTAAGAATTTTAAATTTAAAACATTTGTTTTTGAAATTCTTCGTATAAACAGAGTAAAAACTTAATTCTTAGATACCTACTAGTAAATTTACATTCAATGTTTAAGTTTTTAAAATTTAAAATTTTTAAATAAAAATCAAATTGACAAAATATATACAAAATAAAAAAATTTCTATGCTAAATGATTGTTTAGTATCAATGTCAAACGGTTAAAAAACCTTTATTTTTTTTCAAAATATTTTACAGTTTCCTCAATAAATCAGTTCACAAAAATTTTTAACATTTTTTATGGTTATAAAAAATGCTCCATCATAATTTCCAGAACATAGGTACAAAAATAACATTTTAAATTCATAATTTTCTCATTTAATATATTCGCATATCATTTTCCCCCTATCAACATCAGTTTAATTCATTTCAAAACCAAAAAAAAAGTTCAAAAAATCACTTTTGAAAATAAAAACATATTATTTCACACAAATCGCGTCGCTGATCACACAATTCAAAACAGTTTTATTCACGCAATACAAAAATATCAAAATATCAAAAATAATAAATCTTTTTGAATTGTAATGCAATAACCAGCAACAATATTTGCAACAAATGAAAACATTTTTCAACATTTCATATTTTTGCGGTAATAAAATATTTCAGAATCAGAATAAATACCAACAACAAAATTCACATAAAATTCATCCCGTCCCTTCATAAGAAATTGAATCAAAATCATATATTTGCAGATTTTTTTTTTATCAACCGCTATATATAAGAACTAGAATCGCAGAGCGCTTAAAATTTCGCAATGACATTATTATTTATGTATTTTATAAACAAATAATTGGGCCGCAGCCGCCTACTGTGTGACCGAATAAGCCGAATAAATATATATGATATAATGAGCGGCAGGTTACGCATTTTTCCGAGGCGCATAAAGCTAAAAAACATATTTTTTTTCATATATCCATGAGTGTGTCTGCGCACACGTATTCAGCCTAAACGGATAAACGAAAGCTTTTCAAATTTAATATGTAAGATTTTGATGTTAATATCTTAAATTAAGAGATTTCGAAAAAATCAGATAACACTAAGCGGCACTTCTATAATGTAACTTTTAGCTTACTTGCGAATGTTTCGTAAACCAAAAATAGTACGAAAAAATTTATAACACCAACTTTGCCCTATAATGCCCTATGCAACATCTTTAGAGTCTATATTTTTTATGCCTGGAAAAAAGTTAACGTTCAACTGCTAGATAATAAAGTCTTTGTGTGTGTGTTTTAGAAACCTCTAAAAATAAAGCATTTGATAAAGCTATTATGATGAAGAAAGCTTAGAATTGTATGCGTTCATTTTAGCAAAAAGAGTAGATGAAGAGTAGTTTGTAAATGGAACACTAATTTTATTAGCAACTATTCAAATGAAAATCCAGCAATTATGTAAAGTTTTAATTAAAGCCATCTGACGGAAATGTTTTAATTATTTAATACTGCTTACTTAAGAGCTGGTATAGCTGAGAGTAGTTGAGAAATTGAACGTTATACTGCTTGGATAAAATTTATTATGTAAAAAATCTTTGAAAGAAATTTCACATTACGCTTCTTCTATAATAGCGGTTGGGTTTTGAGCACAGCTTCATAATTTTTTTTAAGCGGATTAATACAACGGACAATTTGTTTTTTTTTATAATATTTTTTTTTATTACTTTTTTTTTACGATTGTTATGCATAATATATTAATTCAAGATCAACATCGGAACAATAACGTATCCCAAAAAAAGAAAAAAAACAAAAACAAACAGAAAAACCATCAAAGACAACAAATATGAAATAATCTTGACAGATCTTTTTTGTCTCTGATAGTCTACAGTTATGACAATAACCTGATCATTACCCATCAGTAATAAATTTTCGGTGAGAAAACAAAAAAAAAAACAAATACAAAAATATTGAAACTCCATCTATTTCCAATTTGTTGAAATCATTGAAAGAAGGATAAAAGTTTCAATTTTTCAATTTCCGGCAAAGTTAACAAGCAAGAAATGTCAAAACAAAACTGTAATAATAATGATGATAGTAAACCCATTATTAAGTGATGGTGACTTAAATTGAGATGAGATGTAAAATTACATTGAAGAAATCTTATATACCATTGATTATTGTCTATAGATGATCCATGAGAAATAAAATTTCACCATTTAAAAAAAAAAATAAAAAAGAAAATTTACCGATAAATGGTAATAAATTTTGTTTCATGTACACTTCAATTACTATTTATGTATATAGCATTGTTTTGAATGTAACAGGAAATTATCATTTTCTTTTTCATTTTGAGAAAAAAAAAATCGGAAGTAAAGCTGTACTATAGGTTGTATATCAAATATATGAAAGATTTATTAAAAGTTCTATTCGGAAGGATTGAAATAATATGTAATATATAAATCATAGGACGACTTCCGATTTTAATTTTTCATGTTAGTTTTTGGATTTTAATACACTTTAAGAGAAATACAAGAAATACGGTTTAGCAAAATGTTCATTGTATTATCATTGTATAATAGTACTAACATTAGACGAGAATTAAGTTTTCTATGTCTGGGATCCCTTTCCTTAGAAATATAAGTTTTTTACGGATTAGTTCTTCAACTGTTAGGAAGCCAGTCTATACTATAGGTACATTTGGGAGCGGAAGGAAAGATACCTAAATATGACATTCTAATAATTAGGTTTGATCTTGATGAATATCGTATACAATTTATACATAAGATAATACTAGGCTCTACTTAACTTTTTTTAAGTTTAATTATAAGAATATTATATCGCGGGAAATAATTTCTGTAAGAAACAGATTTACCACAAATACAAAATATTTAATTCCTTCCACCGTAATAAACGTAGCTTGCGTCTAATTGTTGTTAAAAATATTTTATTTTTTCTAATTTCCATCCTCATTTATAACGGTACTTCCTCTTGACTTTTTTCTAGCATGTCTTACCTTTTAATTTCACTTTTTACATATACCCAATTAATTAGGTTGTCTGAACTTCTATTGTGAGCTCCTTGCTATCCTTAATTGACTTAAGTTCGCGTTCTAAATTTTTAATCAAAACACTAACCATTTGGTCCTATTTGCGCAAGAAAGCAACAATGCTTAAGACAAATTATAAAAAAAACAATATTGATACGGATCAAATTCAAGATCTGCTTTCTTGCACAAATAGGACCAAAAGGTTAGTGTTTTGATTAAAGATCTCAGAATGAGCAACTAAAGATTTACTAATTTGCCTTTTTTAAAATTCAAAATTATTGATTAATAACTTATTGGCTTAAAAAATTAATCAAAACAACACGAATTTTAATTTAAACCGATTTGTAGAAACATTTTCGGCAAAAATTTTGATTGACATTTTAGTAATTTTTCAAAATCTAGTTTTAGAAAAACAAACAAACCTTCTTATCATAATCTTCAATCTTAAAGTTCACATCTCGAAGCAATGGTTCAAAGTTAATCACAGAATAAAATTGCAAAGCAAAACTGTTGTTGTCTTGATTTCCATGTTCAATTATCGATTATAACATTTTGTAAATGAATTATTAGTTTAAAAAAGTACACTCAGGTCAGAATATCCTTTGTTATCCTTTTTAAAATTTTGTTTTTATTCATTGGTCTAAAACAAAAGGATTTATGTTTTGTTTCATTGTATCTTTTAAGAATTACATGCAAAATAATTAATGACAAAATTATTCAACACAAAATACTTAAAGAATCCGCATGGGATTTAAATTTTATTTTCGGATCTCTTGCACATTATTTTTACCTGTTGTTTTAGTTAACCTGTTGAAACTGTATTTTTTATTTCGGTCCTAATTGAAAAGTGATAAAATCCTAAACCAAAGTAATTATTACACTGCAGGGACATTTTTAAAAATATGAGAATTCCTAGAAAAAAATTAAATGATTTCGTTTTAAAAAAATATTTGAAATACTTGTAAAATGGATTGTGGAATATTTTAGCAAAAGGAATTCATCACAAGAATTGGATATTTTTTGTACAATAATTAATAAAAATATTTGTTACATAATTAATTAGATTTTGCTGGTTGAAAATTAATAAACTGTTAATAGCAGGATGTCCTATATAGTTTCTTTATAAAAGAATATATTTTGATATAGTTTCGGAAATTATTGAATTATAACATATTTAAAATATGATCTGATATGGCGATACATGAACCTAATTATGGAATTTTTATAATACCCTTGATGTAATTAGATGTAATCCTTCATCAGATCAAATTCTATTAATATAATGTATATAAATTCCATTTCGAGTCAATATAGAGTCTATTATTTCAGTTTTTAAATATTACTAACGGTTATTTAAAGTAATGTTTCACTAATATCCAGTAGATTTTAAGAATTTGTATAGTTAGGTCGATCTATATTTTCCGTTGTATTAAAAAAAAACGTAGAAACGTAGAGTATTCACAACAAATCAATTAAATCGGGTTAAGATATGGATATTATTTAACACTCCTGAAAGCTCAAGACCATATGATTCTAGAATCAATTAATGAAAGCTACTCTTCAT
Organism: Dolichopus griseipennis; assembly: GCA_963082915.1. Classification (NCBI taxonomy): domain Eukaryota; kingdom Metazoa; phylum Arthropoda; class Insecta; order Diptera; family Dolichopodidae; genus Dolichopus; species Dolichopus griseipennis. The sequence goes on from OY720441.1 coordinate 367,454,301, forward strand.
AAGTATTCACCATAGGTATCCATAATAGTTAATGTAACAAGTTTGAGCTTATTCTGACGATTAGAACACGAGATTTCTAGAAAAATCTGGTGATTTTGTGTGAGAGCCTCCCAATCCCGCGGTCCGATTTAGTCCATTTACGAATTTAACCTTACTTTTGACGAATAAAGAATTTATACCAAATTTCATCAAAATCAATTTTTGGTAAGATCTTTTGTTAGGACGAAACAAATTCTACTTTAATTCTCCTCTATTGTATATATACTGAAGAAAAGCTAAAAATGGAATATTTTAACACAAAATTATACTGCTCACAGTCCAATAGGGTAGGAGCAGCAGATAATCTAATTCTGTATTTTTTATAATTGTGCTATTGCGAAGCTATAACCTATGTTTCCAATTTGAAATGTGGTGTGCTATTATTATATAAATTATAAATAACTTTTTTTTATTAGATGACCAGGATTTGAACCCCAGACCCTCGCTTTCATACACCAACGTCCTAAACCCTACGTCATCAGTTTGCTCCAATACTATAGGATTAAAGCCTTAATCAATATGGTAATACTAATAGGCACATTTCCAAATAGTTCATCGAATTTATTTAATGCTTTGTTCGCTGTATTCCCTTAACTTTCAAAATATCTTCAGATAACTTCAAAAGATTTTAAAATTTGCTTTCTTAGATTTAAAATTCAAGATCATCCAAAATGTGTTAAATTAAAAATATAAATAAATACTCACATCTTTTAAAATAAATTTGATAATTTATAAAATTTAAATTGCCTCAAAAAATTTAATCCAAATTTTTTATTTCTAAAACAAAATAAATATTAATTTTTACTTTAAATTGATCCATATTTAAAATTGAAATAAGATCTCGTGCAACAGTAACATATTATAAGGTACAATTGCATTTGAAATAACAAATAATAATTTGCCAAACGAATAATAAAACAAGTAAAAATAAGAAACCACCCAGAAGCCATCCGGTCGTGATAATATATCACTTCAAGGAATATTTTCACAGGTACTAAAAACAAAAAATTAGTGTCTGATATAATAATGGAATCGTTTTTGCGAAGGTGTACTAAATATAAACCCAGTTAATAATAATTGTAATATTTTATACTGAAAAAACCATACACTCTTCATATAAAATAATACGGGGATTTCAGACGTAATCCAGATAGAAACAAAACACATACAAAAAAAAACGAGGAAGAGTGTAGTAGAGTAGACTGTGTCAACTCTGGGATACCCGTATGACCGTAACATATACATTATATCATCCGGTTAATTATTTTTGGCAAAATTTCAAACATACTTTATTAAGTTTAGTGTAATACTCATATAAAAGAAGGAGTTGTATGGCAGCTACTCGAACCCTCTGCAATAGACCAACCAAATTTTGCTGTAACCTTGGCCAATACACTAAACTATTTTTGGCAAAATTTCAGACACCCAGCTTCATTAGGTGGAGAGTAATGCTTATATAAAGTAGGAAGTTGTATGGCAGCTACACGAACCCACTGCAGGAGACCAACCAAATTTTGCAGAAACTTTGGCCATAAAACTAAACTACTTTTGGCAAAATTTTAGACAAGCAGCTGTAATAGGTACAGAGAAATACTCATATAAAAAAAGAAGTTGTATGGCAGCTACCCGAACCCATGGACCAAAATGTCTGGATTTAAATAGCGATGACGGCTATTGCAAAAAAATTAATTTGCGAAAATTTCAAGATTCTAGCTCCTTTAGTTTTTGAGTTATCGTGCGGACGGACGGACAGACGGACAGACGGACGGACATACATAGCTAAATCGATTTATTTTTCGATTCTGATCCGATCCATACTATTGAGTCTATATCTACCCCTCCTCCTTCTCTGCGTCACAAACGTAATGGCAAATTTATTATACCCTTTGACTATATAGTCATACGGGTATAATAAACCAATTTATTTAATAATAATTCATATTTTGTATGGTTATAAAAAACAGTGTAGGATGGTCAACGCTCATAATTCACCGTCCGTAAAACAAGAGTGTAATTTATATTAAAATTCAAATCCAATATATATAGGTAATAAGTTAATCCTTGAAATGTATTAAATTACAGGAAGAACAATACTGGTTTTAAAGTTCCTACGGCTTATTACAAAATTTTATGAATATTTTTTTTGGGTCTTGTGTTTCTCAACTTAAAATAACAAAAATCAATTCACTTGCAAATTATGAAGTTTTGTTGCAGGAAATATTACAGAAGTAGTTTACAAAGTAAAAATAATAATTAAATCTAATTAATCAGTGTAAATCGATTGAAATTTTGTGAGCAGTACAATTGTTAAAATAAAATTTTATATTAAAATTATGTGTTTGATTTTCAATGATATGATGTTCGATTATTTTCAAACACTCATAAACTCAGTTATATTTAGTTGTGTAATCACATAAAATTAATCAAGTTAAGTATAAACTTAAATTACAGTATTAAATGAAAGTATAAGTTATTTTTAGCTTCAAAACACATAATTGTGCAATTTAGGATATATGCTGGTTTGGTTTTGGGAGTCGCGTGAAAGTAACATTAGCAGCTTTCTTTCCTTCTTTGTTTACTTTCAATTTTAGGACTTAGATTTGTAGAACATCTTAGTAAAGAATATCGAATTTTTATTAATTTCGAAGATATATATAATTGATCATGGGAAGAGTGGAGTAGCTAACCGCAGAACAACTTCAGTTAATTTAATATTAAACGGGCATAATCAACCAAATATAGCTTTTGTATTTTGTCCGTTATTTGGCACTTTCTACCTTTTTTGTTACACCTTTTTTTTATCTGAGTTATACCGTTTTTTTGTCTGTGGTTAACTAGGGGTAGCTTTTCATCAGTTGATTCATCTTTCATTTTTGTTTAACCTCAATTTCAGGAACGAAAAAAGGTAAATTGTTTTAAGTTTCCACTTTCCAATTTAGAAGATATGCTTCTTCATTGAGTCGCTAAAATTTTAACTAACTTGGATCTGAATAAATACTTTTAGAAATCAAATATATGTCCAAACAATTATATATAGTCTTCAACTATTCAACCAACTTACTATATAACAATATTGTATTTGATTTAACCGAACCATACTTCTCTGTATCTTACTTGACTACTTGACTTTCATAAGTACAATTAAAATAAAAATACAAAAAATTTCCGGAAAAAACTTATATCCCGATTATGAATCCAATTCTTAAATTCCAGTTTGCCAAATGAAACTAGTGGCAAACTGGAATAAACTTATAACCTGAGTTCAGCGGTTACGACCTCATACAAATGAATTTTTACACTTTTATAGAATAAAAATATTGTTTTTGTATAGTAACTTTTAATGCTGATTATTTAGTACTGAAGAAGTAGTGAATCAATGAAGTAGTAATTAAGTTTCGCAAAATGAATGAAACATCAATATATTACAGTTATACTCTATATCGTTCCCTTTTTATTCCTAATGGAGTGCTACTTTATCACCATCATTAGCAATTAAATTTAATTGGAATTGAAACTTAAATGACGGACGTTATTTTTTTTAAATTTGTGCGTTAAAATATTATGAAGAAAAAAAAGTACTAAGAAGGTAGTACCAAATTTTTTAAATTCCTCTAATATTTTTTAGCAAAGTGTACAATTAATATTAGTTTTCTACTGAAGCAGAACTGAAAAAAATCCTTATATTCACTACTGGAAAAGTATTGAAAATTATGATTCATTCACCATACCATTCACGTTTTGGCAAACTACTTCCATATACCACTAAAAAAGTGCTGAAAAACTACTTCCATTCACCACTAAAAAAGTACTGAAAAAGGGCTGAGAGGAAGTAGAAAAACTGTATCAGTGCAAAACTGAGTTCAGTAGAAAAGAAGTACTTCCATTTAGTACGTCTGCACTACTTCTGGATTATCAGGGCATAATATAATTTGGATTTCGTTAGATAAAATAAATTTACCATTCTTTGTATTTTAATTTTAAATCTAATTTTGCAAAAGATAAACATCACGCTTAAGTATAATCATATGCTAACACCTAATATTGAGCATAAATCAAATTATCAGTGTAAGAAAATAAAGAAATGAAGCATCAGGATCAAATATACGGATACATACACATACACATTGAATGTGTTCTCAAAATATCAATGAAAACAATTGATTTTTCATATATTGCAACACTTTACTTTTGATTGCAATTTAGATGGTACGTGGTATGTGGTACTAAAATTACGTGATATTTTTTTGTATTTAATATTTTATCTTTAATTTATGAGGTGTGAATTAAAAATTTGTCCATTACAGTCGATAATATTTAAAATAAAGCAGGAAACTTTAATATTACTTCACGTATAAATTATTTTAACATTTGAAAGATTTATGAAATTCTTCGGTTACACTCTTATTAGAATTGTGATTAAAAATGATTTATACGTTTTAAGTAAAATTAAACCATCAATCGACAGTGAGATTATGTGCTCTTCTATAACTTCTACTTATAAAAATGTTTCTTTTTTAGGAAACGTGTTAAGTTGTTAATGTCTATAATTTTGAAGTACACCTCAAACAGTGAACATTTTTAAAGATGATCTACTGTGAGAAGATAATTTGTTCCTAAAATTAATAAATATTTTTAATATCGGAGTAAAATTTTATTAAAATGTATACATTCCATTTAACTGCGGGTTTCTTAACTTTAGTTAGGATGAATTAAATCATTTCTCGGAAGTTGTTGTGTTTAGTAAGATTTTCAGTTCCTGTGTAATATTTGCTCTCGGTTTTCTGATCTCATTTTAGTAAAGTTGAAGTATTGGTTAAATGAATAGATGAAGATTGTTATTAAATGTTTTACATATTATCCACATAACTTTAAATAATAAAGAAATATAAGAATTATAATATACTAGGATATCTCTAAAAAATTTAGAAAATTGGTTTCTAATAAATACTATAGAAGACCCAGAAATTGCCACTGATTTTTTGAAGACTATGCAGATATCAGCTTAGAGTAGTAACTTCTGCAAATTACAAAACCAAAGAACAAAACCAAAGCTCCAGGATTTTATAGCAGCAGATATTCTAAAACCAAAAAAGTTGTAACTATATTAAATCAGATCATAAACGCAATACTTAAACTAAGGCATATTCCAAGTGTAATTATAATACATAAATCCGGTTAATCTCCAAGTAAGGCTAAATCATATAGACCAATCTCATTACTATATATTACAGCGATCACAAAATTGTTTGAAAAATTGCATCTAATAGGACTTCAACATTTGATTACAAGCCATAATATCATCTTAAATTTGGTTTAAGAACGAAGCATGCAACAATAAAACAAGTTCATGCTCTAGAAAAAAAGATAATATGTTCAGCAATTTATCTCGATCTTTGACTAGCTTTCCAAAAGACATGGTACCAAGATCTTCTTTACAAACTATATTGGGATGGGAGCAGCCATGGTAGATATTTCAAAGTCGTGACCGTTTGAACTGTGTCAGATTTAAGTCTTTATCTTTCAAATATCCTTATGGGATTTTGTTATATCAAAGATATTGCTGAAAGAAAAGAGTACAAACAAACTAATTGTTAATCTTACAGACTATTTTCAATGATAACAGATTTGGTATAGTAAGTTTTATTATAATTAATGCCTAAAGTGTGGACGCTTCCACATAAAGCTTCCGCAATACATAAATTGTCAGTCAGAAATTATTTCTAAGGTTCCATTCTATCACAAAAAAAATAATAGCTACTTAAAGTATGAAATAGTTATAGGTTTATAGGTTTGCCAATTTTCCTAATTTCAAAACTCCTATTTAATTGTTCTTAACATATTGTTCAGATAACATATTTCTACCTTATATTTAAATTTGGATGGATTTTTTAGTAACTTATTAATTATCTTTAAATCTGATAAATTACAAAAATTTGAGAACATTCGAAATAATATTGTTATCTGCCTAATCATAATCTTTACTCATACATTCATATTCAAATTATTCATTCATTAATACAACATACATTTTCTACATAAAATAAGAATACATAATTATAGGTTTAACTTATTAAAAAGCGTTGATTTCCTACATCCGGTTTGCTTTACCTTTATCCATTTTACAAATATTAACTAACAATTTCCCTTAGAATTTATTCAAATTCTCCCATTAATTAAATCCAATTCCAAAATCAATCCTAAATTAATAATTCATATAAACGAACCGATTGAAAATCATTAAAATTATTCAATATGACATATAAATCGATTACCTAGTCACATTTTTAATTAATGATTACTAATTGGGTATTTTGTAGTCATACCAAAACTCCAAAACAAAATAAAATTAAAAAATCATCAGTAAACGCCTTCATTAACTCTTTATTTACCCTTTAAAAACTATTTAATAACAAGAACAATAACATTTATCTATTCTTTAAATGCTCCCAACTTTAGGTAGACAGATTCACCCATTGATAATTTCAACGCCACAAAAAAGGAACACCACTAATCCATTTAAATAAACAGAAAATTAAATAAAAAAAAAAAATACAAAAAACTAAATAAGTACCATTCATTCCAAGAATTCATTCAATTTTCAATGCCTGATGTCTTAAATTTCCATATCCACATGATTATTATCGTACGCATCTTCTTTAATCTTTTGTTCTGAATAATTTTTACTCCAGTCTACCAGCCACTATCAACATCAATAAGAGAAGATAGGTAACAATATGTGAATACCCATAAATAGCTAATTACTTTTTAAAAGGGGAACTCATATATAGAAGCTTGAAATATTTCAACATATAAAACGCGTCTGTGCTACACTTTAAAACTATCTTACAATTCTATATACCTCTCTTGTGATACATACCGATTATCTAAGAGGCACGTTTTGTTCATTTCAGAATCGAAATTAAAAAGAAGTAAATATGTGTGATATTTGATGCTTTTGTTGCTGTTCTGGCATACAGTACTTGACTGTTCCTCTAACAATTTAAATCAGGTATGAGGTAATCATTGAATGAATAATACAAAGGTTTGTAGTGAGAGCGTGGATTGAGTGTGTGGCGCATAATTTTTCAAAATGATAAATGATCCATATTTTTTTTTTTTTCTATTTTAAGCTTCTCATATTCAAATCAGTTTTGATCCCGATTTAAATTCTCCACTTCAGAATTTTTTTTTTTATTTTTTTTTGTTGTTGTAGTTTTTTTTTTTATTGTTACCTGCCTGTCCCATTGAAATTTATAGGAATAATGGAATAAAATAATAAAACGTATATATTTAATCTTCTTGATGGGTGATTTTTTGAATACACGCTTCAAAATGGAAATAAAAATCATACAATCATTTGTTTGAAATAAATTTTATATTAATAATTGAGTGAATAATGATTGAAATTCGAGGAATTCAAAGTTAGTGGACTAGTAGATTGTAGCTTGACGATTCTTTGATTTGTAAAAGAAGCCCCAAATATAAAGGAAGATTTACTCTTATTAAGAATCTTCAATTATAAAAGTAATTTAATATCCATAATACAAAACTTTTCTTCTTGCAATTACAGGAGCTTCCACCTTCCTCTCGAACAAACAATTTGATTCCATCTGAAACTTCTACCTTAGACGAACCATGCCAAATATTGATCTTCGATTCTCTTCGATAGATCAAATTTACATCCATGTTTTATTAGAAGCCTTTCTAACCATAGATCCCTAAGACTACACTCAATAATTCCATCTTAATTGAATTAAAAACTTGTACAAACTCAAGTAACACAGGTAGAACATAATGTTACTGATATTAAAAAAACGTCTTCTTTATTTTATAGAAGACTTTAGATAAAAAAAAAAAGGTGATGATTATTTATGGTAATTATTACCTCATATAAAAACTGATTAGGGGAGTACAATACCCAAACGTAATCCCTAAAATAAATAATTCAAATATTTATAAGAGCTGGTAAAGCACACTGTTAACAAGGCACGAGTTATGTGCCCCAAATTCAAATAAAAAACACTCTTGATTTAGTGTAACCTTTTTTTTGGGGGTTTTTTTTTTTGTTTTATAATCCGTTGTGTCATAAGTGTCTTATAAAGATTCACTTTAAAAATTGAGTGTTATTGTACAGATGTAGAAATATGTTATGGTGCGCTTTAATAATCGATGATTTTATAATTTTTATTCTTCTTTTAAGATTTAGGTACCATGTTTGGGTAATTAGAAAAGATTTAAGTTTTTTTTTTTTGTATCAAATTGATTGTCCAAGAATAGAAGGGTGCAGTGATTGGAGAACCGAGAAAGGGACAAAAAATATAATGAGTATGTCTTTTTTTTTTTTGAATATTTTATATTTCATAGATGGGTACCGCCTTATTAAAATGGAATGATTTGAATTAGGATCGATATATCACGCAATCCATTCTTTTTTTTTTATATATGGCATTTTTTATTATCGGAGTTTCCCTTCGAGTTTTCTGATAAATTATGAATTAAAATGAATTTATACAAGATAAGTGATGATTTGTACAATTTTTTGACGCAGGATATTCTTTTCTAGAAAAAATCCTGTTCTTCCTTAAATTTGAAAAAAAAAAATTATAATTTTAATTTTTCCTTAAATTTTTGAAAAATTATGAAGGAAATTATAAAAATTTTTGGGAGTGTACATATATATGGATTGTATATATTAAATATTGTAAGGAATTAAAATCACCTGGACGATCATCATCATATTTGTAATTAAAATTTATGAGTTTACAAAAAAAACATCTGTGAAAGGAAAGGATCAGAGTTTGGTTTTCATTTTAAATGAAAGTTTAATTTATGAATAAAATATTAGCAAAGAAATTTATGAGCTAATTATATGGTAATTAAAAAAATAGTTTTTACAATTTATTTTGTCAAACCTATTCCAAATCCAATATGTTTGATTATAGAAGTGTGACCTAACTTGAATAGTTTGAAATTCTTAAAAATACTTATAATCTTTATCGAAATTGAACTGTATATCAGTGTCACACTCTAAAGTTTGGTTCAAAAAGTACAAAATATCAATTTGTATATTAATTTTTTTTTTTTATTTTTTTGTAATGAAATGGCCGTTAAAAATTTAAAAATTATACTAGTAAACTGCCACTTCCGTTTGTCTGATTTGCTTCAAAAATTATTATTCTGGGAGATCTAAACCTTTAAGATGTGGAATTTCAAAAAAAATCTACTCAGTCTGTCAAGCTGTATGCGGGTCCAACAGACACACAGAGACGTACGTACTAACACGATGACCTCTAAAATCATTTAATTCGGTTTCTAGACTCTGGAGTTAATCATATTTGTTAAAATCTTAGATTAATTTTTTTTTTGATATGATAACAATGACTCCCCCTAACATTTCATGTAAAAATTATAAAAGTTATGATGGTTGATTTAAAAAAATTATATAAAACTCGAAATTTCAGGGACGATATACCGTACATATTAAATTGATATTAAAATATGAAGTTGATATTTGAAACATATTTGAAAAAAATGTATAGAATATAAGAAGAAATATAAATTTTTTTTTCATTAGTAACTATTTCTTAACTTCAAAAATTGTATACTAACTCTAAAATTATAACTCTAATATTTACCACTAATAGCGCTTCTGTTACAAAATATAATTTCCACACATTTTCCTGAAATTCTAATCAAAATAATAATTTTTATTATCTAATACGCATGTCCCATAACCCTTTGTTTTCTGTCTGACTCTTATGTCATTTTTTTTTTTTGACTTTTCTACGTCTCATGAAAAACAAAACAATTTCATATGGAAAATTTTTTGTATATATTATGACATGAAGAGAAGAAAAACAAAGAAGATTTTTATCTATATATATATATACATATTTATATAAACAAAAACATTTTGTTTATATTAGTAAGTTTAAATTAGAGTAAATATTAATTTAATTCAGCCAAAAGCTGAAATGATTAAGAATCTAGGCATTTGAAGTCAAAATAATTTGTATATAGAAAGTTATTTATAAACAAATTATCAGTATTAGAATTTCAGTTCTGCGGAAAATATGTCTTACAAATAAAATTAATATTTAAAAAAATTTTATTAAAATAGGTAATTTAATCTATAATTAGTGGTAAAAATTATTTAAAAGTGTATTAAATCAAACAGTAATTGTTTTTAATATAATTTACTTAAAATGTAACATATTTTTGATAAGTTTAAAAAAAATGTGCTGTAGCATAAAATAAAAAACATAAGGTGACCATTGCAACTATATTTTGTAGATGTACATAATAGAAAATTTTTCTTTTTATACATAAATGTATATTAAATAATTTTTAAATTTGGGTATAGAAAATTGTTTTAAATATTCAAATAGACATTTGCATATCATATAAATGCGTTTTGCTTGCTAACTTTAAGTAATTTAAAATTTTCGAATATATGATATAGATTTTGAATTCAAATTTGTTAATTTTTTTATAATCAATAATGTAACTTCCTTTATGTTTTCAATGTAATTATTATTTTGAAAAATATTGTATATCTAATCTGACCAATGGCGTAATGGTAAAGACGCCGCCTTTCATGTGGAAGGTCTCGGGTTCAAACCCCGGTCAGATCATATCCAATAAAAAAAAAATATAATAAATCCAAATAAATAAAAATATCGTAATATAAAATAAGTTTTAATAAAAATATATAAATAATTCTTGTATAAGATTATAGATTGTGCATTCATATTTCATAACCTTATACAATAGCTACAGCCGAGTAATCAACGGCTTAGTAAATATTATGATTAAAGAAACTAAAGCCTAGTTTAAAATAAAAACTTGGTGAATGCCCTATACTCCTTAAAGGAGTGGAAAAGGAATAAAAAAAAAAATATTGTCAAAATTAAATATTTAAATTTAAAATAATTAAATTACATTAATCATTCACAAATTATAGTTTTAATTTTGACAGCTATTCTATTATCTACATCATTTTTACTTTAATCAAGGACTTTATTATTTCAACTGAAAACTTTGTATTTTAACTAAAGATATTTTTATTTTAAATGAAGATTTTGTATTTTAAGTGAAGACATTTTCATTTCAACTAAAAACTTTGTATTTTATCTGAAGATATTTTTATTTCCAATGAAGACTTTGTATTTCAAATGAAGATGTGAAAAAAAAGAATTGTTTCAGTAATTTTGTTAATATATATGTTTACATTCGTGTGTGTTTTTATATAAATATTAATTATCAGAAATACAAAGTCCTTATTTGAAATAAAACATTCTTCAATCAAAGTAAAAATGTGAAAATGGAATCGCTTCAAATTAAAATTGTATCACTTGATTTTTTCCAATCTTATGCTTATGGTCACCCTTTGTGCCTCTCTCTCTCTTTTGCTGACATGTGATTCAAATAAACATTAAAGTTTTAAGAGAAAAATTGCATAATTTCCTTTAAAAAAAAAAACTTAAAATAAAACTTGGCAAATTTTTTATAGAAATGTCTTTAGAAATAAAGGATTCGTTATATTGTAAAAGTTTAGTAGTAGTGTTAAGAGTACGGGAAATGGATTTTAAGAAAATTCTTTTATTGCATATAAATTTTTATAAAAGCGCCTAAAAGTATTTATTAAATTTAATTTTACAAATTATTTAAATATTAAATTTGTTTCGAATAAAATTGAAAATAAATTATTTTAAGTCTTTTACACTGTGAAATTTTTTTTCACAGAGGAAAAAATCAAAAAAAGAAATTTCAAGACGCAAACAAAAAAAAAACAAAAAAAGAAATCAAAAAATTTATACTAGGATTCTATTTTTGTTTTTATACTGTGATTTTGTTTTTGTCTAAGGATATATGAATAACTGTTCTTTTATAGTATACATAAATAATTTATTATCCTGTATATTGTGATACCGTTACTTTGGAAAAATTATTGGTGTTTTTCTTTCACCTAAGGAAAATTCTCTTCGAAATTCATACAATTTATATATTTTTATATATGTATTGAATTAATATGTATTCATTGAAATATATAAATACCTTGCTTTTGTATTAGTATAGGTATTATTGAAAGGAACAGATTTGTTTTTTTTTTCTTTTTGAACAGTAGATGATAAGTTATAAAAAAAAACTTATAAAATAATTAATTTAAAATTAATTAAAATAATAAATATTTAAAATTTATTATCAGATATATACATTCATATATATATAAAAATAAATTAATTAAAAAGAAAGTATAGGAATAAAAAAACGTATAAAAGTAAATTTAAGGTGCAAAAAAAAAAAAAAGAAAAGAAAGAAGGAAAATTTAATGATTTTTCCTGGCGTTCATTTTTTTTTTTTAATATAAGTATCAGACGAAGACAACGACGTCGTACATAAGGAAAATTTGTCGAAAAAAAAACCACATAAAATATATAAAAAATCAAAATAAAAATTTTGTGGAAAATGTAAAAGAAATATTTAAAAAATATTATAGAAAATTTCTTAAAAGTGTTCTATTTCTATATAAAAAATTTAAAATTATTTAAAAAACAAAACTTGGTTTTACATCTTTTATTAATCAAATAAAATAATACTAGTGATTAATTTATTATATTAACTAAAAATATAAAATAAAACTCATATTAATAAGTTAAATAAATAAGTCTTAAAACAAAATAAATATTGGTGATATTAGTAGGTAAATATTTAATAAAATTTAAATTATTAAAATTTAATTAATAAATAAAATAATTAAATAGCACAAAAATCAAATAAAAATAAATTTAAAATCAATATAATAAAAACATAAATTAAAAAAATTATAATAGATTTTAAATAAATTCAATAATAAAATTAATACTAATAATATTTAAAAAAATTAATTATTTAAATTAAAATATTTAATACGAAAAATTTCAAAACATATATACATTATATATAATATAATATGTATATATAGAATACACTAAATATATAAATATGAAATTTAATATATTTGTATTATATAGTTTATTATCTTATATATAAATAGAAATATAATATTTAAAAAATATTAATATTAAATATATAATGTATTATGTATAGGTATATTATAATAAATTAAAATTTAAGGTAAGATGGTAATAATTTGTATATATATAATATATTATGTACTCGTATATTAGAACATTTTATTATATATATACATAAAACTATACAGAATGTTCAAATAAGTTAGAAACATAAATTTTTAAAAAGTACGTAAAAAATAAAAAATATTATATACACTTTTTTTATTCAATATTTAAATAAATCATTTAATTTATTTCCTTTGAATAATTTTTATTTAAAATACTTTTGGAATTCATAAAACATATATTATTTTTTTTTGTTGAGGCAGGTAAAAATATACCTGTGCATTTTATATGTACCCTAAATTATTAATTTTGTGTAGACGTTGCGTATGAAACGTATTGAATTCGCGAAAAATTCTACATTCCATAATCAGATTCCATTACAGACTATTTAATAGTAATTATAATAAAAATCATAATAGTAATTACAAAGTCTGTGGCTTAATGCATACATCTAGGTTTCAATTTGTTCAAGAATAAGTTATGTCAAATGTCCGTATATCCAATAATTGACAGCTTCTTGTTTTTTGTAATTTTTTACCGCGTTTTGGGTTGCCTAAAATATAAAAAAAACAATATTAATATAAATTGAAGGCATTTGTATTGAAAAGTTTTATTTAAAATGGTTTACGGTTAGTTTTAATATTAGATAAGATAATAAGTAAAATGTTTAACAGTTAGTATTAATATTAGATAAGATGATAAGATATGAAATGAAAATCAATATTTTTGATATTTATATAATTAACTTAATTTTAAATTTCGCTCCGAACTCAATAATTTTTGCAGCTATTACTTATTACAACAATTTGCCTCTATATTTGAGATCCACCGATTCTATGGTCGTATTTAAACGCTTAGTAAGAAAATTTCTTATGACTATCTAATCCAATTGTGTATTATATAACTTAAAAAAAAAATATTTTACCTAATTAAAATTTTTATATAGTAATATACGAACTTATTGTTATTAATGTAATTTTGTTGCCTAGTGTTAAGTGTTATTGTAATAAAAATAAAGGGGTTCGCCACAAGTGCTAAGCACTTTTTTGAACCTATGAATAAAAAAAAAAAAAAAAAAAAAAAAAACTTAATATTAAGGAAAGGTGCAAGTACCTTGATTCATTTGCGATGTATTATATTTTCAAAAATATTAGAGAAAGAAGTTATTTTACTGTTAGTTATAAATTTTTTTAAAAATTTTTACAGTTCTATGCATGAGCGGTTTAAGTATCTTAATACATTTGACAAATATTTTAGAAGTTATTAATAATTTACTCCAAAACGGTCAAGGTAAATGCACTTCTCCCACATTCATATAAAATCATTTTTATACTTTTTAATATTATCACATGCATAATGTTCTTTTCTACAAGGCCTCGTTGTCTTAAACATTCTATAAAAAAGTAAGATGGGGGAATATTTCGTGTGAATTAATATGGAGATTGAATCAAAATAATTGGAACGATTTTGTCATAATAATTAAATATAAAATTTTTGTTATCAAATGCATTGTATAGAGGAACAAAGCATTTACAGAACATTACAGAGAATATTCTTCAAAAATGTTCAAGACAATGTTAACACCCAATAGTTTTAATCAAATTAATTAAAGAAATTGGATATGTATTAAAATATAAAAAATTAAAGCATTAAAGATACCACATAAATACAAAAATTAAAAGCAGACAAACACAAATTGTTCACAATGTCCTTTAGATATGTTTCTTTTTAAACCTCTTTGTGTCCTTAATAAATTAAACAGGCCATTGTAAAACAAAAATATTTTCTTCAATCGTTCTCTTCCTCCAAATACTGTTTTAAATCATTTTTTTTCCAAAATACTTTTAAATAAACTGAAACCTACAAAAAAAATTAATACGTAATTAAAAATTTAGGAATAGATTCTTTATTCCATGAATGCTTCAAATTAAAAATTATGGGACCTGAAATTTTATAAACAACTAATTGAAATTAACAAGATTTAGAAAAACTTACATATTATACTACGTACCTATATTAATTATACCAAGTACTAAAAATAATTTTCATCTCTGACTTCAAAATATCAACATTTAATATTTTTTTTTGTATATTAGTACTTATTTTTTAATTATATATACGAGTGTACATATGTTTATATGGATGTACATTTAAAATGTTATTGTTTTTTAAAATTTTATATTGAAAATAATACAAAAGATCAAAGTAGAACATAAAACATATATCTATACTTTTTATAAGTGTATATATACCTATATATATCTAATAGGTATTTAAAAAATAAAATGATTTCACTTTTATTCTGCTCTCTAGTCTCTAGACTCTTGATATTCACTTAATTTTTTCTTATATCTCAAATTTTTTTAATAAAAAAAAAAAAGAACATTCTAATAGATGGCCATGAACTGGTTACTATAGTGATCAATAAAAAATTTTTTTTAAAATTTTTTAGATACTATATGAAGAGAGGGTTTGTTACATTTTCATATAACTGTATACCTTGTATTGTATATGCACGTATGTGTTTCACGTGTACATACATATACATTTAAATAAATTCTAAGAATGGTACTAAATATGATATTTTATAGGATTATAAAATATAAATTATTAAGAGTTTATGATTTGTGACATTCAATGAGTATATCCTTTAACAAGAACAATGTCTATACAATATATAGGTGTGTATTTATATATATATATATGTAGATATTATGTATACCTATATTTTATTCATTGAAATAAGTAGATTATATTTTTGAGTAGGTATTTTAGATGATTATATTTTAAAAAAACAAAATTGAATTTAAATTGCTGAAATGGCACAAAAGAACTCAAAAGTAATCAAAATAACCAAGGGTTTTTAAAAAAGCTCATTTCCAAAATTAAACAATATTTCACAGTAAGGTTTGAGTTTTCAATATAGAATGAAAAATTATTAAATGAAAATTTTTACCTGACCGATAGCTCAGTCTTTCAGTGGCGGTTTTTATAATCGAAAAGTCTCAATTTCAAACCCTAGTCGGATCATCTAATTAAAAAATATAGTATATATTACAATCATTTAATAAGAAGTCCAAATGTCAAATAGGCAAAGGATTATTATTATCAGGCAATATTTACTAAAGTCTGGTTCTACAAATAAATAAATAAATAAAAATTTTTTAGAAATTTTTTATATTTGAATAAGCACTTTCGAAAGGCACTTTCTTCCCCTGGAAATTGTTAATACACGTTAATTACTAATTTTGGCACTCTAATTTTTGTATATTATATCAAACATACTTTTACATGTGTTTAAGTTATATAGCTGTTTAAAAAAAGCTAAATTTTGTGTATTTTGACTTCTAACAGCTCTTAAAAGGCAGGCCACTTTTAACGAAGCTGCTCAAGAATAGAAGGATCATGAAAAAATATACTTATGTCTAAGGATTTAACTGATTTCATAATTTCTGAACCATATTTTTCTAACTTAAACCGTTAGATGATTTGTTTAAGATTTGATTTATTCAAACGATTACGAAGAAGTTTGTAAGCGTCCGGATAGACGGACAGAGTAAAACTGTGTATGCACATTTTTTTCATTACTTATTCAAAATATGCTAAAAATTGAAAAAATTTAAAGAACAGGTAAAAATATTTTTATTTATGAAATGAAATATTATGAAAAGGTAACACTAAACACATTTGAAATTTATTTGAATTATATATTGGGAGGAAAATATAGGGTGGTAATCAAATGATTCGATTATATATTTAAAAATAAAACACATAACCATATTCAATAACTCTTATATATCAAACCCAATTTATTAAAATATTGTATTTATAAAACAATTTGCATAAATGGAATTATTATTTATTTGATATTATAAAAAACTATTGATTGGAAAATATTTAAGACACATTATTAATAAAAAGGGGAACTTGAACGAATTCTGGAAAGAGTATATTATCTTATTATTGGAAACTGAACTTGTAACAAGAAGCACCCTCCCCGGGACAAAGCTAGAAGAGTATGAAAAGAGGCGGCGATTTATTAGTAGGAAACCCTAGTAAAAAACAGAACAAGTTCTAGTGTTATATTCTAATTTGACCAAACCCTGTTTATTGTTTTTGCATTATGTGATACTTTTAAATATTATGAGTTTATTCAGAACATTGGATCCATTCTATGAAGGATTCACGAAGTTTAATCTAAGGTTGCTGATAATTTAAAAAAAAAACTTAAATTTTAAAACAATCAACCATGGAAGCTGACTTATTAAAGCTTAGCAGCAATAGTAAGTTACTTGTAGTAAGTTATTACATATCAAACACATACAAACTCTACATATCTTTTCCATTTCTAAATGAATCTCTAATTTCTAATAAAAAATGTTATCTACATTTGTTCATCAATAATTTGTAGAATTCTAATTAAAAAATGTTTTAAAATATTTATTTTTGCAATAATTAAAAATTCACTTTCAGAAAATGTTTAAAAAATTTATAACTAAATATTCAAATATTACATAGCATATGAAATAAAAAAAAAAACTACAATTTAGTCAAAGAAGACCCTAAGTATTCAATGACTAAAACAAATTGTAATTTTAAGTAACGATAAATATTTAATATTAGAAAAGCATATTAGTCTTAACGATTTTTTCAATTTAAAACAAAATCCGAAGTAATAAATAAAAAAAAATTTTGCAAACAAAATGCATTTTTGGATTGATAAACGTTCACAAGCATGTGGATTTGGTAGATCAAGAGTTGCTGCATCTTTATCGAATGCAAGTAGTTGCGGTGGCAGCTATGGACATCAACCACCACGAAGACATTTAACTTCAAAAAATTCTTCAATGCCACCACCATCGGTTCATAGACATCAAAATCAACAAAATCAACAAGATCATCGTTATCATAATAATAATATTCGTAGTAATACCAGTAGCAGTAGTAATAATAGTAACATTCATAACAGTGATAATAATTATAACAATAATTTAAATGGTGCTAATAGCAACCGACATAGTAACAATTCACATCGGAATAATCGTTATTGTAATCAATCGCAGCAACAACAGCAACAACAACAGCAGCAACAGCGTTATTTGCATCGAAATCATTATGAACAACAACAACAGCAACAGCAGCAGCAACAACAAATAACAACGGGTGATATACCACAACATTCTTATGTTGATGGTAATGAACAATTTTATTCAGTTGGTGGTTATATAAATGGAAATGGTAATTATTGCAATAATCGTAGCTATACAACAACAACAACTACAATAACCGATGAAAATAGCGTTATTAACAATCATTATTCAAGCCCAAATTTAAATTCAAGTCCAATAATGAGTTCAAATCCCACCAATAATGATACTAATAATATTTTAAATAATATCAATACCAGAAATAATTATAATAACAACAATAACAATAATAGTAATGGAATCTCAGTTAACAATAGCCAAAGATATCATCATGTTAATATAACACTGCCACAGGTTTACGGGTAAGTCAATGTGCTTTTGATTTCTGATAATTTATTTTATAAAAAAAAAAACCTTGATTTTGTTATTTTAGAGGTTCACCAAACGCACAAAATTTAGAAGCTGGTCCATTAGGTCCTTTAATGGCATTATCATCATCAGCAATTCATTCATCAAATACAGCATTAGCCGTACGACAACAGCAACAACAAGGTGCATCAACAAATCACCACCATCATCATCATCATTTAATTGAAAATTCCGAATCACAATTATTACCATCACATTTGAAATGTGGTATGTGGGCATCATTAGTTTTAGCATCCGTATTTGTTGCTGGCGCTAAATTCTATTTTGATCATCAAGGAACCGGTCTAGAAGTTTTAATATTTTGTGCATTTTCTGCAACATTTTTTTTAGCTGCATGCACTGTTTCATTATGCCGTTTTCCACGTGAATTAGCAACAACACCAGCAACAAGTTTAGAACGTGGCTTAGATGCAAATAGTATAAATGGATCAAGTAGTGCAACAACTGTTATTAATGGTATGATCGGTAATTCAACATTGAATATGCAACAAACTCGTCAACAACAGTATACACAAAATAGTTATGATCAATTACAACATCAACAGGATCATAATCAATTATTAGCGGTTGCATCAGCTGCCCCACCACCATATCATATTGCTATATTATTGCCAGAAACAACAACAAAAGATATTGTTGAATTAGATGAAACGCCACCGCCATCTTACGACAAAATATTAATTTAATATCGTTTTAGTAGAATTTCTAAATTTATTATATAATATTACATACATACATATATATATATTATATAAAATATATATATGTATAATTTATCAAAAAAAAAAAGTATACATATTATGTACTTTTAATGTTGATAAACATTTCTAAATGTTTATAAACATTATATTTGTGTGATTTTATTGTCAAAACAATATATTCGTAGGTGTAAAAGTTATTAAAAATTAAAAAAAAAAAAATTAAAAAAAAAATTTTAAAAGTAATGATCAAATTGAACTTAAGTTCATTTAAATCTTACCAATATTATTATTAAGATAATAAATATTTATAGCTGTGTAAATTTCAAATTTTATTTTAAGCAAAAATAAATACAAAATTTGTTAAAGTGGTGCCAAATATTAAAAAAAAACTTATAAAAAAATTTGTAATTGATATAAAAATATTTAAATTTAGTTTAGAAGTATTTAATTTTGTTAAAATAAATATTTATTTGAAATTTTATAGAAAATTTTTAATAATTTAATAAAAATAATAATTTAAGATATTTTAATTTATTTAACTTTATAAGTGAGTACAAATTGGTTGTCTAAAACACAAATATCCTAAGTCAAATTTTGTGATTTTCAACATTGCTTAGTATTAATATTGAAAGTTCTTATGAATGTTTATGGAAAACCAATTATCAAAACTGTCAAGTCAATTCAAAATTATATAAATTTGGATTTTTAGAGACTTGCTACATATTTGCATATACATATATCCATAAATCATACTGTGAAATTAAACAACTTAAATTGCGGTGTTGATGTAAGATTCAATTAAAAAAATTAAAGTTACAAGCTTTCACCGATCAAAAATAATGCATAGTCAACTACTAATTTCAACATTTTTAAGAATTAGTTTAATGATTTGGTGTTTCCCCGATTGCTTTACGCAGTACACCACCTATTTGGAGAAATATTATACAATAGATTAAAAGTTTTAGATTGTCTGGAGAATTAAACCAATATGTACTCAATTTAAATAAATATTGAAACAATTCAATTGATATATCAACGATATTTAAATAAAATCAGCGGCTCTAATATTATAACTTGTGTGATTAAAGGGTTCATTTAAGAAAATTTTTAAAAAAGAATTAAACGAACAATTGATTAATTTAAATTATTATTATTATGCATTTAACATTTATTTAGATTTAATTAAAACAAATTATAGTTAATTTTATATTTCTATTAAAGAAATTGGAAATCAATATTGCTTTGTCTTTTAAAATTAAAAAAGAAGTAATATAATTTACATACCATTTGAATGGATTAGTTTTGAATTATATATATTAAATTTTAAATTATTTAATATCTATTTTTTTTTAAATTATTTAATCTATTTTTTGACATAAATATATTATATAATTAATATTATATATATATATATATATATATATATACATATAAATCCTAAATGAAAAATACATGTCTATCATTTAATTTTTACCTTGTATGTGCAAATATACAAAAATATTTTAATTTATAAGTAAATAGGGAAATTTTTTAAAAAAATCCACTTCCAAATTACAAAAATTTTATTTTAGCGATGAACACATTTATTTCAATTTATAACGCTGTGATGTGTGGGTTGCTCCTATTCTTATCATACGTATAGATAATTCAATAACATCCACGACTTATATTAAGACAACTGTCTTATATTTTATTGCAGCCCGTTATATATGTCTCAAATAACTGTACAATGGTATTTACAGGCCTGTACACGAGGCCTGTTAATATACAATTATGAGAATTATTATTTCCTATGTTCCCTGATGTCTTCTGGAATTATTAAAAATCTATTAAGAATTGAACGCACATCCCTTGCTTTATTACCTTTTTGCAATGTAAGTTTTTAAACATCAATAAATGGTTCTCCAAAAGGTTTTGATTAAACTAGTTTCCAATAACCAGATTTACTATGCATTTAAAAAAATATTTTTTAAAAATATTTAAAAATTTCATAAATATAATATACTGGATAATTATCTGATTATCAGATTGGTAAAATTGTGCAATATAGATACAGTAATAAAATGGACACCTAGAGGATCAATAATTTCCAAACAATTTACAAGATTTCCATTAATATAATAATAACCAAAGCAAATGACAAGCTCTTCCACTCTTTTGCTAGGGATGAAAAATAAAATGAAAATTAGTTTTCAAGTGATAAAAATATCAGAGAACCAATTTACTTTTAATTTCAACTTATACTTAAATTCAACTGAAATCTTCCTTAACAAATTTCAAATAAATAATTTTACATTGGACTTTATACATATATTTATCAGACTAAAAATTTTACTTATACAATATTATATAATATACATTATAAATTTAATTATACCCCTTTAAAAAAAAATGAACAAAGATTTGCACAATATTCTACTTATATATTCTTCTAATAATTAATTAAATATATATATTTAGAATCATTTTGATTCCAGTTTATATATACAAAAATATTTATTATTATTATTATTAATTAATTAATTAATTAAATTATTAACAAAATATTAAAACACAAAATGAAACATTTTATTATTAAATACAAAAACATTTAAAGAACTGAATAATTTTTACCAAAGAAATAACTATAAAAAAAAAAAAAATTTAATAAAAAAATAATAAACAATTTTTTATAATGTATAAGAATGTTTTTTGTATTAAAATTATTAAGTAATTATGTATTATAATTATTTTACATATTATATATATATATAAGTTTTTTTTGAAATTTTAAGAGCAAAATTTTGAAACAAAAAACCGAAAGATTTATTTTTAATCAGTTAAAAAAAAAAATAAAAAATATTTTTTATTAGAAAATATTAATTATATTATATATAATAATTCTTTAGAATATTAAAAAAAAAATTATAAAATTGAAAATTATTAAAATATAAAATTAAAATATAAGATTTTACAATGTATTTAAAAATATCAAAACACATTCATTACAAAAAAAATGCAAAGAATAATTGAATCGATTCGATATTTTAGATCGCTTCTATGTGATAAACCGATTACATATGGTGTAATGAATAAACTTATATTCTTTCACTACATTTTAGGACGTTAATTGTGTATCATAAAATGGACTTAAACTGTATTAAGTCCCATTTAATAATAAATAGTACATGACTTTATAAAATAATAACTAGCTATTGTCTTAAATCATTATATGGAGTTTATAAATATCTTAATTTCATAAAAAATATATTGAAAGACTTTTCATAGTGTTAGTAAATACTTATCAATAAATAATTTAAATGTGTTCATATAAATTTAAATTTTAAAAAGCTAATCGAAAGTTTTTTATTTTTAATTTTTCATTTTAGAATAAAATCTTTTCAATTAAACTTTGCATTTAAACAATAAAAACTTCTTCAAATAACTAAATATATATATATATATATATATATATATATATCTATATACAATTTAGTTTAACATATATACATATTAATATCTTACAACATATAGTACATAGTACATAATTCTTTCAATTGTTCAAATAATATATATTTTTTTCTAACTTAAATACTAAGCATATTTTCAAAAGCTTTTTTTTTTAAAATAACTTTATATAATAATTTTGAAAAAAAATATCTTAAGATTTTATTTGCAACACAAAAGCAATATATATAAAAATTTTTTTTTCAAAATAATACAAGGTGATTTAAAATATAAGTTGTTTCAAGTTTAAATTATTTTAAATAATTTTGTTTGAAACAATGTAGAACTTATACCATTTTAGTTTCGAAATGATAATAGTAAACTTCAAAATGAGAATTGTAAACTTCAAAGTGGAATAGTAAATTTCAATATGAGAATTTTTAAAATCAGAAGCGATGATGTGATTATTTTTTAAATTTAACAGCATAATTGCAATTTGCAAATATGTTTTTATAGTTGAATTAAAAGGCTCAAGAAATGTCTACAAAAGTTAAAAAAATAGAAAAAGAATATAAAAAACGAAATTGCACGTCGTGTCAAACATGAATGAAGACTGACAAAAACTTACATGTACTATTAACGTTCCACAATCAACAGCATATCGTTGTATATCAGAGATAGAAAATCGTAGAAAAACGAAGAGGGAAAAGATTTCAAAAAATTAGCGAATTTAATTTTGATTATTTTGTTGACATGATTTAAAATAACTGCCGCATTACATTAGCGGAAATCGGTGCTGAATTTCAAGAAAAATATAGTGCCCTACAGCGCAATGTTTAATACCATTGAAAATGTTTGATCTGTGGTAAAGAGTTTTTTTAAAAGAGAGCTGTCAAAAAATTTGTCAACTATTACATTTAACAGCAGAACCGAATTATTCCTGAAGGAAGAGAGGGTAAGAGCCCCAGAAAGCCTTATGGAAGAAGATCTGCAAACAACATGTGCCAATTACTTCCCAAGCATTCAAAGAAAATTCACTACAGCTCTTAACTTAGAAAACATGCTATACTATTAAATTTAATTTAAAATATTTTGTGTTAATATCAATTGTTTTAAATTAAATTGAATTAAAATTAAAAATCTCATATTGAAGTTTACTATTCCCATTTTGAAACTAAAATGTTATAGAAAATGTATATTCAGAGTGACCAAAAGTGACTGTAGATATAGAAAGATTTTAATTTAAAATAAAAAGTGATAAGTGATAACCGATAATAAAAGAGAATTAAAACTTTTACATTTTAATTTTGTACGTTATAATATGGCACATTGACAATACCTTCAAGGCCTAGCATGCTGACGAGTCTTGAATAAATATGAAATTTAAAAACTTCATCTTAGTTATGCCAAAAGAAGGTATGATGGACAATTTTATTTTTAAAAATCACACTTCTTCCAATTCAATATTAACCTAAGAATATCTACATGTTTCAAAAACTTAAAATATTGATGTAATTTTTCGAATACTAAAGTTTCTGTAATTATTTCAAAGATATATCCAAAAAAAAATTTAAAAACATTCTGGTTTAAATATTAAGAAACTTACAGTGTAACAACTGATAAAATGGAATATATGGATCAGAGCAACTAACTTAAATCACCCTGTATTATTTCTGTTTTAATGATCAAAAGAAATAGAAATTAAAATAAAAAATAAATAAAATTCATGTAATAACAATCTTTAATTTTTTATTTTAGATTCACAAAAAACTTCAAAATTAAATTAAAAAAAAAAAGAATTAAAAAAATTACATAAAAAACCACAACTTCAGTAAAATAAATTAATATTATAAATATATATAAAAATATATATATATAAAAGAACGTAATATATAAAAAAAGAAAGAAATTATAAATATATAAAATAAAAAAAAATCTTAAAAAAAAATATAAAAAACTACAAATTTATATTTTTTAAATGAATTGAAAAGAGAAGATGCACTTTTGGATTGATAAAAGATCACAAGCCAATATCAACCAGTGCCGAGCTAATGCCAGACTAACTTTAAATCGCTTACAACCACTTGAATACGTTAGACCACCCCACCAAAATCATCATCATCACACTAGTAGTAATAGTAATAGTTCTACTAATAGAAATAATAATAACTACCATTTCAATTATTCCGATTCTTCAAATAATAACAATAATAGTAATACTAACAATAATAACAATAATAATATAAATAATAATAGTAGTAATAATAATAACAGTAATAACAGTAATAGTGTCTTCAGAAATTCTTTAAATCGGAATAACCATCGTACTAATCACAATAACAATAACAATATTATAAGTAATCAATCAAACAGTAGTGGTAATACTGCACATAATTCAAATATGATAAATACAGCGGCCACTGGCTCGGCACACACTAGTTATAGGTAAGTGTTACCGTTTTGTATTATCTAATTTATATTATTTTTTTTATTAAATTTATATCTGGTTTTAAATACTGTTTTCTCTCTTTCTCTTTTTCAGAATTCCCCATCATCAAAATATTGATATTGATCAGACATTTGGTCCAAATGACCAACATAATTCCCAAGAACCAGTTATTAGAACACAGCCACATTTAAGATGGCAAGTTTTAGTTATATTTACATTTTTTGTAGTTACAATTAGATTTTATGTTCTGGGTAATAGATCAGAGGTATTAATCTATTGTATATCTGGTTTAATATTAGTAATGGCACTGCTAATATTTTCGGCATTAAATTTACAAAAAAAATTAACCACCGGTAACAGTAACTATAATTCAACATCACCACGTTTTGATGGAGTACAACATACCCGTTTAATAAGTACAAGTGCAAGAGTAAATGGTAATAATACAATTGGTAATAGTTCTGGTCATCATCATCATCCTTCAGAACAACAAATATCATCTGTAAATAGATGTCCGTATGTTCAGCAATTAGTGTTACAAAATGCTGGTACTTTGGGTAGAAATGGTACAAATCATCGTGATGCACAAATTTTAGCTGAAGCTGTTGTTCTATTACCACCATCACCGACACATTTACTACAAGATCAATCAGATGTAAGACGAAATCATAGTGAAAATTCTATTGCACCGCCACCCTATGATAAGGCAATATTGTTGCCAAATAATGATAAAAATAAAAAGTTTATTGGAATCGAAATTGAAAGTAGTGAGGACGAAACACCGCCACCATCTTATGCTGCTGTAACAGATATCAACAATTGACTAACAGTTAAAATAAGTGATTAAATTTAGTTCAAATTTAGTGTGATAGTTAAATAACTCAGAGTTAGTTATAATTCGTTGATCGTGATATTGAAGGCATAATAGCGTTCGTTATTTTCTAGATAGATTTATCTATTTTCCTAAATATCTTCATTTCGATTTACAAATTATTTCAATTGATCGTTCTTATTTCAATACAATTCGTGGTACAAATTAAAAATAAAAAAAAAAATTCTAAAACATTCATGGGACGAAACATTAACGTTTTTACCTTATACTCGTAAGAATCTTCATAATAAAATAGACAAACGCTTTTAAATTATAAGTAAAATTGTGTAAATTGTGTTACAGTAGCAAAGTAAATGTTGGCCAAAATAGCACACAAGGTTGAAGAACACTTAGCTATAAAAGAAGCGTGGATTTTAATTATAAGGGAATAATTGTGTAAAATTATAAAATTAGGTTTCTATTACTTAAGGAATTCTCTTATTGATTGAATTAAGACTTAGTTTTAAGATTTTTCATTTATTTTATTTAAGGTAAGATAAATATAATTCTCACATATTCTACAAAATGTTATTATTAGTAGGCAGATTAGTTCAAAGAATAATTATTATTCAATAAATTTAAATTTCGTTTAAAATAAAATTTATTTCAAAGAATTGTTTTATTAAAGAACTGGAATCTTAGATCGACTGCGGACATAACTACATCAAACGATTTTGAATCAATAGCGGTTGAATATTGAAGCACATAGCTCCAGAATGTGGAGAGCCGTTAGTGATTTTGCATTTTAAATATGCTCAAAGACCTAAAGTCAGTTGTAAAATAGAATATAATAAGAAAAAGAAATTGTAATTAATTCAAAACTAATTAACTTTTAACTAAATTACTTATATGTCAAAATTTTAAATAATTCCAAAATGATAATGACTGTATGACAATTATTAGAAATTCTTAATTTGATTGGAACGATAGGAAATTACGCAACAATCTATACGTCAACCATCTGATTAAGATATACAATATAGATTAATGTGTGATTACTTCATTATATATTCATTAAATATTAATTTATTTAATTTTTATTTATATTCTGGATGAGAATTATCTTGATTTCCAAAGAGTGCCTGTTTAATTTCCACTTAATATTAAATTTTTTCCAATCATTTTGAGAAAATCTAAACAAATAATTATCCTCCATAGAACCATTTAAAGTTTTTTTTGCATTTAAATTAATTTAAAATAATTAAAACAATGGACTGGAGAACATTCGATATTTAATTCGATTTTTTTTTAAAAAAATTATTAATTTTGTCTCAATTTTTAAAATATTATAAAAACTCGGTTCTTAAATTTGTTACTCAATCACACAAAATATTAAAAACAAGTGTGCAAGACACTTTTAACCCTTCAAGTAAGCATAAGAACAATTCCTGTACAAAAACCGAGTATCATAAACCTAGATATAATCGATTAAGGTGTTAACGCGATAAAAAAAAGAAATCAAAATCGCTGAATATAATAATTGTAAATAATTTATTCGCACTCTCTGAGAAAATGATATTTCAGAGTAGATTATAAGTGTATAAGATAAGTAAAAATCAGTGAGATCAGTTATCAAAGAACGTGCTAAAAATATTAACAGGAAAAAGTATTATGTGAGTTGCCTCTGCGTTTGCAGTTTGAAAGATATTGAATACGATACATTTCAATACAAACACTTTTAACACCTAACTTGAAGTGAAACCCAAAAACAAGACTGCAAACTTTTAATGAATTTTTGGTAAAAAAAAAAGAAAAAAAAAAAAAACAAAGAATAAATTAATGAACACTGTTGAATTAATCCCATTAAAATTAACAAGACTTGATTGTATTAATTTTATCTTGTGTTTCTTTAATTTTGATTCATTTTTAATGTACATCAAAATAGAGTACATATTTTCGTTAATGCTTAGGTTCTGCGTACGCCAGAGTTTTTTCCAGATAAAAATGAGTAATGAAAAAAATCAAGGGTTTTTAAAAAAGCACATTTCTAATTAGAAAACTTATTAGCATGTGTCGAAATATAAATTAAGATTTTCAATATAGAACTTTTTGGAAAAATATAGACGCACGGGCCTCAATTATTACTATTTTAAAATAGAAAGCCTTTCGCGACTTTCTTAGACTTCACAAAATTTTCCAAAAATTTCTGGTTCAATCCCTGTAAAGGATTAAGAATCTTGCAAAATACAGTTTCACATAACGGTAAATTGAAGTACCGTATGTCATGCCTATATATTTATTTAACATAATTATTTTTCTAAATCTTATAAAAGGAACTGTCTTTTCCCGGATTAAAAACATACCATAAAGAAGTACTGTTATAACAATTTAATTTAATGATCTTTACTTAACTTTGAGGGGGCGCAGTACATAACGGTAAAATTCAACTACAGATAAAATGTGTTCATTTAAATATATTTTTTTCCAAGATCTACACTTAGTTTAAATTTTATTTCTTTATTTGAAACGGTTTAAAAGTATTGCAAAGATCAAGACAGCCAAATAGACAGACAGAGTGACACTATAGTTTATAAAGAC
This sequence comes from Dolichopus griseipennis, assembly GCA_963082915.1. Lineage (NCBI taxonomy): Eukaryota > Metazoa > Arthropoda > Insecta > Diptera > Dolichopodidae > Dolichopus > Dolichopus griseipennis. The sequence continues at coordinate 367,483,022 of OY720441.1, forward strand.
TTGCTTTTTAGAAAAAAATTTTTTGATGTTCTTAAAAACTGAAGAAAATATTGTGAAAAAGGGCTCAATTTTTTTAGAATTAAAAATATTTTTTGAATGAAATTTAGTATGTGAAGCTTGTGTTCTTAGAATATCATCGAACAATCATTTCATACTCAAACTTCATTTTCTTCCTTAAATAGCCCTACCTACTAAATATCTAATACTAGCGTTTCCATACCAATGGTGTACTTAAATATTTGAATACTTCATCTTTTAAATTAATAACTTGAAATTATATATATATCCTACATAAATGAAAAAATAATTATATTCTAATTTATTACATGGGACTTTCGATTCAAGACTTTACTGTTAATTTTACTTGTAACATAAATTTTATACGTCAATTAAGAAATAGTGATGGAACCTTGATTTAAGTTTTCATCGAGTTTACATCAACTTGTTTAAAAATATATTATAGAATTTTAATGTAGTTTACCCTATATAAGAATCTGCCAAGTGCAGTATAGATGTACATAATATACATCTTCATAATTCAAATGAATATAAATGATTGAAACTGAATTCTCACTAAAGTTAAAGCTCATTTTAATAAAAATATAGAAAATATATGATAAAAAGTTAAAAAATCGTCTTTCCTTAACAAAATAAGACAACACTTGAAACAGATTACACTTTTACATAAGTTGATTCGCAAGAGTATGAATAAATATAGCTTCCAACTACTAGTCTTCAAAGTGTGATTACAATAATAGAACTTAGAGCGAATTTAGTTCTATAGTTTTACAAAAATGACTCACCAATGCTTTCTGACACTTACAATGGATTGTTACATAACCCTAAAACCTAACCACAAAATGTTACATAACCCTAAAATCTTTTTTTAGTAAACACCAAAAATTTTTTTCTCTAAACAAAAAAAAAACAGCAAAATAAAAAATGTAATGCATTTTTGCACAAGAAGGCATCTTCCAAAGTTTAATGACACCTTCATTAGGAATTTTGTAAGGAATCAACAACATTAGTTAATAAAATATATATTATTTTTGTTGTATAGTTGCTGAATGCAATCACAATTATAATCATGAATAAGTCTTTTCAAATTAAAAAAAAAACCAATTGGGGTTTATTTTAAAATTTTATTTCGATCTCGTAAAGAACGCATTTTAATGTGACTCCTGTGCTAATAATATATTTTTAGGGAATAATTTAAAATAAATGAGTTTTGAGGCGTCTCTTGTGATTATTGCAACTTTAATATGACGTTCAATGTGAGTGTTTCCTTTTTTTTGATAGGATATTAACAAACATTAGTAAGTGTTTTTTATCCTGATGACGTCTACTGCTTTGGTATCAAGTGTAAGTTTGAAAACTCTTTATTTTTTTTTTTTTTTGGTTTTTAGCGGCAATTTGAATACAAAACGCTAATTACAACTTGTGAATTTCTTTAAGTAGCTTCTTATTACAAAACCCTCTGGTTAAAAATTAAAAAAAGAAACAAAATCTGTTTTATTTTTTTTTTTAGTGAAGTGTCCAAAGAATTTTGAAATTTTTTTTTTTGGTTATGTGCTCTTTAAGCGAAAATTGCCTTATAATTATCTGCGAGAAATTCAACTGAGATTCAAATGGTTTTTTATATAAAATTCTGAATTCATTTTAATCAATAAAAGTTAGTAAGTTAGTTTAAAAAAAAAAAAAAAAAACAAAAAAAAATTTGATTGGACGACATGTTGTCAAAAAGACATTTTCAAATTTTTTTTTTATTAATAACTACATAATCAGTGAACAAGGCTTCGATTATGACAGGTATCAGGTGCTGATATTGTCAAAGACGCGTGGTATTTAAAAAAAACGATATTCAAAAGCCTTGAGGATTCTTAAGAATTACATAACTATAAGTACATAAATATATACATAGGTATATTTAAATTTTTTATTAATATTAAATATATAATCAAATTTTTAGATATATTCAACACAGCAATATTCCCATTTTGTCATTATATTGATGAAAAATGTTTAAAATGCCTAAAGAATCCATAATGAGATCAGAAAAAAATAATAAGAATAAGAATTTTATAATTAGAACTCATATATTATATAAATTTTGGAAATTACATAAATGGATTGGAATTGAAATACAATTGATTGGATACAATTAGAATATTAATGTTCTAACTGCATTTTAATGAAATAAAATTTAAGGTATCATGTCAGTCTAATTAGATTATTTTGAACATTTAATTTAATGTTTTAGTTTTGTACCGCTAGAGGTCAGGAAAAATTTTGAAGATTGAATTCTTGAATTAAATACATGTTGTACAAATGTTTTTTAAAAGGAAATATTAATTTAATACATGAATTTTTATTTTTGACGAAAAATGAAGCAATAAAATTTAATGGTAGATTTAATTAAAAATTTTTAATAATTACTTTAAATTTAATTTTAATTGAATTTTAAATTCTTTTGAATAAAATTAATGGAAAAAATTTAAGTTACTTTAATGAAACTAATTAAATGTCGATTTCTAAAAGAAGCAACAAGCATTTTAGAAAAACTTGCATGGATCTTCATTTATGCCAAAATGATCTCAACATTTTTTAAAAACGTCCGGAACTAGTAGAATAAAAATTGGAATATGTAAGTTTAGTTATTGGAATTTAAAGTTTGCGGATCAAGGAGCAATTGACTATTGAGAAGACTTTAATTTTCAAAATATTAATTTCCTCAAGTTAGGATGCCCTTTAGAGGTTTGGAAACGTACTTTGAAGTAAGTAATGATTTAAAATTTATAATTCATTTATATTACAGTACAAATCATAGAATAGAGAGGTTTTAAAAAAGGGTAATTAATATTTAATTTTAACAAATTAAATATTAATTTCTCATTTAAAGCGAATCTAAGGATACGCCATGATGAAATTAAAAAAGAAATCCTGGATAAAATAATCGTCATTAAGTAAGTATAATTAGGGCCTTTTAAACTATTATCATACATATAAATAACCCTTTGCTATACAGTTAAAAACAAATCTTCCTTAAAAAATATAAATATAAAAATATTACATACATTATATAGAATTACATACTTAGTTTGATCCTCCCACACACTAAAACACTATTAAACATTTATTAATGAATTTTTTAAAAATAAATTATAGGATATATTTTATTAAATTTAGAAAAAAATAGAGAATCTTAGAGCACAAAGTCATTTCAAATAATGAAATGTATTTCACGGGGGAGGTCAAAATATTTTGAAGGGTTTTTTTTTTTCATCATCGTTTACCAAAATCAATCATTTTTTCATCGATTGATGATGCACTCTTTACTGATTGATGTATTCGTAATAAAATGAAATGATCATCTTATTGTTATTCCACAAAAAAAATTTTTAACTTATGTTTTCCTCCACACTTAAATTTTAATTAAAAGGGGCTATTTAAAATCAATTAACCGTTTTTAATATCATTTAATATGGTGTCTAGTTCTTAAGACAATCCAAAAAAAAGGGATAAAATTTGAACTGGAACAATGAAAAAGATTTTTCAAAAATTATATAATAAAAAAAATAGTTTAGGGTAGTAAGTAAAGGGTGTAAACTGATAATATATGTATATAAAACTACTCGTATATTGATTTAATTTAATAGTAAGGGTGTATTTTTATTTAATTAAAATTAAATGTATAATATTAATAGTTATAAAATTACAATAGAATAGTGGGTATTTTAAAATGATTTTGTAAAATAATGAATTATTATATTATTTTATTAAAATTTCAATTTAATAATCGTATCATTCGTATCGTATCACAAGTTCAGTGAATTAGAAAAATTTTTAAATTGTAAGTATTTATATATAAGTTTTATTTAATGATTTTAATTGTAATTTTAACTACAATATTTCAAGATTTTTAGATTACATTATTTCCTTAGTTCCTACACTTTTTAATTCAACATCATATTTGATTTATAACTGCTGGGTGAGACACAGTGATTAGAGTGTTGATATTTCATTCGGGTGGGTTGTATTTCCAGAAAAGGAAGGAAAGAATTATAATTCAATTTGATTCAGATACCAAGCCCCAGAGGTTCAAATTAATGGAATAAATAATAATTAATATATTATTAAAAAATATTTTAAAATAATAAAAAATATATAAACCAATAATTTGATTCAATATTATAACTCACAGACACAGAAATATTTTAATATTTAAATGTAAAATTAATGCAATAAACAAATATAATTGTATTTAAGTGGATTCTATGTCATTCTACATGGTATTATCTCATGTATTAAAATTGTATGTGCAGAATTCATTAAGATTTATCAGAATTAAATATTAAATTAAACACCACTTCTACACTTCTTCTAGAAATATGTTGATCGGATCAGAATCAAAAAGCTAATCGTTCTATATATGTGTGTCCGTACGCCCGTCCGTTTGCAAAACCTAAAGAAGATAGAAAAATATTCAGAAGTTCGTATTTATACAATAGCCATCTTTGTTAATGGAATTCAGCCAGATTACTTAACGGACTCGGGCAGTTTGCCATACAACTTCTTTTTTTATAGGGGCGTTGCTCAATAAACTTAAGCTGTGTGTATGAAATTAGTCAACAAATATTATATGGCCAAAGTTTGTACAAATCGAACGAAATGGCTTCTATACAATTTATTTTATTACCCGTGTTATAAATTTGGCCTCTGGTGTATTAAAATTACTCCTCCTTTTATAACACATCGATCTAGACGAGCTAGATATAGTGTCAAAGGTACGTATTGGATCAGCATCGAAAAGTAGATGGATCTAGCAATGTGTGTCCGTTCGTATGCCAACAGGATAACTCAAAAACTAAAGGAGCTAGAACAAAGCATTCTTATAACATGGTAATTTTTAGACAATTTGTAGGTTCCCCATTTCTTTTTTGTAATTAAATATAAAAAAAAAAAAGTATTTTGAATTTTCTGTCAAACAGTTTAATTACAAACCAAAATAGATAATTATATCATATAAAATTTGTTATATTTTATATGAGAAGTTCTTATTTATTTTATAAAAGTTGACAAGGGTAACTATAATCTTCCTCGTTTAACATGATAATAGCCTAAAATGCTGAGCATTTCGGTCTACGGCTTTTTTCTAAAAAAAAAAAAAGTGGGGCTAATTTTATCTGGATAGAAAATATGAAAGTCTGCTGTATACTATATTCTGTATACACTTTGAATAATTCTAAATTTATCAACGAGCCTCGTTCGAAAGATATTCGAAGTAAAAATGAAAAAATTTAAATTACATTATCATAGGTTTAATAACATGTATATAATATTTATTTTAACTAGTTTTTATTCTCTTTTACATCAGTAGTTAGTTAATAAAGAAGAATACAATATCTATTCTCTTAAATGAAATTGGTTTAAAAGTAAAACTTTTTATCTTGAACTTTTAATTTTATTTTCCACTCTTCTAAGTTTGCATCACAATTTTGTTACAAACATTGTATATAAAAACATGTAATTGAAAATCCTGTTAATATTATAAAGTAACATAACACTTATGACAATCCAGATGTCATAACATAGTTACTTTAATGTTTTATGATCCTATTAAACTGTTTTTATATTCCATGAAGAATTAAAATTAGAACAAGAAGGTGTTGTTGATGTTGTGTTGTGTTGTGTATATTGTATTAAATGTTACAACAAAACTTACAAAATAACAGAAAAAAAATTAAAATAATTTTCCTTGAAATCATGACCAACCTTAACACTCTGCACCGTGTACTTATTTTCATTTTTAATTTCTTTTACTTTACATACTTTTTATTTTGTTGTTGTTTTTGTTCAAGCTGTACTCAATAATATGCAAATTAGGCGCAATCATTAATATTTTGTTTTTCTCCCTTTTATTAGTACATGGTATTAAGATCAAATAACCAATATCTTTGAATTTGGTTGTATAACTGGAGAGTGTTAGTCTAACCAAACTTCATTACTTATAAAATACCACACTTATATAAATACAATAAAATTGATGGCGCAAAAAAGGAAAAGTGTAAACAAATTATGGGGTAATAGATTGGATTGGAAATGATATAAGAATTCTCCAAGCACTTTATTATATCCTACACCCAAAATAGGTTAAGGATCGATATTTACTTTGGTATGGTTTTTGTAACCACCCAAGGGAAACAAACTACTATGAAATGAGTATATGTATATTTTTGGTATGCGTCATCTCCTGAGGCGGGTTGGTAATATCCGTTAGTCCGTATATCCGTCCACGGTCGAAAACTGAAAAGCAATACTGCTATTTTGATGGAATTTATACTGCAGATAGCTAACATGCAATGTCAAAGGGAAAGAACAAAAGGAAGGATGATTGCTTCAAATGGGCTACATCAGACAACGGATTAGTTCGCATTCTCAAAAATTCCGAACAAGCTTAGATCAAACGAGCATATCTACAAAATCAATAAAGATAGAACCTTCAAATTTTGTACAAGGTTATGTTCTCTCCAGCTTTCCTTATGTGTCTTAGTTTTGAGATAAATTCATTACTTATTTTTTAATAACTTGCTCAAATTTTAGATAAGTTGACATTTTCTTGGTACCACTAAGTACAACCTACCACCTAAATTCTATACTAATAAATATAACATGTAATAGCCGCCTGCAATCATATTAACTCCGTTACTTCATCATCAAAGTACAATTACTAAAATTGAAATAAAATTTTTTTGTTTACTTTGAAATGAAATTAAAAATTTATTTAAAATTGATCTTCAAATTTAATAGCAATTATTATGGTGCACCATTTAAAGAATGAAATACAAAAGAAAACAAATCTACGGCCACTTTAAGATTCACTTAAATTTTTCATCTTTAAAAACTAAAAAAAAAAATAAAATAAAAAAATTACGCAAATGTACCGGTACATTTTTAGAATTCATTGTAATCAAAAAATAAAATAAAAAAACTAAAAACATTAAAAAATTTTAACATTTTCTTATATAAGAAAATTTGTGCGGCTCCGGCTGCACAAACAAAAATAATTTTCACTGTTAAAGTGTTAAAAAAAAATTTGCGTAAAATTATTTTACGCCTGGAATTGAATTTCAATAATATGAAGAATTGAACTTAAATTCTAAAATTATTTATAAATTTCAAATGAAAAATAATTAACAGAAAAACATCACAAGTGTAAAACCAAATATAAAAATTTTACAAATATAAAACGTGGAACTTAATAACAACAAGGCATCATTTTACACCGTTGCGGTAATTGTTCAAGTTCACTTACTTAGGCGTGTGCTTTTTATTATTATTGTTATTATTTTTTTTAGATCTCCCCTTTTTTTTGCACTTTATATTTACTGTAATTTGAACTGTATACGTATAATAGGAGCCATTTCTTCAAAAGTAATGCAAGAGAATAACCCTGACCTACACCATATTTATATTAAAAGATTTTGTTTGTCTGTGAAGCTCATAATGTGATGTTTTGTATTTGAAGGGATTGAATTGAAATTATGATAAAACAATTGAAGTGTTAACTATCAAAAAAATAAAAAAAAACAAAATAATTTTATTCAATTATTTTACTCGTATTGGTAAAAATACCACAAAGAAGTAAAGAAATTTGAAAAACGTGTCAAACAAGCACCGCCAGTTTGAATGTAAATTACACCTTACATCAATGTTTTTGTTGTTGCTGTAATTGTAACATTGTTGCGGTTTTAATTTAGTTTCAGCTTTCTGTTGATTGAAATGATGTTCGCCTTGTGCCATTCCTTGAATTATTTAATGTTTAATTTGTGTAACATTTTGTTGAATTTTCTGGTAGATGCAAAGAGTACTTTTTACTAGATGGGTTCTCATCCTTAATGATTTAGAGCTAAAGAGTTTGTTCATAGGCAAGAGGGAACAATAAACATTTCGCCGTTCGCCGAGTGAAGGAAGCCTTGCTCTGTTTGTGGACAGACGTTTACGTAAAAACAGTGCTGAATATTTTCACTTTTTTACAGTTCCTGCAGATGATCTTTTAACGGATTCTTAGTTTGGCTGTATTAGTTCTACTGCCCAGTTGCTTGTCATACTTGTCATACTCTTGCCAATAATCTGGCGATTCCCATAAGCGTTTTGGAAATTATTCCATTTGAACTTCTTTTGTTGTAAGTGGAGCCCAAAAACTAGATCTTTTTTTTGACCAGCAGGTAATAGTTGTATAAATGAGCTAAAAACATATTCATATAGATCAAATAAATCTTACAAGGGTTTCAAAAAACTTTATCCAAATAATCGAATCTATAGAAAATCTAAGTGAAAGTGTGATACAACGTTATCATCCATAGAGACAAACTGGAACCTCAAATGTTAAATCTCACAAAATACGGTATTGTTCATTTTTAAGGAAGATAAGAGCCAAACTATATAAAAGTTCTACCAAATTTACATAAAATTTCTCAGCGATCATAAAAATGATCTCAATAGAACCTTAAAAACTATATAAGGAAACCTATTACACTTTCAGATTAATACTAAACTCTTAAACTGATCTAAAATTCTATCATATTTAAAATTGTTTTATAAATTTTATTTCAATATCTTGTCAACTAAATCTGATCAATATACTGTTTGGATATTACAACTTTATTATTCCAATGAATTTTTAACTGTTTTACACAAATTATGCGTTATTTTATGTATTTTATGCAATATTTTTACCATAACTTGACATTAACTTAACTTGTATTGACTTACAATACAAGTTATATTTTAAATGCGAATCATATGAATTTAAATTTTTTTTTTGTTTAGATTTGAATTAATTTTTTTTCAAAGTTCATTGAATCTTTGTAATATCAGATAAAACCCTTAAACCCTTGTTTGGGTCAAACAATGGCGCTATTTTAGTGTTGAATTTTGAATTGTATGTTGCAATTTAAGACTTCACTTGCAAATGAATGCAACCAAATCGAAAAAAATTCCTAAGACAATAAAGTAATGTTCTTACAGATCTTACAGATCATAACAAAATTTCGTTTTTTGTTTTTTTTGCATATATGAATCTTCTTTACAAGAAAGTGTTGACATCTTAGAGTTGCAACAATGAAGAAATGAAGACAACAACGACGACAGAGTACTTAGAATTACATAAAATATTTAAAATAAAAAAAAAAAAAATAAAACAAAATAAAAATATAGCGTTTATTGTAAACATGAAATTGATTTCCTCTTGAAATTCAATAATTCTTAAAATATCTACATAATATAATATACGTTTACATATCTCATCATGAGCTCCAAATAGTATTCGTATATATACAATCTCTTTACAACATAACAATGTTTTACATCAAATCACTTCAATTGTTATTCAAGTGTTCGTTTTTTCATTCATCCACACCAACTCTTCAGCATTTCAATAAGACAACCAAAAAACAAAAAAACAAAAATCATAACAACAATTTTAACATTCAAGTTTACAATATTATTCTGGAATCTTTCTCTTTTTTTAAATAAAAGTAAATATTGATGAAGGCGTTTGTTGGACAACATTCATGTCAATCCATTTTTGCAACTTAATTCATCCAAGTTCTTTATAGTTAAACTGTGCGTATACAAAATCAAACTTACACGGGGGAACAAGCACCACAGGAACACAACACAAAAAAAAAATGAAATACAATCAGAAGAAGACACTGAAGACGATCGGGATGGATAAACGTCGTATCATCAACCAAAAGGGGATACTATACTTTTACGATAAAGAACTAACAAATTTAACTCATGAATGAATTTCCCATTCTCTACTCACTACCACTGACATCACAATATATAAGATGAGAAAAAACAAAAACCAAACTACTTGAAATCAGGTCCAAGGGAAATACAAAAGATCATAAAGCATGGATCAAAATTTCACATGAGATTGAAGACCGGAATATAAACAGGCAGAAAAAATACAAAAAACCAAAAAAAAAAAAATTATCCAGAGATCGACAACGATGATGAGAACAAAAAATAACATCAGAAATTTCAAGTATCTGTGAGTTAAATGTACGACGAGTATAGATATAGATACGCGCAACAACAGGTACCACTTACTATATGCATTTATATAAACTATATATATGTGTATATGATAAAAAAAATTCGCGATCGAAAGAACTTAAATATTGCGGCCTACATAAAAGGAAAAAGAATAATCTTTTTTTTTTTCCTTTTTTTTATTTTATGATGAAATTTCTTCTGGTTCTGGTTAATTCTTAAATTGTTGTTGTTAGGTTTTGGGTTGTTTTTATATAATATTTTGCATTGTGAATATGAGAACATCAATGTAAATTCAGGACAGATGTGCCTCTAGTAAATTAAAACCTATATAAGAAAATATTTCTACTTTCTGTTCAAAGTAAAGTTTTAAAAAGTTAACACAGCCAATAACCCACTGCCAAGAGTTTAAAGAGTTAGTGAAGCATATTTCATTAATTAACACAACTCCTCTGCAACAAATGCTATTTTAGAGAATTATCGTAACAATTAGGCCTAACGGTAACTATTTTTTTTGCGGTAAGTATTATTATATTTTATGTTTGTTAACCACGGGGATTTTGGAACTCACACTTCCTCGGTTAATATAAAACGTAATTCTCCCTTACAGCATTTGTAACCAGTTTTTTTTAAATTAGTCTCTCCAAAAATATTTCTACTTTGTGCAATTCATTTTATTCATTCCAGATAGGTCCTCTTATGTTTGCATCGTTCAACATTTTGGTCTGTTCACATTTCTGCTACCTTCGGGGTTACATTTTAGTGTTTGGCGTACCACTGATGTTATTTTTGGATCAATCAATTTCGTTAATTTTTTTCTAATTTGAACCCATATCGGCTTCTGCCTCTTCAATACCCAAAGCTTTTCCTTCATAATTCACCTTTTTGGGAATATACGACATTATTATTCTCAGACATTTATTTACAAAGACTTATAGATTCCGCATATTTTTTCCTGATACACGATTCTAATTTTCGTTACACGTTATATGCGTGTTAACTTTCATGTCAACCACAGCCTTCCGAACGCACTCCTAGTTTTTGCTATTCTGTGTTCTATATCTCTATGTCTGTCCCCATCTGAAGTTAATATGCTTCCCAAGTATTCAAATTCTCATACCTCTTCAATGTGGGTATTATGAATGAACGTTGGTGTTTGTGCTATTGATTGTCATGCCCTTGATCTTATTTATATTAATTCGAAGACCTTTTCTGTCAGCTTTTTCTATCAGTTTATTAATGGTATTCTGCATATATCTATTACTCTTTGAATCCAACTTTAGTATGGTTGATAATCAGCCAAGCTGTTTAAATTTTATATTCTCAATATTAAATAAGGCGAACAAGTATATAAAAAATTATGTATAAAATGACACCCTGAATCCATCCCTGAGCTATAAATGAAAAGAATTAAAACTCTTATTTCAGTGTTGTGTATTTCTACTTTCCAAAAGCAAATTTGTAGCAAAGTTTCGTAAAAAAAAGAAGAAGAAAATCTATTCAACATATTTCTAGCATCGTATAGAGTTGGATTGTATCTTAATAAGATAAAAAATAACTAGTAGTTAAGAATGAGAATGAGAATCTCGATATATTTATCTTATTCTTTATTCTTCTTCTATTTTTTTATTCCTGGGTTCCAATAGCTTTTCATATACATGTATATTTAGTTATACAAGAAATTTTCAACTCATTTGTATAGGGATAAAATTGTGCAACATTAAAAAAAAGAAAGATTCAAAATGAAAATAATCTTATAGGATTCTATTTTGATTTCAATTAGATTATTCTTGACAGGAAGAAGCTCTTGTAGTTTTTTAATATGTTGTATCTGTTGCTTAAATTTTTATTTTATTTTTTTTGTATTTTAGAAAATTCCCACTTGAAGGCCTAGATTTTTACCATAAGAAGAAGAAGAAAAAGAAAGAAGTAGAAAAATGAATGAAGAGATATATTGAATTAAAATAAAAAATAAAAAAGAAGTTGTTAATAGAATGATGGGTAATTTTTAGAATTTATAAAAATTCAAAATAATAAATCGTGAATATTAAATCGATCAAACGATCATTAATATTTACGAGTACATTTTGAGAAATTTTAAACAGTTTTTGTAATATAATTACTAAGTAATTTTTAAATTGTACTTTTGTTTAAATTATATTTTAAACGTGAATCTTTCGGAGTCCTAGAAATGCAAATTAAAAATAATTTTAAAAAAAACTATTCTTGAAAATAAAGTAAACATATCAATTACGGTATAATTTAAAAAAATTATATTTTTATGTAAATAGAGAAGTGGGGCTTAAGAATTATAAAAAAAAGTACCTATTACATATTCGTTTAATTGATTTGTAATTTAATGAAGTAATCATATTTTCATTAAAAATATTAAAAAATATTAAAGTAATCGAAGATACTTTTGATATTGCAAAGGCTTAGTCCGATTTGGTATACCTAGATGATCATACCTACATAACTTCCATTTAATTAGAATACCATCATTTTAACTGTAAAATTTATCTTACTATTGGACCCGTGACACCATTTTTAAGTTACATCCATACCTCATTACCCTGGCTATGAGGAATAGACGTTTCAGTATGGAATCTACAATAATAATATTAATTATTACATATTTTTTTATAGATACTAAATATATTTTCCGAACAAATTCATTATTCCGAAACCTTAGAACTTCAGAAAATTACGCATCATATCGTTGGAAATTTGCACAATAAAATGCCCATCAAATACTTAAATTGCAATTTTAAATTTTAAGCACAGCAGTATAATATGAAGTTGAAGACTTCGGAACAAATATAAGAAATGGTGTTATATCAATGCTCCCGAATCACTGCTTTAGATATTTTTTCAGAAATTAGAAGATTGAAATCCTGAATGAAAATAAATCGAAATTTTTATTCAAAACTGTAAATTAGACTATAAATTTTTCGTTCGGAACTATTTTTTCCTGTTATGTTCAATTATTTTGTGACGTCTGTCACTTAAAAAAAAATACATTATAAGAAAGTTTTTATTTCATTGCCGAATCTTCTGCAAAAAATCTATTGTTTATGTTAATGACAGATACGAACGAACGTTTTTAAAAAATAGTTCGTATGTAAATGTACAGAAGCAGTGAATGAAGCACATTTACTAAAATTTCTAAAGGCAACAAAAAGTGCCTAACATTAAATGAATTATTTACATATATAACTAATAAAAATGGTAAACGAATCAATCTAATTGTATATAGATTTTACTTATAGGTAATTATTCTTAACTTTGATTAATGAGTGCCTTTAAGAAAGTATTAATTATGAATTTTTTTTTATATTAATTTTTATGAAAATAATTTTCATAGTTTCTGTTGTCATAAATTTCATCTCGAGACCTAAAATGACTGAAAATATAAATAGTTACTTTGCTTCAGTCTCGAATATAGTATAAGAATTATATTTAATTTCAATTATGGCATAATTATTTTTTTTATACTAGAAAATTCCTTAAGGTTTCAAAAAAAAACTGCATAAAAAATAAAATGTTTAAATACATAGTAAATATTCTTTTGTGAAAAATTACTATAATAAATTAATAACCATTTGAAAAAGGAGTTATAGGTATTTAATTTACTTTGAAATTTTTCAATACAAATAATCATTTAGCTTTCTAAGTACTATTTTTTAATTATAAATTATTATAGAAAGAACAAATAACTTATTACCATAACTGATCAGTATTAGATTATCAATATATTGCGTAAGAAATATAGAATGTGATGTATGATGAATGATGATTAACATGAAGTTCTTATGCTAAAATATTAAGTTTTCTTTTAAACTTGCAACTATGGAATCTAATAAAATGGCTATTTTACAATTTTATTTAATAATTTAAGTGATTTTTCAAAATATTAATTACGTTAGATATATATATATATTCTAGGTAAGTAATTATTATTTATGTATATGAAATGTTAAAAAGCTTTAAAAGCACATTTTTATTAAACATATATATAGCAAACTATTTCATAAGATAATAGAGTTATAATCAAAATAAAAAGCCAATTAATAATAAAAAAATTGTCCAGAAAAATGAGGTGTAGCAAACGGATTCAATTATATGTGTTTTGTCAGATGTGCTCAATTATAAAAAAATAAAATATTAATGTTTTGTTGGATGTGTTTTAGTTTAGAAAATAAAATATCATAAATTATCATATGTAGGCCAAAAACATTTAATTTATTTTTAATAAAACAAAAAACAAAATTTTTTTTAGAAATTTAAATTAATTTGAATGTTTATGAATTAGTTCATTTCAGTTTTTAACACTTACAGTATATTTTCTGGAAATTTTATATAAATAGTAAAACATTTTGGTATTAAAAATTAAAACTTTGCTTCACCGGAACATTTCTGTAGTAAGTCTTCATTATTTTCAGTGAAAATCTGAAGTAACCAATGTACGCTCTGAAAAAATAATAAGCCAAGTAATGTAATCAAAGCAATTTCAAAGTTTCTCTCATTTATTTATACAATTTCATTTCATATACTCGTAAATAGGTACATGATTAAGCGTAAGTCGAATAAGTAAGTTGTGAAACAGGATACATATATGCATACAAAATGTACATATAGATCATTATTGAAACAAAATAAATCAAAAAAAAAAATTCAAATCTTTTATTAACACACAAATTTATCGAATTTAATATTAAAAATTTAAACAAGTACAAAATTAACTAAAAAAAAAATATTAATTGAAATTAAAAAAAAATTTCAACAAGAAGAGATTTGAACTGACATCCCTAACATTTTATCTAATTCAAAACATTTTACATAAAATTAAATTTAATTGTTAGATCAATGAATGAACTTGTCTTAAATCATTATAATTCCAAAATCATTTTGAATCTTTAAATAGAAAGGTATGAAGCAGACCTGTGACATTTTTCACTACAAAAATATTCTGAAAACATTTTAGCACTTTAATAAAATAACACTACTTTAAAGAATTTACATTTATTTTTCTTATAAAGTACCTATTTTAGAACTATTTGAACAAATTTTCAAACTAATATTAATATTACTTCAAAAGTAAAAATTTACAAAAAATTTAAAATTAATTTAAAAACTATTTATCTTCTTTAATTAATTTTCATAAAAAAAAAAAAATGCAAAATTTCTGAAAAATAAAATTCATTCATATATTTTCACTTCACACAAAATTCATCCGCGATTTTATTCCTTAAATTTTCTAAAATGGACTAAATGACCTGTTCACTTAAAAAAATTTTAAAGGTCCTAAAAAATTTTTTTTCACATAAAAACAACAAAAAAAAATAAAACTTTTCTTTCTCTCCCTTTTTCCAAAATTTAAAAAAAATACGAAAAAAAAAATAACTGCAGTCTTTCTTTTTCACAAGTGCATTTATATTCAACACATGATCAAATGTTAATATTTAACATCGAAATATTTTCCCCTCTCTTTTAAAAATTTGTTCGTAATCCCTTAGTATTTTTTAATTCTGTAATTTTTCAAAAATCCCTTCAAGGGACAGACAATAAGGGAGAAAAACAACAACAAAAACAAAAATAAAAGAAAAATAATAATTAAAAATTTCAAGTTCAAAAATATATTGGTTTTTTTTTTATTTTAACCTACACCACTACTAATATCACTTGTTTTAATAATATGTGCATTATGTACGCATGTAAAAGCCCTTAACATAAAATTTTAGATTTAAAATCTTTTAAATTTAATTTGATGCAAATTGTTGCATGCGATATTTCTGTATCAGATTGAAGCAGTTTTAATTAATTTAGTTACGCAATAAAATTGTTTCAGAATTTTAATGAATTTTTTTGGAAACTTTAACATGCGTAGTTCGGACTTTACCGAAATGTAAGACATATATTTTATAATTTGGCAGTATTTTTATTCCTTCGTCTTATTTGAGTATAAATCCACTTTTAATGGCGAATTTCATCTGACTATTTGAAAAAAAAACTCAAACTGTAATTTAATGGCAGAACTTTGCTAAAAGTCACTTTTTCCAAATGAACATTTACTAGCTAATATCAATTCTAAATCAATGTCTAATAAATTAAAAAAAAAAACTTCTAACTTTCAACAGATGTAAGGAAAAAGTTTAAAGCATGCTACAAAGGAAAGGTGTAACAGACATACTACGTGCTAAAAACCATCTCTTCTCGTTTTTCATTCAAATATGTCATTCGATTAAAAAATCCATAATAAACCTCAAACGATAGAAAGACACTACATATTTCAGAAGCCTTACTATAATTGAACAAGAAAAAACCACATAAAATACTACAAAAAAACTGAAACTCAACATGATCTAGTTAGATATTCAACACACTCTGTCTGTTAAAAAACAAACAAAAAACAAATATACTTCAATAACAGCTACAGTAACTGGCGTACGAATACAATACCAGCAGAAAATCAACTAAAAAACAGCCATGCGACTCACGTCGATGGCACGCGCGTCTTGATATTTCTCTATGTATTCAAAATTGCAAAAACAAAAATCCCATTTTGGGAGCCTACAAACTTATTGAAGATTTTTTCAATCTGTTTTTTTCCCACAACATGTTCTCTTTTCCCAGGCTTCCACCACCGATTTAATTTTTTTTAAGGTATTTTGTTTTTTACCTTTAAAATATTTCAATCGATTCCTCCAAGTTACAATTTACGAAATGAACAAAATGAGTGGTGAAAAAATAAACAATAATTGTTCTACTCACGATCATGGTGAATATTTATTTCTAAAGGTTCAAAAATGAAAAAAAGAAGTTGAGAATAAAAGAACAATGATAAGGAATAGGGTAAATATAAAATATGAAAAGAAAAACATCATAACAAAATTTAAGTTGAGTTTAAGAAGAGAGACTTTACGAAGGTGTTGTAGTTGTACAACTTGTATACCTTTTATATGTAAAATTATGAGGTGAAATTTTAAAGTTGTTTTGTTATGCTCATGGTGGAATAAAGTAGATTACATGTAACATGCAGGATAATATACAGGTTCTACTTTAAACTCTCTCTCTCTCCCTTTCTAAAGTGCGTATAAAACACCACACCGTCACGGATTTCCAAAAAGAAGAGACAGAAAATAAAAGAAAAAGAAGAAAATAAAGATACGAAAAAAAAAATAATGTGTATGAAAAATGGAAATTTAAAGAACATGGACTCAAATTAATTATATTTATTCGTATCAAATCAAGCGTAAAAAGAGAGAAAGAGAACAAAAAAAAAAGTGAAAAACAGATTAATGATAAAAAAATAAAATAAAAAGTGGGGGATCAAACATTATTTAATATACGATTGTTAATATTGTTAGTTTTTATGTTCAACTCAAATATAAAATTTTTATTAAAAAAATGTTGTCAAGGGAATACAGAAAAAAATCCAACAACAACAAAAACTATTTTATAAATAATGATCAAAAAGAATATTGTATTATACATACTTTGTTATACATACTCTGTTTTCTCTTTCTTACATTCTATGTGCAATTGTTAGTGTTTTGCTGTTATTCTGAGGGAAAAAATATATGTGCAAGTGTGCAGTACTATTAATTTGTTTATATGGATGGATATATGGGATTATGATGATTGTTTTTGTTGTATTTCTTTTATATTTGGACAGGTATACTACAGTCAGAGACATGAAACTGAGAAATGTATTAAGCAAGCAACTATGGTAACATTTTTAATAAAGGTTTTCTGTTTTGTTTTGTTCGTTCGTTACTTAAATTGTATGAGTGTAGTGTAATATATAGTTTTTATTTGAATCCCACACTCTCAGCAGGATTTTTTTTTAAATTTCAGAGATCTTTTTGTTGTTTTGTAGTTTTTTAAATACATAATAGATTAGTTTAGGACGAAGGGATTCATTTCTCTTATAGTTATCGTTGGGTTAACTGCGTTTATAGTTTTTGCTTTTTTTTTTTTAATATTTTTTTAAATTAAAAAGAAGAAGAAGAAAGAAAAACAATAAAAAAGAGAGCAAAAGGACATGAAAGAAGAAAAATAACAAAAAATATTTTTTCGTTACCTGTTTTGATTTTTCTTTATTGAACGTCTTCAAGACGTTCAATTTTTTCGGGTATATATTTTTGGGAAATTCAACTTGATCAATCAGTTTCAGATTTACTTCGCAAGTGTTAAGATCTTTTTTCTTCTCTTAAAAAATAATAAAATTATAAATTTAAAAAATTAAATTAAAAAAAAATATTTAATGAACTGAAATTTTAATAAAAAATATTAATTCAAAAGATCTCATAATTTAATAAAAAATTAAAAAACAATTTTAAAGGATTAAAGTGATTTACAAAAAATTAATAAACAATGGCCAGTGCTTGTATTAGATCAAATATTTTAAATACACATCGTACAAATAACAATAATAGTAATAATTTAACATTACCCAGTATACAAAATAATCAAAATTTTATAATAATATCACAATCAAATTTTAATCAAATAACACAACAATCGCAACAACAACAAATTACAACAACAATGCCAGTACAAAAATTAAAAAATTTAACAACAATTGCTCCGGCTCCAACAACATCAAATACACCTACAACAAATTCAATACTTGGAATGAATAGTATTAATATCCAATCAAATCAATGTAATAATATCCAACAATCAAATAACTGTGGAGTTAGTGGTAGTATGAATATGAATGGTGGTGGTAACATTGGATCTTATAAAAAAAAATACACCTACGCAAATATTCCATATGGAACAGAATTACCACCATCAGTTGCACGTCGTAATGCTCGCGAACGTAATCGTGTTAAACAAGTTAACAATGGTTATGCAAATTTACGACAACATATACCACAAACAATTATTACATCATTGACAAATGGTGGACGTGGTGCTAGTAAAAAATTAAGTAAAGTTGATACATTACGTTTAGCTGTTGAATATATTCGTCGTTTACAAGATGTTCTAGTTGATGATGGGGCCAGTGATAATGGTAGTGATGGTGGTAGTTTATATAATAGTGGCAGTAGTATTTTATCATCTGGTACCGATTGTGAAGATTCACCACAATCATCAACATATTATCATAATGTTGAAAGTCCAATTAATGAAAATAATCATCGTTTGCATCAACAACAATACAATAATCATAATGGACAATTGAGAACGAGTAATAATGATTATATATTCAATCAAATTGGTTATTCAGATCCATCAGTTAGTCCAGCACCAAGTTATACATCTGAAATATCAATTGGATCAGATCATAAATTTGAATATTTATCAACACAACAATCAAATTTAGAACAACAGCAACATCAGCAACAACAGTTACATAATAATCATAATCAAAATAATGTTCAATTTAAATTTGAACCATATGACAATAGTTATAATTCTATTACGGATACAACACAAGAAGATGAAGAATTATTAGATTATATTTCATCATGGCAAGATCAATAGATTTTTTTTTATAATTTAGATAATTTGTAAGTTATTTGTTCCTAAGTTTTAGATTTTAATTTAATATTTTAAAAAATTTTGTAAAAAATTACGAAACAAAAGAGACACAAAGAATCCAGTGAAAATTTAGAAATTAATTAATTATAAATGATGAATTGTTGTATTCAAAAGAATTAGAACTCTAGTCATTCCAGTGTATTAGAAAGACAATAATGAGGTTGAAAGATTATGAGGCACATTTTCTTGTATTAGGAAATTTTGTAAATTAAATTTTTTTATGTAAATATTAATTGTATTATTTAAAAAAAAAAAAAGTGCTTATATTTTATAATTATTAATTTTTATTCAAAATGAATAATTAATTATTAGAATTGTTCCAAAATTACTTAAATTACAAAAATTTATTAAGTTTAACTTAAATTTTATTAAGTTTTGTTAATAATTTTTTTGGAAGACATTTTGTACTTAGTATTAATATTAATTAAGATATAATATTATTAATTAATTATTAATTTTTAATAATTGAATATTATTGTTAAGTTTTTAGTTTTTAAGATTCTTTTTTGTTTTAAGCTCAGAATACAAAATTGGAAGACACTAAACTATTAGTTATTTAAGTAATTAATTTAATTATTTTTTTTTTTTATTTTATATAATAAAGAAAAAAAAAATTTTAGTGATAGCAAAAATGGAAGACAAATAATTATAAAAAAAAAATTAAAATATTTTTTTTATAATATTTTTTATATTTAATATTAAAAAAAAGAAAAAATATATATTTTTTATATAAATTTAATCAAATGATTTTTTACTTTATATTTTTAAATTTCAATTGAATTTACAGGATTTTAAATACAATAGCTTGTACTAGTAGATTGTGGTCCTGGTACAATTTGGAAGTATTTTTAATTCAGGTCTCAGGAATCTATTTTATAATTTTAAAATAAGTACATAAATTTATTCTATATCTAACCTAATCAACTTTCTTAATGCAAGGAAAGTCGTTTGCATCCAAAACTGTTTCTTAATAGAACACATTCAACTGTTTCACTTATTTTGAATGGAAAATAGTTTTAAAAGACTTCAATAATATTTACAGTATTTTCTCAGAATTTCCACAAAATTCTCGAAAACAATAGGTACATTACGGTTGTATAAATTTAAATATCTTCACGAATTTTAACTAATTTTACTTTTTATGTACTAAAATTTAATCTAAGATTTTCTGCAAGGTTGGGAATCAACGAAAAATTAAGTTCTAAAAAGAGCAAATCTTTAATATAATAGAATTTAAGGAAACTAATCCTGCTGAGTCTTTTCCTTGAAAGCTATCGTCTTGAATCAAAAACATTCTACTTCTATTAAAATATTAAATTTAACATTTAGTTTCTTTTTCGGTAAACATCATATTATAATAAAGAATGGTTTAAAGTTTTATGATTTACCTGTTTAAATTTTAATACCAATCTTCTTAAATAAAAAACAGGTACATTATCAGAGATTCCATATGGAAACTACATAGCTATTCTATTTATATTGTATTATTTTTTTCAATTCTTTAATTTTTACACTTTTAAACATCTTAAAACTATTGTTTTAAAGTAATTATTTTAGTTGGGATTTAACTTGCGCAGAATTACAAAAAGATTCCAACAGTTCTGTTTAAGGTCATTTAAATAAAATAATCTTAAATAGTTGGTTTGTTTCTTTATTTTGTTTTGAAATTGTTTTGCATGTGAAAAACTGGTTATATTTGGTTTCGCAATTTTTGCAATGCCGAAACGTTCAGTTCAAGAATGTTTTTAATATGAATTTTGAACCACTTAGAAGATGAACGATGGGAAGTCTCAGTGGTAAAATTGGTAATTGCTCGACTTTAAAGCCACTGAACTCAAACCGCCTGAAGAAGATTTAATTAAAAAACGAAGAAGCGTGTGGTAGAGTAGACTGTGTAAACTCTAGGATACCCGTACGTACGTAATATAAACATTATATCATCCGGTTAATTACTTTTGGCAAAATTTTAAACACACAACTTACTATGCTTTCAGTTATGAACAAAAGAAAATATAAGTTGAAAGACAGCTCTTCGAACCTCCTCCACTACACAACCCATATTTAAGTGCATACATAGCTTCAATTCTGATCCGATACATACCTTTGAGTCTATATTTACAACCACTCCTTCTCTGCGTCACAAACGTAATGGCAAATTTAGTATACCCTTTTGACTTATAATCATACCGGTATAAAAATTACCAACGGGATAGGTGTACATATGTTCATACAATTATAAAGGGTAAATTATATGACAATTATAACATTAACAAAATAAATAATATTACTTATAAAATAATGGAAAGTATTGGAAGTGAGCTGCAAAACGGTTGGCAAGGCCTTTTTGTTAGGGTGGCATATTTTTTCTTCCGTACAAAACAGCAAAGATACAAACAACAATAACAACAACTACAGCAACACCATCAATTAATAAAAGAAATTGGCGATTGGGATGCGAACACAAATTCTAAGTTTAAGCAAAGCACAGTATCCCACATCACACTAACAAAACAAACAACAATTTTCATAACTTCAATTCTGGAATAATTTCCTTGAATTAAAGTTATTTCGGGATCAAAATTTCTGGAAAGTTTTCAAGATAAAATGTTACATTATATATTTTAATACGTTTACCAAGTCTAAGAAATATCAAGGTTCGTTTAATTTAATGTGCAATTAATTATAAAACTTCAGAAGAAATACAACTTTTTATCAATTAAATATGTTGTTCTTGTTTATTAACAAGAAAAAAAGTGACGCCAAGCCATTTTAATAATAATTCACAATTAACTGTACTTCACCTAAATGGATCTCAATTAAACTGTACTTCACCTAAATGAATCTAAAAATTACCTAACAAACCTTTATATTGTTATATATATATTTTTTTTTTTATTAAATCGCCTGAATATACAATGAGCGTCATTTCCGTTTATCTTTCCGATTTCTTTACCAAAAACCCTTTCTCTATTAAGAAAAAAATAAAATCTTTAAGAAATTCAATTTGCAATCCTTATGATAACCATTCTACTTCCGTTATTTCAAAAAAAATATTAAACATAATTACAGGTTTCATAAGCAATCATGATTATAAAATTATCAAAATCTTAAAATAAACCAGATTTGTTTTTCTTTTATTCAAATGTTGCTACCAATTTTATTATGCAAATTAACATATGACACACGACTACTTCTGTTAATGTTTTGTTTTCTTATATTTTTTTACAATTACAATTGCCTAAGAAAATCTAACAGTACCTAAAACATACAATACTAATTTCGGTATTTACTTGTCGAGGGACGCGAATAACAAAAAAAAATAAACTTAAAGGAAAATAGTTAAGGAAACGTCAAAATAAATTTCTACAAAATGTTTTTAAGTACATTTGTACTTTACAATACTTATACCATTTAGGGGAACGCACGCGTTCACCAGACGCTTTCATTATTCTTAAAAGTAATCAAGTTACAATAACATTAATGTATATATGTATATATAAATATAGAAATCAATATTTAAGTAATGACATTGTAAACAAAATATTCTAACACCTTCCCTTTAACATTCGTCAATATTACATATAGTTTCCATGTAATGGACAATACTTGCGTATGCGGCTGTACCGTTTTAATAGAAATTGTCATTCCTATATTATGACCTGATTGTGCAGTAAATCTTAATGGTATATATACATATTGTGCCTTGCAATTAATCATATAAAATACTGATAAAGCTAAGAAAACTTGGTTTCCCAGATATTTTTGTGAAATGGGTTGACTCATATTTATCTGATAGGACCTACAGTGTTTTATTTAGAAACATTACTTCTAAACCTTTTAACGCCAATTCCGGAGTTCCACAAGGCAGTCACTTAGGTCCTCTTTTTTTTATAATTTCGGTAAATGATGTTTCTTCAGTTATTGTTAATAGTGAGCTTCAAATATATGCGGATGACATGAAAATTTTTAAGAAAATTGAGTCACTAAATGATGCTTTACTCTTACAAAATGATTTAGATAATTTTTTTATTTGGTGTAAAAATAATAATCTTCTTCTAAATGTAAATAAATGTGCACTTATGTGTTTCACACGTCGTCTTAATCCGATTTGTTTTAATTACTGCTTGAACGGAATTAGTATTCCTAAAACGAATTCTATTAAAGACCTAGGCGTTTACTTCGATGATAAGCTTAACTTTAAACTTCATTTCTGTTATATTATAAATAAAGCTAATTCTATGCTTGGTTTTATAAAACGTTGGTCTAAAGAATTTAATGATCCTTATGTTCTTAAATCTTTATATTCTTATCTTGTTAGACCTAATTTAGAATATGCTAGCCAAGTTTGGTCACCATTTTACGAGGTACATATTAATAGGATAGAGGCGGTGCAAAGAAATTTTTTAAGATTTACTTTGAGAAATTTTCAATGGTCAAACCCGCTGATCCTACCTCCTTATGAAAATAGATTGAATTTAATTCACTTGAAAACTTTAAAATTAAGACGAGAAGTTGCTGATGTTATTTTTATTACTGAAGTTATAAAAGGTAACATTTCTTCTCCTCAAATCCTTAATAACATTAAAATTAATTCAAATAATCGTTTACGTAATACTAATTTATTTACGTTGAGTTTTCATAGAACAAATTATGGCAATTATGAACCAATTCATAGGATGTTGATAATGGGTAATAAACACAAGAACAACATCGATTTCACACTTTCAAAACAAACACAAAAACTTAAATTGTATAAATAGAAATATAAATTCTTTTTTTTTATATATATTTAGTTGTTTTTATTGTTCACTTAAATTTTAATTTAAGAAATATGAAATTGTAACTTAATTCATAAGCTATTTTTTTTTTATATGTTGTATAATACTAATTGTTAAAATTTTTGTAAAGTTTGAGTTAAACTAATAAATAAATAAATAAATAAATAAAATACAATGTTAAATTAAATTCTTTTAAAGGATTTTTAAATGAATTTTATTTAAAACAACTCGTCCCTATCTTCAACTCAATACGGATGAAATTTGAAGACATGTACAAAGTGTAAAAAAAAAACAATAAAAATAGACACGAAAAAATTGGCTGGCGCATTAAATATATGTAAAAATGTATGCGTAAATTGCCAAACATATTTTACAACATTCGCTTACATAGCAAATTTTTAATACTAACAATAAGAAACAGAGCACACGTCTTTAAGGAAGTAGGAGGGCACTCTTGAACATGTCATTTGACAATTTACAATTCATAAATATTTTTTTTTGTTTTTTTTTTTTTTTTTTTTCAGTTTCAATGAATTGTTCCTGAATATTTTTTTGCTTCATACTCCTTAAGGAATTTTGTCAATATTGTGCCTATTTACATAAAAATTCTGCTTCTATTTCTGTTAAGTATCAAATTTCAGCAAAAGAACATTAGAATATGCATGCAACATAAAGCATATAATTATTTTGATAAATGGGTAGAGAAGGTTTCTGGATAAGAAGGGATATTTTAGGACAATGGTGTGTATGTACAAAGTTTTTTGAATTAAGTGTCCAGGAATTTAAAAGAAATTCAATTTTATAAGGAGTTTCTTGGGTTCAGTTTTTTGTTTGGAATTTAGGTGGTGCTTGAGTTTCCAGTTTTGTTTTTTTATTTTCCTGTAGAAGAGAAGATCCTTAATTTTTTTTTTTTCTTCTTACTATTTTTAATAATTTACAAGGAAGTTGAAGGAATTATGCTAATGTTATTTTTGTTATTTTTTTTGTATTAATGAATGGTTCGTTGGTTGACTGAATGGATGGCATATAGCAGAAATGCAATGGACAAAAAAAAAATGTTGTTTTGCACTTTAGAAATTTTCATGGATCGGTTCCTTGCATTTAGAACATGAAAAGGAATAATAATAAAAAATAAGGAAGCCCAGCTTATGAATTGTTTGTATAGGATGTAAAATAATATTTTGACTAATATAAGTTGTTCGAAGGATCAATTTAAAATTTACTTAAGTGATTCTTTTATTTTTTTTTAAAATGATATTTTTTTTTAATTACTTTATTTTATAAAGTGCTTGGACTTGCTTCACTTGGATGTGTTTTTTTAAATTATTTATTGTTATTCAAAAATTTAAGAGGGGCTTTAGTAGACTTGATAGACAAAAGTTAAGGAAATTTTTAAAAAAATTTTGTAGTAAAATAATTGTGAAAAATAAGTTTAGGATTTCGTGGATAGGTTTATAATTAAATATATAAACATTTTTTTAAAAAACCAATTGATTCTTTTGTACGTAAGTCATAGGACTTTAGATTAATATTATTAATTACTTATAATGATTCTCATAAGAGTGTATTTGATTGTACAAATTTATATATGTATGTTCTATTTTTATACCCGTATGACTATATAGTCCAAGGGTATAATAAATTTGCCATTACGTTTGTGACGTAGAGAAGAAGGGGGGGTTGATATAGACTCAAGTGTATGGATCGGATCAGAAGCGAAAAATAAATCGATTTAGCTATGTATGTCCGTCCGTCCGTCCGTCATCACGATAACTCAAAAAGTAAAGGAGCTAGGATTATGAAATTTTCACAAAATCGTTTTAATGCAAAAACCGGAATCGCTATATAAATCCAACCATTTTGGTCCACGGGTTCGAGTACGTGTCATACAACTTCTAATTTTATATGAGCATTACCCTATACCTATTGGAGCTGCGTGTCTGAAATTTTGCCAAAAATAGTTTAGTATAATGGCCAAAGTTACTGCAAAATTTGGTTGGTCTACTGCAAAGGGTTCGAGTAGCTGCCATACAACTCCTTCTTTTATATGAGCTTTACACTACACCTAATGAAGCTGGGTGTCTGAAATTTTGTCAAAAATAGTTTAGTGTAATGGCCAAAGTTACTGCAAAATTTGGTTGGTCTACTGCAAAGGGTTCGAGTACCTGCCATACAACTCCTTCTTTTATATGAGCATTATTCTACACCTAATAAAGCTGAATGTTTGAAATTTTGCCAAAAGTAATTAAGCGGATAATATAATGTATATGTTACGGTCATACGGGTATCCCAGAGTTGACACAGTCTACTCTACTACACTCTTCCTCGTTTAAAATGTTTTTGTCATCAATACTTAGAAAAATTGGAATTAACGAATTA